>OX595861.1:479533-1079533 GCA_951392215.1 Epirrita christyi
CACGTCCACCATGGGCTACATGGCTGCCAAGAAGCACCTCGAGATCAATCCTGACCACTCCATTGTAGAGACTCTGCGATTGAAGGCCGATGCTGACAAGAATGACAAAGCAGTGAAAGATCTGGTTGTCTTGCTTTACGAGACTGCACTTCTATCTTCTGGGTTCGCCCTGGATGAGCCTCAAGTGCACGCATCCCGCATCTACCGTATGATCAAGCTGGGTCTTGGCATTGATGAGGAGGAACCAGCCCAGATCGAGGAGTCATCAGTCGGAGACGTGCCCCCCCTGGAGGGTGCTGATGATGATGCGTCCCGCATGGAGGAAGTCGATTAATCTCAGATCCCCCCACCCTAGGCTTAGTGGCCATGTTATAATGGTAGAAATGTATGGTAAAGTGAAGTTTGTTTTGTGCACTGGTGTACAACCAAAGACTGATTTAGTTCAAAGAATTCCATGAATAAATGATTCATTATCTTAACAAATTATTGTTGTTGTTTTATTATAAGAGATCTTGGGCAGGTTATTGGTTTGGTGAACAGTGACTCATGAGTCGCTGTTCACCAAAACCAATACAACGGGCAAAGGCCCAAGTTCACGAACAAATAAACGGCCGTTTACCGTAACCGTTGGTCAAGGTGACAGAGGTGACAATAGTCTTTGAAAACAATCTTGACCGATTGTTACGTTAACTGTATGTTAACAATGGCCAAGTCCGTGTTAGGGCCGGTTTCCACCGGGGCGGAGAGGAGAGGAGACAGCAAAGCTGGCAGGTTGTTGGCAGGCAGGCTTGACGGGTAATAACGAAATCTGATTGCTTTATTCAAACACATTCTCGTCTCCTCTCTTCTCCGCCCCGGTGGAAAACGGCCCCGAGTCATTGGACATCATGAATTGATGATGACAATGCCCGTTTTTAGGGTACCGTACCCATAAAGGTAAAACGGGCCCTATTACTAAGGCATCGCTGTCCGTCCGTCCGTCTGTCACCAGAGGCCCAATTCTCTAACTTATTCTAGTCACAATATAATCTCGTGTGTGTGAGTCGCACTGTCTTGTATAGAACTATTACTTAATCTTAGCATAATACGCGAAGATTAGTAATAGTTGACAGTGCGACTGACACGAGATTATTATTGTGACTGGAATGTTTTTAAATTAGAAAATTGCGCCTCAGGCTGTCTCATGAACTGTGATAGTTAGATAGGTAGTTAAAATTTTCACAGATGATGTACCTATTTTTGTTGCCGCTATAACAACAAATACTAAAAAACAATAAAATAAATATTTAAGGGGCTCCCATGGAACAAACGTGATATTTTTGCTCGATATTGATAACGGCAAAAGGTAGACGCTTGAAATATTCACAGAATCTTGAGTTATATTACTATAGATATTGGTACGGAACCCTTCGTGCGCGAGTCTGACTCACACTTAGCCGGTTATTCTAGTTTGCCCCCAAAGTACCATGGGTTACTGGTTCGCTTACAAAAGGGCGTAAGCGGGCGCTTACGCCCTTTTGCATGTCATATGTATGACCCGTGATGCTTCAGTTTTTTAAAAATTCGTTTTTTTTTATTTATGGTTTGGTAACCATAATATAATTTTATAAGAAACTACTGAGGCCTTACCATGAGCTCTTATAGCGATTCAGTTCAAAATATCGGTTCGTCGTTGACAGCCGTCATCATTGAATAACTTTAATCGCAGAAGTCCCTTCTGCTACTGTGCCTTTAAATATAGATGCGGACATCACGGAACCGATATATTGTACTGAATAGTTTTGAACTGAATCGTAAGGCCTAAACTGAATTGTAAGGCCTCTGGTCTAGATATTATTAGTGTACCTACCTACTGATTATGTGTACAAAGTTTCAAGGAGTTTGAAGAAAATATAGCCAAATCAGAAGCAAACTTCGTTCGCGTCTTCTAAAACTTCTTTTGCTAGCTACCGTTGACATTCTTTTAAGATGTACATTTATATGAGCTTATTGATAAGATTTTGTACATTTTTCAATACTTACATAAGGTTAAAATAAAATATATATTTTATTATACTTACAGATAACGCTCATTGATGTAAATAGGAATAATACGCTAGTAAATAAGCCTAACATAGGCTTAATATGTACCTAATTGTACCAAAGGAGATGTTTCATGAATGTATGGAGCTTGGGCCTGCACTATGTACAGTATATATAAATATAGCTAAGCAATATAGGAACCATTTGTTATTGTTTATTTTCCATAATATTGCTTCGTGTTAGTGTACATTCAAGATTATCTTCGCCAAAGAGAGCAATCACACACAATGAAATCACACAAGGAGCCAGTTTTTTTGAGCGTCAATGACACTCAACAAAACTGTCAGTTGTCAAAGTCACTCGACTCTCATGGCTGCTCTAAAAATCGGGTGCACATTATTAAAAAAATCATAAATAAACATTTTTGTACCGCTATATTATGCTTCAAATTAATATAATTGTATTTTTATGAAAATCCCCTGTTTTTTTTATATTTTTCTGTGTAGTGTACTTAGAGCAGGCCCAGGATGAAACATCTCCTTTTAACTTTTTCGTCCAGAGATAATACCCGCAGGCTGTGAAAGACAGACACACAGACACGAGACTGATCTTATAATGGTTCCGTTGGACCTTTTGAGGTACCTACCTACGGAACCTTATAAATGGTGGTGAGCGAAGCGAGTAGGTTCTAGAAAAGATCTAGTGAAGCAAGCCCCAGTTTTTTTTAAACAAAACTACTTCTTCTTCTTTTAATTATGGCTTCTGTGGCTACCACAACACAGATTTATAAGTACTTATAGTAGGTACTAAAGCTTGGACGAATTACTAAAGTATAAGTACCACAATTTTGCCAATGTCGATGTCGACAAGACAAAAATACTTCGTGGTACTGGGGATCGATTTTTGAATATCATGCATGACTGACTCATGCAGCATGACATGAGTGACTAATAGTCAGCAAAATGCAACGATCTTATAATTCACAATAGATCCAGGGTCACGTACAAAATGAAAGCTAAAAACTGTCCGCATGGATACATACTTATACAGCTACATTTGTTTACTAACGAACAAAGATGAAAGTTTTAAAACAGTTCTAAGTTCAACCTAATTACAACCATGACACCTAGCAAAAAAGTAGCAAATCTTCAAAATATTATCTTACACTTACGATTATTCGTCACAAAAAACGAGCAAAGCAATTATATTACTCCTGTCACTTGTCAAATCAAAAGACATAGGTTAAACAACTAGTGTGAAATCAACCTTAAAGAGCTACAAATAAAGTTCTTTTTCCCGTTATTACCTTGCGAGCTACATCCATCCGTTTCCATGGTTTCGCTTCTGTTTGCTTCTTCAAATTTAACTACAGAAGGTATGGAGTCGCGTTGATCACTTAAATAATTTATAATATGCACGTTAAAGTTAAGTTAAAATAATTTATGTTTTGGGCATGTATGTTTGATATTGATAGTATATATACTTGTTATTTTATTAACGTTCTGTTGTGTGTATATTTATGTGTATGTTTATGTTTTTGGCCAAGATGTCTATCGCTGGATGTCACAAATAAAAATATCACTAAATTCCACATCTTTATATTCATGTTTACAATCTTTATAATACAAGTACAGTTTAGTGCAATAATTTGATCAAAACCCAAAATGTTTAAAACAGCTCAACATTAAAAATTTTCCATTCTGCGTACCTACAGGCTGATAATGAAGCCCTAGTTATAAAAAGCTCAAATATAAAAAATATATGTTCTGTTACGTTTGTCTCGTTTCATAATAAAAAAAGATATCGACCATCAAAGTTTTCCAACAAAAACCGTAAAGTGCTTGAGGGCGGGCGTACAGGCGCCTGCCGTAGGTTGGGCATTTATTTGATATTTGGGAAATATACCTATAATATGATAAAAGAATTTGAAAAAGTACTGTTTTTTTACGATAATGTGTTCTATAAGTGATTCTGGTTCATAAATTTTAACAAAGCGAGAGGACTCATTATCAGTTGGTATAGATGTAAAGGGGTTGTTAACCAAAGATTTGGTTAAATAACAGTAGCGTAAATGGATTGCTCGGAAAGCTAAAATAAAAAAAAGGAAAGCCAAGTATCTGATGAGAGTTCAACAAACAGACACAAAAGTAGTATTCAAATTTTTTAAAGTTCTGGTAAAAACAAATTATTACAATACAAATCTACTCCATGCATCTACTGTTCTGTTACAGACAATTTTGCGTCAACGTTGGCCAAACATTTGTAGCGGTGGTTTAAAATCGGTAATTTTGATCAAAATTTCATACTTTTTGTTAGTTTAAAGCTTAAAATACAACTTATTCTACATGTACTTAACGAAAGTAAGACACTCCGGCCGTTAAATTGTTTTTTCGGGGATTATTTTTGCAACTTTTAAATATACATTGCGGCATTGTGACACGTGTTTACATTGGCTTTGTTTGAAGCGAACTAAATCAAATACAAACTCACTTTTCAAGTGAGCTTAAATTCACCGAGACGTTTTTATTGCGCCGACCCGATATCTATGTGAGTATTAGAGATCGTTGGCAAAATGAGTAAAAGTCACCAATTTCACAAAGTTCGTATATTGAGAAGTCACCGGTTACTAAAAATCTCATACTAATGATATCAATACCTACCTACTTAGAGAATTTATGTGGGGAGATGGCATGCTCAACTTCTAGTACTAAATTATTTCTGCCACTTTTTGCGGGAGGCGAGGTAAACACGTACAGCACACATTTACTTACTCACGCACACTCATGCAGAAAGTTGAGGCGTCTCTATAAACGCACACGCAAATAAAAGCTGTCACACAAACATAAAACAAGCACACAAATAAATAATTTCTGTAATTACACTATTGGTTAGTTGCACACTAGCGCAAAAACTAGTGATGGGGTGTGAAAGATTGAATGAAATTAAGATTATTAATTGTCTATGGATGTATGTTTGAATGGGTGAATTGATTCATGTTGATCAAAAGTAATCGCGTAACAAACATAAAAAAAACATAGTCAGTTAAAAATTGTTTTAGGATTTAAGAGCTCACCGGTAGGACGCGTACGTCCTTTTGCACGCGAACGAAGTTTGCTTCTATTTTGGAATTATTATTTCTTCAAATTTTGTATTCATGATTTGTACACTAATATATATAGACACGTGGTGCGTTGGTTTCTTATAAAATTATATGGTTTCCAAATCACACGCATCAGGCATGTATGATCTGCAACTATTTGTTCCGGGTCTGGGTGTTATGGTACCAGGTACTCGTAGTTCCTGATAGGTACCTACGATACAGGGAATCCTAGCGTGGGATCAAAACTATGTATGTGACTGTTGAGTGTTAAAAAAAACAATATTTTGGCTCCTGCTCGGAATGGATGTAAGGTTGGGTCCCGTGGTATTAAGGATCTCCTCATTGACATGGCCATCAGACAGAAGGTCAGGAGGAGCAAGGGAAACCTCTCGGCTGCTTGTATTGATTATAAGAAAGTCTATGATTCTGTGCCACATACATGGATTTAATAATTAGAAGCTGGGATTACATTTTATATTGTATTTTTTAAATGAAAATATAAGCTATTGGTTTTAAAATGGATCAATTTATTGTTAAGAAAATGTATTTTCGTGGATCTGCTTTTTTCATACGAAACGAGATTCGAATATCCGTATACTTTTGCATACCTTCCTAATTTCATATTGTGATTGACGAAATAACCCTAAAACCGTAAAAAAATCGGAAATACAAACCTCTAAAATAACCTTACATCCCCTTTAAACCCGAAAAACAGCTAATCAAGCCCATTTAACCTATATTTTAGGCTGGTATTGAACGACGTAGGTATTGATATTTTCTTTGGAAACAGGTTTTTTTTTATAGCTTTGAGATCTCCCTATCCTGTTAATTTCATAAAAATAGTTGCAGCCTCTTTCGTTCATTCATTCGTTCGTTGTTTTCACATCACTTGTCCCCGTACCAAGAAATTACGTATCGTTATTTCTGTCGTATGCTTGCACTAAGAAAATATATTTTATGGTGAAATTAATGGCCTAATTGTGTTGTCAATTACTTAAATGTGATAAGAAACTCCATATTTTGTTAAATTTGATGTTTCCGACCGCCATTTACACGAAACCACAGCACAACCAACCATTTTTAGGAGCTCCGTATAGCGACAGGTATGAACGCAGAATGGCGAACGATCGTGGCTAAACTAGTTTTTATAAACTGTCACGAACGACCGTTCATGTACTTCGGCAGAGGGGAAAGCGTATGCTTGCCATCTCCCTACTATAAATTCTCTAAGCCTACCTACGACTACGTGTGACTCACTCGATTTGAAATCACTCCTTGACTATATTTGACATTGACATAATAATTAAGTATTTATTAAAACCTATCATACAAATATATTTTTATTTATTTTTTAATAAGTAGGTAGTTTAAAATTAAGTCAGACACAGGAATTTATTATTTATTTCTTCTTTTCTTCGCTTTCTATGATGATGTAGGATATGGGCGCTTGCGCCCTATTTGTACGCGAACGAAGCTTGCTTCTATTTTGACTATCATTTCATCAAACTCCATGAACATTTCTATGCAGTAAGTACACCAATAACAGCAGTGAGTCAGTTTAAAAAAAAAATGTTTTACGCTAGTAGGTATAGCAGGCTAGTAGGACGACCTCTGTGGCGCGGCGGGCGAAGGTTCGCCTGCGACGCAGGAGGTTACTGGTTCAATTCCCGCCTCGGAACAATTATTTGTACAATCTGCAGATACACTCGAGAGCAATGAATCCGGGTCACTTAAAGAATGTTAAAAATCTCGGAAACTAAAAATGATAGATTAATGCAATAAATTGTATTTAATAGACAATGTAATACTCCTTAAATGAAGGTAAAAAAAATATGAGTCACCATACATTTTATTAACACAAAATTACATAAAGAAAAAAACTGCTGATCTCTCCTTAAAACAAAAATAGGAAACATGAAATTTTTGAACTTTATTACGATTTTCTTGAATTTTAATACTTCGTATTGCCTCCTCGTGCTTCCATTACTGCGTTTACGCAGAAAAAAAACAACAAAAAAACAGAAATCAAACAATGATAAATGACAGATTACAAACAAAAGCAAAACCAAATGCTGTAATTTCGTAGTTCCATCTTCGAAAGTGGCCCTTTTTCAAATTTGATTTTTTTATGATATAACTTTACAATAACTAAGAAGTTTTAATACCTTCATTTAAGGAGTATTACATTGTCTATTAAATACAATTTATTGCATTAACCTAGCATTTTTAGTTTCCGAGATTTTTAGGATTCTTTAAGTGACCCGGATTCATTGCTCTCGAGTGTATTTGTTCAGGGTGTTCTGGGTATTTTTTGATGTGTAAAAAAAATATCTATCTATGTATATAATGGTATATCAGTTATGTAGTACCCATAACACAAACTCTGCTTAGGTTGGGGCTAGCTAGATAATGTTGTGTGAAATGTCCAGCATTTATTTATTTATTTATTCATGTAAGTATAGTAATATAAAAGCTAATGGACCTAGGTACTTTATTATAAAATAGGAACTTGCTTTGGCTAAGTTACATAATAATGTAGAATTAATTAGGTACCAGTCTATCTAATTGGTTCTAAATTCAAGATCTAGAAGGATTTTTATGACGGACGGAAGGGTGGAACATTCTAGCTAGGGCAATCTCGATCGTGATCGTACAGCTGTTGACCAACATAGTCTGTCTCTGTCCGCCCGCTGTAAAAGCGTTATCAACAAACAGTAAGCTGTCTCTGTCGTACTCGTTAAATCCCATGTCACTCCATCTCTTTCCTACCCATAGGTACTCGTCTAGATCTTTCTCGCACTTTTTGGGGGCGCTCGCCACAAAGTTTCGAGAAACTTCCCAAGAAAACCTCCACTGTAGCAAATAAAAATTACCCCATGTCAATTATTGTAATATTGACAATTTTGATCAGGCACCTGATAAATTATAAATTTATTTATATGCTTATATTGGCACTGTCAATTTCACATGTGTTAAGTGTCCCTTAAGCTTTAGGTACTTATTCCGTACCGTCGCTGAAAATTAGTAGGCACCTATGCCCCTAGTGAGTATGTGAAAGGTGTCCAATGTCATTACGTCACTTCGCTTCACGAAGAATAGTATAGTACCTAATAATAATCAAATTATCAAAAAATATTGAAGAACCTACTTATATTAAGTATGTTTTTTTACTAAATGTGCATTTTTCTGTCTATACCAAACCATAGGTAGGTACTTACTCAGAATATTAAAAAGTAGTTTGAGTGCACCGTATTTTCTTAGGGATTTTTTTCTTTTCATTTTAGTTACTTACCTACGAGATTCTCATAAATTTAAGTTACAAAAAATTTATACAGATGATTGTGTAGACTGTAGACCAGTAGAAACTCCCTAAAAGTAGGGAAAATTTCCTACGTAGTCGCTCAAACTATCTCTTTCTCTTTCTCGCCGTCTGCTCTCCCATTGGCTGACCTAGATTAGTTTTCTAGAGTGTTCGATGACCCGTGCGTTCTGATTGGCCGCGTCTGGTATGAGGTAGAAAATTCTCGAATACTATTCGTTTGATATATAAACGCCGCTCGCTCGGCGGGAACTCAGAATTATTTCAAACGCGAAAGCATAAAGTCAAGTGAGTTCAGTACAAAGCGAACTGAGAAGTTTTCTTTCTAAAATTACGACGCTATTAAAAGAGAAGTTTATTTATAAACAAGTTTCGTTCTACAAGTGAATACAAGAAGACAAAATGCCAGCTATCGGAATTGATCTTGGAACCACCTACTCCTGCGTTGGAGTATGGCAGCATGGGAATGTGGAGATCATCGCCAACGACCAGGGCAACCGCACCACTCCATCCTACGTTGCCTTTACCGACACGGAGCGACTCATCGGCGATGCGGCTAAGAACCAAGTAGCCCTGAACCCCAGCAACACCGTTTTCGATGCAAAAAGGCTCATCGGCAGGAAGTTTGACGATCAGAAAATCCAAGCGGACATGAAACACTGGCCTTTCAAAGTCATCAGCGACTCTGGCAAACCGAAGATCCAGGTCGAATTCAAGGGAGAGATGAAGAGATTCGCACCTGAAGAAATCAGCAGCATGGTACTTACGAAGATGAAAGAGACAGCTGAAGCCTACCTGGGAACGTCAGTGAGGGACGCAGTCATCACAGTGCCAGCCTATTTCAATGACTCGCAACGTCAAGCGACAAAAGATGCCAGTGCCATAGCTGGTCTGAACGTCCTCCGCATTATCAATGAGCCTACAGCTGCTGCATTAGCCTACGGTCTCGATAAGAACCTCAAAGGTGAAAGAAATGTGCTAATCTTCGATCTGGGTGGCGGAACCTTTGACGTATCTATCCTAACCATCGATGAAGGGTCCCTCTTTGAAGTTAAAGCTACTGCGGGAGATACACATCTTGGAGGCGAGGACTTCGACAACCTGCTAGTGAACCATCTAGCTGAAGAATTTAAGAGGAAATACAAGAAAGATCTGCGGTCGAATCCTCGTGCCATGCGTCGTTTAAGAACTGCCGCTGAACGCGCCAAACGTACGCTTTCATCTAGCACAGAAGCAACTATTGAAATCGACGCGTTATACGAAGGTGTTGACTTTTACACTCGCATTTCTCGCGCCCGCTTTGAAGAGCTATGCTCAGACCTCTTCCGAGGAACTCTAGACCCCGTTGAAAAGGCATTAAAAGATGCTAAATTGGACAAGAGCCAGATCCAAGACGTCGTCCTAGTCGGAGGCTCCACTCGCATACCTAAAGTCCAGAATTTGCTACAGAACTTCTTCTGTGGGAAGCAGCTTAACCTCTCCATCAACCCTGATGAAGCTGTAGCTTACGGAGCGGCTGTCCAGGCAGCTATACTCAGCGGCGAAACCCACTCCAAAATTCAGGACGTCTTACTGGTCGACGTGGCGCCTCTATCACTCGGTATTGAGACAGCCGGCGGAGTTATGACGAAAATCATCGAACGAAACTCAAAAATCCCTTGCAAGCAGTCTCAGACCTTCACCACCTATTCCGACAACCAGCCAGCAGTCACCATTCAAGTCTACGAAGGCGAGCGTGCGATGACGAAAGACAACAACTTGTTGGGTACCTTTGACTTGACTGGCATTCCACCTGCACCAAGAGGTGTCCCGAAAATTGACGTCACTTTTGACATGGACGCTAATGGAATCCTTAACGTCTCCGCCAAAGAAAACAGCTCCGGTCGAAGCAAGAACATTGTAATCAAGAACGACAGAGGCCGCCTCTCTCAAGCTGAGATCGACAGGATGTTATCTGAAGCCGAGCAATACAAAGAAGAAGACGAGAAACAAAGACAGAGAGTTTCTTCCCGTAACGCACTGGAATCTTACATCTTTAGCGTGAAGCAAGCGTTGGACGACGCTGGAGACAAGCTATCCGATCAGGATAAAACCACAGCAAGAAACGCTTGCGACGAAGGGCTAAAATGGCTTGACAATAACTCCTTGGCGGATAAGGAGGAGTATGAACATAAAATGAAGGAGGTTGAGAAGGTTTGTTCACCGTTGATGAGCAAGATACATGGAGGAGGCAGCGGGAGCATGCCTGGTGGACCAACGGGATACCAAAGAAGCGAAGGCCCCACTGTAGAGGAAGTTGATTAAAATCTTCGATATTTTGTTCCTAACTTGTTAATTATGTAGGTACATAATCACGTATTATTTTGCAAAGGCTGATTTGTTTTAAGTACTTATTTGTGTTTGTCTGCATTTGTGATCATATATTATTGTCGGAAACCCGAAATAAAGAATACTAATTTTAAGTAAAAACTTCTTTGTTTTAATAGCAAGTATTTGTATATATTTATTTCTCAGATAGGTACATATGCATGGACCCCGTAGGGGCGCTGCAATTAGGAGTCGAGCAAGAGATCGGTCGGTTCGGTACCTATCAATCAAATTAAAATCAGGACAATACCTAGGTAAGTACTTTATTACTCATGTCACTGGTATAAGTCAAAGCAATTTAAAAACAATGTCGTCATTTAATAAGAGTTTATAATATCACTCATACAATACAATTTTACCATCTAAAAGTAGGTAGTTAGGTAGGCAAGTAAAAACAATTAGGTACCTACTTCACTATTTTAGTTAAGTAGTTAAATAACAGGAAATCCATGAAATTAGATAGGTTAGTGAGTAGGCTAGTCTAACTTATACCTAACTAGAGGTCGTTAGGAACATCCGTAACTAACTTAAGCATCAGTAACTAAAACTTAGTTTATTACTGCATATAGATAGATGGAAGCTACCTAGGTAGGTTAACAATTTATACCCTACCTGACTTCGCCACAATGAACCAGGCAAGTAAGTACCTACCTAGGTAACTACTTTAGGTAAATATAACTAAAAAATCGATCTCTTGATAGAGAGTAGGTAGGTTGAGGTACCTATGTATACCTACAGTTTACCTACGTACAGGTAGGTAGGTCAGGCAGGCGCGTAGGCGATACACGGGAATAAATGGCAGTAGTACGTACCTATAGTAAACTGCTAACCTAGTCCACCGGTGGTCGATGAGAATAAACCCATGAGCCCACCCACACATACAAAAATAGAATTCTAATAATATACAAAGATTTAAATCTTTGCCTACACTGAGGATTCTAAGGTGGTATTGTTTGTTTGTTTGTAGGGGTAATCTCTGAAGCTGATTCCAAAAAATATTTTTCAGTCTTAAGTAGAATAGAATAGAATAGAAAAAAGTTTATTTGCAAGAACAACAAGAATATAACAAATAAAAAACAAAAATACTTAAATAAATAAATAAATGCTGGACATTTCACACAACATTATCTAGCCCCAAGCTAAGCAGAGCTTGTGTTATGGGTACTAGATAACTGATATACTTAATACAATACATTACATAGATAGATATTTTTTATTATACTTACATAGAAAATACCCAGCACACCCTGAACAAATATCTGTAGATTGTACAAATATTTGTTCCGAAGCGGGAATCGAACCCGCAACCGCCTGCGTCGCAGGCGAACCTTCGCCAGCCGCGCCACAGAGGTAGTCAAAAAAAAAAAAAGTAAGTCTGTGTAAAAAAAAAACAGAAGTATTGCTGTTACAAAAAGGCCCTAACTCAGCTTATGCAGGTCGTAAACAAACTACGCTGGTCTTCCGTTAGAGCCTTTTTCAACCCAAGAGATAATTTTTACAGCAGACGTGTATTTGTAACTGTATAAACAAGGTAAGTAGGTTTTATTATCTATATTAAAGACCTATGAAAAGCTAAGTGGGCTGGTAATATTATTATTAGTCGATGAACGCATTTGTACGCTGGCTAAACTTGCGAGGGAGGGGTTCAGTCAGCCTGTAATAAAATGCCGAAATATCGAAATACTGAGTGGCTAGGAGGGTATGTATCGCAATAGCATTTTAGTTTTTCCAGTCAGTGCAACGCTAGATAACCCAACCAAAAGAGGATTACCTGTAATGCTACGAACTCAACCAAACTGCCTTACCTACCTATATTGGTACACTTATCATTTAGAATTCGTTTGCAACTGGTGCCATCTATGTCATTATACAGGCAAAGAGCTGGTTTCATTGAAACTGAAACGTTGTCTTCGTTAAAATATTACTCTGTGCCGACAGATGGCGCTTGGCGCTAGTCAAAGCCTTTAGGCAATAATATAAAATTATCCATGGTCAAAGCTTGACAACACTAGATTTTTCGCCATCTTTAGCGCCTGCTACTTGCCTGCAAGTTTTAGCAAAACATATTTAAGAAACATTGCAGAAAGTCAGGGAAGCTCAAGGCTTCTCGATTTCACTGACTTTCCCTGACCCTTGGGTCAGGGAAAGTCAGTGAAATCGAGAAGCCATCTGGAAAGTCAGGGAAAAATTGAGATTGTCCCATTTCCCAGTTACAATAAAGTTATAATCTATCTATCTAAGTAGGTAGTTTGTTCATCTGGGGGCTAAGTACGAGTTTTGATAAATTTCGAAACTATAATATGAAGTTTCGTTTTCTTCCATGCATTTACTTGCAGCGCCCACGAAAACGAAAACGAGAAGAAAACTAAGGACGCTGTCAGCAAATGTATAAGAGGGAAACGAAACTTCAATAGATAGTTTCGAAAACTATCAAAACTCGTACTAAGCCCAACTACATAGATAGATAGATTATAAGTTCGCTAGTAGCTAAAAACTACAACACGGATTTTGAAAAAAAAGAGTGAAATAGGTGTGTAGAAGCATCGCAACATTCCGCGTCATATTATATTTATGACGTCACACAAAATTCGATAGGTATGGTGGAAATATTAAAAACAATTTTCTACCATAACATTCGAAATAAGTATAAGTACCTTCTTAGCCTTAGCTGCAAGGGCTTGATGGGTACATTCTAAAAATATATCACATTTATACTCAACTTAAAAGTTGAACAAAATAGATGTTTATAAAATAAAATCCGGCTATAATACGCAAAAGCTGAAAAAAAAAAACAAATATAGATAGATAGAATAGAATAGAAAACACTTTATTGCACACCACATTCAAAATTAAAACATTGAAACAATCATAATTATAATCATACGTATGGAAGTACAATGGGCGGTCTTATCGCTGAGAGCGATCTCTTCCAGACAACCTTGGGATGGGCTAGAACTGATGAGAACGATAAAGGACGGTGATGTAAAACCAATAAAAGTACCTATATGCATAAGTACTTTTTTTTTTTTTTTTTTTTTTTTTTTTCAATTTATTAATAAAGAATACATTATTTATACGTAACTTTACACATCTAAAAAGCCTTACAAGGCTTGTCTAAGATGCCAATCATTCCTCATCTTTATATGTTAGGTTGTAAGTACATAAACAATTCGTATCATTCTTATTAAACAAGTAAAATAGGTAGTACACAAAGTAAGAATTATATAACAGCTAGTTTGACGGACAACACAAACCTTTTAGCCAGTTGTTCTTAGGCTCACTCGCATTCCAACCTTATCAGCTTGGAGTAGGTATACCTAGGTACAATTTGATAAATTTTTTGTAGTTTTATATAATTTTACATTTATCAGAAGTTTATTGATTATTTACTCACTTTTTCAAAACATTTCTTAATTAATAATTTTCTATTTTTCTTGTTTATTTTGTGTCATACTTCTGTAGGAATTTTGTTTTCCTCTTCTGTCTAGGTAGAATGTAATCAGTTGTTCTTTCTCTGTAGAAGTTTTAGCCGAAATTGTGAGTATTTTTTTGTTTAGCTTGTCTCGTGGTTATTGCGTGAGTTCTAAAATGATCATACTTTCACAAGATTGGTAATATCAATTTCACTACGCAGAACAAAAATTTTTGACTGTTCATTTTTGCGTACAAGGACTTTTCCATTTTTGCACCATACGAACTTGTACATACACACGTTATAGGTACTCAATAAAATATAAATACCTATATAACTTAACTACACATACAATACATAAAATACAAATAATATATACAGGGTGTCCCACGGATATGCCACATGGAGGGAAAGTACGTTAAATATTGTAGATGGAACATTTTACTGAAAGAAGACATTATTTTAATTTAAAAAACAATTTAAACTGCATTCATAGATATTTAAATAATTGCATGGTTGAACCAGGAATCGAACCCGTTACACGCGAAAAATAATCATTCTGTAGCTTTATCACACCGATTGAAAGGCTTCATTATAAGGATTATTTTTTGCTCAATAACATAGTGTCAAAAATAAAAGGAAGACCAAGAATTTTAACATTTGATGTGAAATTTTGTTCAGAAAAATGAAAGCTGACATTGCCGTAAGGAAATACAACTGACATTATCATAAGTACCTATTACTAATAAATGTACCCACTTGAAAAGTACGCATCATTTCCCTATTAATAATTTAGGTGCATGATTAAATGATAAAGAGATATGTAATTAGTAGGTACCTGGTTGTATGCAACAAATCGAGCCGTATCCTGAGTAAAAATTTAGTTTACAAGAACCAGTATGTAAGTGTCCACGAGCTACAAGCAGAAGTTTGTCTAAATATCCACCACAACAAGATCAAAAAATCAACAGGGAGCGAAATAATCAAAAGAGTGCGACTTTGTATTCAACAGGAAGGGACTCATTTTGAGCATTTGATAAATTGATTAATTTTGTATTAAAAATGTTAAAATTCATGGTCTTCCTTTTATTTCTGACGCTATGTTATTTAGCAAAAAATAATCCTTACGATGAAGCCTTTCGATAGGTATGATAAAGCTACAGGTTGATTATTTTCCTCGTGTAACGAGTTCGATTCCCGGTTCAACCATGTAATTATTTAAACATTTATGAATGCAGTTTAAATTGTTTTTTAAATTAAAATAATGTCTTCTTTCAGTAAAATGTTCCATCTACAATATTTAACGTACTTTCCCTCCATGTGGCATATCCGTGGGACACCCTGTATACAAACAAAAATAACAATAGTAATATATATACAAGAGCATAATACAAGAGCTAACTTATTAGCTTTGTGACACGGACATAAAGTGATTGAACAATAACTTTTTGAAGATAGGAAGTTTATTGATGACGACCTCTGTGGCGCGGCGGGTGAAGGTTCGCCTGCTATGCAGGAGGTTGCGGGTTCGATTCCCGCCTCGGAACAAATGCTCTGCTTAGCTTGGGGCTAGATAATGTTGTGTGAAATGTCCAGCATTTATTTATTATTATTATTTATTATTATTGTACACCTGGAATACATAGGTAATAGGATTTACTAAAATTAGCAGGACAATGCGCAACCTTATCGCTGAAAACGATTTCTTCCAGGCAACCTTTGTATGGACATTAACGAGCGAAGCAGTAACGAAACGGCGGTGCACAAAGTAAAAATAATAAAAATAATCCTACTAATACACTCGAGAGCAATGAATCCGGGTCACTTAAAGAATCCTAAAAATCTCGGAAACTAAAAATGCTAGGTTAATGCAATAAATTGTATTTAATAGACAATGTAATACTCCTTAAATGAAGGTATTAAAACTTCTTAGTTATTGTAAAGTTATATCATAAAAAAATCAAATTTGAAAAAGGGCCACTTTCGAAGATGGAACTACGAAATTACAGCATTTGGTTTTGCTTTTGTTTGTAATCTGTCATTTATCATTGTTTGATTTCTGTTTTTTTGTTGTTTTTTTTCTGCGTAAACGCAGTAATGGAAGCACGAGGAGGCAATACGAAGTATTAAAATTCAAGAAAATCGTAATAAAGTTCAAAAATTTCATGTTTCCTATTTTTGTTTTAAGGAGAGATCAGCAGTTTTTTTCTTTATGTAATTTTGTGTTAATAAAATGTATGGTGACTCATATTTTTTTTACCTTCATTTAAGGAGTATTACATTGTCTATTAAATACAATTTATTGCATTAATCTATCATTTTTAGTTTCCGAGATTTTTAACATTCTTTAAGTGACCCGGATTCATTGCTCTCGAGTGTATTATAAACGCGAAAGTTTGTGAGTATGGATGGATGTTTGTTACTCTTTCACGTAAAAACTACTGAATGGATTTGAGTGAAATTCGGAATGGAGATACTTTACGCCCTGGATTAACACATAGGCTACTTTTCATCATCATCATCATCAATTTTCATCATTATTCACGCGGGGAAACCGCGGGGCGCAGCTAGTGATAGAATAAAAATCTTGAAGAGAAAACCCAGAAACACCATTCTAACACTGTTAAGAGGCGAAATCCACAAAATCCAATTAGAAAAACCTCCGACTACATCTAGAAGGCTTTACTATAGAATCGTGTACTGCCCCCCAATCATAATAGCAAATGGCAATGGGGAACGCAACAATGGAAATCATTTTGGCAGCCATAGCGCTATCTAAATCTTATGAAACATGAATAGGGGAAACAACCTGGCCTAAATATACCTCCTTTCAAGTTTCGAAAGATTTAGACATAACATAACACCCAACAGCCACACACGTAGTTCCGATCCCACACTAGGACTCCCTGTCGTGGCCTACGAGTACCATGGTACCATAACACCCAGACCCGGAACAAGCATTAGCAGATCATACAAACATTTGTCTCGCAGCGGGAATCGAACCCGCAACCTCTTGCATCTAAGCCGGCTACTCGCCCGTCGCGCCACAGAGGTCATCAAACAGCGTAAGGCTGCATTTCCACCAGAGATGAGCGAGGATGCGTAGCGAAAGATGCCTAGCCTAGCTCAGCGCAGCTCTGGTGGAAACGGCTTAGCGAGCGAGGTTTTTATACGTACAAAACAAGCGAGGGATGTGTGCGGGGGATGTGTACGAGGAATGTGTTGCGAGGGATGTGTGCGAGAGATGTGCGCGAGGGATGTGTACAAAGGATGGACACAAGCGCGAAACTACTAGCAGTCAGTCTGAAAAGAGCCCGCTACACATCCTCGTACCGCTCATCTACGCGCCGTTTCACAGCGTCGCTACGCATCTTCGCACAGCTCAGCTGCCTAACACATCTCTGAGAGCTGATTCTATGTTTTGACAAGCAATTGACACGGACTTCTGGTGTAGTGTAGTGTGGATTTTTGTATGGAGACACTGATGAGCGCCCCTAGCGTACACTCTGTGAACCTCATTTTCCATACAAAAATCCGTGTTACACTACACCATACGTCTGTGCCAATTGCTTGTCAAAACGTAGAATCAGCTCTCTGGTGGAAACACTCACATCGTTCCACAGCCTCGCTACGCATCCTCATCTACCTCGCACATCTTTGGTGCAAACACAGCCTTAAGGTTGCCAAAATTATCTCCATTGTTGCGTACCCCATTTCCATCGGCTACTGTTATTGGGAGGCCGGCCTTGCTTGTCTTCGTTGTTAACCTATACAATGCAATCTGCCAAGTGCCAGATAATAAAATTAATCACCTTGCATAAACCAGTAATCTTATCATTTATCAGGGAAATATCTAAAGATACTTCAGTCACCACTCAGAATCATTCAGATTATGGTTTCAATCGGCTCGGACGCGATTCGAAAAGTATGGACGAATTTTAATGTAATTTTTACTTAAAAATGGGTGATCCAAAGAAGAGTCGATACGTCTCTTTGTTAAGACAAGTAAGTAGAATATTTGTTTTTTGTTTTCGGAGGGGTAGGCAGAGACCACGGATTTCCTCTTTTGATTTATTCAGTTTCATCACATTATTCATGTTGGTTTATGTAACATTCTTCATGTTGCTTTATGATACCTTTGACCTCTTGTTCCATTATACCGCCAGCAATCTTCGAAACTACGTGGGGGGCAGCATATTTTATTTACTAAGCATTTTAGAATTATGAAAAAAACAAAAAAAACATATAAATTGTTATTATTTTATTATTACCTACCTCTATACTTAAAGGTACCAAGTATCAACATTTTCGATCTAGTAGATTCCGGGAAAATAGGCTAACACAGACAGACATATCGACCTAGACACCCTGATTCCCTGACACCCTGGTTCCGTCGTGGTACATTCCGATTTTTGAATCTCACTGAATGACAAAATATCATCAAAATGCCGCGAATCACCGTTTTTCAGGAGATTTACTGGAGGAGGCACTTGTATTGATATCATAGGTACTCGATGACTTTTCGCCCCCCAGATGATTATCATCATCAGCCTATAGAAGTCCACTGCTGGACATAGGTCTCTCCCCTAGAATGCTACGAAGAACGGTCTTGAGCCGCCTCCATCCACCGATTTCCTGCGACGTTTATATTTAGTCCATCGAAAATTACTCCTGCTTCTAGGCTTGGTCGCGTTGGAACAGGAGTAATTTTAATTTTGAAGACGATTCAAAATTATCCTTGTGATTTTAACGGATAACATTCTTTTGATTTGATTTGAGTGGAGGGCCTTCCTCTACCACGTCGTCCTGTCAGATAAAAACCAGATAAAAACATCCAAGACTTCTGATTAATCTAGTTTGCGCAATAATCACAGCTATCTTAGTTTGTATCTACGCAATATTGTTTGAAGAGTATACTTTTATACTATGTTTTTTTATTGTCTTTAAGAGGTACTCTATTCCCGAAAACCCCTTAAACATCTTGGCAAAGGTATTTATGAACCTCTAGCTAGTCCGAGGCAATGAATCTGTTTCGAAACGCAAATTGGTTTTATCTTATCAAATTTTTCAATGTCAGATTTTATTGCAAAGATTTCATTAAATCTTATGACCCACAAATTAATGATTGGATAACTTCGCTTATAATCTTAAGATTAATAAGTCATCATCATCATCATCATCAACCTGTAAAAGTCCACAGCTGGACATAGGCCTCCTTTATAGAACGCCACGACAAACGGTCTTGAGCCGTACCTAGGTACAAACACTGTGGGTAACAATACTTTCTTTCAAGGTTCACCATCATCATCATCCACTGCACTGTGCACTCTGGTGTATTTAAACTTCCTATTCGAAGATTTAAATCCTACATAAAGATGAATCTAATTAAGAAAGCGTATTACACTCTTGATGACTATATTAATGATAAAGCCGCGTGGCCTGATGTCGCTCTGCCCCTCGACTGCTAAAATGGAAATTTGCAATATCTGTACTTACCTATTTACATGTTTGTATTAGATTATTATTTATAAGTATAACAAGCGTAGCGTGTGCTGTCTTGCATATTTTTGCTGATGTTTATTTACTTTTGACTACCTTCCTAAGGTTTTTAAGTTCTCATTTACTATGTATCAGCAACTGCTTGCTCCGAGGCACCACACAGGCGCTTCTCACCTAGTGGTAAGACGGACCATTTATGTAAGCCAAGCCGAGTTTGTTGCCTGATTCTTCTAGGCTTGGTCGCGTTGGAACAGGAGTAATTTAATTTTATATAAGACGATTCAAAATGATCCTTGTGATTTCAATGAATAAAGTTCTTTTTGACTTTTGACTTTGACTTTGACTGCTGGGATTAGGCCTCTCCCATAGAATGCCACGACGACCGTTATTGAGCCGCCTCCATCCACCCAAATTCCAGCTACCTTTAAAATGTCGTTGGTCCATCGAAAAGGAGACCTTCCTACACTGCGTCGTCGCTTGAGAACCTTTATTTCCCAACGGTTGTTGGTTCTGCGAGCTATATAGCTTACCCATTGCCACTTCGACTTCACTCCAGAACTAGACACCCTCCCTGTTAGCGCAGGGTACCTACCTATCTCAACAAAAGCTTGGTTGTAGATTGTTTGGTTCTCTGAGTAGCACACCCGCAACGAAAAGCATTATAGTGACTTCAGTATCTTGGGTTTCCAGACCTTCCTGACAGCGAGCGTGGCCTTGAACATAGTAGGCCATGGCTGCGTCATTGGCTTCACAGCGATCCTCATTCCAAGCCTGCGGACCCCTGAATCCCATATCCACGCCACGCCTGCTCAGGAGTCTTGGATTGGTAAGCACTTCTCTAACACCCAACTCAATGACCCAGCAGCTAGAAGACGTCTACTGCTGGACATAGGTGTCCATCAAAGAAGATAAATCTTGACGAACAGTCTTGAGCTGCCTATATCAACAGCCTTCTTGCGAGCAGTTGCAATGCTGGGTCTTTCGGGGGGCCTTTCTGCATGCACCTTTCGGTTTTTGCCCACTCCGAAAACCTATTATTCCCCAGCGGTTGTTGGATCTACGGTAGTGAAAAATTCCTGCAGGGCTACTCTTGAAAACAGTTAAAATCCCAATCCAGTTTCAATCCTAATAACTCCTGTTTAGCACTCTTGAACCAAATCGAGTTTGAAACTGAGATCGAGCTTGCGATTGTCTTTGCGTGTTGACTCGTGGAAGAACAACGTCAAAATCACATCAAGAGTACCAAAAATTCGAGGAAAGTCGATTTCACTTAGTTCCATAAAATTCCACCAATCTCCATTCCAAATTGTGCGCTAGTATTAAATTCAAGAGTACCAAATGATACTAAATCCTGAATTAGGATTGGAATAGAGCGTCAAGCAAGAGTAGCCACGCTTCTGTGCGCACCTCGAGTTCTAACTACGGATGTGACTATAACACAAAATCACAAATTTTCAGTTTCAAGACGGTTGTTGGTAGGCTGTTTTTTTACTCAAAAGATTGATTAGATTTCATAATTAGCGATTAGGTACATGTATAATTGGTTGCCATGTGATGTGTCCGTCACCTATCAGTTTCAAAATTACGATATTGGCGTTGAACAATAATGATGTTGATTAAATTTTGAACCCATACAGACATGTACTCTGATCTAGATGTGACCCTGGGAAGTTAGTAAAAATTATCATTCTCGTAGGTGACAAATTTAGTTTATTTCTATCTAATCTAACTAAAAATTTTGTTTTCCTTCATTTCAGCATCAATCGTGGGTTTCGCCCTCATTGGTGGAAACTTCATCGTCACTGCGATCCTCGACCTCATTGGTAGAAAGAAGTGCCATATCCTGACCACCATACCACTCTTGATGGGCTGGTTCATGCTTCTCATCGTTAACAGTGTGGGTGGTCTTATCACCGCCAGGTTTTTGCAAGGAGTAGCCATGGGCATGTTGGGGCCACTAGGTTCGATTATTATCGCAGAAATGACTGATCCGAAGAACCGGGGAATGTTTTTGACCAGTGTCTCTTTAGCGCTGACTATAGGAGTGCTGTTCTGCCATACTTTAGGGACATACTTAAGCTGGCAACATTGTGCGCTGATATGCTCTTTTATAACCTTTTCGAGTTTGCTTCTGATCATCTTTACGCCGGAATCTCCAGCCTGGTTGATATCTAAAGGCAGATTTGAGGAAGCTAGTGAGGTTTTCATCTGGTTGAGAGGAGAAAGCGAGGAACAGGAGGCTGAATTGGAAAAGATGATAACAGCACAAAAGATGGCTAGAAAGTCTAGCGTCGCTGGACAGGACATACCCCTTTCATTGAGAATCAAACGCGCTACCAGATACTTCAGCGAAACTTGTAGAAAGCCGGAATTTTACAAGCCCATTACCATCATGGTGTTTATATACATCATGTTTCAGTTTGCCGGGATCAACGTCATCAGTTCATACGCCACGGATATCATAGAGCAAGTTGTAGGACCAGAAGCCAACGCGAAATTTTTGATGATAGCGTTGGACGTTGAAAGACTTCTATGCAACATCTTAGCTGTATACTTCATGAAGACTTTGAAAAGAAGAACTATTCTTTTCAGCAGTGGATTCATCTGTGTTGTAGCCTATTTAGGAAAGGCAGGATACGTGTATTTGAAGCAGACCAACCAGCTGCCTTTTGACAGTCAATGGATACCTATCGCTCTCATAGGACTGTACATGTTCTCTCTAACAGTTGGTATTTCATCCATCCCTTTCGCATTGTCAGGAGAGTTATTCCCATTTGAATATCGAGGGTTGGGAAGTGGAATCAGTATCCTAGCGTTGTCTATGAACTTTTTCGTAGCTGTGAAGTGTTTCCCTATGCTGAACGGTTCTATAGGACTGCCGTTGACGTATATCTTGTATGCTAGTGTGGTGACTATCTGCTTGTCAGTCGTCTGGTTTATGTTGCCGGAGACGAAAGACAGAACTCTACAGGATATAGAAGACGTCTTCAGAGGCCGTTCTCCTGATGATGCGAGGAGTTCTCAGCCGTTAAACGCTATGAATATAACTGAAATGAGACGATGCAGTTCAGTCATCATCTATTAGTCTTAGGAATTATTTATATTATTTTTATACGGTGAAGTATAAAAATGTTAGGCTGTGACCCATACTGCGGTCTTTGATGATATTTATTACGGAACCCAAGGGTGATCAAAGTAACTTTATAATATGTTGAGAAAACTGGTTAGATTGTTCAAAAATAAACCATTATCTTTTGAATAGAATTTTATTAAAGCATTTGTCTGTACAAAAGTACATACCTACCTACTTTAAATGTGTATAAACCATTTGTTTCTCATCAACGTACGGGGCCAGCTTCTTGAAGCTGGCAGAGCGTTTCCTGTCTCTTTCCTTTACTTGTCATCCCCCTTCCACCTTCCGCAGTTCTAGCATCCTCTCATTCTCGCAAACGTCCAGCTTATCCTCCTCTTTCGTCCCTCTGAAGTGACATTCTATCTCATACAATGTCTTTCCTTTAGTCTCTGGTAGGAGGTAGTACAAGAAGACCCCGCAAACAGCTATGCATACAGCGTATACAGAAAACGTACCCTCAACTCCGATACTATCAAAGGAGTTTGGAGCAGTTTTGACAACAACGAAGAACATGATTGAAAGGAACATACCAGATATACCGCTGCCAATACTTCTGTACGCTAACGGAAAGATTTCACCAGCTATTGCCCAAGGTATTGGTAGTATCCCCAAGGTTTTACCAAAGATATACATCAACGCTGGTA
The DNA here is from genome assembly GCA_951392215.1 of Epirrita christyi. Lineage (NCBI taxonomy): Eukaryota > Metazoa > Arthropoda > Insecta > Lepidoptera > Geometridae > Epirrita > Epirrita christyi. The sequence continues at coordinate 503,030 of OX595861.1, forward strand.
TCACAGGACTCCATTCATATTCCTTTGTTATATGTCCTGTATCTCTTAGGTACATCATCAGAGCAGTTGTCAGTAAAGATAGAGAACTTATCACGATGCCTAAAAATAGGACAGTTCGCCTGTTTAGCTTGTTGACGACCACACACGCTAAAACAGCAGTGGCAAATCTAACCACGTCTACCATCAACATGCTTATGTTAGGGTCTATACTCTTGTGTGTCACTGCATCCATGATTGGCACAGTATACGAAGGTATCACAGTCATTCCAGAGATTTGGAAAAGTATAAACATGAACATCATAATCAATGTCGGTTTGTAAAACTCTGGCTTCTTCACTATGTTGATATATCTTCTCGTCAATGACACTTTCGGCGCTAGATTGGTGACTATCTGTGCTTTCCTCTGGCTATTTATCATAACCTCCAGTTCCTTCTCCGATTCATCATCTTGACCCCGGAACCAGCGAAACGACTTCCTACATTCAGTTTGCAGACCTTGCGACGCCAAATATGGTGGGGTTTCTGGTGATAATGATAAAAGTATTAGAGCCAAGGCATAGCAGCTTCCACATGCTATCCCAGCAGTTCTCCAGTACATCAGGGTCCCGAAGATATGAGCGATCAACATCCCCGTCGCGAAGGAGAAGGCGATAGTCGCAAGAAAGGCACCGCGGTGTTTGGGCGAAGAGTACTCTGCGATGGTTATAGGGGCTGCGGCTGCTTGCAGGCCCATGCCGAAACCCTGGAATTTGAAAAGGAATACTTGGTGTAAAAATACAAATTTATCTAGGAAGAGCTAGGTACTTCTAATTCAGCATTTGAAACGAGAAATGGATTGCCTACCCGTAGGCGTAAAAAGCGTTCACCAACGTTTTTAAATCCTATTATCCTATTGATGCCTTGTTGTCCAAACCAACCAAATTATCATTATCATTATAATTAAAAAGAATTTTATCAAAATTACACTGTATGTTATGACGTTTGAACATCATTAATTAGCGACGCAGGAGGTTGCGGGTTCGATACCCGCCTCGAAACAAATATTTGTACGATCTGCAGATAATTGTTCAGGGTGATCTGGGTATAAAAAATACTATCTATGTAATGTATTGTATTGAGTATGTCAGTTATCTAGTACCCATAACACAAGCTCTGCTTAGCTTGGGGCTAGATAATGTTCTGTGAAATGACCAGTATTTTTAGCGTGGTCTTAGCGTGGTAATGATAAATTCGATTATTTTTAGCTTCCACTTTTTATGGGGTAAATTATATTGTGGAAGTTGATTATATGGATGACGATTTATTACCTGTAGCACCCTGCTGGCCAGCAAAGCCGTGGGTCCCCTGGCCGTAACCATGAGCGCCCATCCGCCCAGCGCCGGCAGCGTGCTGAGTTGGTTCGTCATCCGCCGCCCAAGCCGTTGCAGGCTGAAGGGAGCCACCACTATCCCGGAGATCAGCGCCAGACCGAGGAGGGATGCTGGAATAATGGAGACATACCTTTTAGTTAGCATAACATTCTCTGAGGGCCTTGTCTAAAAATGTAACAAGCAAATACAAGTAGGGCACGAAACTCTAGCGCTGGCCGTTTGCGCAGAAGTCAAAAGTAAGGTATCTTGGGAGGATCTCTATCTGTATCTATCTTATAAGTAGGTACTAGTTGTATTGCGTGCGCGACAGTAAATATGCGCAACTATACCCTACACGTTTCGTTCAGCGCTATAGACTTACGTGCCGCATGAGGTGTATAACTACTAGACGGATTTTTGTATGGAAACACCGAAAAGCGCCCCTAGCGGACACAATGTGAACCTCGATTTCCATTAAAAAAAATCGTGTAGTGTACCTATACCATACGTCCGTGTAGTAGGTTGATACATTTGTAGACTATAGGCGTTCAATTAGTTTACACAACTACGGCCCTACAAATGAACGTTGATTAGCTATTTAGTACAGGCAAATTAGCAAAAAGTGTGGACCTAAGTCGTGTAGTCGTGGATTCTTATGGAAACGTTAGATGACACGAAAAGAAGCTTATCCTAGGTTTGCAACGTTTCTGGCGCTTACGGAACCCTTTTAAATATTAGGTACAAACTTAAAAAGGCCGTAAATTTTAAAATAGAAAGAAATTACTTGATGCAAGTTAAATTACGTATAGAGAGACTGGCTTAGTGCATTATGGTTTTAATAAAAACCACGTGCATGTAGGGAACACAGTGTTAAAAAAATGCATGTTCCGTAAAAAAAAAACCAGTATAAAACTTCCGGCGGATGTAGTACTATTTAAATGAATAAGTTTAAGTCAATTTCCAGAACTATATTAATTTTCCCCGAAGTAGAGCGACAATAAAATATGGAAAAGTGCCTTCCGTGAGACGCACCATGGTGCAAACCTGGTAATGTATTTCAAACATTTTTCAATTTGCACCGACTACCTTAATTTTCCCGGAGCCGTAATAACCACAAAAAGTTTTTTTTGTAAATGTTTTTTTTTTGTATGTTCCGTATGTCAGTTTTTATAAATACTTGGTGCAAATGTAGATCATAACGGTTCAAAGTCCAAGCCAAATTGCACCGACTACTTCTATTTCCCCCATTAAGTTACGGATATTTTAAGGTTTTCACCCTATTTCACCCTGTTCCGGAGGGTGAAATTACTGATGCTTATTATTAGAGGTGATTTTTAAGCCATACAAAACAATTAGACTACATCTAATTAGTTCCACACTTGTGCAAAAAATCACCTAATTTGACTGTACTAATTTGACATAATTAAATTATTATTAGCTCAATGCAGTAGCGTTTTGCATTGATAGAAATGGAAAGAGACAAAATACAGACATCTATAATTAGTATGTAGGTACGTTTACACTAGTAAGGCCCGTGCTTAAAATATTAAGTGCAGCATAAACAATAAGTACCTAAGTACCTTCTTATTCAAGTCACCAAATTATCACATAGGTAAGCATCTTATTATTTAAATAGGTATAGGATCCTATAGCTACATACCTACACGTATCTAGGTAAACTCGTTACGCAAATTGTTTGCGCAACCCAATCGTAGTGTAATTCTAGTCGTTTCGTATTCGTAAATTACAGCAATCTTCTACTTAATAAACTACTGTCTAGCTACCTACTTTCAAAGTAGAGTGATCCTTTGAATAAGGGTAAGGGGTAGGGTGTCTAGTGGTGTGTTCTGTGGTCTAGGCTAAAACTGAACGCCCTACCAACGCTTTTACTTGGCGCTTGGCAACAGACGTTCGAAAACAGTCCTTGTAGCTATGGATTATGGAATATATTATTAATAATAATAACAAATAAAATTGCTACTTAAAACCTACTTACTACTACTATTATAGGTACTAGAACCTACTAGTAGGTTTAATATAGTCCGGTATTTAATTAAACTATTAGGTACTTACCTACCTACGTTTGTCATTATCGTGTCCAAAGGTCAGTGAACGACTTTGAACTTTGAATTTGACTTGAGGATCAACAATGTCGTAAATGTACCATGGCTTCGCCAATGAATAACATTAAGAACCATCAACTGATGCAAATAGGTATTTGCAATTATTGTAAAGTACCTGCCTAGTTTCCCGTTGCTTTGATTTGCTTGCTTGATGCCTCCCATTTTGTGTGAGAAAAGCGACGTTTGACAGCCGTGAGGGTGCGTGAGGGCTTAGCCAAACGGCATTCGCTTCGAAGCGATTCCATTTCTACAGTCGTAATACAATCACAGGGCGGTTGTTCTGATAAATAAGGCGTGCTCGATTTTTGGGTCAGACTGGGTCGGCTATTTGCCCGACCGAGCCCTAGTTGTAAACAATCTTGTAAGCAATAAATGAAATACTGTGAAATAATGATATTTTACACAACAATGGCACTAATGTCCTTATGTTTACTCTAAAGCTCACTAACGAAACATACATTTAGAACATACACTACAACAAAATAATGAAGCAAAACTACAATTTCAATGAAAACTGTTGAAGCACTTGTGTAAAGTCAGCCCAGGCCGATACTGGCTTTGCCTCGTACCACAATGCACAATATTACACTCAGGCATTGTGAAATCCAACTTGTGTGTTAAAAAATATAGGTATTTGCTAATAAAATAGTGAAAATTTACGAAAACACAAAAAGTAAACAAAACTTTGAATGAAGGCAATCAAAGGTCACAGAGTATTAAATGAATGGTTGAATGGCAAGCTAATGGTGGGCAATTTTCATACAAAATAAATGTTACTGCCGCTCCATTTTGTTCCTTGCTCCAAGAATACAATACAATAGACCACGTGACATATCGATAGCTTACGTCAATCTCATACATTTTGGACTTTTCTACTAGTGTCATCGCTATTAGAATGTTACTTTGTCTACGGCCTCTGATTGCACAATTTCCTTACTCCTGCTGCAAACCTGTCGCGAGATAGAGAAAAGCCCTGCCGGAGGTAAGTATAGTGTAAGACACGGATTTTTGTATGAAAATCGAGGTTAGTAAGTTTCAGCGTGTGGTGCTGTCAGGGGCCTGATTCTGAGTTTTAACAAGCAATTGACACGGACGTATGGTGTAGTGTAACACGGCCTTTTGTATGGAAAATGAGGTTCACAGAGTGTACGCTAGGAGCGCTCATCGGTGTCGCCATATACAAAATTCTTGTTACACTACACCATACATCCGTGTGAATTGTGTGCTAAAAACTAAGAATCAGCTCTCAGTGTCTCCATGCAAAATCCGTGTAACACCAATACGTCCGTGTCTATGATACGGGGTGTAAAAAGACAGCTCCCGAATACAGAAGGTACCGGTAAAGCTACCTATATCATAGCTATACAGGGTGTCCCAAGAAATAGTGTCAAGCGAAAGTGCAAAGATAGAACACCCCTTGGGGTACCCGAATCACCCCTATGTATGTTCCGCGATTTTTTATAGTTTTCGAGATATGATTTTTTTCCGAATTTTTGAAAATTTTCGTCTTGAAAAACTTAAAAAATTCTTTAAAAAAAAGTAGAAAACTTTCTTGAGATTTTTTTTTTGCTACTGAATTTTTATGAGTTGTTCTTTTATGCATAAAATAATCAACTACGTGACTTTGGTGAAAACTATGAAAATGTTGGTGTAAAGTCAAAAAATTACATTCGGTGAATTATGACTTAAATTTTCAACATTAAATTAAAAATCTTATCAGGTGATTTCATGGTTCTTAAATAAGTCTTAAAAAATCCCCAGACTCTCAGCTTTCATAATCATTAAAAAAAAGTAGTACTTAATGGGCTACTTTGGCTAAAATCGGCCTTCAAAGACGGCGAGGTGGAAAATTCTTAAAATTAGCTACCTGATTAGAAAATAGATTTTGGCCATTTTATCATTCCTAAGCTTAATTCGTTTGTTAACTAACCAAAAATGACTGCAGGGAAGCTTTTAAGAGCTTTTTTTTTCAATGTTTAATTTAAGTTTTATTAATTTTGCGTGATGTGTTTTCACCCATGATCCGGATTGTAAACGTGGGCGCCAATCTTTTACCTGTAATATCAATGGGCCGATAAGAGACCGAATTATCGCTATGTCTGTAACTCTCCTAGGTGACAACAGAGAAGCGCGCAACCGAAAATTTTTTCAAAACTATTTTGTGGACCGATGAGTCACATTTTAAGCGCTGTGGGATTTTCAACATCCACAATTACCATTCCTGGAATATCGAGAATCCACACCTACCACGCGAATCGAACTTTCAAGAACAATTTAGTGTCAACTTATGGTCAGGTATCTTAAACGGACAGCTGATTGGTCCGTTCGAACTACCTGACCGATTGAACGGCGAGGCCTACCTGAATTTCTGGCGAAATAACCTCGACGGCCTATTAGAAGATATGGACCTGTTAACAATTAGGCACATGATTTTCCAAAACGACGGCGCTCCATGCCACTTCGCGAGAATTGTCAGAGAACATTTGGACGAAAGATTCAGGGGCAGGTGGATCGGCCGTGGAGGACCTATTGCGTGGCCGCCGCGGTCCCCCGACTTGAACCCGATCAATTTCTTTGTGTGGGGCTACTACAAAGAATTAGTTTACGCCAAAGAAATCAGCAATATGGCCCAATTAAGAACAAAATTAAGACAGGCCGAAGAAAAAATTAAAGCAAATAGTATAGCTTTCATACGATTAAAGGAAAACTTTTTAAGACGATGTAGGATTTGTATCGACCAAGAAGGTCGACATTTTGAAAACTTTTTGTAAATAAATAATTAATAAATATTACTTGTTGTTTTATTTCATAAATTTAGCTAAACTAAAATAAATAAAAAAGGAAAGTAAGATTTCATTAATATTTGAAGGAAATATTAATGAAATCTTACTTTCCTGCAGTCATTTTTGGTTAGTTAACAAACGAATTAAGCTTAGGAATGATAAATGGCCAAAATCTATTTTCTAATCAGGTAGCTAATTTTAAGAATTTTCCACCTCGCCGTCTTTGAAGGCCGATTTTAGCCAAAGTAGCCCATTAAGTACTACTTTTTTTTAATGATTATGAAAGCTGAGAGTCTGGGGAATTTTTAAGACTTATTTAAGAATCATGAAATCACCTGATAAGATTTTTAATTTAATGTTGAAAATTTAAGTCATAATTCACCGAATGTAATTTTTTGACTTTACACCAACATTTTCATAGTTTTCATCAAAGTCACGTAGCTGATTATTTTATGCATAAAAGAACAACTCATAAAAATTCAGTAGCAAAAAAAAAACTCAAGAAAGTTTTCTGCTTTTTTTTAAAGAATTTTTTAAGTTGTTCAAGTCGAAAATTTTAAAAAATTCGGAAAAAAATTCATAACTCGAAAACTATAAAAAATCGCGGAACATACATGGGGGTGATTCGGGTACCCCAAGGGGTGTTCTATCTCTGGACTTTCGCTTGACACTATTTTTTGGGACACCCTGTATAAAATAGCTATCGCCTGAGAAGTGATTCATACCGGAGAAAACCTTTTTTTTCGTTTCGTATCGTATTTGTCAGCCAGCAATGTACGCATTTATTCCGGCCGCGCGAGTTCAACGCTCCCGGTCAGCTGATCGATCCGTAGCGCCAATAATATCTTAAGTGGTTTTTATTGCTTTTTTTGACGTTTTTATTTATTAACGTGTTTTTAATGATGGAAATTAGGTTTTTGTGTTCCTTTAACGATACTTTATGGATATTTATAAAGAAAACACGAAAAAAGCGGACCAAAAGTGAGCATTTTTTTTTTGTGCTTTTTCTACATAAATATTTTCAGAATCATGGTCTGAATGCACTGTTTCAGTTTTCGAGAGTATTCTTTTTACGTCCGGTATAGCCCACACAACACGCAATACGCCATTTGTTTTTTTTTTTTTTTTTTATTTTTGTGTTAACTACCTATCTACTTTTGGTTTTCTTTTGTTTCTTTTTAAAGTGGGGACAAATAAATGTATTTTCTTTCTTTCTTTCTTTCTATAACTGTGGGAGGTAACTTACCAATCCAAGACTCATGTTCCGGCGTTAAATGTACAGCAGATCCTGGCTCTCTGAGCTGCTGCAGTAAAACGCCAGGATACGCGATGTTGGCACCAGTTCCAATCATGTACATCACCACACCACTCACTGCCAACAGCTGAGGAAATTAGTACATCTTGAAAACTGTTGTAAAGTATTATATTACTGGGGGCTTAGTACGGGTTTTGATAGTTCTCGAAACTATAAAGGCCATCACACACATAGCAGATGCGGTAATATTTTATATGCGTATAAAAACTTATCGCATCTGAAGGTATCACACACGTACCAGATACGATAATATACGAAAATGATAGATTCACGCGGAAACCTACAAACTGTATTGTATTTCAATTTGTATACACAGATATAATCTGTCCATCTTTTGATATTATGTCGGTGCCTACAGATGCTTGGCGGTAAAATATAAGTGATCTGCTACGTTTGTGTTGCTCCTTGAGTTTAGTATAGATAACGATATGGACAGATACGCGCTCAGATACAGATATTCAGATCAGATACAGATCTGCTACGTGTGTGACACACTTTAGAAGTTTTGTTTCCTTCCATACATTTACTTGCAGCGCCCCTAGCGATACGAGAAGAAAACTAAGGACGCTGTCAATGTATGGATGGAAACGAAACTTCATATTATAAGTAGTTTTGAAAAATATCAAAACCCGTACTAAGTCCAATAACAGGGCCCGTATTCTCGAATATATCTCGTCCTCGGGATAACGTCACATCACGTATGACGAATTGACGACAATAAAAATTATGGTTATCATTCGAGATTTGACGCCAACACGTGATACGTGATTTTTCCGAGAATCATGTGTACAGTTACAGGGCGATATTTTGTAGAAAATTATAGTACCTAAGAGTTTCCCTAATGGCTTTTTGTTGACATACAAGTGACATTACAAAAATAGCAAAATATGGTTTTAATCAACATTCGCTACTAACTTTTTCAACATGAGTCGATTCGACCTAAAAGACTGATAATTAATTTTCATTTTGTAATGGCAAGAGAGTTTGCCCCTGGGGTGGTATTTTTAGAAGTCAATATCAGTAAAATTACCGTTTATCCCCAACTTTAAAATTTCTATACTTACATCAGAAACTCATTGATGACTAAAATTCTTATACCAATGATATCAATACAAGTCCCTCCAGTACATCTCCTAAAAAACGGTGGTTTGCGGCCTTTTTGATGATATTTAGTCATTCAGTGATATTTAAAAATCGCACCCCTATACCTACAGTTAAGGATATGGCGTTGTTTTGTAGTAAATTGTAGTAAGAGTTCAATGTACATACGTCTAAGGTTTTAATCAACATTCTCTATCTTTTTTGACATAAGTCGATTCGACATAAATGACAATAGCACGAGAATCGGCCCCTAGCTGTGGTTAGACCTTTTTCTGTCACGGCCCCGATGTGTACTGCCCTGAGACACGCGCCTTAACACAGAGTGCTTTTACACGTGAAATAATTGAAAAGTAGGGTAAGTGACTACCACATACACAAGGAATGTATTGGGGCCTAATGCACTGCCCTGAGGCAGCACGCCCTAAAAAATAGTTAAAATAGAGTTCAGTTCACAAACAGAACAAATCAATATACTGTTTACAGTAAATCCCCTGCAGATACACATAATGTTTCGAAATGGCTCCGAACGAAGAAGGAAAATCGACAAAAGTTTGTGACTGTGACCCTAGTTACAAGGAAAGACCTCAGAGGCCCAATTCTCTAACTAAAAAATAGTTAAAATAGAGTTCGGATCATGTTTCAATCTTGTGTCGATGTCTTAAATGTCAGAAATGGTATTCTCCTTGTGGTATTCAGCCTTTGAAATAAAGCGATTGCGATCGAGGCGCCCCCGTGGAATGTCATTGCTTGGACAACGTTCGGACCAGACGGGCGTGTCGTTTGTAATTTATTACTATCCGTTTGTTTGTTCTGATTTCCTACCAGTTCCCAGACCCATAAATGGGTGTCTGAACCCCACATTGGCGACGAGGATAAAAAATTGTGAGTACCTAGTCGATAATTCGACTAAAAGTTGCGTAGTGTTGTGTTAATTGAATACTGACATACATGGAAAACTTTTCTAAAACTCGAGGAAGGGTACTTCTTCTTAGTGATTTAAATCAGTCGTAACGTGGTCGTAACTAGATATTTTTAACTTGATTTTTAACCGGCCACACGAATATAAAAGTTTTTACTAAGTACCCTCTTACTTGAAATAAATTTATGGTGGCTAATTATCTCGCAACACGTCGCAACCATAATTAAATGACAAAATAATGAGGCAAAATGTTCCAGTTCATGTCAACCAATTTATGAGTTTATTTCTGGTACCTTGCTTATAGCAAATAACTACCTATAAAGTTCTTGTTGATGTGAACCAACTCCAGGGAATAGACAAAAGTGTTACGAGCTTCTATAAAGTTGTTTTCAATGAGTCAATTAAACTTGTACCTACTCATTGAAATTGTGCCACGTATATATTTACGCAAGTTTGCCTAAAAGACGAATGTTAAGGTCTACAAAATGGTGACAGTATGGAGCGATAAATGGCAATAACCTCCGATACCTACACATGTTTAATGTAGGTACGTACTCTAAGGTAGTGCATTTTGATCCCTCTGTTAATCAAATGAAATGAATTTTATTCATTGAAATCACAAGGATCATTTTGAATCGCCTTATAAACTAAAATTACTCCTGTTCCAACGCGCTCAAGCCTAGAAGAATCAAGCAACAAACACGGCTTGACTTAATTTGATGATACGTCTTACCACAAGGTGGGAAGCGCCTGTGTGGTGCCTCGGAGCAGGAAGTTGCTGATACATATTAAATGAGAACTTAAAAACCTAAGAAAGTTAGTCAAATGCAAATAAACATCAGCAAAAGTTTATAAGACAGTACACGCTCCACTTGATATAACCAGAGACTAGTAAAACTAGTCTCTGATATAACCTAATTTCTAAATATAATGTATGACGTGTAAAGTGTTCTTAATAATTGTTCCTATAGTTTTAATAAATAAGTATGAGTATCAGTATGAGTATACCTACTTATAAATAACAATCTAATAGAACCATGTAAAGAGAAAAGTACAGATATTATAGCAAATCAGCTCAAATCAGATGTAGCAATTATCTGACAAGGCTTATGTGCGGCCGCTAAAATATATGTACACCATAACAAAACCAAGTGCTCCCAGTGTTCCTACGGTGAATAAATGATATAAATATGAATATGAATATGAAATTTCCATTTATCTTCGAGTAAGATGTTTGGATCCACCTTCTGGAAGTTTATTATAGAACTGTACAGAATTCCTCATAAAAGACCCATTTACTTTCTTCAATCGAAATTTTGGTATATTTAGTTTGGTTGTATTTATAAATCCAAATACCATGCAAGTCACCCTTTTTCATACAACTATCCAAGTGTATGTAATAATATTTCATAGATATATTGCGAAATTACTGTGAGAATATTGATTTCTTTGAAACGCAAGGCGTTCAAGGGGTCACGTGACTTCATTTTATAAATGGCACGTATTGCCCGATTTTGTAAGACAAATATAGCTGGAAATATAGCTGTTTTACCCCACAGCATGATACCATATGACATAACACTATGAAGTAGATAAAATAAACAAGCCTAGCTGTAGCTTCATCAGTAAGCTGCTTTAACATACAAACTGCATATGCAGTGGAACTAAGTCTACCAGCTAAAGCCACAATTTGCGGTGCCCACTGACCCCCTGGATCAATATTAAGCTCTAAGAAAATACTAGACTTAACAAGATCAAGTGTCTCCCGATTTATTTTAATATTTAGTTTGATAATGTTTTACATTTGGCTATGTGAATTTGATGCTTTTCGTTTTTAGCATTAAGCAAAAGATTATTTACTGTGATCAAAACATTATTTACAAGAACTCGCGACAGTGAATTATTTACTCTATCGTAATTTGCTTTAGATCTATCAACTTTGAAAATCAAAGAAGTATCGTCAGCAAACAGAACTATGCCACATAATGTAAAAAAAGAGATTGATAGTGTAAACTAGAAATAAAAAGGGCCTAGTATTGAACCCTGTGGCACCCCCATGACAATAGTCGATCCTTTCACCATCAACATCAACTTTTTGAATTCTATTGGATAAGTAAGAATTTACAAGATTAATTGCCTGATTTTGGGTGCTATAATGTTTTAACTTGGAAATTAATGTATCATGCCACACGCAGTCAAAAGCTAAGGACGATCGCGTTCTGTGAGTTCTCCTACGCTTCAAATATGTGTTCTAAGAGCATGGTATCAGCATCGGCTGTCGAATGAACCTTAGTTATTCCAAATGAATGACTGAAGAAGTCCGTGGAGGTCGAAGTGTAACAATAACTGAGTAAGAATAAGTTTCTCTTAAAGCAGGCAATATAGAAATTGGCCTATAGTTACCTGGATCTTTATCATTTCCAGACTTGAACAAAGGATTAATTTACTATGTTTCATAAGATGAGGAAAGACTCTCGTCAAGACATCTATTGAAAATGTAGGCCATACACGGCGCAATATCAGCACCTAGCACAATTACTAGAGAAAAACTATCAAAGGCATTCATGACCTGAATATTTTTGATAACATAGTATTGTTTATGTTTAAATTCGTCTGGTTACTACAAGGTTTAGATTTACCTGTTTCATTATTAATTTCCAAGTTATATTAATTTTATTTGCTGACTTTTCTATTGAATTTCTCAAATGCAATGATTTTAATGTATGACAAATTTTTTGAAGGACTTGGAATAGTGCTTTATGTACAAGATAAACGTTGGGTCGTGCAACATTGATTCCCCAGCCGTATAGAGTTCATATAGGGTTGTAGCCCAATCAGCTAACCCGACATTCGCTCTGGCTTTACAATCTCACTATGTTCCTCACTTATCAATTTAGACAAACTGGTAAAAAGGTCATTCGGATCATCTACGCACGGTACGTACAAGGGACATTTTTAGATCAATACTGCCGTGGAATTTCAAAATGCGACTATCTGTGATAAGTGAAATTACAAGTATTTAAAGCAGCACTGTGCTGTGACCATAGTGATCTGAGGTGAAATGTTTAATTACTGATGTATCAATTGGAACACTACTACAATAAATATTATCAAAACAGGTGGATGTTGTTAGTGTCACTCTTGTTGGTTATTCGAAGAGGTGATGTAAATTAAAACATTTAAACAAATTAAGCAGCCTCTCAGAAAAAGAACTAACCTATATTGAAATTTCCGCAGACTATAAGCATTTTACTATGTACAAAAGTTTTGAGCAATACTTTTTCCATAGTGGATTAAAATAACGCGAAGTCTGCGTCAGGGGGACGGTAAACACACAATGGTATGCAGCTCTAGCTCAACAGCTCAATAGTCCTCTCAATAGTGAGATTTGCAACATCTTTACGTTTCTTGCATTTTAAAGTATTTCGAACAACAGTTAAGGAACCCTATGGCGTTCTTGCGTTTGTATGAACTTACAATATTGTAATTCTCATAATAAGGGAGTAACTCAAATTGTAACATCCAGTGTTCAGTTACATACATGATAATGTACATTAAAACTGTTTAAAAATGTTTCTAAGCCTAAGATTTTGCTGGGAAGGGCTTGTACATTTTATGTGGCCGGCCTTCTCATTGTCGAACTAGTTTAAATGACTGTCAGCTGACACTCCTACCTTTTACCCTCATTAGTACTACCTACTTCTAACCACGAGCTCGTGAACTGCGTTATAGTAGATACTTATAACGAGATCAAAAATATGAAATGCTAACAATTTAGCAATTATGAATTTACTATGTCTGCCGTCTGTTTTGACTCAAGATACTATGTATCAACAGTATCTCGTGTCAAAACAAAATTTCTAATAAAATTATTAGTATTAAAATACAAAACGTCTCTATGACGACATGTCAAATTGTGCAACATTAAATTAAGATTAAAAATTAATTGATTGTCTGCACTAACTTACAACTAGCTAATAATATCATATCGCATGACACCACATTTTCACCTAATTGTATTATCAGAGTGGTGTCGTAGTATCTTTAAGTTTAATGAATGAAGGCAATTGGAAAGCAATTATTTGTGACAACTTGCCCTAACAGATCACTGAGTAGCAAACCCATCCCAACGCCTATCTTATCTGAATACGCCACAGTCTTCCAAGTCTGCCACCAGAATTTAACCTGTCTAACCGGAGACTGCGTACAAGCAGAGGTGGGAACTACTTCAATCTATACAGAAGGTGTAGGCTGCTTCTGCGATGCACATGGATCAGAAATCTGGAAGGCGCTGATACAGGAAGATCGGGAGTATCGTTGGAATATAATACCTACACTTGAAAAGAGTAGAAGGTAGTAATTGGAAGATCTGTGATCATGAAGAAATTGAGGAGGACAATAATAGCGTACCTAGTAAAGAGATCGATAATTGTATAGGTACTTAACTAAACATCAACGGCGTAGTTTAATTACTGGTTAAAATAAAATTCGATTTAGAATAATAATTATGTTGTAAAATCATTAGAAGTATCACTTTAGAATAATGATGGCTTACTTTATGTTGTAAAATCACTAGAGGTATATAGTAAAATAAGAATAGTAAGTTAACTTTTGGAAATAAGCAATTGTTAATTTTTAATTTGTTAAAAAGGAAGAGATGTGGTATTCAGCCTTTGAAATAAAGCGATTGCGATCGAGGCGCCCCCGTGGAATGTCATTGCTTGGACAACGTTCGGACCAGACGGGCGTGTCGTTTGTAATTTATTACTATCCGTTTGTTTGTTCTGATTTCCTACCAGTTCCCAGACCCATAAATGGGTGTCTGAACCCCACACTCCTAACTTAAAATACAACACTGTAACGTGATTATATCAGAATCAGAATCAGAATCAGAAAAAGATTTATTGTTAACTGAGTTCTAATAATCGTCAAGTCCTCTGTCAAAATCATGTTCTAGTAAATAGATGGCAGTTTACTAGAATGTTCCTGGTCAATTTCCACCCCTTCGAAAAGACACGCAATGCACTAATTTTATTTAAATTCACTACCATGTGCTCTTTATAAGCTACACCGGTTAAAATGCCACCAAAATTACACGATATAACTCAAAAAAACACTAGAAATTATAATAAAATAAAAAAGGACGACGTCTCCCTTCGAAAGAGCAGAAAAGGTCCTTTTGAGGTTTTGTTAAAGCAATGAGGAATAATTTGAGTCTTAATACCTAAACTGCTCGGGACACGTTTGTCATCATTGTTTTAATGTAAAACCTTTGATTATATAATCAAAGTGTAAAACGCGTTCTATGATAATGCACTAACCAAGCCAGTGATGAGTTCATCTGCCGATGTGAAATTGAATGCTTCAATGTCCTTGACGCTCATTCATGCAACTTTATTAAAAAAAAATCTTTAATTTTTTCTTAAAATTTAAATTCAAATCACCAAACTACCTATTCATTATTCATTCGCTTTGCATGTAGTTATGCAGATTTTCTTTTTTGACATTAGTCGTGCAAATCGATTCAACTAAGACTTAGTAGTTACTAAGTGTACGTAGCGTCACATTAACCTGTCACTTTTGACAGGTGCAAATAGATCCAGATTTAAAAAAATTTGAACTCAAAAATAACATAACATAACGACCTCTGTGGCGTGGCGGGCGAAGGTTCGCCTGTGACGCAGGAGGTTGCGGGTTCGATTCCCGCCTCGGAACAAATATTTGTACAATCTGCAGATATTTGTTCAGGGTGTTCTGGGTATTTTTCTATGTATAATAAGAAAAAAAATCTTTCTATGTAATGTTATTGTATTAAGTATATCAGTTATCTAGTACCCATAACACAAGCTCTGCTTAGCTTGGGGCTAGATAATGTTGTGTGAAATGTCCAGCATTTATTTATTTATTTTTATTTATAACACCCAACACTCACAACATAGGTACAACTTTGTCGTCGTGGATACCAGGAACTACGAGTACCATGGTACCATAACAACCAGCCCCTGAACATATATTTGCAGATCATACAAACATTTGTCCCGCAGCAGGAATCGAACCCGCAACCTCTTACATCTCAGCTGGCTACTCGCCCACCGCGCCACAAAGGTCGTCAAATAGTTAGGTAATAAGCCCAATTTCTTTAATAACTTTATAACTATGGAATTGGTTCGTTATTCGACTTATTCCCATAAAACATCGAAACTAAATGAATACTAATACTACCTGTTAAGGTACCTACTACTAGATATTAGTAGTTGAAGTATTATTATTACGTTAAGGGGGGTGCGGTGGTGTGTCCAACCTAAGAATGGACCCCTCCTTCTCCCGTGGGTGAATTAAAAGCCTTACTAAGGGGTTACACCTGAGGCCCAATTCTATAAGTTATTTTAAAACTACACTGAAAGTTGACCGAATCGAGAATGAATTGTAAATTGACTGAAAGTT
The DNA here is from genome assembly GCA_951392215.1 of Epirrita christyi. Classification (NCBI taxonomy): domain Eukaryota; kingdom Metazoa; phylum Arthropoda; class Insecta; order Lepidoptera; family Geometridae; genus Epirrita; species Epirrita christyi. Next base: position 519,064 of record OX595861.1, read on the forward strand.
GAATTTCTAGTCCCTCATAAATAACAATTTAGTCTACTTTCAATTCATGGTGACCACCATTAGAGTAGGACAGTTATATAATTGGAAAGAGTAAAGAGAGCATATGCTAAAATTAACGAAAAAACTTTGAATCATTCAAGTTTCGATCACATTTCGTTAGAATAACATTACAGTGTTGTATTTTATGGCAGGAGAATACCATTTCTGACATTTAAGACATCGACACAAGATCGAAACATGATCCGAACTCTATTCTATTTTGTTAGTTAGTGAATTGGGCCTCAGGGGATAGACTGCAGCATAAGTAACTTATTTTGTACGCGAACGAAATTTGCTTCTATTTTGGCTATTACTTCATCAAACTCCATCGGCTTTATTACAGAACATGGACTATATCCGAATTTAGTCCAGGCGTACTAGTCTAGGATTAAATATCTACATTAGGCATATGCAACTTTAAATACGAAAGCAGATGGTTTGTTTTTCAAAATCAATTCTCGCGCTACTTCGCAAATTTCCAAAGTATCAAACTGACGGATTGTGTCACATCACAATTGAGATGTCCAAATTCTTACCTCTAACAAGCAATCAACTGTCAATTTATAGACCATTGCTAAACTAGGGGGCTGCCTGGTTTTAGATAAACCAGAGATAGTCCAAGCTTATGTCATTTTTGGCATATCTAGCTCGAAAGTTGCTTCTGGAAAACAAACCATCTGCTTTTGTATTACAGTCGTATATACCCTAGGTCGATATTTAAGCCTAGACTGGTAGTCCTGGTTTAAACCCAGACTAAGGGCATTTTTTATAATAACACCCCATGAAATTTTGTACACAATACATGATCAGTACTAATATATAAACCCTTGTGCGTCAGTTTTTAAAAATTAGTTTTTGTTAATTTATGATTTGGTAACCATATAGGTAGGTAATTTATTTATTATTTATTTATTTATTTATTTATTTACTTATTGAGACTTTAACATCATTACAGGTAAGCCCTAAGGCGATGTTAAATGCAAGAACTTATTATTAACTTATTACAATATAAATATAACTTAATTATAATTTTGTTTCAAACAAAAGCTGTGCCATTTCCATGGCTTTCGGCAGGTTTAGAAAAAATATATCTATGCTGTTTTGGGACAGAAAATTTAGTAAATAGATAGCGAGTGACATGGGGGCAAACTTAAGTAGGTTGGTCTTACAAGTGGGCACCTCCAGCATGGCGGGGCGACGGCGCGCGTCCAAGTAGTTGTTGGGCGCGCGCAGCCGCAGCGCCGCCAGAACCGCCGGATGGTGCAGCTCTCCACGCAGCACGCGCACCATGTACTTAACCAGCGCCACATCTCTCCGGACCGACAGCCTGCAGTACCCTACCATACCTAACACAAACAGGCTCGGGTACATCAGCGGGTAATATGGATAGACTCCGTACTCTTTTAAATACAAAAAGCGAGTGAATTTATTTTGTATTTTTTCTACCAAAAGTTTGTACTTAGCTTCATTAGGGTTCCAAATTATAGCATTTGTTTCTAAATGACTTCTCACAAGTGCATTATATAAGACCTTGATAACAATTATGTTTTTAAAATTCACACATTGCCTCAAAATAAAACCAAGGTTTCTAAAAGATTTGGCGCAAACATTTACAATATGGCGCCGGAACCTTAAGTCGGGGACCATTTCGAGGCCTAGGTCGCGAACGGACGTCGTTCGAGGCAGTCCTACCCCCTCTACCTCGTACTGATAGTGCAAAGGGGTGCGCGCCCGGCTGAAGCTCATAATGGAGCACTTTCCTACGTTAAACAGTAGCTTGTTGGACCTGCTCCATTGGACCACCCTATCTATGTCGGACTGGAGCCGTTCACAATCGGCTGCGTCCGCTACTGTTAGAAACACTTTTAGGTCGTCTGCAAAGAGCAAACAGCCTGCCTCCTTAACAACCCCCGCGAGATCGTTGATCATAATAACGAATTCAAGGGGACCAAGATTGCTGCCCTGACTTACGCCCGAATACGTGTAATAAGGGGCCGATTGGTACCCCGCGTACTCCACATACTGCCGCCGTTCGCTGAGGTAGCTCGCGAAGAATTTGAGCAGATGCGGCGTGAAACCTATCGCAGAAAACTTCGACAGCAAGACATCGTTATCTACTTATCTATTAATCTATCTATTTCATCTTATCTATTTGATAAGAAACTAACGTACCTCGGGTCTAGATATTAGTGTACTGATTATATGTACAAAGTTTCATGGAGTTTGATCAGTTTGAAGTAAATATAGCCAAATTAGAAGCAGACATCGTAGCTACCGGTGACATCTCACTGTGATCACCAATCCGCCTGCCAAGCGTTGTGATTATGGCAAATCATTGTATTCCCCGTTTTTACTTGGATTCAAGGTTAAAACTATCAATTCAATCAAAAATGTTCATTGTGCTCACAATTAATAAAACACAATTGACTTTGATTACGTACACACATGCATGCACATGATTTGTGTGTTTCTATATATAAATATAAATCCTAGTAATGTGTTCCTACTGTCGCACAGTCGGTTAACCTTGAAATTGTGATGTTTTGCTTCTCAGCGAAGAATTAAGGAAGTAGCTATTGCTATTTAGATTGGTTAGGTTGCTAAGTAGTAAGTACATCCGTGAATTAACAAATCCCATAAAAAACTACTTCTAATGACTATAGTTTTTTTACGGAACTTGTTAAATACGGATGTACCTACTTAAAAAATAAAGGCATAGTGTAGGATTCCGTAGTATTACAAGAAAACGGTTTAGAAATGGCAGGGGGTATCGTAAACATAGTACAAGTAGTAGTGCTCGCATTGCTGTGTTTCGGTTTGAAGGGTCAGATCCATTACACTCTTACCATTATTAAGCATGTTAAATATAATAAATATATGTAAATATTTAAAAGTATACTAAAAACTAAATATTCCTCAGGTAGTCAGTTAAAAACTCTGTCACTGGGTAGGTAGTAACATTTCTCAAAGAAGTGCCTTTAGCTTATTTTTAAAACGTACTGTGTCATTCTCTTTTATGCTCTCTGGTACCATATTAAAGATTGTATCTACTCTCATACTGAAATATAAAGATTAAAACACTAAAAACAAAACTAAAATGTCAGTCTTTATGCACATGCCATCGAAATAAATTTAAAAAATTACATTACGATACAGCTCTTCTATGGACAACTATATCATAATTTATCCATTACGATACAACTTCACTTGGACCAAGGAGGTTGCAATGCAGTTTTTCTATACATAATCTGTGGACGCGGCGCAACACGCTCGCGCGTATGGATTTTGGCGCTAAACGTTTACAAATAAATGCAAATATAATTTTACGCAAATTTCATTTTCGAATTAGTTTTTGTTTTAAAAAGTGTCTGAAAACGACAGTAGATACCTACTGAAGAAAATTTTACACCACCGGACATTTTCGAAGCTGCAATGAACAAATGAACCTGTTACCGGCGAAATCTAGAAGGTATTACAATAAATGTTACCGAAACTTTAATACCCTCGAGAGCAATGAATCCGGGTCACTTAAAGAATCCTAAAAATCTCGGAAACTAAAAATTAATAGACAATGTAATACTCCTTAAATGAAGGTATTAAAACTTCTTAGTTATTGTAAAGTTATATCATAAAAAAATCAAATTTGAAAAAGGGCCACTTTCGAAGATGGAACTACGAAATTACAGCATTTGGTTTTGCTTTTGTTTGTAATCTGTCATTTATGTGGGTACATAAACCATGTTGATAGTGCTCTATATTCATTATTCAAGCTGAAATTATGTCGCTTACGCCTGAAGAATGCACCAGAATACTTACAATGCTGGAAACCGGCCGGAGTCAGCGCGATACAGCCAGGACTGTCGGTGTGTCGCTGTCAACAGTACAAAGAGTTCTCCGACGTTACGAAGAAACTGGTTCTAACCTACGCAGACCAGGAACGGGCAGAACCAGGTGTACCACAGCACGAGAAGACCGATACTTGGTGAACACCATGCTTCGAAATCGCTTTCTCACAGGAACTGAACTCACAAATCAGTTTCGACGCCTCGGAGGAAGTAACCCAAGTGCATGGACAGTAAGACGTCGGCTTGCTGAATCTAACTTAAAACCCCTTAGACCTGCAAACGGCCCTAAACTGGAGCGTGGGCATCGTATTTCAAGACTAAGATATGCCCAGAGCCACGTAAATTGGAGTATTGAAGATTGGTCAAAAGTTATGTTCTCCGACGAATCGAAATTTATGCTCTACAAGCACGATGGAAGACACAGAGTGTATCGAAGACCAGGGGAAAGATTCAAGCAAGCATGCATCGAAGAAAAAGTAGCCTACGGTGGTGGGTCTGTACTTGTGTGGGCCGGAATTTCTTCTGAAAGTCGCACAGAGCTGGTGATCATAGAAAACGGCTCTTTAACTAGCGTAAGATATGTGGAAGAAATCCTCAATGATCACGTTGGTCCATTTATGGTCAATTTAGGTGAGGATGCTATATTTATGCATGACAATGCCCGACCTCATACAGGTAGGATTGTGAATGACTACCTTCAAGAGATGAACATTACTCGTATGGAGTGGCCAGCGCGCAGCCCGGATATCAACCCGATCGAGCATGCTTGGGACGAGCTAGGCAGATGCGTAAAACAACGAAACCCTCCCCCAATCACGCTTCGTGAGCTCAAAATTGCTCTCACAGAGGAATGGGAGAATATTCCCCAAAATCGTATAAGGAACTTGGTGTACAGCATGCCAAACCGCGTAAACGCAGTAATGGAAGCACGAGGAGGCAATACGAAGTATTAAAATTCAAGAAAATCGTAATAAAGTTCAAAAATTTCATGTTTCCTATTTTTGTTTTAAGGAGAGATCAGCAGTTTTTTTCTTTATGTAATTTTGTGTTAATAAAATGTATGGTGACTCATATTTTTTTACCTTCATTTAAGGAGTATTACATTGTCTATTAAATACAATTTATTGCATTAATCTATCATTTTTAGTTTCCGAGATTTTTAACATTCTTTAAGTGACCCGGATTCATTGCTCTCGAGTGTATATAATTGTACTTACCTATTTCATGAGATTTCATAAAGTAGTGTATTAAACTGCACATAATTTGGTCTTAAAACACTCGTGTGATGCTATAAAAAAAACTCTCCTCTGGCTCGTTTTTTTAACTCACACTCGTGTTTTAAGAACCCTTATTATGCAACAGTTTCATAAACTACTATTTGTAGCCATACCTACAAAAAATACTGTTTTGTATAAGTGTAGTCTTTGATTTTACATTACATAATCTATCCTTACTAAGCATATTAAAATTAGTGATTTGAATTATGGTACACAGAGCTGTCAGTACTTTTTAGATTGAATATAGCTCTCAGACAACTTTTTTGGCCAATAAATACACAAATGCCCCAAAAAATTACACGTTAGAAGCTACAGATCCATGGCATGTATGTCCAATTGGTCTTCATTTAAAAAGATGTATTTAACGATACTTATATACTTAATATACTTGTTTTTTTTTTGTTTACCTAGCTGTAAGTTTTCCAAAAGTTTATAAAATAAAATAAATAAATAAAATACCTATATCACATGAGGGTGCACTAAAAAAATCACATTTCTTTACATGTATGGGCTTGTACCTATAAAAACTAAAATGTACGACACCAAAACTAAATTACTCGCAAGTTATGACTCAGTGACAGACTCGACGGACAGACATAGACGGGGCAAATGATCTTATTAGAGTTCCTTGCCGGACTTCCAGAACCCTAATACAGATTGTACCTAAAATATATAATGTATACCCTGATTTTTAATTTCAGACAATTTTTGTAAACAAACAAATGTCAAGTTATGCCACAGTGAGTATAAGTGTCATGATTGTGCAGCATACGTGTAAATTCACATATGACACACATACATGACATACACACAGTGGCACATCTTGACATTTGTTTGTTTACAAAAATTGTCTAAAATAAAAAATCAGAGTATAGTTGTATGTTGTCTCAAATAATAGAAGAGTATGCACTAAGGGAATAAAGCAGTGTCTTATGTCGCGGGCGGCATATTGAACCCTGAGGCGAGGGAGTTATATAGAGTCCTGAGTGAAGCGAGGGGTTCAAGCTGCCCAAGACGAAGACAGGCTTTATTCCAGAGGAGCATACTCTACTTTTCACACCTACTGCGAGACAATAAAAAGCCAGGGCCCCATAAAATAAGTATCGTCTGTTCTCATAAACTCTGGAGTAGAATCATTATCGCTCGACATTTTTTGTTAACACTAATATTAATCACTGACATAATATTATATTAAAAAAATATTGCAATACAATTCACTGAAAATCACAGGACCAAACATCTCTTTTGTTTCACATTCTTTAAAATCGCGCCTATTTCTTTTTTTCTTTCGATTTCTGCTATAGTGGCCAGTTCGATTTTCGAACAAACCTCTTTACAATGCCATATTAGTCCGATGAACGAGGCAATTCTTTGTATGCACACCCTAACAATAATTCCTCTGTCGCTGAAACTTTGCTGTGTGATAAAGTAAGGTTTATAGATTACGGTTGACAGGTTATCTAGGAATTTTTTTATTTTTAAATTAGGTATTCCTACCTAAACATGGAAATCACTTATAACATTCGGTGGAAAATTGCTCAGTCTGAAATTTCTTCGGTGTATGTTAGTATACATTAATAAGTATAGATATGTAATGGTATCCAGGAATATTTCGATTTCGGTGAGGCAGAAATTAAAGAATATCTGTTTTTTTATCACAACTTTTTCAGGAAAATTGCTCAGTCAGTTTTTATTTTTTTGTACGCGTAAGGTTGTTTAAACGAATCGCCTTGCAGAGTTATCTAAAAGATTTGCCTTTTCGTTCATAGCTTTATGGTTTTTTGGAAATAACTTTCGGCGGAAAATTGCTCCGTCCTTTTTTATTCATTTATTAGTTAAAGTACACTTAAATACAACAGCATTTTAAAGTATCCAATAAAATTTCGGCGTCGCATACGCATTTTAGACTATCAACATTACGCGCACAGCCGCCGGGAGCGACTTTTACTACTTCTTGAGACAATAGTTTTGATCAATGAGAATCAATATATATATAAGGCAAATATCACTCACCTACTTGCTGACTCTCACGATATCTCAAGAACGAAATAATAATAAATAATGTTTCTTTCGGCTTCTAAGTGCTTGTAAGTTTAATATTTGTATGAAAAAAGTTAGAGCCAAATTGAACCTAACGTCATCACATAGAAGTTGAAAGCCGAAGCAAAATCGTAAAGTTTCTCAGACGAAAAAAAATGAGAGACAGAGTCGTCGTGAACAAACAGCTACAGAGGGTCCACTCAGAACATAGCGCCATTTCTGGTAAGGACACATTGACTTTACGTTTACATGACTGTATTCTCACGCAATCTCGAGCAGAGCTCAGTCGCGACTATAATAGCGAGTGCAGGCATTTGTCACTTGTTAACAAAATGAGTAGCGGTATTATTACGCTTGCAGTGTATTTGGTTGTTTAAATACAACCAAATGAAAACGTTCTTCACCTTTCCAAACGAGATTGTTTGTAACTTGTTCCAACTCCTAATAATCTACTCCTTTTCAAAATTCTGAATGAATACAGTAGCAACCTTAGTGAGTCAGGCAAGTTTAGGTAATTATTTTCAAGGACGGTGGGAGCGGACCTTCTGTCTATTTCTATATTTTGTGGTCTTACCTAAACTGTCAAATTTTGTAACGTGGATCATTTCTTCTTCGATGCGTTGGCTGTTTTTATGACGACTTCTAGGTGGCCAGTATGTTTCAATTGATTTCTAACGAGATTTAAAAAAAGTACGACTACATACAAAATAAGCTTGCCAAGTGCGAGTCGTGAGTACTCGAGTGGGTGTGCTGACTGACGGTTTTGAATGTGGTAGTTTTCCATGATTTTGATATATTTTCAGTAAGTAATTTATTTTAATTTTTTATTCAAAAACGAGTTGAGTGTCCCTGGGAGAATTTTCAATAGCGTTATAGTTTTGATTGTTTTAACAGACACTCGCGATAACTTTCGTTTAATTCTTCATCGTGTTCTCAATATTCTTATTTTTTCCACATCTTTTTTACGTTATTTTGGAGATAAGTTTAAGGACAGCTAATTTTAGGCGTTTTTTTTCGGTGTAAAAGTGATAAAAAAGTTGCTCATAGTATCATCCAAAAAAAAACAGAACCTCGATAACCAAAAACGGAATGCGGATCCCTAAGCAAAAAAGCTGTGTCAAAAAAGGAAAAGCGGTATATCTGGCAGACCTTGCGCGGAGCGCATGCGTGGTGCGGTGCCCCGCTGTATTATCAGAGGCCCAAACACGAACATCTAAAGTTACGAAGACACGATAGTAAACTTCAAATATCTACTCACAAATATTGAAAATTTCAAGTCACTCCTGTGTCTTTGGCCAATATTTGACGTTTGAGATCGTCTCGATTGCGTCTCGGTAACATTAATTGTTCGTGCTGAGCCCACAGAACTCTGCGCGGTACGAAAATTGTCTAAGTATGAAATGTTGATATTTAAAAGTTTATGTGTTTATGTGTTTTGGCGAAATTTTATTGGATAACTTAAAATTCTATTATAATAAAGTATACTGTAACTAACAAATGAATAAAAATGGACGGAGCAATTTTCCGCCGTAAGTTATTTCCAAAAATCCATAAAACTATGAACAAAAAGGCAAATTTTTTGGATAACTCTGCAAGGCGATTAGTTTAAACAACCTTACAAGTACAAAAAAATTAAAACTGACGGAGCAATTTTCCTGAAAAAGTTGTGATAAAAAAACAGATATTCTTAAATTTCTGTCTCACTGAAATCGAAATATTCCTGGATACCGTTACATATGTATACTTATTAATGTATACTAACATATACCGAAGGAATTTTGGACAGAGCAATTTTCCACCAAAAGTTATTAGTGATTTTCATGTTTAGGTAGAAATACAAAATTTAAAAATAAAAAAAATCATGGATAACTTGTCAACCGTAATTTATGAACTTTACTTTATCACACTGCAAAGTTTCAGCGACAGAGGAATTATTGTCAGGGTCAAACCCCCTCACTGACTGGACTATATGGGCATTTTTTACTCAGAGTTTTCCACGAGTTTCCACACGAATTTGACGTTCCAAATTCAAATCACTTTAATCCCTACATAGGGAGTTTCATACAACTTTATATCCCTAGAGAGACAATGCTTTACTTTACGTTGAGGTTGCATGATATTTAATTGGACATTGTCGAGCAGGTGGTGTGAAATAGATAAATAACCCTCAAAGTAGTTGAGTTACTGTGATAATAATGATCTTACCTGTCTGAGGAATGGTGACACCCTCTGCTGCTGGTAGGGCACGCCTTCTGTCATTGTATCCTCCTTTGTTTACCGGATATATTCAACCCTAGAGTTTTCAATAAAAACTCTGACAGATAATCTGTGAAAATAATGGATAAAGTTATAGTTTAGAGAATCTCTAAATGAAGAAAGTACAGTTCCCGATTCTGTGGGTCCAAGAAAGTTGAAGTGTTCAGTTGAATCACTTTGTATGCTTTAGAGAACTTTAACTGATAAACTGATAGAGGAGCGTGATATACTTACATTATACATAATATATGAGTTTTCCATAAAAATAAATATATAAGTACTCAGGTAAAAATGTATTTTTTTTAAACGTAAGTACTTAAATCGACTCAGTTTTTTATTAGTGCATGTAGAGATTTTGTTTATTTGATGTGCGATACAAAAAACTTCTATAGATTTTGACTTTCCCATACTGCCCAGTTAAAAAAACACACACACACACATTATATACACACACACACAGTACACACACACACACATACACACATTAGTACATTATAATGAACAACATCAAAATTTGTTGGGTTTTTATCAACCTAGTCTACATACCAAGATTTCCAAGTCTCTCCAAAAAATAGGTATTTAGCACTTAGGTACTTATCTGCTTCTGCTTACCTTCTTTCACAACGAGAGGAAATTGTATTACTTAACAAAACAACCTGTCTAGCAATTAATGTTTTAAATTACTTTTTTATGAAAGTACCTATTATGACGACTTCAGTCGCGTGGCGGGCGAGTAGCCGGCTGAGACGCAACAGGTGCGGGCTCGATTCCCGCTGCGGAACAAATGTTTGCATGATCTGCTTTGATAAAGTATTATTTATCAAAGATGATCTGCAAATATTTGTTTCAGATCTGGGGGTTGTGGTACCATGGTACTCGTAGTTCCTGATACCCAGGACAAAGGGAATCCTAGTGTGGGATCATGTCAATTATGTAAGTGACTGTTAGGTGTTATTTATTGAACGAGCGAAGCGAGTTCTCTGAGTCAAGTTGGAAGAATCGGCGTTTGTATGTATGTGTGTATGTATGTATGTATGTTTGTCCGATGAAAACTTCCAAACCGTTAATCCGATCTTCATGAAATTTGGTATGGGGGTAGATAGTATTGGTACAATTTGTAGGTAAGGTTATGAGCTATATCGGTCAGGGGGTTGCTGAGATATTGGGGTCCAAGAGGGGGTAAAAAAAATAAAAGTGAGACAGTCAGATCAAGTGGGGTGTCTAATGAAAGCGCTTTAGTTGGACATTTCAAAACTGTTTTTAATAAGTATTTAAACTTAGTAGTTTCCGAGATATTAGGTAAAATAAAAAACGCAAAAATCAAAAATTCTAGGGTACTTCCAGCTGTCCCACAATGCTAAAATTTGGTATGCTTGTGGCTTTTGTGTCACAACTACAGGGAAAAGTCTGAAATTGAAGAAATTACAAACCTGAACCTTAAAAAGTAATAACCAATATAACATCCATTGTTGACCCCCCATTCCTAGGAATTTGAATGACATTGGAGTTCTATGTTTTTGTCAAAAGGACGTTATCAATTAATTCGTCAAGTACTTTAAATACTAACTGGTATGTAGTATTTACGCTCTGTTGCTTAGTCCTGTTCAAAGGCTATTTCGATGATGTGTAGAAAAATTACCTATAGAGGTTAATTTTTTTTCTCAGTAAATGATTTTAGAAATCGGTAAGAAGGGTAAAGAAAGTAAAATATGCAAAAAAATATCTCGAAGATACTTCAAGTTCTCTGGTAATGCTGAAATTTATTATTGAACGAGCGAAGCGAGTTCTCTGAGTCAAGTTGGAAGAATCGGCGTTTGTATGTATGTGTGTATGTATGTATATATGTTTGTTTGTCCGATGAAAACTTCCAAACCGTTAATCCGATCTTCATGAAATTTGGTATGGGGGTAGATAGTATTGGTATAATTTGTAGGTAAGGTTATGAGCTATATCGGTCAGGGGGTTGCTGAGATATTGGGGTCCAAGAGGGGGTAAAAAAAATAAAAGTGAGACAGTCAGATCAAGTGGGGTGTCTAATGAAAGCGCTTTAGTTGGACATTTCAAAACTGTTTTTAATAAGTATTTAAACTTAGTAGTTTCCGAGATATTAGGTAAAATAAAAAACGCAAAAATCAAAAATTCTAGGGTACTTCCAGCTGTCCCACAATGCTAAAATTTGGTATGCTTGTGGCTTTTGTGTCACAACTACAGGGAAAAGTCTGAAATTGAAGAAATTACAAACCTGAACCTTAAAAAGTAATAACCAATATAACATCCATTGTTGACCCCCCATTCCTAGGAATTTGAATGACATTGGAGTTCTATGTTTTTGTCAAAAGGACGTTATCAATTAATTCGTCAAGTACTTTAAATACTAACTGGTATGTAGTATTTACGCTCTGTTGCTTAGTCCTGTTCAAAGGCTATTTCGATGATGTGTAGAAAAATTACCTATAGAGGTTAATTTTTTTTCTCAGTAAATGATTTTAGAAATCGGTAAGAAGGGTAAAGAAAGTAAAATATGCAAAAAAAATTCTCGAAGATACTTCAAGTTCTCTGGTAATGCTGAAATTTATTATTTAAGTATATTTTGTTCTACGGGGAGAAGTCGAAAATTGAGGATTTTTTCTTTGTAATATCCATTTTAGAGTAGAAAATTTAAATCTTTAAAAATTAGATAGCAAAACTACAACTAGATGGCACTGCATAATTAAAGAAAACTTTTTTCTTGCTTCACAAAATCTCTTTCATATGAGAGAAATTGACTCGATAGTTTTAGATTTCTGATGGATCATCCATACAAACATACATACATAGCTTACATAGCTTTCTTCCCCTCTTAAATTAGTCGGGCTGATAAAGGTGTCATCGCGAGGTCTCAGTTTTATTTATTTAAATTCAACTGCTTACTGCACTTACAGTATACACCAACGCGTGCGGCAAGCCAAAACTACATGTTATGTGTTATGTTATGTATGTTATCATCAGCCTGTGACCACTACCGGACATAGGTTTCCCCCATAGGATGCCACAACAGCCGGTCATTAGCCGCCTCCATCCATCGACTTCATTCGACCTTAATTTATCTGCTACCGGAATTTCCAGCTTTCTAGCTTAACCAGGAGGGCGATTACGTAATTCTGTTGCTATTGATTTCAATCGATTTCAATGTTGTTACAATTTGAAATTACGCTATTGCGATTAAGAACCTAAACGAAGTATTGCTGCAATTAACCTTTGTTAACGAAATGCTTAAGTTGGGTAGTCGCAAGAGCGTCATTTCGAATAAGAACAGCATTGAAATCGATTGAAACCAATAGCAACAGAGTTACGTAATCTAATCACACGTGTAGATACATAACTTACCTACTTTTCTCAACGAGGCATTATAGGCAGTAACTACTCAATCTAAGCCTTAGATTGCTACCGCTATCTTAGATTTAATTTGAATATAGCAGTGTAGTTGAACGATTTAATAATGGCTTTCATAACATAAAATAAAGTAGGTACCTAAGTAGGTATACTGTACGTTTCAAAGCCAGTATAAATAATTCAATTTGTTGTACAACCGAGGTACAACCACAGCTTTGTTGATTTGATTGGCAACCTTTTGACAATTTTAAGTAGATAGGCCTCTGTTCCTTCATTCAAAGTTGACCATTCACTAGCTCTGTGGAAATTGACTCAGCTCACTGATCACACAGTAACCAGGAAAGAAACAGTCATTACACGACGAGTTAGTCAGGTTTGTGTACACCAAAGTTTAGCATAATTCAATCAGAGTTAGGAGTAGATATTATTTAGAACTAGTATTTGCTCGCGGCTCCTCCCGCTTGGAACCTCTATTATAAATTATTATAAATTATAGTCTATTTGTTATTCTAATGTATACGCTACAATACTGCAAAGTTTAATCAAAATCCGTTCAGTAGTTTTTGCTTAAAAGAGTAACAAACATCCATCCATCAATCCTCACAAACTTTTACATCACACTAATGTTATAAATGCGAAAGTTTGTGAGTACCTATGTTTGTTACTCCTTCACTGAGAAAAATGTCATTTTGGCTTCATTATAAAATATCAATACGTCTTTCAAAAATACGATGAATTGTACTAAAATAAGGTTGTATCATGTATATATAATAAAATAATCTAGTTTAAATAGTAAGTAATACAATATTATGATGACCATTCTCCGTAATAAATGGTGACAGAATATAAGAAGATTAAATCGATACTTTACGATGCTTTCCTCTTAAAATAACACTACGTAATATGAAATGGTCTGCTGGAGGTCTGGTTGGCAGAAATTCGATGATACCTAAGATATAACAGTTTTCGTCACTTTATTTTTGTAGTTAGCATCAATTTTCTTGAAGCTTCTATGCATAAAATCCTTATAATATACGACTACGGACTATATCTTCCGCCGTTTCGTTACTGCTTCGCTTGTTACTGTCCATCCAAAGGTTGTCTGGAAGAAATCGCTCTCAGCGATAAGGCCGCCCATTGTACTGCTAATTTGAATAAATCCTTTTATGTATTCCTGGTGTACAATAAAGTGTTAATCTATCTATCTATCTATGTAACTACGGGCATACAAAAATTAATTAACAAATGAACAAACATCAAATAATGATTACGGAATCATAATATGTATTTGACACCGCACACCAAAATACCATGACTAGCACACAAAAATACAATTACGTAACAAATTACCATCGAATATGATTACGGAACCATAATATTTGACGCGGCACTCCAAAATACCGTGATCATCACACAAAAATACGTTTATCGTTTTACTAAAGTACGATTACAGATTCATAATATTGGATGACCGGCATAGTAAAATACTGTGAAATCACCAGTCTACTGCGAACGGCACGCGGGTAGGTCCTAGCCCGGTCATTTTATTCTATTCAGTTAGCAGGGAAGCACATGCGCTCCGCCTTTTGTTTGTAATTTTATTTTAAATATTACGGATTGTCTATAGTTAGTGTTACAAAATGTGAAGTGATTTGAAGCAACAAAGTGCAACAAAGATCAGCTGGGTTTCATAATACCTAACATTTGTTCGTGTACAAAAATAAGTGTTTTAAGATTAGTGCACCAGTTTATGCAAGCTGTTGATGTAAAAGCTTGTGACAGTACATGACCCAGTTTTGCCGACTGATGCCCAGCTGATGTCCATTTAAAATGATGTGTGTTCTGCCTGCTGACGCCTACCAAACCATGGCTGGTTGGTGAACGCCTGGAGGGCTCAACGTGCCTATCTTATTACGTTGGGTATCCTGGCAAAGCCCGAGTCTCGATCCCGTTCTCTGTCCAGCACGCCTGAAGTCGCGTCGTGTTCTAGGATCAATCACCAGGGATTTGAATAAGGTATTGATTTTAGTCTCGTATTAAGTAAAATATCTAATGTGAAAGCCCATGTTAATTAGAGATACTCTTTATGGTACCATAAAGTAAACATGTCACAAAATACTGTATTTAGGTAAATTTAGCTAATTTCCTTTCGAGTTTTGTAGGCTGACTTCGGCAGAATTTCCTACCCCAAATTTAAAGCTACTTTCGACCCCCATATATAAAAATCTATTTGACCTAACCATTTGCAATTTTGTACAGGTGACGCGGATAAGGTGCAGTCAGCTTTGGAACAGTGGTCTCGACCCTCAGCTGGTCCGTGACAGGAGGTCGTGCGCCCTCTGGCAAGAGACGGTGCGAGCCCGCCTCCGTTACCCCAAAACTACTACTCCGTTACTCTAAATTATATATTTTGCGTTATTTAATAATATTTTGTAATTTTTAATTAAAATGTTAATCCGTCATATGTTTTTCCATTATAGCAAATAATTCACCAAATCCCAAATCCACTGTTCTAGAATAATACCTAATAAAGTAGGTAAGTACTTCTGTCTAGAAGTACCTACTTTATTAGGGTTATTTTCTGTATTGCGTAGGTACTTTTTTCTGAATGTGCTTTCCTCTCATTTCCGAGTATTTCCTGTTATTTCATCCTACTATTTATCCATGCTTTCCTACTATTATTGATGTGCTTTCCTATTGTTTATTCTTACTAATTTTCTACGCCTCCTGTTGTAGCATGGCTCGGGTATTTTTCCTTCTTCTTAAATATGTGTGGGCCAATTTATAAAGATAATTGACACTTAGTAATCTACTCTGACCCATAACCGTGCAAAAGTACGGTTACGGGAGTGATGACGATGAACGACTATACATCATCATCATTCTCTTAACCGTACTCTTGCTTATTCTATGTGTCAATTATCTTTATTAATTGGCCCATACATATTTAAGAAAAAGGAACAATACCCGAGCCATACTACAACAGGAGGCATAGAAAAATAGTAAGAAAAATCAATAGGAAAGCACATCAATAATAGTAGGAAAGCATGGATAAATGGTATAAGATGAAATAACAGGAATTACTCGGAAATAAGAGGAAAGCACATTCAAAATTGTAGTAAAGCATACAATAATAGTAGGAAAGCATGGATAAATAGTAGGATTAAATAACAGGAGTTACTCGGAAATGAGAGGAAAGCACATTAAAAATAGTAGTAAAGCATACAATAATAGTAGGAAAGCATGGATAAATAGTATGATAAAATAATAGGGATTACTCGGAAATTAGAGGAGAGCACATAAAAATAGTAGGAAAGCATACAAAAATATGATGACAGTCATATGTAATGTTATGCTCTCTCTCAAAAAGTAATGGTCCATTACGATTACCGTCACCGTAAGTCCGGACATACGGTGATACGAACTACTAATGCATGGTGACAGCTCATCATAATATATGGTTAGCAGCAGCAACAGTAGTTTCATCGTACTTTATGGTTATTTCCGTATGCTCCCTACTTTACGTGAAATCACCATATTTTTTGATGAACTGTTTTCTCAGTGTTCACGTTCAAACGGCTGAACGGATTTAAGTGAAATTTGGAATGGAGTATGCTACTTTTCATCATTATCATCATGGAGCACCGCAACCTGACCGGAATGACGTCACCGAAGAATCCTTCCACCCCCGCGCCGGAGGAGCCAAGAGGAGCGAGCTCAGAGACGCAGTGCGAGGAGGGACGCGGAGGGAGTGTAGCGCGGATCCTGTACCCACCCTGATGAAGACCCTCGATTAGGGTCGAAACCTGTTGGTGCTTCCACCAACAAATCGGTACGTGAAAATTTCCCGTTTCAGAAAATGAATGATAAAATTATCATCATCATCAATTGATGATGATATATGAATATATGAAAATTAATGATAAAATTATCGTCATCATCAATTGATGATGATATATGAATATATGAAAATGAATGATAAAATTATCATCATCATCAATTGATGATGATGATATATGAATATATGAAAATTAATGATAAAATTATCGTCATCATCAATTGATGATGATATATGAATATATGAAAATGAATGATAAAATTATCATCATCATCAATTGATGATGATGATAATTTTATCATTCATTTTCTGAAACGGAAAATTTTCACGTACCGATTTGTTGGTGGAAGCACCAACAGGTTTCGACCCTAATAGAGGGTCTTCATCAGGGTGGGTATAGGATCCGCGCTACACTCCCTCCGCGTCCCTCCTCGCACTGCGTCTCTGAGCTCGCTCCTCTCGGCTCCTCCGGCGCGGGGGTGGAAGGATTCTTCGGTGACGTCATTCCGGTCAGGTTTTGATGACAATTATTGTCATCTTTGTTCACGCGGGTGAAACCGCGGGACGCAGCTAGTTATATTAGTAGGATTTAGGTAACCTAAGCGCCTATTCGTCAAATGACACGCGAGATAGAAAGTCTCACATGACTCTAATTTCACTTGCTTTGTAGTTTAGCCGGTCACAGATTCCAACTTCTGCCTCGCGTAGGCAGAATCTGTTCAGAAACAGACTAGTCGTGGGATTTGAGAGCTGTGCCTCCTCGCAGAGTAGGGAGCAACGGTAGTTATAGGACCTCCCCATGATCACTTATTAATGAGGTCACCGGGAGCTAATAAAAGAGTGCTTACGAAATTTTGCACGCAAAAGAAGGTTTCTTCTAATTTGGCTAGTATTTCTTCAAACTACATGTAACTTTGTATACATAATCAATACACTAGACCCGTGGTAATTTAGGGCCTCACTCATAATCAAACCTATTTTAGTTAAAATAGCTTTTGTTTTGTGGTCTCTGATGTAAAATGTCATACGTCAAAACAAGACAAAACATATTTTAACTATAAATAGGTTTAAAAAATTATTATGAATATGGTAAGTTAATTTTTTTTAGATTCAATTTAAAGTAGACTAGGTACTACTTAAAATGTATCGACTTGAATAATTAATAGAATTAAAAACCAATTACTATTCGGAATCCTAGGCAGAGTCTGCATATACTGATACCAAAACCATCATTGACGACCTCTGTGGCGCGGCGGGCGAAGATTCGCCTGCGACGCAGGAGGTTGCGGGTTCGATCCCCGCCTCGGAACAAATATTTGTGCGATCTGCAGATAATTGTTCCGGGTGTTCAGGGTATTTTCTATGTATAATAAAAATATCTATCTATGTAATGTATTATATTAAGTATATCAGTTATCTAGTTGCCATAACACAAGCTCTGCTTAGCTTGGGGCTAGATAATGTTGTGTGAAATGTCCAGCATTATTTATTTATTTATTTATTTATCATAACATCAGTACCCATTTCACCCATTCAAATGGGTCATTCTGTATAATCTTAGGAAGTGTCTACAAATAAATATAATAGCACACCCTAATAAATCGGTGATTATGTTTCTAGACACCTTAGAAAAAGCGTCTACGAGTAATATCACTATGTCATCCTGTATGTAGACACTTAAGAGGGAGTGTCTATGAATAGCACTATTCACATAGACACAAAAGTTAGTTTGTCATTCATTACAATCAGCTGTTTTTATCGCGTTTACAAGAAGCTAAAAAAAAACATCAATTTCATACCAACAAAAAAAATCGCTACGTATATCGTTAATCTTAGTTTCCCAACCAGGATGCTGTAAAACCGAAACAAATAATATGCGAATTAAATCTACAATCAAGCCAAAAAATAAAAACATTTACAACATTTTCACTCACCTCAAAATATCACACACTTTTCATTTTATTCACTTCAGTATTCGCATATCTTATTATTTAATCTTCACTTATTCGCAGATTCACATAATTATCATTCAAAGAATTGTTTGTATGAGTAGTAAATTCATAATAAAAAGTTGTATGACTTGTATGGCTGGCGGGTTCACACTGTCGCGAAACTCGTTCGTATCGTCGTTCCCACTTGCGTATTGTTACGTGTATGGTCAAAAGTCAAGGGTAAAGCTAGTCTTTTGGGTGGGGGGTTCAGTATACTTTGATTATTTGGATCGTTTTATCATTTTCTCGAGAGGGTTCTGTATCTCTAAACAGCTCTTTTTTTGTATTATACAATGTACAATACTCTGTATTATCCTATCCTACTATCCCACTTCCTCCTTACTATAATATTATAAACGCGAAAGTTTGTAAGTGTGGATGGATGGATGGATGGATGGATGGATGTTTGTTACTCTTTCACGTAAAAACTACTGAATGGATTTTAATGAAACTTTACAATAATATAGCTTTATACATCAGAATAACACATAGGCTACAATTTATAAAGATATTGTGTGTATTGTCCATAATATGACGATAAGTGTCAAGTAAGTAGGAAAAAATCTACCATCTGCGATTCTGCGAGCTATTCAGGCGTGCGCTGCCAAAACTGCTAGAGTTACACATATGTAATGTATGATGGAAATGTTTATCTTAAATAGTCCTACAAAAAATCCCGCCACAGTATATATATAGGTTATATTCTTTTCTACGCCACGCTAATATAAGCTACTCGAAATACTAATCCTGCGCAGAAGAAGTCGCGCTACAATATAAATGTAAAAGTTTGTAAGGATGGATGGATGTTTGTTACTCTTTCACGCAAAAACTACTGAACGGATTTTGATGAAACTATACAGTATTATAGCTTATACATAAGAATAACATATAGGCTATAATTTATATACAATAGAGGTTCCACGTGGGTGGAACCGCGAGCAAATACTAGTATAAAATATGTACGAATCTGACGACGCGAAGAAGGTCGATGATATTTTCAAGGTCGCAGGAAGTCGGTGCATGGAGGTAGGACAATACCGTTAGTCTTAAAATTCTATGGGAGGCCTGTGTCCAGCAATGGACGTCTAAAAGTTGATGATGATGTAGAAACCCATACGTACCAGTAAAGGTATATATATAATATATATATATATAGTATGTATAGTATATAAGTGATGTCATTGGAAAATAATAACATGGTTTAGGAAGGTAGGTATTACTTCTACTTATCTCGAATACCTACTCAGTAACTATAAAAAACTTCCTGTTACTTGCATGGCTTGAGTTCGTTGGTTCATTTTAAAATTATATATTTATAGACTTAATAAATTTGTCTGTGTTGCAAATTAAGATTTGTATGAACGACCTCTGTGGCGCGGCCGGCGAGTGGCCGGCTTACGTTGCGGGTTCGATTCCCGCTGCGGAACAAATATTTGTATGATCTGCAAATATTTAAATTCAATCAATTTCAGTCCATCCCAAGGTTGTCTGGAAGAGATCGCTCTCAGCGATAAGACCGCCCATTGTACTTCCATACGTATAATTTTACTTATGATTGTTTTAATATTTTAATTTTTAACGTGGTGTGCAATAAAGTGTTTTCTATTCTATTATGGTACCATGGTACTTGAAGTTCATTGGACGACACAGGGAATCCTAGTGTGGGATCAAGACTACCTAAGTGACTGTTGGGTGTTATTTTATTTTATAAGGGCCAACATAATGCTCAAATGACACATATTTCTAGCGAGACGACTGGGGATTACCAATATACTTTACGAGCGCTTATGTACAAAAATCTTTAATGATAGGTGTAACGACGTAGCTCTTGTTGGTTTAAAGGCAAAGTATCTACCGTCATCATCATCATCATCAGTAGCCTTTAGACGTCCACCGCTGGACGAGGCCTCCCCCTTAGAATGCAATAGGGGGATTTGCTGTAATCTCAACGCTTGGCAAGCGGATTAGTGATCACGGCTCATCCCCCTAATAACAGTAGCAAATGGCAATGGGGTACGCAACAATGGAGATCATTTTAGATGCCTTTACCTCTGTCCAAATCTTTTGAAATTTGAAAGGAGGAATAAGTATTTAGGTCAACTATCCATGTTTCATAAAGAAAGAAAGAAAAGAAAGAAAAACAGTTTATTCATGATCTTACAAAAAACACACAAACACTAAAATATCAAACATATTAAACAAAAATTACAAAATGTGTGTGCCAGTTGCAAACCACAAAAGGGTCCCCAATTCAGCATTTGCTAGGCCGCCTAAACAACCTAGCGCTGGTCTTCCGTTGGAGCCCAGAGTGAACCACGGAAATCCGCTCACCATTGAGCGTCACTATAAAGAAGCGGTAACAACTACATTATAACTACATAGATCTCATCACAAAACAAAAAAAAAAAGAACATATCAGCAATTATCAACTAAAACTCTCTACTCATACTCACTACTCGCAACACGCACATTGAAATACCCACATAAACAAACAAAATAATTTATTTATTTATTTATTTAAGATTAAGATAGTGCTAAGGATGCCAAATATAAAAGGATGCTAGATATTATAAAAAGAGAAGTAAAGGTGGACAATATCGTAGATGGGAAGATGACATTAAGAAAGTGGCGGGGACGCTTTGGACTAGAAAAGCAAGAGATGGATTCTTTATGGAGAACACTTGGGGAGGCCTATGCTGGAAAGCAAGACAATGAAGAAACCGGTGTCTAATATGTTTACTATAGTGAAAATTATAGTGTACTTACGTTATTTAAGATTGTTAATAAAGGCTAAATAAATAAATAAATAAGGATGCCAAAATGATCATCATTGTTGCGTTCCCCATTTGCCATTTGCTACTGTAATTCTGGTACAGGCCATTTGCCCATCCCCTGGTATAATCCCTTTGTAGGCTTTTACGACATCCATAAAAAGAGAAAAAAAATAGAGAAAAGAGATAATCGAGGAGAGGGAGGGGCCACGCCACGGGCTCAGATGTATCTAATTATGAAAGCGTATTACACTCTTGATGACTATATTAATGATAAAGCCGCGTGGCCTGATGTCGCTCTGCCCCTCGTCTGCTAAAATGGAAATTTGCAATATCTGTACTTACCTATTTACATGTTTGTATTAGATTATTATTTATAAGTATAACAAGCGTAGCGTGTGCTGTCTTGCATATTTTTGCTGATGTTTATTTACTTTTGACTACCTTCCTAAGGTTTTTAAGTTCTCAATTACTATGTATCAGCAACTCCTTGCTCCGAGGCACCACACAGGCGCTTCTCACCTAGTGGTAAGATGGACCATTTATGTAAGCCAAGCCGAGTTTGTTGCCTGATTCTTCTAGGCTTGGTCGCGTTGGAACAGGAGTAATTTAATTTTATATAAGACGATTCAAAATGATCCTTGTGATTTCAATGAATAAAGTTCTTTTTGACTTTGACTTTGACTTTGACTTTGTATCTATCTTACTTAGATTATAGGCATATGAATAGCTAGACAGTTTATCTTAACTATCTTAGTAGATCATTGTTTGAGAAATAAGAAAATTCCACCTGGAGCTAATAGATAAGTAAGTATTACCTATTGTGTGTGTCGCTGATAGAAGAACGACAAAACGTTCTAGTCACGTATCAAGGGGTGATTCTTTGATTAGGTACCGAGAATCAGCCAATGAATCGTTCAAATCAAATCAAATCAAAAGAATTTTATTCATTGAAATCACAAGGATCATTTTGAATCGTCTTATTAACTAAAATTACTCCTGTTCCAACGCGACCATGCCTAGAAGAATCAGGCAACAAACACTGCTTGGCTTCCTTAGATAATATACTTGGTTCAAAAAGAAGGATACATTATTCCAAATAATATTCCCTTCAAAAAAATCAGTTATAGTTTTTCGGCCAAGCATCATTAGAAGAACGTTTTTTATCCTCAGAGCGGAACCCTAAAATCAAGTTCCTTTGAAAGGAGGACTCGGATTCACCAGTGAAATCTGACCGAGAAATTATCACCGTAAGTAAGGTGTAATAATTCTACGAGAGCGATTCCTACCAAAAGTTAAGTCTTGTGTTTTGTAAAGATTTCTGATAAATAGTAAACAGTATATCTCTTAAGAAACGAGAGTTTTACGCCCTCTGTGGCGTGGCGGGCGACGCAGTAGGTTGCGGGTTCGATCCCGCCTCTGAACAAATATTTGTACGTGCTGCAGATATTTGTTCAGGGTGTAGTAAATAGTAGTAACTATGTAGTTTAGTAGTAAAAAAAAAACTTTTGTGATTGAGGAAATAAACGTGAAGTAGGTATTCAAAAAAAAGCTGAGTTATTTATTATAGAGAATGGGTATGTTATTAGAAAAATAACTTTGAGAGATCACTCTGCTCGTGATCAAGAACAATAGGTACTTACTTAATAATTGTACACATTTATGAGGTTCGATGGTCGCCACATAGTATAGTAATTGCATCCTCTTTGGCCACATACGTGCCACAAACCTCATTATAGAGGGAAGATGGATTTTCAAGTACCTCTAGGTTACGGTATGGGAAAGTCTATATCATGATTTTTCTTTTTTTTTTCCATCCTTTTTTTTGTTTGACATAGAGTCTGTTCAGCGAGAGACCCATCGCGCGTCGTGACCAAATTGAATGAGGGCTTTACAAATTCGATAAAAAAAATGTAGTTCAAATTGTTTCGATAGATGGCGCTGACTCAACTGTAACTGTAAATGCCTGAGGTAAATGCCCAGATTGTCAAATTTATCAAATGTCAAATCTGTGGTGCACGCGTACTAAACTATTATTTATTAGTCTGTGGCTATAGTCATGATAATATTCTGTTTGTGTCTGCTTCTTGAGTGTGCGCTAGTGATTTCGTGATGATTTTAGAAGTAAGCAAAAATAAGTACTTACCACGAAACGAAAATATAATCTTCGTTGTTGATGTTGACATTTAACTTTATTTTGACACTTGACATTTACGTAGCAGAGCAGCGCCATCTATTTTCAACGCTGGAAGCATGATATGAAACGACCGTGAAAACCCCTCATTGTGAACTAATAATAAACCCCATTATTAGGAGCTGGTTTCTTTCTATCGGCATTTTGAATTAAAAACTAAAGAAATAGTACCTAACAGTTGTATTAGGATCAAAACGAAACAGACGCGTATTAATTGCTAAACAAAAAAGGTAATTAAGCACAGCAGCTCTCTCCAATCCCACGACCTCTCGCTAAACAGACTCTAGAACTTTTAATTTAATGTACCTGCCATTTTATAATTTTTTTTTTTTTTTTTTTTTTTCATAGAACAACTACTTCATCCGCGCTCTCAGTTCAGACCCTACTCAAGGTTCAGTGGCTCGCTACGCTCCCCACTTTCTCTCTTCGCTTCACGGATAAGAGACAAACAAAAGAAAATACGTTATTTAGATATAGATCGGGTTATTTATTATACTTATACCTTTTTTATTGTCGATGTTTCGTAACGGCTGGAGGGTACTAGTACAGGCAAATTAGCAAAAAGTGTGGACCTAAGTCGTGTAGTCGCGTGGATTCTTATGGAAACGTTAGACGACACGAAAAGAAGCTTATCCTAGGTTTGCACCGTTTCTGGCGCTTACGCAAGGCTTTTAAATATTAGGTACAAACTTAAAAAAGCCGTAAATTTTAAAATAGAAAGAAATTACTTGATGCAAGTTAAATTACGTATATAGAGAGACTGTCTTAGTGCATTATGATTTTAATAAAAACCACGTGCATGTAGGGAACACAGTGTTGAACAAATGCATCTTCCGTAAAAAAACCCAGTATAAAACTTCCGGCGGATGTAGTACTAATTAAATGAATAAGTTTAAGTCGATTTCCAGAACTACATTAATTTTCCCCGAAGTAGAGCGACAATAAAATATGGAAAAGTGACTTCCGTGAGACGCACCATGGTGCAAACCTGGTAATGTATTTCGAACATTTTTCTGATAAGTCTATCAATTTGCACCGACTACCAATCAAAGCGACCTTAATTTTCCCGGAGCCGCAATAACCACAAAAAGATTTTTTTGTGATGTTCCGTATGTCGGCTTTAAAAAATACTTGGTGCAAATGTAGATCATATAACGGTTCAAAGTCTATGCCAAATTGCACAGACTACTTCTATTTCCCCCATTAAGTTACGGATATTTTTATGGTTTTCACCCTATTTCACCCTGTTCCGGAGGGTGAAATTAGGCCGGTTCCCACTATGCCGGACCGGCAGATTTGCCGGTCCGGTAAAACTGCCGGAAGGGCTAGTGGCTGCATAATTTATATGGAGCTATTCACATTATCCCGGCTCCGGTATTTTTGCTGAGCCCGGCATTTTTACCGAGCGTTTTGTCACTACAAAATGCCGGCAAAATCACCGGACCGGAGTAATGTGAACCAGTTCCGGCCCGTTCCCCGCCCCGCCCGTGCTCCCCGCACTTCATTCGGCTCGCATTTTCTGAGTAAAGTAGACGTGTAGCATGAGCGACATTCAAATAGAAACTTTAATTACGCTTGTCCAAGAGAGACCTGTTCTGTGGGACAAGGGCGAAGATGTCTATAAAGACAAAAGTGAAAATCTTTCCCGTAAAATAGGATGTACCCAATACTTTCTTCTTTTATTTTGCCTTCTGTACCAAAACCACCACAACACAACAATTTCGTCGTCCATTGTGGGCACAGGTCCAAATTCAACTGAGGTGCTTGTCCGATTTTCGATTTGTGTGTCGATTTTTGATTTTTTTTCTTGTGGGATCCGGTATAATGTGAACACTCTGTCCGGTGTCTGGTTTCCGGCAGATCTGCCGGTCCGACATAGTGGGAACCCGGCCTTACTGATGCTTATTATTAGAGGTGATTTTTAAGCCATACAAAACAATTAGACTACATCTAATTAGTTCCACACTTGTGCAAAAAATCACCTAATTTGACTGTACTATAGGGTCGTAGTCTTACTCGCACTTGTCAGGACTTTATTTAACATTTCGGCATTTTTTTTAAGGCGGATAAGAGGAGTGATTACCACATCCATGGCATACTTACAGCGTAAATGCGGGTGATGTATGTATTCTTGATGTATGTATTCTTTGGTAGAGACTAGAGATAGGTTGTTGCTTGGTTACGAGGTATACCTACCTATTGCTGTGGTACAGTTTGTTCAGAAAGGGACCAGCCGTGGGATTTGAGAACAGACTCTCAAGCATGCGGCCCACCTGATGGAAAGTAGTTATACCGTAGCGGCTACGGCGTAGCCTATGGACGCCTGCAACACCAGAGGCATCACACGCGCGCTGCCGACTCTGAGACATAAAGATGAAAAGTCTCATGTGCCTGTAATTTCACCGGCACCTGTACCCTTCAAACCGAAACAACAATGCGAGCACTACTGCTTGGAGGCAGAAATAGGTGGTAGGTAGTACTTCCCCGGACAAACTCTTTCACAAAAAGTTCTACTACTAACAACTACTAAATAACTAACTCTACCTAAACATTAGGTAACCAACAACTCTGCCATAGTTTAATGGGAACTATTTCATAGTCTGTGGGAGTGACGTAAACGAGGCTCTAAATCACATGATGCCTTGTGTAAGAATTGCAAATGTCAGTTTGCAAATTACAAAACATTACGGAGGTAGCCATTCAAAATGATAGCACTTATTGGGAGTCTAGACGATTATTGCGGTAAATAAATACAATTTGTCTAGTGTTATTGTAGTAATATAAATTGGTTATCCACAATGATTTTAAACATGCACATACTTAAACGTTGCAATCATACGAGTTTTGTACCTATTGCCATAGAAAATGTAATTACTTTTCCACCAAAGATGTGCGAGGTAGATGAGCGGTGCGAGGATGCGTAGCGATGCTGTGGAACGATGTGAGTGTGTAACCGGCATATTTCGATTCATCAGCGATTCTGGCCACGTTTCGCAACGATCACCTGCACATCACACCAGGTGCACTGGTTACCAAGAACAAGAGAAACAAAACGTCAACGTTGCGTATCCCGCCACTGTAGGACTGGTGTGATTAATGGACTTTTTGATATTCACTTTAGTACCTAACATCGGACTATCGTCACGTTCGGTTTAATTAGTATGTAATTTTTATTTTTATTAAATAATGCATACAATTCGGTCGTTTTGTACCCTCCCGTGCGGCCGTACGTAATTAGTGTTTCCACCAGAGATGTGCGAGGTAGATGAGCGGTGCGAGGATGCGTAGCGAGGCTGTCGAACGGTGCGTAGATGAGCGGTGCAAGGATGTGTAGCGGGCTCTTTTCAGACTGACTGCTAGTTGTTTCTCGCTCGCAACACATTCCTCGCACGCTCCTCACATGTTTTGTACGTATAAAAACCTCGCTCGCTAAGCCGTTTCCACCAGAGCAGCGCTGTGCGAGGCTAGGTAAATGATGTAATTCTATTGGTTCTTAAAAAACACATCCCTCGCTACGCATCCTCGCTCATCTCTGGTGGAAACGCAGCCTTATGGTATTGCTCTTTGGTTCTAGGTTTTTTGAACTCCCTGGGATACTCCCAGTCGTAGACCAAAAAACATTGTCTATTTTCATAAACCATTACTGAGTTTACGGGAACGGGTATTGTATTAATATTAAAATTGTATGTGACTTTTGGGTGTTATAAATGAATAAACTTATTGCTCTTTCATTATTTAATTCCTCGCGTACAATTATCACGATCACATCTTATTAATTTAACTAAAATTAATTAAAAATAAGAACAAATGAAATTGTAAAAAGGAACTTTACAGAAGGACAACTTAGAAATATTTAAAAAGTTGATAAACTTACAAATAATTTATTTTATTGTTAATGTCACGTTACAAAATTATAGAAAAACATTAAATTATCAATTAAAATACTTTATCAGGAATTAAATTAAACAAATAAAGTAACATCTATTTCTATGACTAGTTTATTTATATATGACTGTAAATTTACCTTAATTCAAAATAATTGTTAGTACATAAATACACTGATAAAAATAAATAAGTATTTACTTATTAAATAGTTATTTAAGATGTCCTTATTTTGAAATGCTTTAAGATTATGATGTTGTATAAATATCATGGGATAGTAATAAAAAAATACCTGACGCTTATAAGTGCATTGTGTCCACACTATATTTTCATAATCATAGTATTTACCTTTCAATAAGGTAGGTTATATTATATGTATTGTACATAAATATATAATATTATTTATACATAATTATGAATTGTATAAACATTAGATTAAAGCGCCATCTATTGCCAGAATGGAAAAATAACTATTGATAAGACAGATCATCGATTTGTAGTTGTTTATAAGTTACAGGTTGTTTGGTACACCTCCCCTGACACTTCCTTTTCGTCTTCAATTCCTTGTCAATCCTATAGCATAACTCATTTCTTGCTCCCTTAAAAGTCAGAATACCCTTTACCAACGCCATCTAGTGTCACCGGCCGGTAATAATCCTTCATCTCACCCCAACCGCGGGGCGCTACGTTGAAGTTTGGTCCAGAAACCAGCGGTAGGCGAGGACTTTTCGGAGCAGCAAAAACATCATTCAACTTTGTGGGTGCTAGAGGAACATCTACGTTCTGAACAGTGATGATTGGGGCTGTGATTGGGAACGGCTCCATCTGGGGTATATATGAGTGTTTCAACGCTGATTTGGGGTAAGTTTTCTGGTTGCGGAGACTAGATGGCGGGCGGTACGGCGTGTCGTGATTGGCTACCGGCGTTGGAGTCGAGCATGTGTTTGATGTGTTGCGGCCTGAGGAATAAAAAGATAATATCATCACAAACGTTATTATTGTGGTAATAAGGAGAATAAAGGTTCAGTAGACATCTTTCGTCTGATGATAATGATCGTAAGAAAACGTACATTCAATGAAAATAACGAGATCAAGAAACTATCATTTCGTCACCCTGAGACACCTAGAAAGTCGCGAGCGTCGGTCGGTCGTAGAGATTATATCAAAGTGCGTATTTGAGTTGTTATGGTAATTCCACTGATTGGAGGGTAGACTCAAAGCAAATCACATGGTTGAACATGAAAGGATGATCAAGGAGTCGCAGTTGATATAAATACCTAAATGGGTTGAATGTCATTGGGTTGGTAGGTATGTAAGCACTCGAGGAAAGGTCTAATTGACCCTGCGGATAGATCTTAAATCATATAAAGCCATTCTCTAGGTACAATCTTCTGCATGAATAGGTATGAGTGAGTGGATATTAGGACTATTAGGATACAACCTATACAGGCATGGCTCCTTAGAGCCCGGGTAATTAGAAACACAGGAGTAAGCTGTGGCGTGTGCCACAGTATTTTAAATCAGTATTTTGTTATCTATAGATTGTAGTTTAGTAGTCTGTGGTAATAGAGTACACTCAGAGACAACTTTTCTGGTTCCTACTTGGTCGCTCTTGCATGAGGTGAATTTAATTATAATGTGATACTAAAATACTATGTCCAGTGTTCTCCATTGAATAAGTTAGCAAGTATAAAGTGCTTTTAATAACCAATACATCGTACCTACAACGACCTCCTCGGCGTTCATTGAATACACATGCGGCCTTATTACAGAACATGGACTAAATCTGAATTTAGTCCAGGCGTACTAGTCTAGGATTAAATATCGACATTAGGCTTAGGCGACTTTAAATACGAAAGCAGATGGGTTGTTTTCCGAAATCAATTCTCGCGCTACTTCGCAAATTTCCAAAGTATTAAACTGACGGATTGTGTGACATCACAATTGAGATGTCCAAATTCTTACCTCTAACAAGCAATCAACTGACAATTTATAGACCATTGCTAAACTAGGGGGCTGCTTGGTTTTAGATAAACCAGAGATAGTCCAAGCTTATGTAATTTTTGGCATATCTAGCTCGAAAGTTGCTTCTGGAAAACAAACCATCTGCTTTTGTATTACAGTCGTATATACCCTAGGTTGATATTTAAGCCTAGACTGGTAGTCCTGGTTTAAACCCAGACTAAGGGCATTTTTTATAATATAACACCAATGGGGTTCCTGTAAAGGAATCCATAAAACTCTTCATTTTGTGATCAATGTTTTTTTTATACATCTAGGCAAGCAAACTAGCATACGGCCCACCTGATGGAAAATAGTTACCGTAGCCTATGAACGCCTGCAACACCAGCGGCATCACACGCGCGTTGCCCACCCTAAGACATATAGATAAAAAGTATCATGGCCTGTATTTCACCGGCATCCATACCCTTCAAATCTAACCCCTGTTTAAGATTCCGCGGATCGACTGTACCAACATGGTCTTCAGTATTATAAAGCTAAAGCTGGCTTGCGATCAACATGTCTACTAATCATTAATTCACGTCTGACGTCACATCATCACGAGCCAGTTAAACATGCAATAATATTTCATCTAGTTTCGCTAATAATTTAGCGCGTCACATGACGCTATGTTGGCCATATGGAGCACAAGAACGAACTTTGATTCATATTAATTGTTGTAGTATTTGCCAGCGACTCCGTCAGCGAGAGATCTATTTTTATCCCCATCCTTACAAGCTATGGAATGAGCTACATCTTAGGTTTTCTCGCTTAGTTACAATGAAAGACATTTAAAGTTTTTTTTTTTAAAAACCTTCAGGGTAGGCTTCGCATTTACAACACCAGTGTTGCCGGTGTCTATAAGCGACGGTTACCACTTTGCATCAGGTGGGTGGTAAGCTAGTCATCATCATCAGCCTTTAGAAGGTCACTGCTGGACATATGCCCCTTAGAACGCACGGTCTTGAGCCGCCTCCATCCACCGACTTCCACTAAGTGACTGTAGTATGTCAATAAATTTAATTAAAAAGAAAAACTGTCCTACGCGCTTGCAAAACCCGCATTTGAATCGAACTATAGTACTCGAGTTCTTTAGTCATTATATACAGACATTTTGTGACTTTTATAAATATAGAGATTAAATTAATAGAGCAAAACAATCACATACCTTTTAATAAAGTTGAATCAATTGAAATGACTATATCTACCTATATATTCGTGGCCATGGCTCAATAGAAACCCTAGTTCGAGTCGTATGATCAATTCAATTCAATTCAATTTTTATTTTATCAAATAGGCACAAAAGTACACTTTTGAACGTTGGTACAGATAATTACACATTTTTTGAAGAAATTAATAAGTACACAGAATAATAAAAAAAAATATAAATAAAATAATAATTACAATCACAAAACAAATTAATATAAGTTACTAATCATTGCCATGATAAAAGTATTGAAAATTCAAAATCATATTATTTTTTTATGTTCGATTTCAATTTAATCATTGATCATAAAATGCATACGAATCACAAGCAATTGGATTGTCTAGATGGAATGTCTTGACAAGCAAAAAGCCCGACTGGACAATGTTGGATCACTATTACAACGAGGAAGTAAAAACGGCGTAGGTCTATACCATATTCTATACCTAGGAAATGAGGTGGACTAACTACCAAATCTAGAGCGGAATCATAGAAGGCAGACTTCCGCTTCCTGTTATCAGTAACCGACTTGCGAGACGGGCTCGTAGCAACAGAATGACGGAAAGAACTTCGTGAAGAGGTTCGTGATCAGTTGATCACATAACTACCTACTCTTGAAGATAATCCTTGTCAGCCGCCACTTAGAACATAGGGGGCTCTTAACCAGATACGGGGGCATACATAAATAGTTGGAGTAATAATCACAATTTGAGCAGAGTTTCTTGTGCTTGCTCCTGTGCATTTGACGAGCAAAGCTAGCCGCGAAAATGCTGATTTTCAGGTCAGGTGTGAAAAATAGTCAAATCAAACAAAAAAGTTGGTCGTCGATTTGTCTATTATTGCAGGGATTATAGAGGCCACATGGATCGCGGAGCTCTGGGCCCGGGCCCATTTGACTCTTAGATACGACCATTGCCTGCCAGTTTCCTTTAGGTAATCATGTGCCCTGTCGAATTTCTACCGATTCAACTATCATAACACATTTGTGGCTGAAAATTTGAAAGCACTCTATATATATTTGTGAAGGAGCTCCATTCAAACTTTCTTTTTTACAACCCACACTTCTTTTCACGAATTGTTACCTACCTTCCCTCTTCGTCAAATCAGTTTTTTTTATATGAATACTAATGTCATTTCGTGTAGGTACATTTTTGTAGTTTTATTTTCTTGATACTAAGACCTGGCTACGTACGTGCTACTAAATATAGGGGGTAAAGGATGGGGTGAAGTCTGTATAGAAAACACTTCACTCGTGTGAATTACAAAGAATAGATAGAAATCCGGAATGCTTACCTCTTCCTTCGTGCACCCACTTGACCGACCTTTTCTTCCGATTGACATACATGCTCTGCCCTCTACTCATGTGGTTGCTCTGGTCACTGAGGCTCTTGGAGATGGAGCGGGCGAGGTCCATCTGCTCCTTTACCGTCGGGTGCACTCCTGGCACGTAGAATGCTGATGATGCGAAAGTCTTCTCTGCGAAAATCAGACCAGGATTTCAACAAATGGATTAGCTCGCAGGATTGACAACTGCTGAGAAATAAAGATTCTTGAGTGGCGGCCACGAACGGAAGACGCAGTGTAAAACGGCCCCCAACTCAATGGACTGACTTTCATCGTAGCGTTCTATGGGAGGGTCTTCTGGATGACGATGCTGATGCTTACGGGATTCTTTAAATCCTTAAGGGTTTCCTCAACAAATAGCGTTATTATCGCTAGCCTTATATCCTGAAACACTTCAGACAAACGACGACCACTGTGGCGCAGTGGGTGAGTAGCCAGCTGAGACGCAAGAGGTGTGGGTCCGATTCCCGCTGCGGGACTTCGCATGATCTGCAAATATTTGTTCCGGGTCTGGGTGTTGTGGTACCATGATACTCGTAGTTCCTGATACCCATGACACAGGGAATCCTAGTGTGGGATCAGGACTATAAGTAAGTATGTGAGTTGGGTGTTATGTTATGTTTAACAAGAACTACTATGGATCATATTTAGGGTCCTGGTGACCTCTTATGATTTATTGATAGATCATAACAGAATAACGCTAACGAAGTAGGGGCGGATATTTTATACAAAAGCTTTCATAAGATCCATCTTAATTCATACTGCGTTGCAGAAATTATTCATCATTGTGTGGCTCTGGAGTTTTCTGTGCCGTTGCAAGGGGCCACATCCTTACAATGTTCAGAAACGTGTGTTTGGTTTCGATCAACAGTACTACTGGGAATGACTAATGGTCCTTTCCTGTTGGTTTTATGATAGGAGCACCAGAGAATGTCGAATTGCCTGTGGTTCTCTCACATACTAGTTTTTGCTGATGTTTATTTACTTTTGACTACCTTCATAAGGTTTTATAGTTCACATTTACTATGTATCAGCAACTCCTTGCTCCGAGGCACCACACAGCCGCTTCTCACCTAGTGGTAAGACGGACCATTTATGTAAGCCAAGCCGAGTTTTTTGCCTGATTCTTCTAGGCTTGGTCGCGTTGGAACAGGAGTAATTTTTGTTTGATATAAGACGATTCAAAATGATCCTTGTGATTTCAATGAACAAAATTCTTTTGATTTGATTTGATTTGATTTGTTCGATTCTACAGTCGATCCACGGAGACTAGAATCATAAGGTCTAGTCGGATAAACCAAAGAGCACCTTACCAAACTTCTTATCTTTTTTGATGATATGCTCCTCAGCATCAGCTGCTGGTGTGAAGATCTTGTTAAGGTCTACTTCCTTGTCTCCGATGAGCAACGGCTTGTTCTCCATGTCTTCCTGGAATACCGATTTATTATCTGTGTTATTGTGTGTTTATTTTGTGTAGTTTTCGAATGGTGACCACGAACCAACGAAGCAATGACCGTAAGGAATTTTAGGAATTGAATATAAAAGAGTTACAGATAGGAAGGCCCCAGGAAGGTCGCAGAAAGTCGGTGGATGGAGGTGGCTCAAGACCGTTCGTCGTGGCATTCTATGGAGGAGGCCTATGTGCAGCAGTGAACTTCTACAGGCTGATGGGGATGATGATGATGGAGCTCGTCTAGTGGTACTTATCCCAACTTTCGGTTCTAAGATTGCGGGTTCGAATCCGGTCGTGCAACAATAGATTTTCCACTCGGAAAAATGTACCTACCAATGTGCGCAATCCTACGTGAAGAACCTACGTGTGCAAACGGTGAAGGAACACATTGTGAGGAACCCGGCATGTCCTAGAACCAAATATTCGAACTCCTTGCTGATCACTGACCTTATGATGGAAGGATCCGTAAGTGGAAGGTTTTTTTTTTGTATTCTCTTTGCACTTTTCAAGTGCTCATTAACACTTTTTGAGATAGCAAAAACTGATTTTGCGAACACTTAAGAGATATAATATATCACACATGTTTTATGATGAGCTGTGACGAGCAAAACATACAAACCGCGACCCAAACTACCGCAAAGTTGGGACGATAAATATATAAATACGTCACTTTTTTTTATAGAAAAGTAGGTACTTTAACCCATCAAACCCAAAAAGATTGAATAGCTGGTTGTCTCGAGCGAGCGTGTGCAATGTTCGCATAAATATACAAAGTATGTTTTTTTTGGGATGCTATATGAATTTTCCCAAAATGAAAGTAAATTGCAGAAATTGTGCATAAATTTTTTAAAGAAATATTAAGTAAGCAAAGCGTGCGAAAGCAATGAAAAATATTTGTAAAAAATCTGTAAATACCTGATTAGTTTTATTATGGCAAAAGCGAGCGAAGGTGCGAATAAAAAAACTTTCAAAGGTACGAGACGCAAAATAACTTTGCCGCCGAGCGAAACACAATTTTTTACCTCGAGGAAAAGGTTTTGTTTATCATTCAAAATCTGCGTGCACTTTTGCACTCGTAAAGGTTTTTAAAATTCGAACCTTTTTACTCAAAAACTTTTTGATTAGAAAGTAGGTATAAGTTTTGAATCTTGAATTTTAAAAACCTTTTCCACGCTAGCGCATAAAAATCACTTTTGTATGCAGATTTCGAATGATAAAAAAACCATTCCGATTTTGTAGGTGAATAAAACATTAAAATGGCCAATGTCACAGTATGAAGTACGCACTTATGTAGGTACACTTTAAAAATGTATTTGTGAGTATCGAAGATGTTTTGATATAATTAATCACAAAAAAAACTCAAAAACAATGTTTTCTGATGCGTTTTCATGTAAACAATACTCCGAAAACGAAAATATTTACAGTGTCATGAATGTAGTGACACCATGATTTTTGTGAAACTTTAGAACTTTCTTACAGGACAAATCTCAGGTGGCGCCAAAATCGTTGTGTCCCGGGATAGTTCGCCATCGTTCTGTGTGATGTTGATAATCACTATTATTTTATGCAAAATACCGATAAGAAATAATTTATATATTCTATAAAATCATGCACATAAGAATTAATTTTGAACGAAGATAGAAATAGAATAGTTCCTAGGTATAATTTATGATAAAGTTTTTTGATCGAGAATTCAAGACAATTAATTAAATAAAAAATTTAAATAATCTAATTGCAAGTCATATAGTTTGTCCTAGTGTTTTTATAACAATTTAAATCAATAATTATTATTATTTAGTAGTTCGAAGTAGAGCATAAATTTATTACAAGTTCAAAGCGTGTAATTAATTTTAACAACATAAAATTACGAACGTAAAATTTTTGACATGACAGGACTAGATTGCTTTTGGCTTAAACCCAAATGGTTGTTGTGGCATAAATAATTTACAGTCTATTTTTTTTTAAATCCAGGCCAAATCATAAAACATAAGTTTAATTAAGACTGTGGTGATTCATCAGAATCATCGTCAGCCTGTGGAAGCCCACAGCTTGCTAATTCTGAGAGCTATGTCGATGATCTTGGTTCTTCTACGTATTTCCTTATTTCGGATTCTATCACGTAGTGAAACTCATAGCATACCTTTATAAATATCCTACGTCCATCGAGAGGGGACCAAAGGCGATAAAGGTCGCCTTTGGTCGGTGAAAGTAGTCGGTGAAAGGAGACGGCTCAGGTCCGTTTTGGCATTATATGGGGGAGACCTATGTCTAGCAGTGGACTTCTACCAACGTATGATGATGATGATGATACTGACATACAGTTGTAAAGTTTCATTTTATCCATCTATAATTATTTTGTTACTCTGTGCACGCACTGTCCTTAATTGCTTCGCTCACTAGTGCCCATCCAAAGGTTGCCTGAAAGAAATCGCTTTCAGACCCATGTTAGTGATAATTTTAAAAAAAATTACTTATTCTTGTTTTAAATTAGAGTGTTAAAATTTATATTTATACATTGTCGTTTTGTCACTAATGTCACTTTTCGGATTATTGTTATGTGTCGCTGCAAATTGTTTAATTTATAAAGTATTACGGTCTGTCTTATAAAAAGTTAGAGTAGACATTATGTCTTGATAATATCGACAGGCTATTTTTGGTGTTTCATAAACGTATTTTAGCGCTAAAGTGTGCTTTATCCTCACACTATCTTGACACTAAGTTAGAGTAGGAAGGACCCTACTATAACCATACTTTATCGGTGCAATAACATGACAAATACCACAAAAATGGCCGACTTCTGTCTGCTGTCTGTCAGATGTTCTTAGTTTTTCATCTATAAATTTTCTTTGTTTGTTGTGTGAAGAAATTTGATCGATTCAAGCGATTGAGGCAATTATATTGAGACATGGAAAATCAGTTTACCATCACGGAATAGGAAAGTGTACAGACAAATTTCGGACCCATTCCTAGTAAGAAAAGAACATTTTCGCCGGCGGTACAGTTTCAATAAAGAAACAGCAAATTTTATAATAAACGTCGTGCGTTCTGACTTAGAGTAGGACCGGAGGGGAGCCAAGACATCACTAGAGCTCCAAGTCCTTACCGCAATAAGATGTTGAGGGCCATGCGAGGTAAGTCTTTCCAAGATTCATTAAATGTTTGTCAATTGCTTGCTCACAGTATATAGGTAAGTACCTACAGGTTTACCTATTTATGTTTTAGGTTCAAGAAGATGCCGGTGACCACCACGGGCTGTCCCGCGCAACTCCCGTATATAAGGCAGAGCAGCGCGAGCTCTTGCGCGGCGTTCTACGACCTTTATAAAAATGCCTGATGCTATTGAAGAACAGGCAGTGAATGAAGGAGTTCTCTGCTATCAGAAACTTCCCATTGATAATAGGCTGCTTTGACTGCACCCATGTCAAAATACGAAAATACGTACTGATCTGGGTCAAATGAGCTATCTATAGATCGTTTGCAACGGTCTTCAGATAGCTCAACTGTTTCTTGTGTATTTTGTAGGAGGAACTTATATTCGTTGTAACTTTCTTTCAGTAATTAGGCAAGTGTTTTTTGCTGTGTACAAAAACAATTTAACTATGTTTATGTACATATTAAATTTTTTTAACTATCAAACATCCTTTTTTGCTTACAAGTTTAGAACCCAAAGTAACCTAGTTGTTACTAAGTAGGGCTATTAGAAAGCTATTGACAATTAGGTTCAATTTTGAAACAAAATCCCCAGTGATTCAAAATCTAAGATAAGACGTTGAGAAACACGAAAATGCATAAAACCTTGGCGGAATAAACATAAAACAAACACCCGTGTCTGTCCCTCAGATGTCAATGTCAAGTCATTCAAAATAGAGGGCTTTCTATCAAAAAGTGACGGTTTCTTATAACCGGTAGATTCCGAATGAAAAATTCATAAATTGTTGGCATAGGTTGGAAGCAAGTTGGAAGCAAATGCACTATAACAACACTTTAGTTAGTGTACAGATAAAATTCGTTTATGAAACACCACCCGATAAAGTACACTTTAGTGACTTAGAGCACGCATTAGTTAATGAACACCTAATGTCTCGTTTAAGCATTTTTATAAGACAGACCGTTAGCATTTAGCGGCCGGAGCTCGATCCGCTCGTGAAACCTCTAATATAAATTATAGCCTATATGTTGTTCTGATGTGTAAGCTATAATACTGCAAAGTTTCATCAAAATCTGTTCAGTATTTTGTGCGTGAAAGAGTAACAAACATCCATCCATCTATCCATCCTCACAAACTTTTACATTTATATTATTAGTGGGAGTTGCTGTAAGTACCTACATACTTAACAACTAATAAAATATATAATAAAACTATTCACGAAATGCAGACGTTGCTAATCCATGGCCTAGTTACGGATGAGGCCAAGAACATTGGTGTTATAAAATGCGGGTTCGATGCCCAGCATAATGAATTTGAAACTAATAATAAAATACGCTATTAGTGAGAGTTTTTAGAGGTCTGTGTCCCCTAAATATTTATATAAAATGAGTTAACATACTCATTATTATGTCTTTGAATTTTTTACTTCGGTGGTTTGATTGTTTATATAATATGTATGTATATGTATTTTGTGCCGTGGTAGTCTCGGCCTAAGAATAGGACTCCTCCAACTCCTGTGGTTGTAGTAATAGGTGACTGAGGGATAACGGCAGGGGATGGACAGCAGCATCCACCCGAGTACTTAACACCAATCCGCCTGCCATGCGTGGTAATTACGGCAAATCCCCCCAATTTATTAGATAGATAGATAGATTAACACTTTATCGATCACCACAGCAACACTAAACAAGTAATATTACTATAGAAAGGCAATACAATGGGCGGCCTTATCACTGAAAGCGATCTCTTCCAGGCAACCTTTGGATGGAACGAAATGAGCAACGCTATAATAGACTGCGGTGTACCAACAAAGTAAAACTAAGAAGTATTCTAAATAAAAAATAAAAAATGTAAGAAGTTATGAACAATATTGACTAATACCTACCGAAGTATAATCCTAATACTTATATATTCACATAATAAACTAATACATAATATATACGAAGTTAAGAGTAACAATGAAAGAATACCAATAATTACATAATATGCTTAAATAACGCTAGGACGCTTTATTGTACGCGCTATGCATGCTGTGTCTAGCAGTGGATGTCTTTTGGCTGATGAAGATGTTTTTTATGATTTTGGTTAATTTTTCTAGTTACTAGACATAATACAATTATAATATTGAATAATATAATATTCAATAACTCTATTTATTTATTTAAACTTTCACACAAAACATTAATGCAAGGAGGACTTAATGCTAATAGCATTATCTACCAGTCATCCTGGGCGTGCAGAAAGATGGTGAGGCGTGCCTTACAAACAAGGTAGTAACCAATAAAACTAAAAATATAAATATACTCTAAACTAACAAATTATAATATATACTAATAAATTATAATACACATATATATATTATACATACTAAAATTATACAAAAATCAAGAATGTTAAGAACAAATGAGTGAGAAAGTACATAAAATTAACCAAGGCTGTAATAACATAGATAATAAAATCAAGAGAGTGAAACACTTAACAAAGGAGATAACCAATAATTTAGCTTCTTGAGATAAAGCTCACGTACCAATCTTTTAAACGACTCCTTTGAATCAGCCATTTTAATAACTACCGGCAAATCGTTCCAGAGTCGAACAGCCACAACCGAAAAAGAATTTGAACGGAAAGAAGTCCTATGCAACGGGATGTCAAGAAGAAGATTATCGGCAGACCTAAGTTCCCTGTCATGTGCTCTAATATTTATTTTTCATCATATTCTCAGGTATAAGTCACTCTTCTGCAGTCTCTACTCCAGAGGCCTTACCATGAGCTCTTAGAGCGATTCAGTTCAAGAACTATTCAGTATAA
This sequence comes from Epirrita christyi, assembly GCA_951392215.1. Lineage (NCBI taxonomy): Eukaryota > Metazoa > Arthropoda > Insecta > Lepidoptera > Geometridae > Epirrita > Epirrita christyi. The sequence continues at coordinate 558,527 of OX595861.1, forward strand.
ATTATTGGTTCCGTGATGTCCGCAGCTATATTTATAGGCACAATAGCTGAAGGACTACGATTAAAGTTATTCTATGATGACGAATGTCTACAACGAACCGATATTTTGTACTGAATAGTTTTTGAACAGAATCGCTATAAGAGCTCATGGTAATGCCTCAGGACTAATCCCTATAACACAAAATGTATGGTATCACTTTTATTTAATTTTATTTTCTAGTTTTTTTGAGTGAACATTCTGTGATTTTTAGCTTATTTTAAAAGTACGAGTGTAGTGAAATGGAATAGAAGTGTATAGGTAGAAATTTACCACTAAAGTTTTAGTCAAACTGCCACTGCTTTACTAAAACATGACTAAAGCTTTGACGTCTTGGAAAGAGTGTTACGTTAGAAATTACAAATTAATCTTAATACTTGTAACTGGCAATTTTGTGCTAAGAACCACTCAAGATGTCTGTATATCTGAACCAAAACCGTCTCAACCTAATGAGTTTCTAATATTTCCCTGAGTATATTTAGATCACTCAAGTGTTTAACTCTTTAGCAAACTGTGGGTGTCGGAAAAAAAATCATAAGGTTATTGAACTAGCCACTGAACGATCTAGATCTGAAATAGATTTTAGTGCCTTTGAATGCCTGCTAGAGGGCAGTCAATTACTGGGATTTACAAGACGACCGCTTTGACAAAATGCAAAACCATACGATACCATCGTTGATAATATTTTAAACCTATTTTAGTTATTAAATATAACTTTTCATTTAAAAAACCGACCATGATATCTGATATTTAGTCGAATACATGGCGGGCATTGTATTCGACTAAATATCAGGATGAAAAAAAAAATTATGAAAAACCATAGTGGTGAAAGGGTTATGATACCTTCTGAATGCAAATGATTGATTTGTTGCTGAAAATATCAAAATCGCTATATGTATGCCTACAATATTTGAGGAGTTCCCTCAATTCCTCATGGATTCGATTATCAGAACTGGATTCTGAAAAAAATGGGACCAATCTGGAAGTATATCTATTCAAATAAAAAAAGAATTTTCCAAATCGGTTTATAAAGGACGGAGCTATGAGGCAACAAAAAAAATACAACTGAATTGAGAACCTCCTCCTTTTTGTGAAGTCGGTTAAAAATAAGTAAGACATTTAAAAATCCCAATTTTACCTTTGATAAGTTTAATTTGAGATAGTTAGAAATTTGATAATTTTTGCCACTACCGGCAGAAATATATGTGTGTTGCAGTAACATAGTCACATTAGGGAAGTGACTATCTTATGTATACATAATTTACATATTATGCGACAGATAACATACTTATATCAAAATTTGAATTTTTATATTTCGTAATACTTTTATATGCCGAGAACTACGCCCTATTCTTATTTGGAATTATGTGGCTGTATTTAGAATTATTTAATTATAAAAAAAATGGTTTCAAAATAATAGTAGCGTGCTTAGTAACTACCGCCAGGTAGAATTGCTACAACTTGGCAGTGTTTGGGTAATTTTGTTTATTTAAGTATCTACATTGTATGGTAATGATGTGTCATATTAGTGAGTATCTAGCAGACACTCATCGACAAATAAGGCAAAGCCAAAACATTTATCATTTAATCACCTCGCTAAAGTTTGTAAGTATATGGAGGGATGGATGGATGGATGGATGGATGGATGGATGTTTGTTACTCTTTCACGTAAAAACTACTGAATGGATTTTAATATAGCTTTACATCAGATAACACAGGCTACATTTTATAAAGATATTGTGTGAATTGTATAAGGTCACGTCACGATACATAGATTTAACATCTGTATATTTCAGAATTTGGCAAGTTGAAGTGGCAATGGGCAGGTCATATAGCTCGAAGAACTGATAACCGTTGGGGAATAAAGACAAACCGGACGACGCTGTAGAGGAAGGCCCTCCACTCGATGGACTAAAGACATTATATAAACGTCGCAGGAAGTCGGTGGATGAAGGCGGCTCGGGAGCGTTCGCCGTGGCATTCTAAGGGGGAGGCCTATGTCCAGCAGTGGACTTCTACAGGCTGATGATGATGATGATGATGATATCCTCAAACATTCATTAGATACGATTTGTCATTTATCAAGAAAACATATTTCCTTGTGGTAACTAAACTGCGTTATTAAACAGATTTTTATTGTAAATTACAATTAATTACTTGTAAAGAGGTGATTCGTCTCGCATGTGGCGCGAAATTCAAATTTTATTGCGTTTTTTGCTCATTACAGCTCATCAACACTTCTTGAGATAGTAAAAACTGATTTTGCGAAAACTAGGAGACCTAACACACATGTTTTAGTTTATAGTTGCACATATAGATCATTACTTCAGCTACGAATACTTTTCAATGATTTTTACAGTGTTTTTTGGTTTAAAGATATGCGTAGCTTAACTAATGACATTTATGAGATACTATCAATTAAAACATGTGTGCTAGGTCTCCTAGTTTTCGCAAAATCTGTTTTCTCTATCTCAAGAAGTGTTGATTAGCTATGATTTACAAAAAACACAATAAAATTTGAATTTCGCGCCACATGCGAGAGAAATCACCTTAAGAAATTTACGCTATTATCTTTTTAACTTTTCTATTTCAACGTTTTTATAACTATGCTAAAGATGTTAAACATCTTAACCGAGATGATTATTTGAAAGACTGGCCAAACCTCTCTTATAATTAGCTGCATTGGGAAACTAATATAGGTTAATCTGTTCGTCTGTCTGTCCACGAACATCGTGTTTAACTTTGGCTGGGATTTAGTGATGTGGATATAAAAATGCTGGGAAAAGTTTAACTAATATTTTTCTTGTAACTTTTCTATATGCATAGATGTTGGTTCCGTGGTGTGTCCGGCCTAAGAATAGACCCTTCCGTCTCCTGCCATGGATGTCGTAAAAGCCGACCAAGGGATCATCAGGGGATGAGGCAGCATCCACCTGAGGGGTTTACCAGTAGCTTGCTTCTAATTTAGCTATGTATTTCTTAAAACTCCATGAAACTTTGTACACATGATCAGTACACTAATATCTAGACCGGTGGTGCGTTATGTTTCTTATAAAATTATATGGTTACCAAATCATAAAACAAAAAAACTAATAGATATGATTAGTGTTCTGATCATGGTGTACAAAGTTTGACGTAGTTTGAAGAAATAAAAAATAGAAGCATATTTCGTTCGCGTACAAAAGTAACAAGAACAATATTTAATTAATTATTAAATAAGAATTTAGTCAAGTACAATGCATATTATTTACAAATCCCATTGAAATTAACATTATTAATAATAATTGTCACTTCAAAATAATTACAATACTTATAAATAATACAATTAGGTATGATTATAGCCTATGAATTCATCACTATAAAAGGTCTGCTCGACAAGCCACTGTTTCAACTTTGTTTTATATGAATATATACTTCGAGTATCGGTGATAAAAACAGGGAGATTATTGTATACTGACGGTCCCATTACATGCGTCAGTTTGGAAGACTTCGGTTTCGGGTATTGTGCGCATGTACATCTCCGTGCGTTTGGTACAAGTTAAGATTACTTCTCGCGTATATCGCTACCTGGTACAACAACAAGCAGGGCAACGTAAGGATGTACAACCTCTTAAAATGTAACCTTCTGTATCACCAATCCGCATGCCAACCTTGGTGATAATGGCAAATCCCCCCCCATAGCATTATGTGGGGGAGGCCTCGTCCAGCAATACCGATGACGATTAATATAGATGTTGGTAAGAAGTACAAGGTAGTTTGTTACTCCCATATAATATCCACCTATACAACTAACCTAACATGAATTCATTAAAAACACGTTGTGAAATAGCTTAATTTCTAATTACACCTGGACAACGGCCAGAGTTGTTGTATACAGAGCCCCAAGGTGACATCTTATAGTTGACAGCGTATAATGAGAAATATATTGTTTCCTGACATGTCAATAGTGGTATTATCAGTGTCAGTAATCTAACTACATCAAAATAATCAACATACAAATAAAATATACCTACAGGGGGCTTAGTACGGGTTTTGATAGTTTTCGAAACTATATGATTTCGTGTCCATCCATACATTTACTGACAGCGTCCATTTTTCTTGTCGTTTTCGCTAGGGGCGCTGCAAGTAAAAGTATGGAAGGAAACGAAACTTCACTATAGTTTCGAAAACTATAAACCCCCCCCCCCCCCTAAGCCCCCTGGTTAATAATATGGTTACAAAATGGATAAAACTTATTTCTGATAGCTTTATTTTAGCGTATACGTATAGTAGAATAGTTAGTAATAAATGTATTTACTTTTACAATGGCTAGGGTGTGTATATAATCAAAGTGGCTAGGTTATTCTTTTTAAAGATTGGAAAATAAAAAAATCCTTTTTCAATTATTTGATGGCGAATTCACCAGCTTGCTGCACATCAATTTAAGACAAACGGACAAGCGCGAGTGAGACTCACGTCCAGATGGTTCTTATCCGTAAATTATTTAAGAATCATCCTGTTCGAGTTTCAGTCACTTTTTTCTACAAACTTCATCATCCCATTTTGGGGGTAAATAAATAAATAGAAATTCCTCAATTTTAGACTTTTTTCTTTTTTTTTGTGTCACAAAGCTTGTCAATCTAACATTCCAAATTTTTTAATTGTGAAGTCACTCAAAGCTAGCCTAGAAGTTTTTAATTTTCGCGTTTTTCATACTTACAAATATTAGTCGTTCATTGCCATATATTTTGATGTATTGCGTAAGAAGCTTGATTTTTTTACGCCACTACAAGGTCACCATTTATGTAAGCCAAGCCGAGTTTGTTGCCTGATTCTTCTAGGCTTGGTCGCGTTGGAACAGGAGTAATTTAATTTTATATAAGACGATTCAAAATGATTTCAATGCGATTGAAAATGTGATTTCAATGAATAAAAATTATTTTGATTTGATTTGGTTTGGTCAAATAACTTTATATCTATCTAAGTAGCTTCCAAGCTACTCAATTTTTTTATTCTTTTAATATTTTAGTGATTTAATTTTTTTATTAAGTATTTTTATTTTTTGTGTGACGTATGTAAGATTTATTATTAGGTGATTTATTATTTGGTATTAGTTTCAAGTTGATACCATTAGCCGTTCCTGAGAAAAATTATCAGACAGATAGACACGGACAACAAAGTGATCCTAAAATGGTCCCGGTCTTTCTTGTTGAGGTACGGAACCCTAAGAAAAATAGTATTTTGTTTACTCCATTTTGTAACCAATCATAAAAAAAATACAGCAAAATAGTACCAATAGCACCTTGCACGCCGCGTGAATGTTAGAAGCTCCAGCTTATTGTAATCTAATCGTAACTTACCCAACTTACAGGGAACAACTTATAACTGAGGTTTGTCAAAAACTCCTTCTTTTGAGGGTCGAACATGTCTGACGGCTTAAACCCTCGCTTCGTGACCAGCGCGCTGTTGACGCTGGAGGAACTCTTCATGTCGTCGTAACTATCTCGATGGACAACTCTGTCGTTGATGGTGTGGATGCTGGACCTCTTGTTGGAGGAATAATTGCTTTCGCTTATCGTCATCATTTTGTTTTATAAGCACTGTTTTGTTTTTTAGAATTTTACACTTTCACTGTTTTTGGTTTAGGTCGGCGAGATGGGTCGAATCGTTATCACCTATAAGATATGAAAACTTTTTTAATGAGAAATAGGTATCACTTCGACTAAATTCGCTGTTTTTTTTAGGGAAATTATTGTAGATGTCAGCTCTAGGAGATGCTTTAGGTAACTGAAAAGAGATGAGTATTTTCTCTCAGGGTGATTCATGCTCTACTCATGTGTAGGTAGGTATTGTAAGTATGTATTGTGACGTCAGCGATCGACGTTGGTTCTGTATGGGTCACTTTCGGAATAAATGCCAATAGGTATTTAAAACAAGAAGACATTGTGAAAAGTGGCGCGAATATGGGAAGCTGTAGGTCAAGCAGGCAACATAGAAAGTTTTTAATTTAGTTATTAAGTACAAGTTACAAGGACGAGACTTTTATTTTATTTAGTGCCTAGTGCTAAGTCATACTATCTATACTTCTATAGTATTGATTTCTAAGAATTGCAATTTGGTACTGCAAGAAAATCAGAAATAAAAAAAAACGAAATAACTAAATTAATTTCTCCTACAAAAAAACTCTCTTAACCTTAGTGTGGGAGGGCTATGTATGTAGCCAGGGGGGGTTCAAAAAAAATATTAAAAATGTTACATTATTATCATATTGAAACAAGAAGGCGGGAGTTGAAATTATAACATTAATATAAATCATAAAAAAAAAGTTAAAGTTATGTTAAAGTTATGTTCGAGTCAAAAAATTTGGCTGTCCACACTAAACTTCTTAAATACAAAATTTTCACGGCTCGCTTCGCTCACCGGTAAAACTATTCCCTTCACTCGCCGAGGCCGGCAGTTTTTTTTACATAAATATTAATGTAATTTCGTCTAGGTACATTTTTTTTGTTTTATTTTCTTGCACCCTTGTAGTTATATTTATGTGACTGTTGGGTGTTATGTTATGTTATGTTAATTTCTGGCCTTATAGAGATTAAGTTCCAAAACATCACGGGACCAATAAATCCTTCAAAGAGATATATTTAGAGCAACGTAATAATAGGTCAGAATTATTAAGAGTGCCGCACATCATTGGTTCAATAATCAATGCCCACTTCCTACCAAGGTTTGAACAAAACTTCGAGAAATGTTCCAACTGTTTTTCACAATTAGAAAAAAAGTAGGTAACTAAAGAATTTATTTATTTAATTTTGATTAAAGAATATTTTTTAACAACGTTATACAAAATAATAAATTTAGTAAATTTATCAATTTTTATTTATGTTGTCGTGGATTATAATTAATAAACAGGTTACTCTAAATAAACTAAAATACCGCCAAATAATTTAAGTTTTATTGATATGATCAGCTCAAAACAGGAAGACTAGCCGAAAGTGGATTAAAATCTTGGGACATAGAACAATACTAGCAACCAATGAGTTAAAATAACGGAAAGCATCATGATTTTTTTACCTCTTTTTTATCTTTTTTTTATGCTACTTGGCAAGGAAACAAGCATACGGCCCACCTGATGGAAAGTAGTTACCGTAGCTTAAGGACGCCTGCAACACCAGAGGCATCACACGCGCGCTGCCGATCCTGAGACATAAAGATGAAAAATCTTATGTGCCTGTAATTTCACCGGCACCCGTACCCTTCAAACTGAAACACAGCAATGCAAGCACTACTGCTTGACGTCAGAAATAGGTACGGTGGTAGTACTTCCCTGGACGAACTCTTTCACAAGAAGTTAGAACTAACAACTATGAATTTTGAAAGTAAAACTTTATTAAATACCTAGTACTTATTTAGTGAATTGAAGGAACCACATAGAAAAAAATAAAAAAATATAATGAAAGTGCTATCACAGCGGTTAAAACAACGCAACAAATCATTTTCTCTGATTTTGGAGATTTTGTTGCTAATTCTTAGGAGTTCTGCAATTTTTTTTTAAATTGAGTTGTGGAATTTTTCTTCCTTCAGTTGATGGTTGATCAAAATAGCCCACTGGTCAACTATTTTGCTGAAACAATGTGGGATTCAAATTTACAGAACAAAGAAACAGATTCTAGCAACAAACAATCTCAATACACTTGTAATAAGGTAGAAATTGCTTTAATAACAACTCTAGACTGCAATAACGATAGTCGTAATGTACAGAAATAAATCCGTAAGAAATCCAGTTGCCACGCATTTTTAGATTTGTTTACGCCAAGGAAATTCTTTGTTTCTCCACGATTTTGACTTATAACGTTTTTGATCTTTGCGTCAAGGATGAACGCCATAACCTTGTGATAACGTCATAAATTCGTTTTATGTTTGTTACGGCTCTAATTCTAACCATGTTTGATGCACGTTACTAATTTTTACAAGATGTTAACTAATTGAGTTTATGCGTCAGCACGAGGAACAGGAAATGAACGCTTTTACAAAATACAAATAGTAAAAAAACGAACAATTGACATTAAAGATTAGTCATCCCGGAAAAGTGACTTGACTACCCACATGCGAAAACAAACACAACAAGTTAAAAAACAAAATGGCCGTTGATTTTCACTCCTTCGCAATTTCAGAACCCTAGAAATTACTAGAAGATTGAAACACTTTTTAATTAATAATTTACACTTATTATTACAATTTTTAAGTCGTATTTCGTAGGATTAAACCGTTTTTAAGTTTTTTACAGACGTGTAACGGTCGCGAGCGAGTTTCGTACTAACAAAAATAAGTTCTGAAACGCCATTGCATAATACGTAAAGCTTCGGCTGTTGCGTGGTGACCAGGAGTTTGGGATTATCACGGACAGATCATTTAATACTATTCAGGCCACTATAGACGTAAATGTTAGTCACAGTAGGAGGGGTAATAATAGAAGTAGAATAGAATAGAAAAAGTTTTATTTGCAACAACAACACAGATTTAACAAATTAAATTAAAAAATAAGACAGTGTAAAAAAAAAGAAGAAATTAAAAGGCATTGCTGTTACAAAAAGGCCCTAACTCAGCATATGCAGGTCGTAAACAACCTACGCTAGTCTTCCGTTAGAGCCTCTTTCAAAACAAGAGAACACTACAGCAGACGTACCAAAATAAAAAAATAAAAAACTATAGTAAAAGTGTACAGAAAGAAAAAACAAAACTTATCGACAATTTTAGAAAATAAACAAGTATAACAAATAATCTAGAGAGTAATAAGAGTATAGTAGTGTATTGTCTGTAGAATAGAGACATTTGTAGAGTTCTCACTATTACGTCTCTAAACTATAGACAGTAGACTCTATCTCTCTTGAAATTAGAACTACCTAAAATAATTGTCATACTTTACAGATCTATTTTATACACACCTTTATCTTTCCACGATACATTTGCAAAATGTGCCACGTTTATTATTAAGGTGGACCGTATCGCATGTGGCGCGAAATTCAAATTTTATTGTGTTTTTTGCTCGTCACAGCTCATCAACACTTCTGGTTATAACGAAAACTGATTTTGCGAAAACTAGGAGACCTTAGACACATGTTTAGTTGATAGTATCTAATAAAGATAATTAGTTTAGCTACGAATATTCTTCAATGATTTTTACAGTGTTGTTTTGGTTCAGGGATATTCTTAGCTTAACTAATGATATTTAAGAGATACTATCAATTAAAACATGTGTGTTAGGTCTCCTAGTTTTCGCTATCTCAAAAAGTGTTGATGAGCTGTGACGAGCCTGAAACACAATCAAATCTGAATTTCGCATCACATGTGAGACGATCCACCTTAAATTAAACCTAAGAAACATGTTCTTGATTGTGCAGTAAGTAGTTAGGCTCCTACTTAGCTGAAGTTGGTTTATTTTAAGTGCATTGACAAAGTTCCTAAAAAATCTATTGCATAGTAAAACTAACATCAGTTCGGTCAAGATCGGTTGAACTGTAAGTGCCTCAAATTTCTAATTTTGCGTTTTATTTTTGTCCGCAGAGACTCCCAACCGCTGGCCACCCTGATTGAACCCGATCACTGCCAGAATCTAATTTGGTCTCCAGAACCGCACAGCTCGCTGTTTCGCCATCTGATGTCTGAAAACACATTAATTATTGCAATGTTAACAATATTAATCCATATTTTATCATCTCTCTCTCTCTCTCTCTCTATTGTCTTCATGGTAGGTACCTACTTACATAACATACCAACCCATTTGTGGCGTCTGAAAACACATGAATTATTGCAATGTTAACAGTATTAATCCATATTTTATCATCTCTCTCTCTCTCTCTCTCTCTCTCTATTGTCTTCATGGTAGGTACCTACCTACTTACATAACATAACGTAACAGAACATAGCAACCCATTTGTGGCGTCGGAAAACACATTAATTATTGCAATGTTAACAATATTAGCCGTGGTGTGTCCGGCCAAAGAATAGACCCCTCCCACCCCTTCCATGGATGTAGTAAAGCCTTACTAAGGGATAACGCCAGGGCATAGGCAGCAACATCTAGGTACCTGTGTACATAACACGAAACTGCGATCACCAATCCGCCTGTCAAGCGTGGTGATTCTGATTATGGCAAATCCCTCCATTGCACGCTATGCTGGGTTGTACGCTATGCATACTATGGGGCAGGCTTCATCCTACAGTAGCTTTCTACAGGCTCATGAAGAAAACGAGCTAACCTAGCTCGCCGAACTGAGGGCCTAGCCAAACGGCATTCGCTTCGAAGCTGTGGGGTTCAGACACCCATTTATGGGTCTGGGAACTGGTAGGAAATCAGAACAAACAAACGGATAGTAATAAATTACAAACGATTCGCCCGTCCGGTCCGAACGTTGTCCAAGCAATGACATTCGACGGGGGCGACTCGATCGCAATCGCTTTATTTCAAAGGCTGAATACCACATCTCTTCCTTTTTAACAAATTAAAAATTAACAATTGCTTATTTCCAAAAGTTAACTTACTATTCTTATCTATCTATCTATCTATCTATCTATCTATCTATCTTCTATCTTCTATCTTCTATCAATATACTATAAAGCTAAATTCCGGTGACTGACTCATTGACATGATTGTTCTCCTAGAAGGAGCCGTTTTAGGGGTGGGGTGTGTATGGGGGAAGTTTAAGTTGGCCGAATCGGAGCAGAAGTGTCGGAGCCGAATTTCGAAAAATCAAAAATGGCCGCCTTCGGCAATCGTATCTCCGCGACGGTGGCAGCTGGAAACCTCGGAGATGGCTCGAACGAAAGAGGGTGTCGAGAAATTAAAAAAAAAATGTTGAAAAAAAAAAAAAACAAGATGGCCGCCCCGGAATCGGCGTTCGAAATTCGGCCGTTTTCAGACCCCACTTTGGAGAGTTACATTGTTCTACCGAATTTGCTGCATGGCAAAACTGCTGATGCAGAAACGTTGCCAGCATCCTGTAGTATGTGGAAAAACTATCAGCTGTCAAAAAATAAAGATGGCGGATGGCGCGGCGGCCATCTTGTGAAATGATCAAATTCGGGCAATTTTTAAAGCGAAAAATGGGACTGATGGCAACACCTGAGCGCGATGTTTCGTATGAAGCGGTCGTGTGGAACGATGAAAAGATTTTTTTGGTAAAAAAAAACTCCCCATTTTTCGGGTAATTTCGGAGATTTTACCCGAAAACATGAAAAGTTGAAATAATGACATTTCGAATCAAAATTTGATGTAACATCGAAGAGGAGGTCCATGCGAATGACTTTTGACCATTTTCGTCGCTTCGAGTTGGCAACACTGAGCGCGAGCGATGTTCGAATTTTCCGGTCAGACTCTACTTTGAGGAGTTACTTTGTTCTACCGAATTCGCCGGATGAAAAAACTGCTGATGCAGAAACATTGTCAGTATCCTGTAGTATATAGGAAAACTATCAGCTGTCAAAGATTAAAGATGGCGGATGGTGTGGCCAACTATTTGTGAAATTGAACAGTTTAAAACTGAAAAAATTGGCTGTTGGCAACACCTGAGCGGGATAGTTTGTATGGGGCGAATGTAGGTCAGGTAGAATAGTATATAATGGGAAAAAAACCCCCCACTTCTTTGGTAATTTTTCGGAGATTTTACCCAAAAAACGTGAATCCTATAAATAATGACATTTCTTATCAAAATATGGTGTAACATCGAAAAGGAGGTCCATGCAAATGACTTACGACCATTTCAGTCGCTTCGAGTTGGCAACACTGGGCGCGAGCGATGTTCGCATTTCTTGGGTCAGACTCTACTTTGAGGAGTTACTTTGTTCTACCGAATTCGCCGGATGAAAAAACTGATGATGCAGAAACATTTGTAGTATCCTGTAGTATATAGAAAAATTGCCACTTGTCAGAAATACAAGATGGCGGATGGTGTAGCCAACTCTTAAAGTTGCCAATTTTCAAGTCGAAATAAATGACATATAGCTACATCTGAGCGGGGTGACTTGTATGGAGGATTTGTGTAGAATGATGAAAAGTGTTGCCTGGTATAGTTTTTTAAATTTTTTGTTCAAAAATTTTTTTTTGTAAATTTTTTTTTTAACCCCTTGGAAACCAACAGCCAGACGCGAGCTGCTTGCAGCTCGCGCACCTTCTCCCCAAAAAGGACTCTGACAAATTTTGAAGGAATAAAGACTTGGAGAAATTTTGATGAAAATTTTTTTGATGAAATTTTTTTGTTCAAAATTTTTTTTTTGGAAATTTTTTTTTTAACCCCTTTGAAACCAACAGCCAGACGCGAGCTGCTTGCAGCTCGCGCACCTTTTCCCTCAAAAGGACTCTGAAAAATGTTGAATGAAAAAAGACTTAGAGAAATTTTGATGAAAATTTTTTTAATGAAATTTTTTTGTTCAAAATTTTTTTTTGAAAATTTTTTTTTTTTTCCCCTTTGAAACCAACAGCCAGACGCGAGCTGCTTGCAGCTCGCGCACCTTCTCCCTCAAAAGGACTCTGAAAAATGTTGAATGAAAAAAGACTTAGAGAAATTTTGATGAAAATTTTTTTAATGAAATTTTTTTGTTCAAAATTTTTTTTTGAAATTTTTTTTTTTAAACCCTTTGAAACCAACAGCCAGACGCGAGCTGCTTGCAGCTCGCGCACCTATTCCCTCAAAAGGACTCTGAAAAATGTTGAATGAAAAATGACTTAGAGAAATTTTGATGAAAATTTTTTTAATGAAATTTTTTTGTTCAAAATTTTTTTTTTTTTAATTTTTTTTTTAACCCCTTAGAAACCAACAGCCAGACGCGAGCTGCTTGCAGCTCGCGCACCTTATCCCTCAAAAGGACTCTGAAAAATTTTGAACTAAAAAAGACTTGTAGAAATTTTGTCGAAATATTTTTTTTTTATTTTTTTTTAACCCCTTGCGAACCAACAGCCAGACGCGAGCTGCTTGCAGCTCGCGCACCTTCTCCCTCAAAAGGACTCTGACAAATTTTGAATGAAAAAATATCTTTGTTGGAAAAAGACTTAGTAAAATTTTGTCAAAATATTTTTTTTAATTTTTTTTTTAACCCCTTGGAAACCAACAGCCAGACGCGAGCTGCTTGCAGCTCGCGCACCTTCTCCCCCAAAAGGACTCTGAAAAATTTTGAACGAAAAAAGACTTAGAGAAATTTTATTCGAAAAAGTTTTTGTCGAAATTGTTTTTTTTGATTTTTTTTTTAACCCCTTGTAAGCCAGCAGCAACACGCGAGCTGCTTGCAGCTCGCGCACCACGCTCCATCTAGTCTATATATTATAAAGCTAAATAACGGTGACTCATTGATACGGTTGTTCTCCTAGAAGGAGTCGGTTTAGGGGGGGGGTATGTTTGGGAGAAGTTTAGGGGGGGTCAATCTCACCAGGAATTAGGCATTGACATTTCGAAAAAACCAAGATGACAGCTGTCAGATTTGACATCTCCTAAACGGTTACAGGTAGGGTTTTCAAAATGGGAGGGTAGAAAGAGGGGGGAAAAAAATTAAAAAAAATTGAAAAAAAAAAAAAAAAAAAAAGATGGCGGCTTCGGAATTTGACTTTGAATTTTACCGATTTTCATACTCCACTTTGGCGGGGTGCTTTGTTCTGGCAACATTGGCGTACGGTGAATCTGTTTTGCTTCAATAATTGCCAGTATCCTGTAGAATGACGTGTAAGTACGGCTTTTTCGAAATTCAAAATGGCGGACGCTGTGGCGGCCATTTTGTAAAAAGCAAAAATTTTCCAAATTTTCCAACCCGAAAATGACGCTGTTGGCAACACCCGAGCCTGAAGACTTGTATCGGGCGGTCGTGTAGAACGGTGAAGAGTGTTGCCTGGCGAGAAAATTTTCCCCATTTTTCGGGTAATTTCCGAGATTTTCCCCAAAAAGGTGAAAAGTAGAAATAATGACATTTTAAATCAAAATTTGATGCAGTATCGTTGAAAAGGTCAATGCGAATAACATTTGACCATTTTTGTTCCCCTCAGCTGGCAACACTGGAATCAGGCGAACTTTATTTATTTTTGGGCCCGACTTTTACGCGAGCTCTAGATTCCTTCTACGAAAGTTTCCAAATTTAAATTTTGTTTATGCAGAAACCTTGTCGGTGAACTGCTTAATATGGGAAAACTATACGTTTTTTGAAATTTTTGAATACGGACAATTTGGCGGCCATATTGTAAAAAGACAAAATTTTCAAAATTTTCCATGTGAAAAATGAGGCATTTGGCAACACCCGAGCCGGACGACTTGTATGGGGCGGTTGTGTAGAACGATGAAGAGTGTTGCCTGGCTAGAAAATTTTCCCCATTTTTCGGGTAATTTCCGAGATTTTCCCCAAAAAAGTGAAAATTAGAAATATTGACATTTTGAATCAAAATTTGATGAGGTATCGTTTAAAAGGTCCATGCGAATGACATTTGACCATTTTTGTCGCTTTCAATTTGGCAACACTGGGAAAAAGCAAACTTTTTAAGTTTTGGGCCCGACTCTTACGCGAGCTCTAGATTCCTTCTACGAAAGTTTCCAAATTCAAATTTTGTTTATGCAGAAACCTTGTCGGTGAACTGCTTAATATGGGAAAACTATACGTTTTTTGAAATTTTTGAATATGGTCAATTTGGCGGCCATTTTGTAAAATGACGAAATTTTCAAAATTTTCCAAGTGAAAAATGAGGCTGTTGGCAACACCCGAGCTGGACATTTTGTATGAAGCTATTGTGTAAAACGATGAAAAGTGTTGCCTGGATTAAAAAAAATCCCCATTTTCCGGGTATTTTCCGAGATTTTCCCCAAAAACCTGAAAAGTAAAAAAAAATACAATTTGAATCAAAATTTGATGAGGTATCGTTTAGAAGCTCTATGCGAATGACATTTGACTATTTTCGTTCCCCTCAGCTGGCAACACTGGGAGCAGTCGAAGGTGTTATTTTTGGGCCCAACTCGGCTACTTTCCTTTTTTTTCCACTACGAAAGTTGCCATGCGCAAATTCTGAGTATGCACAAGTGTTGCCACTGAACTTCTCCATCTTGGTTATTTTATTCGTTTTTTCGAAATTCAAAATGGTGGATGCTGTGGCGGCCATTTTGTAAAAAGACGAAATTTTCTGAATTTTACAACTGGAAAATGAGGCTGTTGGCAACACCCGAACCGGAAGACTTGTATGGGGCGGTTGTGTAGAACAGTAAAGAGTGTTGCCTGGCGAGAAAATTTTTCCCATTTTTCGGGTAATTTCCGAGATTTTCCTCAAAAAGGTGAAAAGTAGAAATAATGACATTTTATATCAAAATTTGATGTAGTATCGTTGAAAAGGTCCATGCAAATGACATTTGACCATTTTTGTCCCCCTCAGCTGGCAACACTGGGATCAGGCGAACTTTGTAATTTTTGGGCCCGACTCGGCTACTTTCCTTATTTTTCCACTACGAAAGTTGTCATGCGCAAATTCTGAGTATGCACAAGTGTTGCCACTGAATTGTTCCATATGGGAAAATTATTGGTTTTTTGAAATTCAAAATGGCGGACGCTGTGGCGGCCATTTTGTAAAAAGCAGAAATTTTCCAAATTTTCCAAGTGAAAAATGAGGCTGTTGGCAACACCCGAGCCGGATATGTTGTATAGGGTCATTGTGTAAAACAATGAAAAGTATTGCCTGGTGAAAAAAAAATCCCCATTTTCCGGGTATTTTCCGAGATTTTTCATAAAATGTAAAAAAAAAAAAAAATGGTATTTTGAATCAAAATTTGATGTAGACTTGAAGGAGAGGACCATGAGAGTAACTTTTGACTATTTTGGTTGCATTGAGTTGGCAACACTGGGAGCATGCGAGTAGTGAAATTTTCGGGTCCGACTCGGCTACGAGCTCAAGTTTCCTTTTACCAATGTTGCCATATGGCAATTCTGTTTATGCAGAAATGTGGCCAGTGCCCTGCTTAATCTTTGACATTCTATTCGTTATTTCAAAATAAAAGATGGCGGACGCTGTGGCGGCCATTTTGTAAAAAGATGAAATTTTCTGAATTTTACAACTGGAAAATGAGGCTTTTGGCAACACCCGAGCTGGACAACTTGTATGGAGTTGTTGTGTAAAACGATGAAAAGTGTTGCCTGGTTAAAAAAAAATCCCCATTTTTCGGGTATTTTCCGAGATTTTCCATAAAATGTAAAAAAAAAAAAAATGGTATTTTGTATCAAAATTTGATGATGACTTGAAGAAGAGGACCATGTGAGTGACTTTTGACTATTTTGGTTGCAGTGAGTTGGCAACACTGGGAGCATGCGAGTAGTGAAATTTTCGGGTCCGACTCGACTACGAGTTCAAGTTTCCTTCTACCAAAGTTGCCATATGGCAATTCTGTTTATGCAGAAATGTTGCCAGTGCACTGCTTCATCTTTAATATTCTATTCGTTTTTTCAAAATAAAAGATGGCGGTCGCTGTGGCGGCCATTTTGTAAAAATATGAAATTTTCCAAATTTTCCAAGTGAAAAATGAGGCTGTTGGCAACTCCCGAGCCGGACAACTTGTATGGGGCGGTTGTTTAGAATGACAAAAAGTGTTGCCTGGTGAAAGAAAAATCACCATTTTCCGGGTATTTTCCGAGATTTTCCGCAAAAACATGAAAATAATATAAATTATGACAGTATGGATTACAATTTGATGCGGTATTGCAGAGGAAATCCATACTGAACCGTTACCAGTATCAAGAGCTGTTTCCCGGTCAAAACGATTTCCTCCATTTATTGAGTAATAACAATATAAAAAAAGTTGGAATTTCAATTCAGAAATTTGACTTTGAGATTTTTTTTTTGTTTTATTACCACGCGAGCTGCTTGCAGCTCGCGCCTCAATGAAAAATATCGAACAAAAAATAAACAAATTACCTACACAAAAAAAAATCTAATCACATGCCATAGTATACACTGGTCCTCGGTAGGTTGTTAGGTTTTTTTTTTTATACTATTTCATAGTTTTTGCACGCAAAAAAACTTCTAATCAAATGCCATAGTATGTAGAGGTTGTAGGGGTTTAAAGGGGTTTGTAGGGGTTTGTAGGGGTTGTAGGGTTTGTAGGGGGTTGTAGGGGCTTGTAGGGGTTGTAGGGGTTTTTAGGGGTTGTAGGGGATTGTAGGGGTTTGTAGGGGTTTGTAGGGGTTTTTAGGGGTTGTAGGGGTTTGTAGGGGTTTGTAGGGGTTTCTAGGGGTTGTAGGGGTTTGTAGGGGTTGTAGGGTTTGTAGGGGTTTGTAGGGGTTTGTAGGGGTTTGTAGGGGTTGTAGGGGCTTGTAGGGGTTGTAGGGGTTTGTAGGGGTTTGTAGGGTTTTGTAGGGTTTGTAGGGGTTTGTAGGGTTTGTAGGGGTTTGTAGGGGTTGTAGGGGTTGTAGGGGTTTGTAGGGGTTTGTAGGGGTTTTTAGGGGTTGTAGGGGTTGTAGGGGTTTGTAGGGGTTTTAGGGGTTTGTAGGGGTTTGTAGGGGTTTGTAGGGGTTTGTAGGGGTTTGTAGGGGTTTTTAGGGGTTGTAGGGGTTTGTAGGGGTTTTAGGGGTTTGTAGGGGTTTGTAGGGGTTGTAGGGGTTTGTAGGGGTTTGTAGGGGTTTGTAGGGGTTTCTAGGGGTTTGTAGGGGTTGTAGGGGTTTGTAGGGGTTTTTAGGGGTTGTAGGGGTTTGTAGGGGTTTGTAGGGGTTTTTAGAGGTTGTAAGGGTTTGTAGGGGTTTGTACGGGTTTGTAGGGGTTTTTAGGGGTTGTAGGGGTTTGTAGGGGTTTGTAGGGGTTGTAGGGGTTTGTAGGGGTTTGTAGGGGTTTTAGGGGTTTGTAGGGGTTTGTAGGGGTTGTAGGGGTTTGTAGGGGTTTGTAGGGGTTTCTAGGGGTTGTAGGGGTTTGTAGGGGTTGTAGGGGTTTTTAGGGGTTTGTAGGGGTTTGTAGGGGTTTTTAGGGGTTTGTAGGGGTTTGTAGGGGTTGTAGGGGTTTGTAGGGGCTGTAGGGGTTTGTAGGGGTTTGTAGGGGTTTGTAGGGGTTTCTAGGGGTTGTAGGGGTTTGTAGGGGTTGTAGGGGTTTGTAGGGGTTTGTAGGGGTTTTTAGGGGTTGTAGGGGTTGTAGGGGTTTGTAGGGGTTTGTAGGGGTTTTTAGGGGTTGTAGGGATTTTTAGGGGTTTGTAGGGGTTTGTAGGGGTTGTAGGGGTTTGTAGGGGTTTGTAGGGGTTTTTAGGGGTTGTAGGGGTTTGTAGGGGTTTTTAGGGGTTGTAGGGGTTTGTAGGGGTTTGTAGGGGTTTGTAGGGGTTTGTAGGGGTTGTAGGGGTTTGTAGGGGTTTGTAGGGGTTTCTAGGGGTTATAGGGTTTTGTAGGGGTTGTAGGGGTTTGTAGGGTTTTGTAGGGGTTGTAGGGGTTTGTAGGGGTTTGTAGGGGTTGTAGGGGTTTGTAGGGGTTTGTAGGGGTTTGTAGGGGTTTCTAGGGGTTGTAGGGTTTTGTAGGGGTTGTAGGGGTTTGTAGGGTTTTGTAGGGGTTGTAGGGGTTTGTAGGGGTTTGTAGGGGTTGTAGGGGTTTGTAGGGGTTTGTAGGGGTTTTAGGGGTTTGTAGGGGTTTGTAGGGGTTGTAGGGGTTTGTAGGGGTTTGTAGGGGTTTCTAGGGGTTGTAGGGGTTTGTAGGGGTTGTAGGGGTTTTTAGGGGTTTGTAGGGGTTTGTAGGGGTTTTTAGGGGTTGTAGGGGTTTGTAGGGGTTTGTAGGGGTTGTAGGGGTTTGTAGGGGCTGTAGGGGTTTGTAGGGGTTTGTAGGGGTTTGTAGGGGTTTCTAGGGGTTGTAGGGGTTTGTAGGGGTTGTAGGGGTTTGTAGGGGTTTGTAGGGGTTTTTAGGGGTTGTAGGGGTTGTAGGGGTTTGTAGGGGTTTGTAGGGGTTTTTAGGGGTTGTAGGGGTTTGTAGGGGTTTTTAGGGGTTGTAGGGGTTTGTAGGGGTTTGTAGGGGTTTGTAGGGGTTTGTAGGGGTTGTAGGGGTTTGTAGGGGTTTGTAGGGGTTTGTAGGGGTTTCTAGGGGTTATAGGGTTTTGTAGGGGTTGTAGGGGTTTGTAGGGTTTTGTAGGGGTTGTAGGGGTTTGTAGGGTTTTGTAGGGGTTGTAGGGGTTTGTAGGGGTTTGTAGGGGTTGTAGGGGTTTGTAGGGGTTTGTAGGGGTTTGTAGGGGTTTTTAGGGGTTGTAGGGGTTTGTAGGGGTTTGTAGGGGTTTGTAGGGGTTTGTAGGGGTTGTAGGGGTTTGTAGGGGTTTGTAGGGGTTTGTAGGGGTTTCTAGGGGTTATAGGGTTTTGTAGGGGTTGTAGGGGTTTGTAGGGTTTTGTAGGGGTTGTAGGGGTTTGTAGGGGTTTGTAGGGGTTTGTAGGGGTTTGTAGGGGTTTGTAGGAGTTTGTAGGGGTTTCTAGGGGTTGTAGGGTTTTGTAGGGGTTGTAGGGGTTTGTAGGGTTTTGTAGGGGTTGTAGGGGTTTGTAGGGGTTTGTAGGGGTTTTTAGGGGTTGTAGGGGTTGTAGGGGTTTGTAGGGGTTTTAGGGGTTTGTAGGGGTTTGTAGGGGTTTGTAGGGGTTTGTAGGGGTTTGTAGGGGTTTTTAGGGGTTGTAGGGGTTTGTAGGGGTTTTAGGGGTTTGTAGGGGTTTGTAGGGGTTGTAGGGGTTTGTAGGGGTTTGTAGGGGTTTGTAGGGGTTTCTAGGGGTTTGTAGGGGTTGTAGGGGTTTGTAGGGGTTTTTAGGGGTTGTAGGGGTTTGTAGGGGTTTGTAGGGGTTTTTAGAGGTTGTAAGGGTTTGTAGGGGTTTGTACGGGTTTGTAGGGGTTTTTAGGGGTTGTAGGGGTTTGTAGGGGTTTGTAGGGGTTGTAGGGGTTTGTAGGGGTTTGTAGGGGTTTTAGGGGTTTGTAGGGGTTTGTAGGGGTTGTAGGGGTTTGTAGGGGTTTGTAGGGGTTTCTAGGGGTTGTAGGGGTTTGTAGGGGTTGTAGGGGTTTTTAGGGGTTTGTAGGGGTTTGTAGGGGTTTTTAGGGGTTGTAGGGGTTTGTAGGGGTTTGTAGGGGTTGTAGGGGTTTGTAGGGGCTGTAGGGGTTTGTAGGGGTTTGTAGGGGTTTGTAGGGGTTTCTAGGGGTTGTAGGGGTTTGTAGGGGTTGTAGGGGTTTGTAGGGGTTTGTAGGGGTTTTTAGGGGTTGTAGGGGTTGTAGGGGTTTGTAGGGGTTTGTAGGGGTTTTTAGGGGTTGTAGGGATTTTTAGGGGTTTGTAGGGGTTGTAGGGGTTTGTAGGGGTTTGTAGGGGTTTTTAGGGGTTGTAGGGGTTTGTAGGGGTTTTTAGGGGTTGTAGGGGTTTGTAGGGGTTTGTAGGGGTTTGTAGGGGTTTGTAGGGGTTGTAGGGGTTTGTAGGGGTTTGTAGGGGTTTGTAGGGGTTTCTAGGGGTTATAGGGTTTTGTAGGGGTTGTAGGGGTTTGTAGGGTTTTGTAGGGGTTGTAGGGGTTTGTAGGGGTTTGTAGGGGTTGTAGGGGTTTGTAGGGGTTTGTAGGGGTTTGTAGGGGTTTCTAGGGGTTGTAGGGTTTTGTAGGGGTTGTAGGGGTTTGTAGGGTTTTGTAGGGGTTGTAGGGGTTTGTAGGGGTTTGTAGGGGTTTGTAGGGATTTGTAGGGGTTTGTAGGGGTTTGTAGGGGTTTGTAGGGGTTTCTAGGGGTTGTAGGGGTTGTAGGGGTTTGTAGGGGTTTGTAGGGGTTTTTAGGGGTTGTAGGGGTTTGTAGGGGTTTTTAGGGGTTGTAGGGTTTTGTAGGGGTTGTAGGGGTTTGTAGGGTTTTGTAGGGGTTGTAGGGGTTTGTAGGGGTTTGTAGGGGTTGTAGGGGTTTGTAGGGGCTGTAGGGGTTGTAGGGGTTTGTAGGGTTTTGTAGGGGTTGTAGGAGTTTGTAGGGGTTTGTAGGGGTTGTAGGGGTTTGTAGGGGCTGTAGGGGTTTGTAGGGGTTTGTAGGGGTTTGTAGGGGTTTCTAGGGGTTGTAGGGGTTTGTAGGGTTTGTAGGGGTTTGTAGGGGTTTTTAGGGGTTGTAGGGGTTGTAGGGGTTTGTAGGGGTTTGTAGGGGTTTTTAGGGGTTGTAGGGATTTTTAGGGGTTTGTAGGGGTTTTTAGGGGTTGTAGGGGTTTGTAGGGGTTTGTAGGGGTTTTTAGGGGTTGTAGGGGTTTGTAGGGGTTGTAGGGGTTTGTAGGGGTTTTAGGGGTTTGTAGGGGTTTGTAGGGGTTGTAGGGGTTTGTAGGGGTTTGTAGGGGTTTGTAGGGGTTTCTAGGGGTTGTAGGGTTTTGTAGGGGTTGTAGGGGTTTGTAGGGTTTTGTAGGGGTTGTAGGGGTTTGTAGGGGTTTGTAGGGGTTTGTAGGGGTTTGTAGGGATTTGTAGGGGTTTGTAGGGGTTTGTAGGGGTTTGTAGGGGTTTCTAGGGGTTGTAGGGGTTTGTAGGGTTTGTAGGGGTTTGTAGGGGTTTTTAGGGGTTGTAGGGGTTTGTAGGGGTTTGTAGGGGTTGTAGGGGTTTGTAGGGGTTGTAGGGGTTTGTAGGGGCTTGTAGGGGTTTGTAGGGGTTTGTAGGGGTTTGTAGGGGTTTCTAGGGGTTGTAGGGGTTTGTAGGGGTTTGTAGGGGTTTCTAGGGGTTTCTAGGGGTTTGTAGGGGTTTGTAGGGGTTGTAGGGGTTTGTAGGGGTTTTTAGGGGTCGTAGAGGTTTGTAGGGGTTTGTAGGGGTTTTTAGGGGTTTGTAGGGGTTTGTAGGGGTTTGTAGGGGTTTCTAGGGGTTGTAGGAGTTTGTAGGGGTTGTAGGGGTTTGTAGGGGTTTGTAGGGGTTTTTAGGGGTTGTAGGGGTTGTAGGGGTTTGTAGGGGTTTGTAGGGGTTTTTAGGGGTTGTAGGGATTTTTAGGGGTTTGTAGGGGTTTGTAGGGGTTGTAGGGGTTTGTAGGGGTTTGTAGGGGTTTTTAGGGGTTGTAGGGGTTTGTAGGGGTTTTTAGGGGTTTGTAGGGGTTTGTAGGGGTTTTAGGGGTTTGTAGGGGTTTGTAGGGGTTGTAGGGGTTTGTAGGGGTTTGTAGGGGTTTGTAGGGGTTTGTAGGGGTTTCTAGGGGTTGTAGGGTTTTGTAGGGGTTGTAGGGGTTTGTAGGGGTTGTAGGGGTTTGTAGGGGTTTGTAGGGGTTGTAGGGGTTTGTAGGGGTTTGTAGGGGTTTGTAGGGGTTTCTAGGGGTTGTAGGGTTTTGTAGGGGTTGTAGGGGTTTGTAGGGTTTTGTAGGGGTTGTAGGGGTTTGTAGGGGTTTGTAGGGGTTGTAGGGGTTGTAGGGGTTTGTAGGGGTTGTAGGGGCTTGTAGGGATTTGTAGGGGTTGTAGGGGTTTGTTACAATTACAACAGCAACAAAACAACACGCGAGCTGCATGCAGCTCGCGCCGCACGCAAAATCTAGTCTATATATTATAAAGCTCAATCCCGGTGACTGATTGATATGGTTGTTCTCCTAGAAGGAGTCGTTTTAGGGGGGGGGTTTGTTTGGGGGAAGTTTAGGGGGGGTCAATCTCACCAGGAATTAGGCAATGACATTTCAAAAAAACCAAGATGACAGCTGTCAGATTTGACATCTCCTAAACGGTTACAGGTAGGGTTTTCAAAATGACAGGGTAGAAAAAGGAGGGGAAAAAATTAAAAAAAATTGAAAAAAAAAAAAAAAAAACAAGATGGCGGCTTCGGAATGGAACATTGAATTTTACCGATTTTCATACTCCACTTTGGCGGGGTGCTTTGTTCTGGCAACATTGGCGTACGGTGAATCTGTTTTGTTTAAATAATTGCCAGTATCCTGTAGAATGACGTGTAAGTACGGCTTTTTCGAAATTCAAAATGGCGGACGCTGTGGCGGCCATTTTGTAAAAAGCAAAAATTTTCCAAATTTTCCAACCCGAAAATGACGCTGTTGGCAACACCCGGGCCGGACGACTTGTATCGGGCGGTCGTGTAGAACGGTGAAGAGTGTTGCCTGGCGAGAAAATTTTCCCCATTTTTCGGGTAATTTCCGAGATTTTCCCCAAAAAGGTGAAAAGTAGAAATAATGATATTTTTAATCAAAATTTGATGCAGTATCGTTGAAAAGGTCCATGCGAATGACATTTGACCATTTTTGTCCCCCTCAGCTGGCAACACTGGAATCAGGCGAACTTTTTTTATTTTTGGGCCCGACTTTTACGCGAGCTCTAGATTCCTTCTACGAAAGTTTCCAAATTTAAATTTTGTTTATGCAGAAACCTTGTCGGTGAACTGCTTAATATGGGAAAACTATACGTTTTTTGAAATTTTTGAATACGGACAATTTGGCGGCCATATTGTAAAAAGACAAAATTTTCAAAATTTTCCATGTGAAAAATGAGGCATTTGGCAACACCCGAGCCGGACGACTTGTATGGGGCGGTTGTGTAGAACGATGAAGAGTGTTGCCTGGCTAGAAAATTTTCCCCATTTTTCGGGTAATTTCCGAGATTTTCCCCAAAAAAGTGAAAATTAGAAATATTGACATTTTGAATCAAAATTTGATGTGGTATCGTTTAAAAGGTCCATGCGAATGACATTTGACCATTTTTGTCGCTTTCAATTTGGCAACACTGGGAAAAAGCAAACTTTTAAAGTTTTGGGCCCGACTCTTACGCGAGCTCTAGATTCCTTCTACGAAAGTTTCCAAATTCAAATTTTGTTTATGCAGAAACCTTGTCGGTGAACTGCTTAATATGGGAAAACTATACGTTTTTTGAAATTTTTGAATATGGTCAATTTGGCGGCCATTTTGTAAAATGACGAAATTTTCAAAATTTTCCAAGTGAAAAATGAGGCTGTTGGCAACACCCGAGCCGGACATTTTGTATAGAGCTATTGTGTAAAACGATGAAAAGTGTTGCTTGGTTTAAAAAAAATCCCCATTTTCCGGGTATTTTCCGAGATTTTCCCCAAAAACCTGAAAAGTAAAAAAAATTACAATTTGAATCAAACTTTGATGAGGTATCGTTAAGAAGCTCCATGCGAATGACATTTGACTATTTTCGTTCCCCTCAGCTGGCAACACTGGGAGCAGTCGAAGGTGTTATTTTTGGGCCCAACTCGGCTACTTTCCTTTTTTTTCCACTACAAAAGTTGCCATGCGCAAATTCTGAGTATGCACAAGTGTTGCCACTGAACTTCTTCATCTTGGTTATTTAATTCGTTTTTTCGAAATTCAAAATGGCGGACGCTGTGGCGGCCATTTTGTAAAAAGCAGAAATTTTCCAAATTTTCCAAGTGAAAAATGAGGCTGTTGGCAACACCCGAGCCGGACATGTTGTATGAAGCCATTGTGTAAAACGATGAAAAGTATTGCCTGGTGAAAAAAAATTCCCCATTTTCCGGGTATTTTCCGAGATTTTCCATAAAATGTAAAAAAAAAAAAAAATGGTATATTGAATCAAAATTTGATGTAGACTTAAAGGAGAGGACCATGAGAGTGACTTTTGACTATTTTGGTTGCATTGAGTTGGCAACACTGGGAGCATGCGAGTAGTGAAATTTTCGGGTCCGACTCGGCTACGAGCTCAAGTTTCCTTTTACCAATGTTGCCATATGGCAATTCTGTTTATGCAGAAATGTGGCCAGTGCCCTGCTTAATCTTTGACATTCTATTCGTTTTTTCAAAATAAAAGATGGCGGACGCTGTGGCGGCCGTTTTGTAAAAAGATGAAATTTTCTGAATTTTACAACTGGAAAATGAGGCTTTTGGCAACACCCGAGCTGGACAATTTGTATGGAGCCGTTGTGTAAAACGATGAAAAGTGTTGCCTGGTTAAAAAAAAAACCCCATTTTTCGGGTATTTTCCGAGATTTTCCATAAAATGTAAAAGAAAAAAAAATGGTATTTTGAATCAAAATTTGATGTAGACTTGAAGAAGAGGACCATGTGAGTGACTTTTGACTATTTTGGTTGCAGTGAGTTGGCAACACTGGGAGCATGCGAGTAGTGAAATTTTCGGGTCCGACTCGGCTACGAGCTCAAGTTTCCTTTTACCAATGTTGCCATATGGCAATTCTGTTTATGCAGAAATGTGGCCAGTGCCCTGCTTAATCTTTGACATTCTATTCGTTTTTTCAAAATAAAAGATGGCGGACGCTGTGGCGGCCATTTTGTAAAAAGATTAAATTTTCTGAATTTTACAACTGGAAAATGAGGCTTTTGGCAACACCCGAGCTGGACAACTTGTATGGAGCCGTTGTGTAAAACGATGAAAAGTGTTGCCTGGTTAAAAAAAAATCCCCATTTTTCGGGTATTTTCCGAGATTTTCCATAAAATGTAAAAAAAAAAAAATGGTATTTTGAATCAAAATTTGATGTAGACTTGAAGAAGAGGACCATGTGAGTGACTTTTGACTATTTTGGTTGCAGTGAGTTGGCAACACTGGGAGCATGCGAGTAGTGAAATTTTCGGGTCCGACTCGGCTACGAGCTCAAGTTTCCTTCTAACAAAGTTGCCATATGGCAATTCTGTTTATGCAGAAATGTTGCCAGTGCACTGCTTCATCTTTAATATTCTATTCGTTTTCTCAAAATAAAAGATGGCGGTCGCTGTGGCGGCCATTTTGTAAAAATATGAAATTTTCCAAATTTTCCAAGTGAAAAATGAGGCTGTTGGCAACTCCCGAGCCGGACAACTTGTATGGGGCGGTTGTTTAGAATGACAAAAAGTGTTGCCTGGTGAAAGAAAAATCACCATTTTCCGGGTATTTTCCGAGATTTTCCGCAAAAACATGAAAATAATATAAATTATGACAGTATGGATTACAATTTGATGCGGTATTGCAGAGGAAATCTATACTGAACCGTTACCAGTATCAAGAGCTGTTTCCCGGTCAAAACGATTTCCTCCATTTATTGAGTAATAACAATATAAAAAAAGTTGGAATTTCAATTCAGAAATTTGACTTTGAGATTTTTTTTTTGTTTTATTACCACGCGAGCTGCTTGCAGCTCGCGCCTCAATGAAAAATATCGAACAAAAAACAAACAAATTACCTACACAAAAAAAAATCTTATCACATGCCATAGTATACACAGGTCCTCGGTAGGTTGTTAGGTTTTTTTTTTATACTATTTCATAGTTTTTGCACGCAAAAAAACTTCTAATCAAATGCCATAGTATGTAGAGTTTGTAGGGGTTTAAAGGGGTTTGTAGGGGTTTGTAGGGGTTGTAGGGGTTTGTAGGGGTTTGTAGGGGTTGTAGGGGTTTGTAGGGGTTTTTAGGGGTTGTAGGGGTTTGTAGGGGTTTCTAGGGGTTTGTAGGGGTTTGTAGGGGTTTGTAGGGGTTTTTAGGGGTTGTAGGGGTTTGTAGGGGTTTGTAGGGGTTTGTAGGGGTTTTTAGGGGTTGTAGGGGTTTGTAGGGGTTTGTAGGGGATTGTAGGGGTTTGTAGGGGTTTTTAGGGGTTGTAGGGGTTTGTAGGGGTTTGTAGGGGTTGTAGGGGTTTTAGGGGTTGTAGGTGTTTGTAGGGGTTTTTAGGGGTTGTAGGGGTTTGTAGGGTTTTGTAGGGGTTTGTAGGGGTTTGTAGGGGTTTGTAGGGGTTTGTAGGGGTTTTTAGGGGTTGTAGGGGTTTGTAGGGGTTTGTAGGGGTTGTAGGGGTTTGTAGGGGTTTTTAGGGGTTGTAGGTGTTTGTAGGGGTTTGTAGGGGTTGTAGGGGTTTGTAGGGGTTTTTAGGGGTTTCTAGGGGTTTGTAGGGGTTTGTAGGGGTTTTTAGGGGTTGTAGGGGTTTGTAGGGATTTTTAGGGGTTTCTAGGGGTTTGTAGGGGTTTGTAGGGGTTTTTAGGGGTAGTAGGGGTTTGTAGGGGTTTGTAGGGGTTTGTATGGGTTTTTAGGCGTTGTAGGGGTTTGTAGGGGTTTTTAGGGGTTTGTAGGGGTTTTTAGGGGTTGTAGGGGTTTGTAGGGGTTTGTAGGGGTTTTTAGGGGTTGTAGGGGTTTGTAGGGGTTTGTAGGGGTTTGTAGGGTTTGTAGGGGTTTGTAAGGGTTGTAGGGGTTTGTAGGGGTTTGTAGGGGATTTTAGGGGTTTGTAGGGGTTTGTAGGGGTTTTTAGGGGTTGTAGGGGTTTGTAGGGGTTTGTAGGGGTTGTAATGGTTTGTAGGGGTTGTAGGGGTTTGTAGGGGTTTGTAGAGGTTTGTAGGGTTTTGTAGGGTTTGTAGGTTTGTAGGGGTTTGTAGGGGTTTGTAGGGGTTGTAGGGGTTTGTAGGGGTTTGTAGGGGTTGTAGGGGTTTGTAGGGGTTGTAGGGGTTTGTAGGGGTTTTTAGGGGTTGTAGGGGTTAGTAGGGGTTTGTAGGGGTTGTAGGGGTTTTTAGGGGTTGTAGGGGTTTGTAGGGGTTTGTAGGGGGTTTGTAGGGGTTTGTAGGGGTTTTTAGGGGTTGTAGGGGTTTGTAGGGGTTGTAGGGGTTTTTAGGGGTTTGTAGGGGTTTTTAGGGGTTGTAGGGGTTTCTAGGGGTTTGTAGGGGTTTTTAGGGGTTTGTAGGGGTTGTAGGGGTTTGTAGGGGTTGTAGGGGTTTGTAGAGGTTTGTAGGGTTTTGTAGGGTTTGTAGGTTTGTAGGGGTTTTTAGGGGTTGGTTTGTAGGGGTTTGTAGGGGTTGTAGGGGTTTGTAGGGGTTGTAGGGGTTTGTAGGGGTTGTAGGGGTTTGTAGGGGTTTGTAGGGGTTTGTAGGGGTTTTTAGGGGTTGTAGGGGTTTGTAGGGGTTTTTAGGGGTTGTAGGGGTTTGTAGGGGTTTTTAGGGGTTGTAGGGGTTTGTAGGGGTTTTTAGGGGTTTGTAGGGGTTGTAGGGGTTGTAGGGGTTTTTAGGGGTTTGTAGGGGTTTTTAGGGGTTGTTGGGGTTTGTAGGGGTTTTTAGGGGTTTGTAGGGGTTTGTAGGGGTTTGTAGGGGTTTGTAGGGGTTGTAGGGGTTTGTAGGGGTTGTAGGGGTTTGTAGGGGTTGTAGGGGTTTGTAGGGGTTGTAGGGGTTTGTAGGGGTTTGTAGGGGTTTTTAGGGGTTGTAGGGGTTTGTAGGGGTTTTTAGGGGTTGTAGGGGTTTGTAGGGGTTTTTAGGGGTTGTAGGGGTTTGTAGGGGTTTTTAGGGGTTTGTAGGGGTTGTAGGGGTTGTAGGGGTTTTTAGGGGTTTGTAGGGGTTTTTAGGGGTTGTTGGGGTTTGTAGGGGTTTTTAGGGGTTTGTAGGGGTTTGTAGGGGTTTGTAGGGGTTTGTAGGGGTTGTAGGGGTTTGTAGGGGTTGTAGGGGTTTGTAGGGGTTGTTAGGGTTTGTAGGGGTTTTTTTAGGGTCTTGTAAGATTTAGGGGCTTATAACAAATTACAACAGCAACGATAACCTCACGCGAGCTGCATGCAGCTCGCGCCGCACGCAAAATCTAGTCAATATACTATAAAGCTAAATTCCGGTGACTCACTGATTGACATGATTGTTCTCCTAGAAGGAGTCGTTTTAGGGGTGGGGTATGTTTGGGGGAAGTGTTCGGCTCTTCCATGCGACCAGGAATTAGGCAATGACGTTTCGAAAAATCCAAGATGGCCGCCTTCGGCAAACGCATCTCCGCGACGGTGGCACCTGGAAACCTCGAAGATGGCTCGAAAGAAAGAAGGTATCGAGAAATTTAAAAAAAAATGTTGAAAAAAAAAAAAAACAAGATGGCCGCCCCGGAATCGGCGTTCGAAATTCGGCCGTTTTCAGACCCCACTTTGGAGAGTTACATTGTTCTACCGAATTTGCCGCACGACAAAACTGCTGATGCAGAAACGTTGCCATTATCCTGTAGTATGTAGAAAAACTATCAGCTGTCAAAAATTAAAGATGGCGGATGGCGCGGCGGCCATCTTGTGAAATCATCAAATTCGGCAAATTTTTAAAGCGAAAATTGGGACTGATGGCAACACCTGAGCGCGATGGTTCGTATGGGGCGGTCGTGTGGAACGATGAAAAGTTTTTTATGGTAAAAAAAAACTCCCCATTTTTCGGGTAATTTCGGAGATTTTACCCGAAAAATTGAAAAGTAGAAATAATGACATTTCTAATCAAAATTTGGTGCAACATCGAAGAGGAGGTCCATGCGAATGACTTTTGACCATTTTCGTCGCTTCGAGTTGGCAACACTGGGCGCGAGCGATGTTCGCATTTTTGGGTCAGACCCTACTAACTCAAAAGTCTTTGTTCTACCGAATTCAAAGTATGAAAAAACTGATGATGCAGAATTATTGCCAGTATCCTGTAGTATATAGAAAAACTATCAGCTGTCAAAAATTAAAGATGGCGGATGGTGTGGCCAACTATTTGTGAAATTGAACAGTTTAAAACTGAAAAAAACGACTGTTGGCAACATCTGAGCGGGATGGTTTGTATGAAGCGAATGTAGGCCAGGTAGTAAAATGTTGCACGAAAAAAAAAAACTCCCCACTTTTCGGGTAATTTCGGAGATTTTACCCAAATAACGTGAACCCTATAAATAATGACATTTCTAATCAAAATGTTGTGTAGTATCAAAGAACAGGTCCATACAAACTACTTTTGACTATTTTCGTTGCTTCGAGTTGGCAACACTGGGCGCGAGCGATGTTCGAATTTTTGGTCAGACTCTACTTTGAGGAGTTACTTTGTTCTACCGAATTCGCCGGATGAAAAAACTGATGATGCAGAAACATTGGTAGTATCCTGTAGTATATAGGAAAACTATCAGCTGTCAAAATTTCAAGATGGCGGATGGTGTGGCCAACTTTTTATGTTTACAATTTTCAAGTCGAAATAAATGGCATATAGCTACATCTGAGCCGGGTGACTTGTATAGAGGGTTTGTGTAGAATGATGAAAAGTGTTGCCTGGTATAGTTTTTAAATTTTTTTGTTCAAAAATTTTTTTTTGAAAATTTTTTTTTTTAACCCCTTTGAAACCAACAGCCAGACGCGAGCTGCTTGCAGCTCGCGCACCTTCCCTCAAAAGGACTCTGAAAAATGTTGAATGAAAAAAGACTTAGAGAAATTTTGATGAAAATTTTTTTGATTAAATTTTTTTGTTCAAAATTTTTTTTCTGAAAAATTTTTTTTTTTAACCCCTTTGAAACCAACAGCCAGACGCGAGCTGCTTGCAGCTCGCGCACCTTCTCCCTCAAAAGGACTCTGAAAAATGTTGAATGAAAAAATATCTTTGTTGGAAAAAGACTTAGTAAAATTTTAATGATTTTTTTTTTTTAATTGTTTTTTTAACCCCTTTTAAACCAACAGCCAGACGCGAGCTGCTTGCAGCTCGCGCACCTTCTCCCTCAAAAGGACTCTGACAAATTTTGAAGGAAAAAAGACTTGTAGAAATTTTGTTCAAAATTGTTTTTTTGAAAATTTTTTTTTTAACTCCTTTGATACCAACAGCCAGACGCGAGCTGCTTGCAGCTCGCGCACCTTCTCCCTCAAAAGGACTCTGACAAATTTTTAATGAAAAAAGACTTGAGAAATTTTGTCCAAATTTAATTTTTTTTAAATTTTATTTTTTAACCCCTTGTAAAAACTCCCCCTCGCGAGCTGCTTGCAGCTCGCGCACCACGCTCCATCTAGTCTATCTATATATTATAAAGCTAAATAACGGTGACTGATTGACATATTTGTTCTCCTAGAAGGAGTCGGTTTAGGGGGGGGGTTTGTATGGGGGAAGTTTAGGGGGGGTAAAAGTGAACAGAAGTGTCGGATTCGAATTTTGAATTTTTCGAAATGACAGCTGTCAGATTTGACAGCTCCCAAGCGGTGCTAGGTAGGGTTTTCAAAAGTGGTGCATCCTATAGAGGAGCAGGAAAAATTAAAAAAAAAAATAAAAAAAAAAAAAAACATAATGGCGACGTGGGAATAGCTCTTTGAAATTTTGCCATTTTCAGACTCCACTTTGGCGGGGTGCTTTGTTCTGGCAACATTGGCGTACGGTGAATCTGTTTTGCTTCAATAATTGCCAGTATCCTGTAGAATGACGTGTAAGTACGGCTTTTTCGAAATTCAAAATGGCGGACGCTGTGGCGGCCATTTTGTAAAAAGCAAAAATTTTCCAAATTTTCCAACCCGAAAATGACGCTGTTGGCAACACCCGAGCCGGACGACTTGTATCGGGCGGTCGTGTAGAACGGTGAAGAGTGTTGCCTGGCGAGAAAATTTTCCCCATTTTTCGGGTAATTTCCGAGATTTTCCCCAAAAAGGTGAAAAGTAGAAATAATGACATTTTAAATCAAAATTTGATGCAGTATCGTTGAAAAGGTCCATGCGAATGACATTTGACCATTTTTGTCGCTTTCAATTTGGCAACACTGGGAAAAAGCAAACTTTTTAAGTTTTGGGCCCGACTCGGCTACTTTCCATATTTTTCCTCTACGAAAGTTGCCATGCGTGAATTCGGAGTATGCACAAGTGTTGCCACTGAACTGCTCCATATTAGGTATTTTATTCATTTTTTCGAAATTCAAAATGGCGGACGCTGTGGCGGCCATTTTGTAAAAAGCAAAAATTTTCCAAATTTTCCAACCCGAAAATGACGCTGTTGGCAACACCCGAGCCTGAAAATTTGTATGGGGCGGTTGTGTAGAACGGTAAAGAGTATTGCCTGGCGAGAAAATTTTCCCCATTTTTCGGGTAATTTCCGAGATTTTCCCCAAAAATGTGAAAATTAGAAATATTTACATTTTGAATCAAAATTTGATGTGGTATCGTTGAAAAGGTCCATGCGAATGACATTTGACCATTTTTGTCCCCGTCAGCTAGCAACACTGGAATCAGGCGAACTTTTTTTATTTTTGCGCCCGACTTGGCTACTATCCTTATTTTTCCACTACGAAAGTTGCCATACGCAAATTCCGAGTATGCACAAGTGTTGCCACTGAACTGCTCCATATGGGAAAATTATTGGTTTTTCGAAATTCAAAATGGCGGACGCTGTGGCGGCCATTTTGTAAAAAGACGAAATTTTCAAAATTTTCCAAGTGAAAAATGAGGCTGTTGGCAACACCCGAGCCAGATGACTTGTATGGGGCCATTGTGTAAAACGATAAAAAGTGTTGCTTGGTTTTAAAAAAAACCCCATTTTCCGGGTATTTTCCGAGATTTTCCATAAAATGTAAAAAAAAAAAAAAATGGTATTTTGAATCAAAATTTGATGTAGACTTGAAGGAGAGGACCATGAGAGTGACTTTTGACTATTTTGGTTGCATTGAGTTGGCAACACTGGGAGCATGCGAGTAGTGAAATTTTCAGGTCCGACTCGGCTACGAGCTCAAGTTTCCTTTTACCAATGTTGCCATATGGCAATTCTGTTTATGCAGAAATGTGGCCAGTGCCCTGCTTAATCTTTGACATTCTATTCGTTTTTTCAAAATAAAAGATGGCGGACGCTGTGGCGGCCATTTTGTAAAAAGATGAAATTTTCTGAATTTTACAACTGGAAAATGAGGCTTTTGGCAACACCCGAGCTGGACAACTTGTATGGAGCCGTTGTGTAAAACGATGAAAAGTGTTGCCTGGTTAAAAAAAAATCCCCATTTTTCGGGTATTTTCCGAGATTTTCCATAAAATGTAAAAAAAAAAAAAATGGTATTTTGAATCAAAATTTGATGTTGACTTGAAGAAGAGGACCATGTGAGTGACTTTTGACTATTTTGGTTGCAGTGAGTTGGCAACACTGGGAGCATGCGAGTAGTGAAATTTTCGGGTCCGACTCGGCTACGAGTTCAAGTTTCCTTCTACCAAAGTTGCCATATGGCAATTCTGTTTATGCAGAAATGTTGCCAGTGCACTGCTTCATCTTTAATATTCTATTCGTTTTTTCAAAATAAAAGATGGCGGTCGCTGTGGCGGCCATTTTGTAAAAATATGAAATTTTCCAAATTTTCCAAGTGAAAAATGAGGCTGTTGGCAACTCCCGAGCCGGACAACTTGTATGAGGCGGTTGTTTAGAATGACAAAAAGTGTTGCCTGGTGAAAGAAAAATCACCATTTTCCGGGTATTTTCCGAGATTTTCCGCAAAAACATGAAAATAATATAAATTATGACAGTATGGATTACAATTTGATGCGGTATTGCAGAGGAAATCCATACTGAACCGTTACCAGTATCAAGAGCTGTTTCCCGGTCAAAACGATTTCCTCCATTTATTGAGTAATAACAATATAAAAAAAGTTGGAATTTCAATTCAGAAATTTGACTTTGAGATTTTTTTTTTGTTTTATTACCACGCGAGCTGCTTGCAGCTCGCGCCTCAATGAAAAATATCGAACAAAAAACAAACAAATTATCTACACAAAAAAAAATCTAATCACATGCCATAGTATACACAGGTCCTCGGTAGGTTGTTAGGTTTTTTTTTTTATACTATTTCATAGTTTTTGCACGCAAAAAAACTTCTAATCAAATGCCATAGTATGTAGAGGTTGTAGGGGTTTAAAGGGGTTTGTAGGGGTTTGTAGGGGTTGTAGGGGTTTGTAGGGGTTTGTAGGGGTTGTAGGGGTTTGTAGGGGTTGTAGGGGTTTTTAGGGGTTTGTAGGGGTTGTAGGGGTTTGTAGGGGTTGTAGGGGTTCTAGGGGTTGTAGGGGTTTGTAGGGGTTTGTAGGGATTTGTAGGGGTTTGTAGGGGTTGTAGGGGTTTGTAGGGGTTTGTAGGGGTTGTAGGGGTTTGTAGGGGTTTTTAGGGGTTGTAGGGGTTTGTAGGGGTTTGTAGGGGTTGTGGGGGTTTGTAGGGGTTTTTAGGGGTTTGTAGGGGTTTGTAGGGGTTGTAGGGGTTTGTAGGGGTTTGTAGGGGTTTGTAGGGGTTGTGGGGGTTTGTAGGGGTTTTTAGGGGTTTGTAGGGGTTTGTAGGGGTTGTAGGGGTTTGTAGGGGTTTGTAGGGGTTTGTAGGGGTTTGTAGGTTTGTAGGGGTTTGTAGGGGTTTGTAGGTTTGTAGGGGTTTGTAGGGGTTGTAGTGGTTTTTAGGGGTTTGTAGGGGTTTGTAGGGGTTTGTAGGGGTTGTAGGGGTTTGTAGGGGTTGTAGGGGTTTGTAGGGGTTTGTAGGGGTTTGTAGGGGTTTGTAGGGGTTTGTAGGGGTTTGTAGGGGTTGTAGGGGTTTGTTGGGGTTTGTAGGGGTTTTTAGGGGTTTTTAGGGGTTGTAGGGGTTTGTAGGGGTTTTTAGGAGTTGTAGGGGTTTGTAGGGGTTTGTAGGGGTTTGTAGGTTTGTAGGGGTTTGTAGGGGTTTGTAGGTTTGTAGGGGTTTGTAGGGGTTGTAGTGGTTTTTAGGGGTTTGTAGGGGTTTGTAGGGGTTGTAGGGGTTTTTAGGGGTTTGTAGGGGTTTGTAGGGGTTTGTAGGGGTTGTAGGGGTTTGTAGGGGTTGTAGGGGTTTGTAGGGGTTTGTAGGGGTTTGTAGGGGTTTTTAGGGGTTGTAGGGGTTTGTAGGGGTTTGTAGGGGTTTGTAGGGGTTTGTAGGGGTTGTAGGGGTTTGTAGGGGTTGTAGGGGTTTGTAGGGAATGTAGGGGTTTTTAGGGGTTGTAGGGGTTTGTAGGGGTTTGTAGGGGTTTGTAGGGGTTTTAGGGGTTGTAGGGGTTTGTAGGTGTTTGTAGGGGTTTGTAGGGGTATTAGGGGTTGTAGGGGTTTGTAGGGGTTTGTAGGGGTTTGTAGGGGTTTTTAGGGGTTGTAGGGGTTTGTAGGGGTTTGTAGGGGTTTGTAGGGGTTTGTAGGGGTTGTAGGGGTTTGTAGGGGTTGTAGGGGTTTGTAGGGGTTGTAGGGGTTTTTAGGGGTTTGTAGGGTTTAGTAGGGACAAGTAGGGGTTCTAATTAATAACAACAGCTACAACAACCACACGCGAGCTGCATGCAGCTCGCGCCGCACGCAAAATCTAGTCTATATATTATAAAGCTAAATAACGGTGACTGATTGACATGTTTGTTCTCCTAGAAGGAGTCGGTTTAGGGGGGGGGTTTGTATGGGGGAAGTTTAGGGGGGGTAAAAGTGAACAGAAGTGTCGGATTCGAATTTTGAATTTTTCGAAATGACAGCTGTCAGATTTGACAGCTCCCAAGCGGTGCTAGGTAGGGTTTTCAAAAGTGGTGCATCCTATAGAGGAGCAGGAAAAATAAAAAAAAAAAATAAAAAAAAAAAAAAAACATAATGGCGACGTGGGAATAGCTCTTTGAAATTTTGCCATTTTCAGACTCCACTTTGGCGGGGTGCTTTGTTCTGGCAACATTGGCGTACGGTGAATCTGTTTTGCTTCAATAATTGCCAGTATCCTGTAGAATGACGTGTAAGTACGGCTTTTTCGAAATTCAAAATGGCGGACGCTGTGGCGGCCATTTTGTAAAAAGCAAAAATTTTCCAAATTTTCCAACCCGAAAATGACGCTGTTGGCAACACCCGAGCCGGACGACATGTATGGGGCGGTCGTGTAGAACGGTGAAGAGTGTTGCCTGGCGAGAAAATTTTCCCCATTTTTCGGGTAATTTCCGAGATTTTCCCCAAAAAGGTGAAAAGTAGAAATAATGACATTTTAAATCAAAATTTGATGCAGTATCGTTGAAAAGGTCCATGCGAATGACATTTGACCATTTTTGTCGCTTTCAATTTGGCAACACTGGGAAAAAGCAAACTTTTTAAGTTTTGGGCCCGACTCGGCTACTTTCCATATTTTTCCTCTACGAAAGTTGCCATGCGTGAATTCGGAGTATGCACAAGTGTTGCCACTGAACTGCTCCATATTAGGTATTTTATTCATTTTTTCGAAATTCAAAATGGCGGACGCTGTGGCGGCCATTTTGTAAAAAGCAAAAATTTTCCAAATTTTCCAACCCGAAAATGACGCTGTTGGCAACACCCGAGCCTGAAAATTTGTATGGGGCGGTTGTGTAGAACGGTAAAGAGTATTGCCTGGCGAGAAAATTTTCCCCATTTTTCGGGTAATTTCCGAGATTTTCCCCAAAAATGTGAAAATTAGAAATATTTACATTTTGAATCAAAATTTGATGTGGTATCGTTGAAAAGGTCCATGCGAATGACATTTGACCATTTTTGTCCCCGTCAGCTGGCAACACTGGAATCAGGCGAACTTTTTTTTTTTATGCGCCTGACTTGGCTACTTTCCTTATTTTTCCACTACGAAAGTTGCCATGCACAACTTCCGAGTATGCACAAGTGTTGCCATTGAACTGCTCCATATGGGAAAATTATTGGTTTTTCGAAATTCAAAATGGCGGACGCTATGGCGGCCATTTTGTAAAAAGACGAAATTTTCAAAATTTTCCAAGTGAAAAATGAGGCTGTTGGCAACACCCGAGCTGGACGACTTGTATGGGGCCATTGTGTAAAACGATGAAAAGTGTTGCCTGGTGAAAAAAAATTCCCAATTTTCCGGGTATTTTCCGAGATTTTCCCCAAAAAACTGAAAATAAAAAAAAATACAATTTGAATCAAAATTTGATGAGGTGTCGTTAAGGAGGTCCATGCGAATGACATTTGACCATTTTGGTCGCTCTGAGCTGGCAACACTGGGAGCAGGCGAAGGTGTTATTTTTGGGCCCAATTCGGCTACTTTCCTTTTTTTTCCACTACGAAAGTTGCCATGCGCAAATTCTGAGTATGCACAAGTGTTGCCATTGAACTGTTTCATCTTGGACATTCTATTCGTTTTTTCGAAATTCAAAATGGCGGACGCTGTGGCGCCCATTTTGTAAAAAGACGAAATTTTTTGAATTTTACAACTGGAAAATGAGGCTGTTGGCAACACCCGAGCCGGACGACTTGTATGGGGCCATTGTGTAAAACAATGAAAAATGTTGCCTGGTGAAAAAAAATTCCCCATTTTCCGGGTATTTTCCGAGATTTTCCATAAAATGTAAAAAAAAAAAAAATGGTATTTTGAATCAAAATTTGATGTAGACTTGAAGGAGAGGACCATGAGAGTGACTTTTGACTATTTTGGTTGCATTGAGTTGGCAACACTGGGAGCATGCGAGTAGTGAAATTTTCGGGTCCGACTCGGCTACGAGCTCAAGTTTCCTTTTACCAATGTTGCCATATGGCAATTCTGTTTATGCAGAAATGTGGCCAGTGCCCTGCTTAATCTTTGACATTCTATTCGTTTTTTCAAAATAAAAGATGGCGGACGCTGTGGCGGCCATTTTGTAAAAAGATGAAATTTTCTGAATTTTACAACTGGAAAATGAGGCTTTTGGCAACACCCGAGCTGGACAACTTGTATGGAGCCGTTGTGTAAAACGATGAAAAGTGTTGCCTGGTTAAAAAAAAATCCCCATTTTTCGGGTATTTTCCGAGATTTTCCATAAAATGTAAAAAAAAAAAAAATGGTATTTTGAATCAAAATTTGATGTTGACTTGAAGAAGAGGACCATGTGAGTGACTTTTGACTATTTTGGTTGCAGTGAGTTGGCAACACTGGGAGCATGCGAGTAGTGAAATTTTCGGGTCCGACTCGGCTACGAGTTCAAGTTTCCTTCTACCAAAGTTGCCATATGGCAATTCTGTTTATGCAGAAATGTTGCCAGTGCACTGCTTCATCTTTAATATTCTATTCGTTTTTTCAAAATAAAAGATGGCGGTCGCTGTGGCGGCCATTTTGTAAAAATATGAAATTTTCCAAATTTTCCAAGTGAAAAATGAGGCTGTTGGCAACTCCCGAGCCGGACAACTTGTATGAGGCGGTTGTTTAGAATGACAAAAAGTGTTGCCTGGTGAAAGAAAAATCACCATTTTCCGGGAATTTTCCGAGATTTTCCGCAAAAACATGAAAATAATATAAATTATGACAGTATGGATTACAATTTGATGCGGTATTGCAGAGGAAATCCATACTGAACCGTTACCAGTATCAAGAGCTGTTTCCCGGTCAAAACGATTTCCTCCATTTATTGAGTAATAACAATATAAAAAAAGTTGGAATTTCAATTCAGAAATTTGACTTTGAGATTTTTTTTTTGTTTTATTACCACGCGAGCTGCTTGCAGCTCGCGCCTCAATGAAAAATATCGAACAAAAAACAAACAAATTACCTACACAAAAAAAAATCTAATCACATGCCATAGTATACACAGGTCCTCGGTAGGTTGTTAGGTTTTTTTTTTTATACTATTTCATAGTTTTTGCACGCAAAAAAACTTCTAATCAAATGCCATAGTATGTAGAGGTTGTAGGGGTCAAAAGGGTTTGTAGGGGTTTGTAGGGGTTTGTAGGGGTTTGTAGGGGTTTGTAGGGGTTTGTAAGGGTTGTAGGGGTTTGTAGGGGTTGTAGGGGATTTTAGGGGTTTGTAGGGGTTGTAGGGGTTTTTAGGGGTTGTAGGGGTTGTAGGGGTTTGTAGGGGTTTGTAGGGGTTTGTAGGGGTTTGTAGGGGTTGTAGGGGTTTGTAGGGGTTTGTAGGGATTTTTAGGGGTTTCTAGGGGTTGTAGGGGTTTGTAGGGGTTTCTAGGGGTTGTAGGGGTTGTAGGGGTTTGTAGGGGTTTGTAGGGGTTTGTAGGGGTTTTTAGGGGTTGTAGGGGTTTTTAGGGGTTTGTAGGGGTTTGTAGGGGTTTTTAGGGGATGTAGGGGTTTTTAGGGGTTTGTAGGGGTTTGTAGGGATTTTTAGGGGTTGTAGGGGTTTGTAGGGGTTTGTAGGGGTTGTAGGGGTTTCTAGGGGTTGTAGGGGTTTGTAGGGGTTTGTAGGGGTTTTTAGGGGTTTGTAGGGGTTCGTAGGGGTTTGTAGGGGTTGTAGGGGTTTGTAGGGGTTTGTAGGGGTTGTAGGGGTTTGTAGGGGTTTGTAGGGGTTTTAGGGGTTGTAGGGGTTTGTAGGGGTTTGTAGGGGTTTGTAGGGGTTTGTAGGGGTTTGTAGGGGTTTGTAGGGTTTGTAGGGGTTGTAGGGGTTTGTAGGGGTTTGTAGGGGTTTGTAGGGGTTGTAGGGGTTTGTAGGGGTTTGTAGGGGTTGTAGGGGTTTGTAGGTTTGTAGGGTTTGTAGGGTTTGTAGGGGTTTGTAGGGGTTTGTAGGGGTTTTTAGGGGTTGTAGGAGTTTGTAGTGGTTTGTAGGGGTTTGTAGGGGTTTTTAGGGGTTTGTAGGGGTTGTAGGGGTTTGTAGGGGTTTGTAGGGGTTTGTAGGGGTTTGTAGGGGTTTTTAGGGGTTGTAGGGGTTTGTAGGGGTTTGTAGGGGTTTGTAGGGGTTTTTAGGGGTTTGTAGGGGTTAGTAGGGACAAGTAGGGGTTTGTTACAATTACAACAGCAACAAAACCACACGCGAGCTGCATGCAGCTCGCGCCGCACGCAAAATCTAGTCTATATATTATAAAGCTCAATCCCGGTGACTGATTGACATGTTTGTTCTCCTAGAAGGAGCCGTTTTAGGGGGGGGGTTTGTATGGGGGAAGTGTGCAGGAGGGGGGAGCGACCAGGAATTAGGCAATGACATTTCGAAAAAACCAAGATGACAGCTGTCAGATTTGACAGCTCCTAAACGGTTACAGGTAGGGTTTTCAAAATGGGAGGGTAGAAAGAGGGGGGGAAAAAATTAAAAAAAATTGAAAAAAAAAAAAAAAAAAAAAGATGGCGGCTTCGAAATTTGACTTTGAATTTTACCGATTTTCATACTCCACTTTGGCGGGGTGCTTTGTTCTGGCAACATTGGCGTACGGTGAATCTGTTTTGCTTCAATAATTGCCAGTATCCTGTAGAATGACGTGTAAGTACGGCTTTTTCGAAATTCAAAATGGCGGACGCTGTGGCGGCCATTTTGTAAAAAGCAAAAATTTTTCAAATTTTCCAACCCGAAAATGACGCTGTTGGCAACACCCGAGCCGGACGACTTGTATGGAGCGGTCGTGAAGAACGGTGAAGAGTGTTGCCTGGCGAGAAAATTTTCCCCATTTTTTGGGTAATTTCCGAGATTTTCCCCAAAAAAGTGAAAAGTAGAAATAATGACATTTTTAATCAAAATTTGATGCAGTATCGTTGAAAAGGTCCATGCGAATGACATTTGACCATTTTTGTCCCCCTCAGCTGGCAACACTGGAATCAGGCGAACTTTTTTTATTTTTGGGCCCGACTTTTACGCGAGCTCTAGATTCCTTCTACGAAAGTTTCCAAATTTAAATTTTGTTTATGCAGAAACCTTGTCGGTGAACTGCTTAATATGGGAAAACTATACGTTTTTTGAAATTTTTGAATACGGACAATTTGGCGGCCATATTGTAAAAAGACAAAATTTTCAAAATTTTCCATGTGAAAAATGAGGCATTTGGCAACACCCGAGCCGGACGACTTGTATGGGGCGGTTGTGTAGAACGATGAAGAGTGTTGCCTGGCTAGAAAATTTTCCCCATTTTTCGGGTAATTTCCGAGATTTTCCCCAAAAAAGTGAAAATTAGAAATATTGACATTTTGAATCAAAATTTGATGAGGTATCGTTTAAAAGGTCCATGCGAATGACATTTGACCATTTTTGTCGCTTTCAATTTGGCAACACTGGGAAAAAGCAAACTTTTTAAGTTTTGGGCCCGACTCTTACGCGAGCTCTAGATTCCTTCTACGAAAGTTTCCAAATTCAAATTTTGTTTATGCAGAAACCTTGTCGGTGAACTGCTTAATATGGGAAAACTATACGTTTTTTGAAATTTTTGAATATGGTCAATTTGGCGGCCATTTTGTAAAATGACGAAATTTTCAAAATTTTCCAAGTGAAAAATGAGGCTGTTGGCAACACCCTAGCCGGACAACTTGTAAGGGGCTATTCTGAATAACAATGAAAAGTGTTGCCTGGTTTAAAAAAAATCCCCATTTTCCGGATGTTTTCCGAGATTTTCCCCAAAAACCTGAAAAGTAAAAAAAATTACAATTTGAATCAAAATTTGATGAGGTATCGTTTAGAAGCTCCATGCGAATGACATTTGACTATTTTCGTTCCCCTCAGCTGGCAACACTGGGAGCAGTCGAAGGTGTTATTTTTGGGCCCAACTCGGCTACTTTCCTTTTTTTTCCACTACGAAAGTTGCCATGCGCAAATTCTGAGTATGCACAAGTGTTGCCACTGAACTTCTCCATCTTGGTTATTTAATTCGTTTTTTCGAAATTCAAAATGGCGGATGCTGTGGCGGCCATTTTGTAAAAAGACGAAATTTTCTGAATTTTACAACTGGAAAATGAGGCTGTTGGCAACACCCGAGCCGGAAGACTTGTATGGGGCGGTTGTGGAGAACAGTAAAGAATGTTGCCTGGCGAGAAAATTTTCCCCATTTTTCGGGTAATTTCCGAGATTTTCCTCAAAAAGGTGAAAAGTAGAAATAATGTCATTTTATATCAAAATTTGATGTAGTATCGTTGAAAAGGTCCATGCAAATGACATTTGACCATTTTTGTCCCCCTCAGCTGGCAACACTGGGATAAGGCGAACTTTGTAATTTTTGGGCCCGACTCGGCTACTTTCCTTATTTTTCCGCAACGAAAGTTGTCATGCGCAAATTCTGAGTATGCACAAGTGTTGCCACTGAATTGTTCCATATGGAAAAATTATTGGTTTTTTGAAATTCAAAATGGCGGACGCTGTGGCGGCCATTTTGTAAAAAGCAGAAATTTTCCAAATTTTCCAAGTGAAAAATGAGGCTGTTGGCAACACCCGAGC
This sequence comes from Epirrita christyi, assembly GCA_951392215.1. Taxonomy (NCBI): domain Eukaryota; kingdom Metazoa; phylum Arthropoda; class Insecta; order Lepidoptera; family Geometridae; genus Epirrita; species Epirrita christyi. The sequence goes on from OX595861.1 coordinate 600,155, forward strand.
CAGACATGTTGTATGGAGCCATTGTGTAAAACGATGAAAAGTATTGCCTGGTGAAAAAACATTCCCCATTTTCCGGGTATTTTCCGAGATTTTCCATAAAATGTAAAAAAAAAAAAAATGGTATTTTGAATCAAAATTTGATGTAGACTTGAAGGAGAGGACCATGAGAGTGACTTTTGACTATTTTGGTTGCATTGAGATGGCAACACTGGGAGCATGCGAGTAGTGAAATTTTCGGGTCCGACTCGGCTACGAGCTCAAGTTTCCTTTTACCAATGTTGCCATATGGCAATTCTGTTTATGCAGAAATGTGGCCAGTGCCCTGCTTAATCTTTGACATTCTATTCGTTTTTTCAAAATAAAAGATGGCGGACGCTGTGGCGGCCATTTTGTAAAAAGATGAAATTTTCTGAATTTTACAACTGGAAAATGAGGCTTTTGGCAACACCCGAGCTGGACAACTTGTATGGAGCCGTTGTGTAAAACGATGAAAAGTGTTGCCTGGTTAAAAAAAAATCCCCATTTTTCGGGTAGTTTCCGAGATTTTCCATAAAATGTAAAAAAAAAAAAAATGGTATTTTGAATCAAAATTTGATGTTGACTTGAAGAAGAGGACCATGTGAGTGACTTTTGACTATTTTGGTTGCAGTGAGTTGGCAACACTGGGAGCATGCGAGTAGTGAAATTTTCGGGTCCGACTCGGCTACGAGTTCAAGTTTCCTTCTACCAAAGTTGCCATATGGCAATTCTGTTTATGCAGATATGTTGCCAGTGCACTGCTTCATCTTTAATATTTTATTCGTTTTTTCAAAATAAAAGATGGCGGTCGCTGTGGCGGCCATTTTGTAAAAATATGAAATTTTCCAAATTTTCCAAGTGAAAAATGAGGCTGTTGGCAACTCCCGAGCCGGACAACTTGTATGGGGCGGTTGTTTAGAATGACAAAAAGTGTTGCCTGGTGAAAGAAAAATCACCATTTTCCGGGTATTTTCCGAGATTTTCCGCAAAAACATGAAAATAATATAAATTATGACAGTATGGATTACAATTTGATGCGGTATTGCAGAGTAGGGAAAGGACTTGGAGAAATTTAGTCAGAAATATGACTTGAAGAATTTTTTTTTTCCGTTTTTTGCCACGCGAGCTGCTTGCAGCTCGCGCCTCAATGAAAAATAAACAATTTACCAACACAAGAAAACTTCTAATCACAGGTCCTCGGTAGGTTGTTAGGTTTTTTTTTTTATACTATTTGATCGTATTTGTTTACAAGAAAACTTCTAATCACATGCCATGGTATACACAGGTCCTCGGTAGGTTGTTAGGTTTTTTTTTTATACTATTTTATAGTATCTGTACGCAAGAAAACTTCTAATTTCATGCCATAGTATGTAGGGATTTGTTGGGGTTGTAGGGGTTTGTAGGGGTTTGTAGGGGTTGTAGGGGTTTGTAGGGTTTTGTAGGGGTTGTAGGGGTTTGTAGGGGTTTGTAGGGGTTTGTAGGGGTTTGTAGGTTTGTAGGGGTTTGTAGGGGTTGTAGTGGTTTTTAGGGGTTTGTAGGGGTTTGTAGGGGTTGTAGGGGTTTGTAGGGGTTTGTAGGGGTTGTAGGGGTTTGTAGGGTTTTGAAGGGGTTGTAGGGGTTTGTAGGGGTTTGTAGGTTTGTAGGGGTTTGTAGGGGTTGTAGTGGTTTTTAGGGGTTTGTAGGGGTTTGTAGGGGTTGTAGGGGTTTGTAGGGGTTTGTAGGGGTTGTAGGGGTTGTAGGGGTTTGTAGGGGTTTGTAGGGGTTTGTAGGGGTTTGTAGGGGTTGTAGGGGTTTGTAGGGGTTTGTAGGGGTTTGAAGGGGTTTCTAGGGGTTGTAGGGGTTTGTAGGGGTATGTAGGGGTTTTTAGGGGTTGTAGGGGTTTGTAGGGATTTGTAGGGGTTTTTAGGGATTGTAGGGGTTTGTAGGGGTTTTTAGGGATTGTAGGGGTTTGTAGGGGTTTGTAGGGGTTTGTAGGGGTTTGTAGGGGTTGTAGGGGTTGTAGGGGTTTGTAGGGGTTTTTAGGGGTTTGTAGGGGTTTGTAGGTTTGTAGGGGTTTGTAGGGGTTGTAGTGGTTTTTAGGGGTTTGTAGGGGTTGTAGGGGTTTGTAGGGGTTTGTAGGGGTTGTAGGGGTTTGTAGGGTTTTGTAGGGGTTGTAGGGGTTTGTAGGGGTTTGTAGGGGTTTGTAGGGGTTTGTAGGGGTTGTAGGGGTTTGTAGGGGTTTGTAGGGGTTTGAAGGGGGTTTTCTAGGGGTTGTAGGGGTTTGTAGGGGTTTGTAGGGGTTTTTAGGGGTTGTAGGGGTTTGTAGGGATTTGTAGGGGTTTTTAGGGATTGTAGGGGTTTGTAGGGGTTTTTAGGGATTGTAGGGGTTTGTAGGGGTTTGTAGGGGTTTGTAGGGGTTTGTAGGGGTTGTAGGGGTTTGTAGGGGTTTGTAGGGGTTTTTAGGGGTTGTACGGGTTTGTAGGGGTTTGTAGGGGTTCGTAGGGGTTTTTAGGGGTTTGTAGGGGTTTGTAGGGGTTTGTAGGGGTTTTTAGGGGTTGTAGGGGTTTGTAGGGGTTTGTAGGGGTTGTAGGGGTTTGTAGGGGTTCGTAGGGGTTTGTAGGGGTTTCTAGGGATTTGTAGGGGTTTGTAGGGGTTTTTAGGGGTTTGTAGGGGTTGTAGGGGTTTGTAGGGGTTTGTAGGGGTTTTTAGGGGTTGTAGGGGTTTGTAGGGGTTTTTAGGGGTTGTAGGGGTTTGTAGGGGTTTTTAGGGGTTTGTAGGGGTTTGTAGGGGTTGTAGGGGTTTGTAGGGGTTTGTAGGGGTTGTAGGGGTTTGTAGGGTTTTGTAGGGGTTGTAGGGGTTTGTAGGGGTTTGTAGGGGTTTGTAGGGGTTTGTAGGGGTTGTAGGGGTTTGTAGGGGTTTGTAGGGGTTTGAAGGGGTTTCTAGGGGTTGTAGGGGTTTGTAGGGGTTTGTAGGGGTTTTTAGGGGTTGTAGGGGTTTGTAGGGATTTGTAGGGGTTTTTAGGGATTGTAGGGGTTTGTAGGGGTTTTTAGGGATTGTAGGGGTTTGTAGGGGTTTGTAGGGGTTTGTAGGGGTTTGTAGGGGTTGTAGGGGTTGTAGGGGTTTGTAGGGGTTTGTAGGTTTGTAGGGGTTTGTAGGGGTTGTAGTGGTTTTTAGGGGTTTGTAGGGGTTGTAGGGGTTTGTAGGGGTTTGTAGGGGTTGTAGGGGTTTGTAGGGCTTTGTAGGGGTTGTAGGGGTTTGTAGGGGTTTGTAGGGGTTTGTAGGGGTTGTAGGGGTTTGTAGGGGTTTGTAGGGGTTTGAAGGGGTTTCTAGGGGTTGTAGGGGTTTGTAGGGGTTTGTAGGGGTTTTTAGGGGTTGTAGGGGTTTGTAGGGATTTGTAGGGGTTTTTAGGGATTGTAGGGGTTTGTAGGGGTTTTTAGGGATTGTAGGGGTTTGTAGGGGTTTGTAGGGGTTTGTAGGGGTTTGTAGGGGTTGTAGGGGTTTGTAGGGGTTTGTAGGGGTTTTTAGGGGTTGTAGGGGTTTGTAGGGGTTTGTAGGGGTTTGTAGGGGTTTTTAGGGGTTTGTAGGGGTTTGTAGGGGTTTGTAGGGGTTTGTAGGGGTTTTTAGGGGTTGTAGGGGTTTGTAGGGGTTTGTAGGGGTTGTAGGGGTTTGTAGGGGTTTGTAGGGGTTTGTAGGGGTTTGTAGGGGTTGTAGGGGTTGTAGGGGTTTGTAGGGGTTTGTAGGTTTGTAGGGGTTTGTAGGGGTTGTAGTGGTTTTTAGGGGTTTGTAGGGGTTGTAGGGGTTTGTAGGGGTTTGTAGGGGTTGTAGGGGTTTGTAGGGCTTTGTAGGGGTTGTAGGGGTTTGTAGGGGTTTGTAGGGGTTTGTAGGGGTTGTAGGGGTTTGTAGGGGTTTGTAGGGGTTTGAAGGGGTTTCTAGGGGTTGTAGGGGTTTGTAGGGGTTTGTAGGGGTTTTTAGGGGTTGTAGGGGTTTGTAGGGATTTGTAGGGGTTTTTAGGGATTGTAGGGGTTTGTAGGGGTTTTTAGGGATTGTAGGGGTTTGTAGGGGTTTGTAGGGGTTTGTAGGGGTTTTTTGGGGTTTGTAGGGGTTGTAGGGGTTTGTAGGGGTTTGTAGGGGTTTTTAGGGGTTGTAGGGGTTTGTAAGGGGTTTTTAGGGGTTGTAGGGGTTTGTAGGGGTTTGTAGGGGTTTTTAGGGGTTGTAGGGGTTTGTAGGGGTTGTAGGGGTTTGTAGGGGTTTGTAGGGGTTTGTAGGGGTTGTAGGGGTTTGTAGGGGTTTTTAGGGGTTTGTAGGGGTTGTAGGGGTTCGTAGGGGTTTCAAGGGTTTTTAAGGGGTTTGTAGGGGTTTGTAGGGGTTTCTAGGGGTTGTAGGGGTTTGTAGGGGTTTGTAGGGGTTTTTAGGGGTTGTAGGGGTTTGTAGGGGTTGTAGGGGTTGTAGGGGTTTGTAGGGGTTTGTAGGGGTTTGTAGGGATTTTTAGGGGTTTTTAGGGGTTTGTAGGGGTTGTAGGGGTTTTTAGGGGTTTGTAGGGGTTTTTAGGGGTTGTAGGGTTTGTAGGGGTTTGTAGGGGTTTTTAGGGGTTTTAGGGGTTTGTAGGGGTTTGTAGGGGTTGTAGGGGTTTGTAGGGGTTTGTAGGGGTTTTTAGGGGTTTGTAGGGGTTAGTAGGGACAAGTAGGGGTTCTAATTAATAACACAACTACAACAACCACACGCGAGCTGCATGCAGCTCGCGCCGCACGCAAAATCTAGTCTATATACTATAAAGCTAAATTCCGGTGACTCACTGATTGACATGATTGTTCTCCTAGAAGGAGTCGTTTTAGGGGTGGGGTATGTTTGGGGGAAGTGTTCGGCTCTTCCATGCGACCAGGAATTAGGCAATGACGTTTCGAAAAATCCAAGATGGCCGCCTTCGGCAAACGCATCTCCGCGACGGTGGCACCTGGAAACCTCGAAGATGGCTCGAACGAAAGAGGGTATCGAGAAATTTAAAAAAAAATGTTGAAAAAAAAAAAAAACAAGATGGCCGCCCCGGAATCGGCGTTCGAAATTCGGCCGTTTTCAGACCCCACTTTGGAGAGTTACATTGTTCTACCGAATTTGCCGCACGACAAAACTGCTGATGCAGAAACGTTGCCAGCATCCTGCAGTATGTGGAAAAACTATCAGCTGTCAAAAAATAAAGATGGCGGATGGTGCGGCGGCCATCTTGTTAAATGATCAAATTCGGGCAATTTTGAAAGCGAAAAATGAGCCTGATGGCAACACCCGAGCGGGATGTTTTGTATGAAGCGGTCGTGTGGAATGATAAAAAGATTTTTTTGGTAAAAAAAAACTCCCCATTTTTCGGGTAATTTCGGAGATTTTACCCGAAAACATGAAAAGTAGAAATAATGACATTTTGAATCAAAATTTGGTGTAACATCGAAGAGGAGGTCCATGCGAATGACTTTTGACCATTCCGGTCGCTTCGAGTTGGCAACACTGGGCGCGAGCGATGTTCGAATTTTTGGGTCAGACCCTACTAACTCAAAAGTCTTTGTTCTACCGAATTCAAAGTATGAAAAAACTGATGATGCAGAAACATTGCCAGTATCCTGTAGTATATAGGAAAACTATCAGCTGTCAAAAATTAAAGATGGCGGACGGTGTAGCCAACTCTTTGTGAAATTGAACAGTTTAAAAATGAAAAAATCGGCTGTTGGCAACACCTGAGCGGGATGGTTTGTATGAAACGAATGTAGGCGAGGTAGTAAGGTGTTGCACGAAAAAAAAAAACTCCCCACTTTTCGGGTAATTTCGGAGATTTTACCCAAAAAACGTGAACCCTATAAATAACGACATTTCTAATCAAAATTTGGTGTTATATCAAAGAACAGGTCCATACAAACTACTTTTGACTATTTTCGTTGCTTCGAGTTGGCAACACTGGGCGCGAGCGATGTTCGAATTTTTGGTCAGACTCTACTTTGAGGAGTTACTTTGTTCTACCGAATTCGCCGGATGAAAAAACTGATGATGCAGAAACATTGGTAGTATCCTGTAGTATATAGGAAAACTATCAGCTGTCAAAATTTCAAGATGGCGGATGGTGTGGCCAACTTTTTATGTTTACAATTTTCAAGTCGAAATAAATGGCATATAGCTACATCTGAGCCGGGTGACTTGTATTGAGGGTTTGTGTAGAATGATGAAAAGTGTTGCCTGGTTTAGTTTTTTAAATTTTTTGTTCAAAATTTTTTTTTTGAAAAATTTGTTTTTTGACCCCATGGAAACCAACAGCCAGACGCGAGCTGCTTGCAGCTCGCGCACCTTCTCCCTCAAAAGGACTCTGACAAATTTTGAATGGAAAAATATCTTTGTTGGAAAAAGACTTAGTAAAATTTTGTCAAAATATTTTTTTTTAATTTTTTTTTAACCCCTTGGAAACCAACAGCCAGACGCGAGCTGCTTGCAGCTCGCGCACCTTCTCCCCCAAAAGGACTCTGAAAAATTTTGAACGAAAAAACACTTAGAGAAATTTTATTCGAAAAAGTTTTTGTTGAAAATTTTTTTTTTTAAATTTTTTTTTTTAACCCCTTGTAAAAACTCCCCCTCGCGAGCTGCTTGCAGCTCGCGCACCACGCTCCATCTAGTCTATATATTATAAAGCTGAATCCCGGTGACTGATTGACATATTTGTTCTCCTAGAAGGAGCCGTTTTAGGGGTGGGGTTTGTATGGGGGAAGTGTGCAGGAGGGGGGAGCGACCAGGAATTAGGCAATGACATTTCGAAAAAACCAAGATGACAGCTGTCAGATTTGACATCTCCTAAACGGTTACAGGTAGGGTATTCAAAATGGGAGGGTAGAAAGAGGGGGGGAAAAAATTAAAAAAAATTGAAAAAAAAAAAAAAAAAAAAAGATGGCGGCTTCGGAATTGAACATTGAATTTTACCGATTTTCATACTCCACTTTGGCGGGGTGCTTTGTTCTGGCAACATTGGCGTACGGTGAATCTGTTTTGCTTCAATAATTGCCAGTATCCTGTAGAATGACGTGTAAGTACGGCTTTTTCGAAATTCAAAATGGCGGACGCTGTGGCGGCCATTTTGTAAAAAGCAAAAATTTTCCAAATTTTCCAACCCGAAAATGACGCTGTTGGCAACACCCGAGCCGAACGACTTGTATGGGGCGGTCGTGTAGAACGGTAAAGAGTTTTGCTTGGCGAGAAAATTTTCCCCATTTTTCGGGTAATTTCCGAGATTTTCCCCAAAAAGGTGAAAAGTAGAAATAATGACATTTTAAATCAAAATTTGATGCAGTATCGTTGAAAAGGTCCATGCGAATGACATTTGACCATTTTTGTCCCCCTAAGCTGGCAACACTGGAATCAGACGAACTTTTTTTATTTTTGGGCCCGACTCGGCTACTTTCCATATTTTTCCTCTACGAAAGTTGCCATGCGTGAATTCGGAGTATGCACAAGTGTTGCCACTGAACTGCTCCATATTAGGTATTTTATTCATTTTTTCGAAATTCAAAATGGCGGACGCTGTGGCGGCCATTTTGTAAAAAGCAAAAATTTTCCAAATTTTCCAACCCGAAAATGACGCTGTTGGCAACACCCGAGCCTGAAAATTTGTATGGGGCGGTTGTGTAGAACGGTAAAGAGTATTGCCTGGCGAGAAAATTTTCCCCATTTTTCGGGTAATTTCCGAGATTTTCCCCAAAAATGTGAAAATTAGAAATATTTACATTTTGAATCAAAATTTGATGTGGTATCGTTGAAAAGGTCCATGCGAATGACATTTGACCATTTTTGTCCCCGTCAGCTAGCAACACTGGAATCAGGCGAACTTTTTTTATTTTTGCGCCCGACTCGGCTACTATCCTTATTTTTCCACTACGAAAGTTGCCATACGCAAATTCCGAGTATGCACAAGTGTTGCCACTGAACTGCTCCATATGGGAAAATTATTGGTTTTTCGAAATTCAAAATGGCGGACGCTGTGGCGGCCATTTTGTAAAAAGACGAAATTTTCAAAATTTTCCAAGTGAAAAATGAGGCTGTTGGCAACACCCGAGCCGGATGACTTGTATTGGGCCATTGTGTAAAACGATAGAAAGTGTTGCCTGGTTTTAAAAAAAACCCCATTTTCCGGGTATTTTCCGAGATTTTCCATAAAATGTAAAAAAAAAAAAAAATGGTATTTTGAATCAAAATTTGATGTAGACTTGAAGGAGAGGACCATGAGAGTGACTTTTGACTATTTTGGTTGCATTGAGTTGGCAACACTGGGAGCATGCGAGTAGTGAAATTTTCGGGTCCGACTCGGCTACGAGCTCAAGTTTCCTTTTACCAATGTTGCCATATGGCAATTCTGTTTATGCAGAAATGTGGCCAGTGCCCTGCTTAATCTTTGACATTCTATTCGTTTTTTCAAAATAAAAGATGGCGGACGCTGTGGCGGCCATTTTGTAAAAAGATGAAATTTTCTGAATTTTACAACTGGAAAATGAGGCTTTTGGCAACACCCGAGCTGGACAACTTGTATGGAGCCGTTGTGTAAAACGATGAAAAGTGTTGCCTGGTTAAAAAAAAATCCCCATTTTTCGGGTATTTTCCGAGATTTTCCATAAAATGTAAAAAAAAAAAAAATGGTATTTTGAATCAAAATTTGATGTTGACTTAAAGAAGAGGACCATGTGAGTGACTTTTGACTATTTTGGTTGCAGTGAGTTGGCAACACTGGGAGCATGCGAGTAGTGAAATTTTCGGGTCCGACTCGGCTACGAGCTCAAGTTTCCTTCTACGAAAGTTGCCATATGGCAATTCTGTTTATGCAGAAATGTTGTCAGTGCACTGCTTCATCTTTAATATTCTATTCGTTTTTTCAAAATAAAAGATGGCGGTCGCTGTGGCGGCCATTTTGTAAAAATATGAAATTTTCCAAATTTTCCAAGTGAAAAATGAGGCTGTTGGCAACTCCCGAGCCGGACAACTTGTATAGGGCGGTTGTTTAGAATGACAAAAAATGTTGCCTGGTGAAAGAAAAATCACCATTTTCCGGGTATTTTCCGAGATTTTCCGCAAAAACATGAAAATAATATAAATTATGACAGTATGGATTACAATTTGATGCGATATTGCAGAGGAAATCCATACTGAACCGTTACCAGTACCAAGAGCTGTTTCCCGGTCAAAACGATTTCCTCCATTTATTGAGTAATAACAATATAAAAAAAGTTGGAATTTCAATTCAGAAATTTGACTTTGAGATTTTTTTTGTTTTATTACCACGCGAGCTGCTTGCAGCTCGCGCCTCAATGAAAAATATCGAACAAAAAACAAACAAATTACCTACACAAAAAAAAATCTAATCACATGCCATAGTATACACAGGTCCTCGGTAGGTTGTTAGGTTTTTTTTTTTATACTATTTCATAGTTTTTGCACGCAAAAAAACTTCTAATCAAATGCCATAGTATGTAGAGGTTGTAGGGGTTTAAAGGGGTTTGTAGGGGTTTGTAGGGGTTTGTAGGGGTTTGTAGGGGTTTGTAGGGGTTGTAAGGGTTTGTAGGGGTTGTAGGGGTTTGTAGGGGTTTGTAGGGGTTGTAGGGGTTGTAGGGGTTTTTAGGGGTTTGTAGGGGTTTGTAGGAGTTTGTAGGGGTTGTAGGGGTTTTTAGGGGTTTGTAGGGGTTTGTAGGGGTTTGTAGGGGTTTGTAGGGGTTTGTAGGGGTTGTAAGGGTTTGTAGGGGTTGTAGGGGTTTGTAGGGGTTTGTAGGGGTTGTAGGGGTTGTAGGGGTTTTTAGGGGTTTGTAGGGGTTTGTAGGAGTTTGTAGGGGTTGTAGGGGTTTTTAGGGGTTTGTAGGGGTTGTAGGGGTTTTTAGGGGTTTTTAGGGGTTTGTAGGGGTTGTAGGGGTTTGTAGGGGTTTTTAGGGGTTGTAGGGGTTTGTAGGGGTTTCTAGGGGTTTGTAGGGGTTGTAGGGGTTGTAGGAATTTGTAGGGGTTGTAGGGGTTTGTAGGGGTTGTTGGGGTTTTTGGGGTTTGTAGGGGTTTGTAGGGGTTGTTAGGGGTTTTTAGGGGTTTGTAGGGGTTTCTAGGGGGTTGTAGGGGTTGTAGGGGTTGTAGGGGTTTGTAGGGGTTTGTAGGGGTTTTTAGGGGTTTGTAGGGGTTTGTAGGGTTTTGTAGGGGTTGTAGGGGTTTGTAGGGGTTAGTAGGGGTTTGTAGGTTTGTAGGGGTTTGTAGGGGTTTTTAGGGGTTTGTAGGGGTTAGTAGGGACAAGTAGAATTCTAATTAATAACAACAGCTACAACAACCACACGCGAGCTGCTTGCAGCTCGCGCACCCATCAAACCTCGATAGGACTTGGAGAAATATTGTCAGAAATATGACTTGAAGATTTTTTTTTCTGTTCTTTGCCACGCGAGCTGCTTGCAGCTCGCGCCTCAATGAAAAATAAACAAATTACCAACACAAGAAAACTTCTAATCACAGGTCCTCGGTAGGTTGTTAGGTTTTTTTTTTTATACTATTTGATCGTATTTGTTTACAAGAAAACTTCTAATCACATGCCATGGTATACACAGGTCCTCGGTAGGTTGTTAGGTTTTTTTTTTATACCATTTTATAGTATCTGTACGCAAGAAAACTTCTAATTTCATGCCATAGTATGTAGGGATTTGTTGGGGTTGTAGGGGTTTGTAGGGGTTGTAGGGGTTTGTAGGTTTGTAGGGGTTTGTAGGGGTTTGTAGGTTTGTAGGGGTTTGTAGGGGTTGTAGTGGTTTTTAGGGGTTTGTAGGGGTTTGTAGGGGTTGTAGGGGTTTGTAGGGTTTAGTAGGGGTTGTAGGGGTTTGTAGGGGTTTTTAGGGGTTGTAGGGGTTTTTAGGGGTTTGTAGGGGTTTGTAGGGGTTTTTAGGGGTTGTAGGGGTTTTTAGGGGTTTGTAGGGGTTTGTAGGGATTTTTAGGGGTTGTAGGGGATTGTAGGGGTTTGTAGGGGTTGTAGGGGTTTCTAGGGGTTGTAGGGGTTTGTAGGGGTTTTTAGGGGTTTGTAGGGGTTTGTAGGGGTTTTTAGGGGTTTTTAGAGGTTTGTAGGGGTTTGTAGGGGTTTGTAGGGGTTGTAGGGGTTTGTAGGGGTTGTAGGGGTTGTAGGGGTTTGTAGGGGTTTGTAGGGGTTTTTAGGGGTTGTAGGGGTTTTTAGGGGTTTGTAGGGGTTTGTAGGGGTTTTTAGGGGATGTAGGGGTTTTTAGGGGTTTGTAGGGGTTTGTAGGGATTTTTAGGGGTTGTAGGGGTTTGTAGGGGTTTGTAGGGGTTGTAGGGGTTTCTAGGGGTTGTAGGGGTTTGTAGGGGTTTGTAGGGGTTTTTAGGGGTTTGTAGGGGTTCGTAGGGGTTTGTAGGGGTTGTAGGGGTTTGTAGGGGTTTGTAGGGGTTTGTAGGGGTTTGTAGGTTTGTAGGGGTTTGTAGGGGTTGTAGGGGTTTGTAGGGGTTTGTAGGGGTTTTTAGGGGTTGTAGGGGTTTGTAGGGGTTTGTAGGGGTTTGTAGGGGTTGTAGGGGTTTGTTGGGGTTTGTAGGGGTTTTTAGGGGTTTTTAGGGGTTGTAGGGGTTTGTAGGGGTTTGTAGGGGTTGTAGGGGTTGTAGGGGTTTGTAGGGGTTTGTAGGGGGTTGTAGGGGTTTCTAGGGGTTGTAGGGGTTTGTAGGGGTTTTTAGGGGTTGTAGGGGTTTGTTGGGGTTTGTAGGGGTTTTTAGGGGTTTTTAGGGGTTGTAGGGGTTTGTAGGGGTTTGTAGGGGTTGTAGGGGTTGTAGGGGTTTGTAGGGGTTTGTAGGGGGTTGTAGGGGTTTCTAGGGGTTGTAGGGGTTTGTAGGGGTTTTTAGGGGTTGTAGGGGTTTTTAGGGGTTTGTAGGGGTTTTTAGGGGTTGTAGGGGTTTTTAGGGGTTTGTAGGGGTTTGTAGGGATTTTTAGGGGTTGTAGGGGTTTGTAGGGGTTTGTAGGGGTTGTAGGGGTTTGTAGGGGTTTGTAGGGGTTTTTAGGGGTTGTAGGGGTTTGTAGGGGTTTGTAGGGGTTTGTAGGGGTTGTAGGGGTTTGTTGGGGTATGTAGGGGTTTTTAGGGGTTTTTAGGGGTTGTAGGAGTTTGTAGGGGTTTGTAGGGATTTTTAGGGGTTTCTAGGGGTTGTAGGGGTTTGTAGGGGTTTGTAGGGGTTTTTAGAGGTTTGTAGGGGTTTGTAGGGGTTTGTAGGGGTTGTAGGGGTTTGTAGGGGTTGTAGGGGTTGTAGGGGTTTGTAGGGGTTTGTAGGGGTTTGTAGGGGTTTTTAGGGGTTGTAGGGGTTTGTAGGGGTTTGTAGGGGTTTGTAGGGGTTTGTAGGGGTTTTTTAGGGTCTTGTAAGATTAAGGGGTTCTAATTTATAACAACAGCTACAACAACCACACGCGAGCTGCATGCAGCTCGCGCCGCACGCAAAATCTAGTCTATCTATCTATCTATCTATTCTATTCTATTCTATCTATATAATATAAAGCTAAATTCCGGTGACTCACTGATTGACATGATTGTTCTCCTAGAAGGAGCCGTTTTAGGGGTGGGGTATGTTTGGGGGAAGTGTAGGGGGGGTAAATGTGACCAGGAATTAGGCAATGACGTTTCGAAAAATCCAAGATGGCCGCCTTCGGCAAACGCATCTCCGCGACGGTGGCAGCTAGAAACCTCAGAGATGGCTCATTCGAAAGAGGGTCTGGAGAAATTGAAAAAAAAATGTTGAAAAAAAAAAAAACCAACATGGCCGCCCCGGAATCGGCGTTCGAAATTTGGCCGTTTTCAGACCCCACTTTGGAGAGTTACATTGTTCTACCGAATTCGCTGCATGACAAAACTGCTGATGCAGAAACGTTGCCAGCGTCCTGTAGTATGTTGAAAAACTATCATCTGTCAAAAATTAAAGATGGCGGATGGCGCGGCGGCCATCTTGTGAAATAATCAAATTCGGAAAATTTTTAAAGCGAAAAATGGGACTGATGGCAACACCTGAGCGGAATGGTTTGTATAGGGCGGTCGTGTGGAACGATGTAAAGTTTTTTATGGTAAAAAAAAACTCCCCATTTTTAGGGTAATTTCGGAGATTTTACCCGAAAACATGAAAAGTAGAAATAATGACATTTTGATTCAAAATTTGATGTAACATCGAAGAGGAGGTCCATGCGAATGAGTTTTGACCATTTTAGTCGCTTCGAGTTGGCAACACTGGGCGCGAGCGATGTTCGAATTTTTGGGTCAGACCCTACTAACTCAAAAGTCTTTGTTCTACCGAATTCAAAGTATGAAAAAACTGATGATGCAGAAACATTGCCAGTATCCTGTAGTATATAGGAAAACCTTGACTTGTCAGAAATTCAAGATGGCGGACGGTGTAGCCACCTCTTTGTGAAATTGAACAGTTTAAAAATGAAAAAATCGGCTGTTGGCAACACCTGAGCGGAATGGTTTGTATGGAACGAATGTAGGCCAGGTAGTAAGGTGTTGCACGAAAAAAAAAAACTCCCCACTTTTCGGGTAATTTCGGAGATTTTACCCAAAAAACGTGAACCCTATAAATAATGACATTTCTAATCAAAATTTTGTGTAGTATCAAAGAACAGGTCCATACAAACTACTTTTGACTATTTTCGTTGCTTCGAGTTGGCAACACTGGGCGCGAGCGATGTTCGAATTTTTGGTCAGACTCTACTTTGAGGAGTTACTTTGTTCTACCGAATTCGCCGGATGAAAAAACTGATGATGCAGAAACATTGGTAGTATTCTGTAGTATATAGAAAAATTGCCACTTGTCAGAAATTCAAGATGGCGGATGGTGTAGCCAACTTTTTATGTTGCCAATTTTCAAGTCGAAATAAATGGCATTTAGCAACATCTGAGCCGGGTAACTTATATGGAGGGTTTGTGTAGAATGATGAAAAGTGTTGCCTGGTATAGTTTTTTAAATTTTTTGTTTAAAATTTTTTTTTTTTTAAATTTTTTTTGAAACCCTTGGTAACCAACAGCCAGACGCGAGCTGCTTGCAGCTCGCGCACCATATCCCTCAAAAGGACTCTGACAAATTTTGAACGACAAAAAATCTTTGTTGGAAAAAGACTTAGTAAAATTTTGATGAATTTTTTTTTTTTTTAATTGTTTTTTTAACCCCGTGGAAACGAACAGCCAGACGCGAGCTGCTTGCAGCTCGCGCACCTTTTCCCTCAAAAGGACTCTGACAAATTTTGAATGAAAAAATATCTTTGTTGGAAAAAGACTTAGTAAAATTTTAATGATTTTTTTTTTTTTTTAAATTGTTTTTTTAACCCCTTTTAAACCAACAGCCAGACGCGAGCTGCTTGCAGCTCGCGCACCTTTTCCCTCAAAAGGACTCTGAAAAATTTTGAATGGAAAAAGACTTAAAGAAATTTTGATGAATTTTTTTTTTGCGAAATATTTTTTTAACCCCTTGTAAAAACTCCCCCTCGCGAGCTGCTTGCAGCTCGCGCACCACGCTCCATCTAGTCAATCAATATACTATAAAGCTAAATTACGGTGACTCACTGATTGACATGATTGTTCTCCTAGAAGGAGTCGTTTTAGGGGTGGGGTGTGTTTGGGGGAAGTTTAAGTTGGCCGAATCGGAGCAGAAGTGTCGGAGCCGAATTTCGAAAAATCCAAAATGGCCGCCTTCGGCAATCGTATCTCCGCGACGGTAGCAGCTGGAAACCTCGGAGATGGCTCGAACGAAAGAGGGTATCGAGAAATTAAAAAAAAAATGTTGAAAAAAAAAAAAAACAAGATGGCCGCCCCGGAATCGGCGTTCGAAATTCGGCTGTTTTCAGACCCCACTTTGGAGAGTTACATTGTTCTACTGAATTCGCCGCATGACAAAACTGCTGATGCAGAAACGTTGCCATTATCCTGTAGTATGTGGAAAAACTATCAGCTGTCAAAAATTAAAGATGGCGGATGGCGCGGCGGCCATCTTGTGAAATGATCAAATTCGGGCAATTTTGAAAGCGAAAAATGGGACTGATGGCAACACCTGACCGCGATGGTTCGTATGGGGCGGTCGTGTGGAACAATGAAAAGTTTTTTATGGGAAAAAAAAAACTCCCCATTTTTCGGGAAATTTCGGAGATTTTACCCGAAAACATGAAAAGTAGAAATAATGACATTTCGAATCAAAATTTGGTGCAACATCGAAGAGGAGGTCCATGCGAATGACTTTTGACCATTCCGGTCGCTTCGAGTTGGCAACACTGGGCGCGAGCGATGTTCGCATTTTTGGGTCAGACTCTACTTTGAGGAGTTACTTTGTTCTACCGAATTCACCGGATGAAAAAACTGCTGATGCAGAAACATTGGTAGTATCCTGTAGTATATAGGAAAACTATCAGCTGTCAAAATTTCAAGATGGCGGACGGTGTAGCCAACTTTTTAAGTTGCCAATTTTCAAGTCGAAATAAATGACATATAGCTACATCTGAGCCGGGTGACTTGTATGGAGGATTTGTGTAGAATGATGAAAAGTGTTGCCTGGTATAGTTTTTAAAATTTTTTGTTCAAAAATTTTTTTTTGTAAATTTTTTTTTTAACCCCTTGGAAACCAACAGCCATACGCGAGCTGCTTGCAGCTCGCGCACCTTCTCCCCAAAAAGGACTCTGACAAATTTTGAAGGAATAAAGACTTTGATGAAAATTTTTTTGATGAAATTTTTTTGTTCAAAATTTTTTTTTTGAATTTTTTTTTTTTTAACCCCTTTGAAACCAACAGCCAGACGCGAGCTGCTTGCAGCTCGCGCACCTTTTCCCTCAAAAGGACTCTGAAAAATGTTGAATGAAAAAAGACTTAGAGAAATTTTGATGAAAATTTTTTTGATGACATTTTTTGTTCAAAATTTTTTTTTTGAAAAATTTTTTTTAACCCCTTTGAAACCAACAGCCAATAAATGGCATATAGCTACATCTGAGCCGGGTGACTTGTATGGAGGGTTTGTGTAGAATGATGAAAAGTGTTGCCTGGTATAGTTTTTTAAATTTTTTGTTCAAAAATTTTTTTTTGTAAATCTTTTTTTTAACCCCTTGGAAACCAACAGTCAGACGCGAGCTGCTTGCAGCTCGCGCACCTTCTCCCTCAAAAGGACTCTGACAAATTTTGAATGAAAAAATATCTTTGTTGGAAAAAGACAGTAAAATTTTGATGAATTTTTTTTTTTTTAAATTGTTTTTTTACCCCTTTGAAACCAACAGCCAGACGCGAGCTGCTTGCAGCTCGCGCACCTTCTCCCCCAAAAGGACTCTGAAAAATTTTGAACGAAAAACGACTTAGAGAAATTTTATTCGAAAAAGTTTTTGTCGAAAAATTTTTTTTTTTAATTTTTTTTTTTAACCCCTTGTAAAAACTCCCCCTCGCGAGCTGCTTGCAGCTCGCGCACCACGCTCCATCTAGTCTATATAATATAAAGCTAAATTCCGGTGACTCACTGATTGACATGATTGTTCTCCTAGAAGGAGCCGTTTTAGGGGTGGGGTATGTTTGGGGGAAGTGTAGGGGGGGTAAATGTGACCAGGAATTAGGCAATGACGTTTCGAAAAATCCAAGATGGCCGCCTTCGGCAAACGCATCTCCGCGACGGTGGCAGCTAGAAACCTCAGAGATGGCTCATTCGAAAGAGGGTCTGGAGAAATTGAAAAAAAAATGTTGAAAAAAAAAAAAACCAACATGGCCGCCCCGGAATCGGCGTTCGAAATTTGGCCGTTTTCAGACCCCACTTTGGAGAGTTACATTGTTCTACCGAATTCGCTGCATGACAAAACTGCTGATGCAGAAACGTTGCCAGCGTCCTGTAGTATGTTGAAAAACTATCATCTGTCAAAAATTAAAGATGGCGGATGGCGCGGCGGCCATCTTGTGAAATAATCAAATTCGGAAAATTTTTAAAGCGAAAAATGGGACTGATGGCAACACCTGAGCGGAATGGTTTGTATAGGGCGGTCGTGTGGAACGATGTAAAGTTTTTTATGGTAAAAAAAAACTCCCCATTTTTAGGGTAATTTCGGAGATTTTACCCGAAAACATGAAAAGTAGAAATAATGACATTTTGATTCAAAATTTGATGTAACATCGAAGAGGAGGTCCATGCGAATGAGTTTTGACCATTTTAGTCGCTTCGAGTTGGCAACACTGGGCGCGAGCGATGTTCGAATTTTTGGGTCAGACCCTACTAACTCAAAAGTCTTTGTTCTACCGAATTCAAAGTATGAAAAAACTGATGATGCAGAAACATTGCCAGTATCCTGTAGTATATAGGAAAACCTTGACTTGTCAGAAATTCAAGATGGCGGACGGTGTAGCCACCTCTTTGTGAAATTGAACAGTTTAAAAATGAAAAAATCGGCTGTTGGCAACACCTGAGCGGAATGGTTTGTATGGAACGAATGTAGGCCAGGTAGTAAGGTGTTGCACGAAAAAAAAAAACTCCCCACTTTTCGGGTAATTTCGGAGATTTTACCCAAAAAACGTGAACCCTATAAATAATGACATTTCTAATCAAAATTTTGTGTAGTATCAAAGAACAGGTCCATACAAACTACTTTTGACTATTTTCGTTGCTTCGAGTTGGCAACACTGGGCGCGAGCGATGTTCGAATTTTTGGTCAGACTCTACTTTGAGGAGTTACTTTGTTCTACCGAATTCGCCGGATGAAAAAACTGATGATGCAGAAACATTGGTAGTATTCTGTAGTATATAGAAAAATTGCCACTTGTCAGAAATTCAAGATGGCGGATGGTGGAAACGAACAGCCAGACGCGAGCTGCTTGCAGCTCGCGCACCTTTTCCCTCAAAAGGACTCTGACAAATTTTGAATGAAAAAATATCTTTGTTGGAAAAAGACTTAGTAAAATTTTAATGATTTTTTTTTTTTTTTAAATTGTTTTTTTAACCCCTTTTAAACCAACAGCCAGACGCGAGCTGCTTGCAGCTCGCGCACCTTTTCCCTCAAAAGGACTCTGAAAAATTTTGAATGGAAAAAGACTTAAAGAAATTTTGATGAATTTTTTTTTTGCGAAATATTTTTTTAACCCCTTGTAAAAACTCCCCCTCGCGAGCTGCTTGCAGCTCGCGCACCACGCTCCATCTAGTCTATTCTATATAATATAAAGCTGAATCCCGGTGACTGATTGACATGTTTGTTCTCCTAGAAGGAGTCGGTTTAGGGGGGGGGTATGTTTGGGGGAAGTTTAGGGGGGGTCAATCTCACCAGGAATTAGGCATTGACATTTCGAAAAAACCGAGATGACAGCTGTCAGATTTGACAGCTCCTAAACGGTTACAGGTAGGGTTTTCAAAATGGGAGGGTAGAAAGAGGGGGGGAAAAAATTAAAAAAAATTGAAAAAAAAAAAAAAAAAAAAAGATGGCGTCTTCGGAATTTGACTTTGAATTTTACCGATTTTCATACTCCACTTTGGCGGGGTGCTTTGTTCTGGCAACATTGGCGTACGGTGAATCTGTTTTGCTTCAATAGTTGCCAGTATCCTGTAGAATGACGTGTTAGTACGACTTTTTCGAAATTCAAAATGGCGGACGCTGTGGCGGCCATTTTGTAAAAAGCAAAAATTTTCCAAATTTTCCAACCCAAAAATGACGCTGTTGGCAACACCCGAGCCTGAAGACTTGTATCGGGCGGTTGTGTAGAACGGTGAAGAGTGTTGCCTGGCGAGAAAATTTTCCCCATTTTTCGGGTAATTTCCGAGATTTTCCCCAAAAAGGTGAAAAGTAGAAATAATGACATTTTAAATCAAAATTTGATGCAGTATCGTTGAAAAGGTCCATGCGAATGACATTTGACCATTTTTGTCGCTTTCAATTTGGCAACACTGGGAAAAAGCAAACTTTTTAAGTTTTGGGCCCGACTCGGCTACTTTCCATATTTTTCCTCTACGAAAGTTGCCATGCGTGAATTCGGAGTATGCACAAGTGTTGCCACTGAACTGCTCCATATTAGGTATTTTATTCATTTTTTCGAAATTCAAAATGGCGGACGCTGTGGCGGCCATTTTGTAAAAAGCAAAAATTTTCCAAATTTTCCAACCCGAAAATGACGCTGTTGGCAACACCCGAGCCTGAAAATTTGTATGGGGCGGTTGTGTAGAACGGTAAAGAGTATTGCCTGGCGAGAAAATTTTCCCCATTTTTCGGGTAATTTCCGAGATTTTCCCCAAAAATGTGAAAATTAGAAATATTTACATTTTGAATCAAAATTTGATGTGGTATCGTTGAAAAGGTCCATGCGAATGACATTTGACCATTTTTGTCCCCGTCAGCTAGCAACACTGGAATCAGGCGAACTTTTTTTATTTTTGCGCCCGACTCGGCTACTATCCTTATTTTTCCACTACGAAAGTTGCCATACGCAAATTCCGAGTATGCACAAGTGTTGCCACTGAACTGCTCCATATGGGAAAATTATTGGTTTTTCGAAATTCAAAATGGCGGACGCTGTGGCGGCCATTTTGTAAAAAGACGAAATTTTCAAAATTTTCCAAGTGAAAAATGAGGCTGTTGGCAACACCCGAGCCGGATGACTTGTATGGGGCCATTGTGTAAAACGATAAAAAGTGTTGCTTGGTTTTAAAAAAAACCCCATTTTCCGGGTATTTTCCGAGATTTTCCATAAAATGTAAAAAAAAAAAAAAATGGTATTTTGAATCAAAATTTGATGTAGACTTGAAGGAGAGGACCATGAGAGTGACTTTTGACTATTTTGGTTGCATTGAGTTGGCAACACTGGGAGCATGCGAGTAGTGAAATTTTCAGGTCCGACTCGGCTACGAGCTCAAGTTTCCTTTTACCAATGTTGCCATATGGCAATTCTGTTTATGCAGAAATGTGGCCAGTGCCCTGCTTAATCTTTGACATTCTATTCGTTTTTTCAAAATAAAAGATGGCGGACGCTGTGGCGGCCATTTTGTAAAAAGATGAAATTTTCTGAATTTTACAACTGGAAAATGAGGCTTTTGGCAACACCCGAGCTGGACAACTTGTATGGAGCCGTTGTGTAAAACGATGAAAAGTGTTGCCTGGTTAAAAAAAAATCCCCATTTTTCGGGTATTTTCCGAGATTTTCCATAAAATGTAAAAAAAAAAAAAATGGTATTTTGAATCAAAATTTGATGTTGACTTGAAGAAGAGGACCATGTGAGTGACTTTTGACTATTTTGGTTGCAGTGAGTTGGCAACACTGGGAGCATGCGAGTAGTGAAATTTTCGGGTCCGACTCGGCTACGAGTTCAAGTTTCCTTCTACCAAAGTTGCCATATGGCAATTCTGTTTATGCAGAAATGTTGCCAGTGCACTGCTTCATCTTTAATATTCTATTCGTTTTTTCAAAATAAAAGATGGCGGTCGCTGTGGCGGCCATTTTGTAAAAATATGAAATTTTCCAAATTTTCCAAGTGAAAAATGAGGCTGTTGGCAACTCCCGAGCCGGACAACTTGTATGAGGCGGTTGTTTAGAATGACAAAAAGTGTTGCCTGGTGAAAGAAAAATCACCATTTTCCGGGTATTTTCCGAGATTTTCCGCAAAAACATGAAAATAATATAAATTATGACAGTATGGATTACAATTTGATGCGGTATTGCAGAGGAAATCCATACTGAACCGTTACCAGTATCAAGAGCTGTTTCCCGGTCAAAACGATTTCCTCCATTTATTGAGTAATAACAATATAAAAAAAGTTGGAATTTCAATTCAGAAATTTGACTTTGAGATTTTTTTTTTGTTTTATTACCACGCGAGCTGCTTGCAGCTCGCGCCTCAATGAAAAATATCGAACAAAAAACAAACAAATTATCTACACAAAAAAAAATCTAATCACATGCCATAGTATACACAGGTCCTCGGTAGGTTGTTAGGTTTTTTTTTTTATACTATTTCATAGTTTTTGCACGCAAAAAAACTTCTAATCAAATGCCATAGTATGTAGAGGTTGTAGGGGTTTAAAGGGGTTTGTAGGGGTTTGTAGGGGTTGTAGGGGTTTGTAGGGGTTTGTAGGGGTTGTAGGGGTTTGTAGGGGTTGTAGGGGTTTTTAGGGGTTTGTAGGGGTTGTAGGGGTTTGTAGGGGTTGTAGGGGTTCTAGGGGTTGTAGGGGTTTGTAGGGGTTTGTAGGGATTTGTAGGGGTTTGTAGGGGTTGTAGGGGTTTGTAGGGGTTTGTAGGGGTTGTAGGGGTTTGTAGGGGTTTTTAGGGGTTGTAGGGGTTTGTAGGGGTTTGTAGGGGTTGTGGGGGTTTGTAGGGGTTTTTAGGGGTTTGTAGGGGTTTGTAGGGGTTGTAGGGGTTTGTAGGGGTTTGTAGGGGTTTGTAGGGGTTGTGGGGGTTTGTAGGGGTTTTTAGGGGTTTGTAGGGGTTTGTAGGGGTTGTAGGGGTTTGTAGGGGTTTGTAGGGGTTTGTAGGGGTTTGTAGGTTTGTAGGGGTTTGTAGGGGTTTGTAGGTTTGTAGGGGTTTGTAGGGGTTGTAGTGGTTTTTAGGGGTTTGTAGGGGTTTGTAGGGGTTTGTAGGGGTTGTAGGGGTTTGTAGGGGTTGTAGGGGTTTGTAGGGGTTTGTAGGGGTTTGTAGGGGTTTGTAGGGGTTTGTAGGGGTTTGTAGGGGTTGTAGGGGTTTGTTGGGGTTTGTAGGGGTTTTTAGGGGTTTTTAGGGGTTGTAGGGGTTTGTAGGGGTTTTTAGGAGTTGTAGGGGTTTGTAGGGGTTTGTAGGGGTTTGTAGGTTTGTAGGGGTTTGTAGGGGTTTGTAGGTTTGTAGGGGTTTGTAGGGGTTGTAGTGGTTTTTAGGGGTTTGTAGGGGTTTGTAGGGGTTGTAGGGGTTTTTAGGGGTTTGTAGGGGTTTGTAGGGGTTTGTAGGGGTTGTAGGGGTTTGTAGGGGTTGTAGGGGTTTGTAGGGGTTTGTAGGGGTTTGTAGGGGTTTGTAGGGGTTGTAGGGGTTTGTAGGGGTTTGTTGGGGTTTGTAGGGGTTTTTAGGGGTTTTTAGGGGTTGTAGGGGTTTGTAGGGGTTTGTAGGGATTTTTAGGGGTTTCTAGGGGTTGTAGGGGTTTGTAGGGGTTTGTAGGGGTTTGTAGGGGTTTCTAGGGGTTGTAGGGGTTGTAGGGGTTTGTAGGGGTTTGTAGGGGTTTGTAGGGGTTTGTAGGGGTTTTTAGGGGTTGTAGGGGTTTTTAGGGGTTTGTAGGGGTTTTTAGGGGTTGTAGGGGTTTTTAGGGGTTTGTAGGGGTTTGTAGGGATTTTTAGGGGTTGTAGGGGTTTGTAGGGGTTTGTAGGGGTTGTAGGGGTTTCTAGGGGTTGTAGGGGTTTGTAGGGGTTTGTAGGGGTTTTTAGGGGTTTGTAGGGGTTTGTAGGGGTTTTTAGGGGTTTTTAGGGGTTTGTAGGGGTTTGTAGGGGTTTGTAGGGGTTGTAGGGGTTTGTAGGGGTTGTAGGGGTTGTAGGGGTTTGTAGGGGTTTGTAGGGGTTTTTAGGGGTTGTAGGGGTTTGTAGGGGTTTGTAGGGGTTTGTAGGGGTTTGTAGGGGTTGTAGGGGTTTGTAGGGGTTTGTAGGGGTTGTAGGGGTTTGTAGGGAATGTAGGGGTTTTTAGGGGTTGTAGGGGTTTGTAGGGGTTTTTAGGGGTTGTAGGGGTTTGTAGGGGTTTGTAGGGGTTTTCGGGGTTGTAGGGGTTTGTAGGTGTTTGTAGGGGTTTGTAGGGGTATTAGGGGTTGTAGGGGTTTGTAGGGGTTTGTAGGGGTTTGTAGGGGTTTTTAGGGGTTGTAGGGGTTTGTAGGGGTTTGTAGGGGTTTGTAGGGGTTGTAGGGGTTTGTTGGGGTTTGTAGGGGTTTTTAGGGGTTTTTAGGGGTTGTAGGGGTTTGTAGGGGTTTGTAGGGATTTTTAGGGGTTTCTAGGGGTTGTAGGGGTTTGTAGGGGTTTGTAGGGGTTTCTAGGGGTTGTAGGGGTTGTAGGGGTTTGTAGGGGTTTGTAGGGGTTTGTAGGGGTTTTTAGGGGTTGTAGGGGTTTTTAGGGGTTTGTAGGGGTTTGTAGGGGTTTGTAGGGGTTTTTAGGGGTTGTAGGGGTTTTTAGGGGTTTGTAGGGGTTTGTAGGGATTTTTAGGGGTTGTAGGGGTTTGTAGGGGTTTGTAGGGGTTGTAGGGGTTTCTAGGGGTTGTAGGGGATTGTAGGGGTTTGTAGGGGTTTTTAGGGGTTTTTAGGGGTTTTTAGGGGTTGTAGGGGATTTTAGGGGTTTGTAGGGGTTTGTAGGGGTTTGTAGGGGTTGTAGGGGTTTGTAGGGGTTGTAGGGGTTGTAGGGGTTTGTAGGGGTTTGTAGGGGTTTTTAGGGGTTGTAGGGGTTTGTAGGGGTTGTAGGGGTTTCTAGGGGTTGTAGGAGTTTGTAGGGGTTTGTAGGGGTTTGTAGGGGTTGTAGGGGTTTTTAGGGGTTTGTAGGGGTTTGTAGGGGTTTTTAGGGGTTGTAGGGGTTGTAGGGGTTTGTAGGGGTTTGTAGGGGTTTTTAGGGGTTGTAGGGGTTTGTAGGGGTTTGTAGGTTTGTAGGGGTTTGTAGGGGTTTGTAGGTTTGTAGGGGTTTGTAGGGGTTGTAGTGGTTTTTAGGGGTTTGTAGGGGTTTGTAGGGGTTGTAGGGGTTTTTAGGGGTTTGTAGGGGTTTGTAGGGGTTTGTAGGGGTTGTAGGGGTTTGTAGGGGTTGTAGGGGTTTGTAGGGGTTTGTAGGGGTTTTAGGGGTTGTAGGGGTTTGTAGGGGTTTGTAGGGGTTGTAGGGGTTTGTAGGGGTTTGTTGGGGTTTGTAGGGGTTTTTAGGGGTTTTTAGGGGTTGTAGGGGTTTGTAGGGGTTTGTAGGGATTTTTAGGGGTTTCTAGGGGTTGTAGGGGTTTGTAGGGGTTTGTAGGGGTTTCTAGGGGTTGTAGGGGTTGTAGGGGTTTGTAGGGGTTTGTAGGGGTTTGTAGGGGTTTGTAGGGGTTTTTAGGGGTTGTAGGGGTTTTTAGGGGTTTTTAGGGGTTTGTAGGGGTTTTTAGGGGTTGTAGGGGTTTTTAGGGGTTTGTAGGGGTTTGTAGGGATTTTTAGGGGTTGTAGGGGTTTGTAGGGGTTTGTAGGGGTTGTAGGGGTTTCTAGGGGTTGTAGGGGTTTTTAGGGGTTTGTAGGGGTTTGTAGGGGTTTTTAGGGGTTGTAGGGGTTGTAGGGGTTTTTAGGGGTTTGTAGGGGTTTGTAGGGGTTTGTAGGGGTTGTAGGGGTTTGTAGGGGTTGTAGGGGTTTGTAGGGGTTTGTAGGGGTTTGTAGGGGTTTTTAGGGGTTGTAGGGGTTTGTAGGGGTTTGTAGGGGTTTGTAGGGGTTTGTAGGGGTTGTAGGGGTTTGTAGGGGTTGTAGGGGTTTGTAGGGGTTGTAGGGGTTTGTAGGGAATGTAGGGGTTTTTAGGGGTTGTAGGGGTTTGTAGGGGTTTGTAGGGGTTTGTAGGGGTTTTAGGGGTTGTAGGGGTTTGTAGGTGTTTGTAGGGGTTTGTAGGGGTATTAGGGGTTGTAGGGGTTTGTAGGGGTTTGTAGGGGTTTGTAGGGGTTTTTAGGGGTTGTAGGGGTTTGTAGGGGTTTGTAGGGGTTTGTAGGGGTTTGTAGGGGTTGTAGGGGTTTGTAGGGGTTGTAGGGGTTTGTAGGGGTTGTAGGGGTTTTTAGGGGTTTGTAGGGTTTAGTAGGGACAAGTAGGGGTTCTAATTAATAACAACAGCTACAACAACCACACGCGAGCTGCATGCAGCTCGCGCCGCACGCAAAATCTAGTCAATATACTATAAAGCTAAATTACGGTGACTCACTCATTGACATGATTGTTCTCCTAGAAGGAGCCGTTTTAGAGGTGGGGTGTGTATGGGGGAAGTGTTCGGCTCTTCCATGCGACCAGGAATTAGGCAATGACGTTTCGAAAAATCCAAGATGGCCGCCTTCGGCAAACGCATCTCCGCGACGGTGGCAGCTGGAAACCTCGGAGATGGCTCGAACGAAAGAGGGTATCGAGAAATTGAAAAAAAAATGTTTAAAAAAAAAAAAAACAAGATGGCCGCCCCGGAATCGGCGTTCGAAATTCGGCCGTTTTCAGACCCCACTTTGAAGAGTTACATTGTTCTACCGAATTTGCCATATGACAAAACTGCTGATGCAGAAACGTTGCCAGTGTCCTGTAGTATGTTGAAAAATTATCAACTGTCAAAAATTAAAGATGGCGGATGGCGCGGCGGCCATCTTGTGAAATGATCAAATTCGGCAAATTTTTAAAGCGAAAATTGGGACTGATGGCAACACCTGAGCGCGATGGTTCGTATGGGGCGGTCGTGTGGAACGATGAAAAGTTTTTTATGGTAAAAAAAAACTCCCAATTTTTCGGGTAATTTTGGAGATTTTACCCGAAAACATGAAAAGTAGAAATAATGACATTTCTAATCAAAATTTGGTGCAACATCGAAGAGGAGGTCCATGCGAATGACTTTTGACCATTCCGGTCGCTTCGAGTTGGCAACACTGGGCGCGAGCGATGTTCGCATTTTTGGGTCAGACTCTACTTTGAGGAGTTACTTTGTTCTACCGAATTCGCCGGATGAAAAAACTGATGATGCAGAAACATTGGTAGGATCCTGTAATATATAGGAAAACTATCAGCTGTCAAAATTTCAAGATGGCGGATGGTGTGGCCAACTATTTGTGAAATTGAACAGTTTAAAACTGAAAAAAACGACTGTTGGCAACACCTGAGTGGGATGGTTTGTATGGGGCGAATGTAGGTCAGGTAGAATAGTATTTAATGGAAAAAAAAAAACTCCCCGCTTTTCGGGTAAATTCGGAGATTTTACCCAAAAAACGTGAACCCTATAAATAACGATATTTCTAATCAAAATTTGGTGTTATATCAAAGAACAAGTCCATACAAATGACTTTTGACTATTTTCGTCACCTCCAGTTGGCAACACTGGGCGCGAGCGATGTTCGAATTTTTGGGTCAGACTCTACTTTGAGGAGTTACTTTGTTCTACCGAATTCGCCGGATGAAAAAACTGATGATGCAGAAACATTGGTAGGATCCTGTAGTATATAGAAAAACTATCAGCTGTTAAAATTTCAAGATGGCGGACGGTGTAGCCAACTCTTTAAGATGCCAATTTTCAAGTCGAAATAAATGGCATATAGCTACATCTGAGCCGGGTGACTTGTATGGAGGGTTTGTGTAGAATGATGAAAAGTGTTGCCTGGTATAGTTTTTTAAATTTTTTGTTCAAAAATTTTTTTTTTTAATTTTTTTTTTGTAACCCCTTGGAAACCAACAGCCAGACGCGAGCTGCTTGCAGCTCGCGCACCTTCTCCCTCAAAAGGACTCTGACAAATTTTGAATGAAAAAATATCTTTGTTGGAAAAAGACTTAGTAAAATTTTGTCAAAATATTTTTTTATTATTTTTTTTTTAACCCCTTGGAAACCAACAGCCAGACGCGAGCTGCTTGCAGCTCGCGCACCTTCTTCCTCAAAAGGACTCTGAAAAATTTTGAACTAAAAAAGACTTGTAGAAATTTTGTCGAAATATTTTTTTTATTATTTTTTTTTAAACCCTTGCGAACCAACAGCCAGACGCGGGCTGCTTGCAGCTCGCGCACCTTCTCCCTCAAAAGGACTCTGACAAATTTTGAATGAAAAAATATCTTTGTTGGAAAAAGACTTAGTAAAATTTTGTCAAAATATTTTTTTTTTTTTTTTTTTTTAACCCCTTGGAAACCAACAGCCAGACGCGAGCTGCTTGCAGCTCGCGCACCTTCTCCCCCAAAAGGACTCTGAAAAATTTTGAACGAAAAAAGACTTAGAGAAATTTTATTCGAAAAAGTTTTTGTCGAAAAATTTTTTTTTTAATTTTTTTTTTTTAACCCCTTGTAAAAACTCCCCCTCGCGAGCTGCTTGCAGCTCGCGCACCACGCTCCATCTAGTCAATATACTATAAAGCTAAATTCCGGTGACTCACTGATTGACATGATTGTTCTCCTAGAAGGAGTCGTTTTAGGGGTGGGGTATGTTTGGGGGAAGTGTTCGGCTCTTCCATGCGACCAGGAATTAGGCAATGACGTTTCGAAAAATCCAAGATGGCCGCCTTCGGCAAACGCATCTCCGCGACGGTGGCACCTGGAAACCTCGAAGATGGCTCGAACGAAAGAGGGTATCGAGAAATTTAAAAAAAAATGTTGAAAAAAAAAAAAAACAAGATGGCCGCCCCGGAATCGGCGTTCGAAATTCGGCCGTTTTCAGACCCCACTTTGGAGAGTTACATTGTTCTACCGAATTTGCCGCACGACAAAACTGCTGATGCAGAAACGTTGCCAGCATCCTGCAGTATGTGGAAAAACTATCAGCTGTCAAAAAATAAAGATGGCGGATGGTGCGGCGGCCATCTTGTTAAATGATCAAATTCGGGCAATTTTGAAAGCGAAAAATGAGCCTGATGGCAACACCCGAGCGGGATGTTTTGTATGAAGCGGTCGTGTGGAACGATGAAAAGATTTTTTTGGTAAAAAAAAACTCCCCATTTTTCGGGTAATTTCGGAGATTTTACCCGAAAACATGAAAAGTAGAAATAATGACATTTTGAATCAAAATTTGGTGTAACATCGAAGAGGAGGTCCATGCGAATGACTTTTGACCATTCCGGTCGCTTCGAGTTGGCAACACTGGGCGCGAGCGATGTTCGAATTTTTGGGTCAGACCCTACTAACTCAAAAGTCTTTGTTCTACCGAATTCAAAGTATGAAAAAACTGATGATGCAGAAACATTGCCAGTATCCTGTAGTATATAGGAAAACTATCAGCTGTCAAAAATTAAAGATGGCGGACGGTGTAGCCAACTCTTTGTGAAATTGAACAGTTTAAAAATGAAAAAATCGGCTGTTGGCAACACCTGAGCGGGATGGTTTGTATGAAACGAATGTAGGCGAGGTAGTAAGGTGTTGCACGAAAAAAAAAAACTCCCCACTTTTCGGGTAATTTCGGAGATTTTACCCAAAAAACGTGAACCCTATAAATAACGACATTTCTAATCAAAATTTGGTGTTATATCAAAGAACAGGTCCATACAAACTACTTTTGACTATTTTCGTTGCTTCGAGTTGGCAACACTGGGCGCGAGCGATGTTCGAATTTTTGGTCAGACTCTACTTTGAGGAGTTACTTTGTTCTACCGAATTCGCCGGATGAAAAAACTGATGATGCAGAAACATTGGTAGTATCCTGTAGTATATAGGAAAACTATCAGCTGTCAAAATTTCAAGATGGCGGATGGTGTGGCCAACTTTTTATGTTTACAATTTTCAAGTCGAAATAAATGGCATATAGCTACATCTGAGCCGGGTGACTTGTATTGAGGGTTTGTGTAGAATGATGAAAAGTGTTGCCTGGTATAGTTTTTTAAATTTTTTGTTCAAAAATTTTTTTTTGTAAATTTTTTTTTTAACCCCTTGGAAACCAACAGCCAGACGCGAGCTGCTTGCAGCTCGCGCACCTTCTCCCCAAAAAGGACTCTGACAAATTTTGAAGGAATAAAGACTTGGAGAAATTTTGATGAAAATTTTTTTAATGAAATTTTTTTGTTCAAAATTTTTTTTTTGGAAATTTTTTTTTTAACCCCTTTGAAACCAACAGCCAGACGCGAGCTGCTTGCAGCTCGCGCACCTTCTCCCTCAAAAGGACTCTGAAAAATGTTGAATGAAAAAAGACTTAGAGAAATTTTGATGAAAATTTTTTTAATGAAATTTTTTTGTTCAAAATTTTTTTTTTTTTAATTTTTTTTTTAACCCCTTAGAAACCAACAGCCAGACGCGAGCTGCTTGCAGCTCGCGCACCTTATCCCTCAAAAGGACTCTGAAAAATTTTGAACTAAAAAAGACTTGTAGAAATTTTGTCGAAATATTTTTTTTTTATTTTTTTTTAACCCCTTGCGAACCAACAGCCAGACGCGAGCTGCTTGCAGCTCGCGCACCTTCTCCCTCAAAAGGACTCTGAAAAATTTTGAATGAAAAAATATCTTTGTTGGAAAAAGACTTAGTAAAATTTTGTCAAAATATTTTTTTTAATTTTTTTTTTAACCCCTTGGAAACCAACAGCCAGACGCGAGCTGCTTGCAGCTCGCGCACCTTCTCCCCCAAAAGGACTCTGAAAAATTTTGAACGAAAAAAGACTTAGAGAAATTTTATTCGAAAAAGTTTTTGTCGAAATTGTTTTTTTTGATTTTTTTTTTAACCCCTTGTAAGCCAGCAGCAACACGCGAGCTGCTTGCAGCTCGCGCACCTTCTCCCTTAAAAGGACTCTGAAAAATGTTGAATGAAAAAAGACTTAGAGAAATTTTTTCGGAAAAGTTTTTGTCGAAAATTTTTTTTTCTTAATTTTTTTTTTTAACCCCTTGTATTTTTACCTCAACACGCGAGCTGCTTGCAGCTCGCGCACCACGCTCCATCTAGTCTATATAATATAAAGCTGAATAACGGTGACTGACTGATTGACATGTTTGTTCTCCTAGAAGGAGTCGGTTTAGGGGGGGGGTATGTTTGGGGGAAGTTTAGGGGGGGTGAATCTCACCAGGAATTAGGCATTGACATTTCGAAAAAACCGAGATGACAGCTGTCAGATTTGACAGCTCCTAAACGGTTACAGGTAGGGTTTTCAAAATGGGAGGGTAGAAAGAGGGGGGGAAAAAATTAAAAAAAATTGAAAAAAAAAAAAAAAAAAAAAGATGGCGGCTTCGGAATTTGACTTTGAATTTTACCGATTTTCATACTCCACTTTGGCGGGGTGCTTTGTTCTGGCAACATTGGCGTACGGTGAATCTGTTTTGCTTCAATAGTTGCCAGTATCCTGTAGAATGACGTGTTAGTACGACTTTTTCGAAATTCAAAATGGCGGACGCTGTGGCGGCCATTTTGTAAAAAGCAAAAATTTTCCAAATTTTCCAACCCAAAAATGACGCTGTTGGCAACACCCGAGCCTGAAGACTTGTATCGGGCGGTTGTGTAGAACGGTGAAGAGTGTTGCCTGGCGAGAAAATTTTCCCCATTTTTCGGGTAATTTCCGAGATTTTCCCCAAAAAGGTGAAAAGTAGAAATAATGACATTTTAAATCAAAATTTGATGCAGTATCGTTGAAAAGGTCCATGCGAATGACATTTGACCATTTTTGTCGCTTTCAATTTGGCAACACTGGGAAAAAGCAAACTTTTTAAGTTTTGGGCCCGACTCGGCTACTTTCCATATTTTTCCTCTACGAAAGTTGCCATGCGTGAATTCGGAGTATGCACAAGTGTTGCCACTGAACTGCTCCATATTAGGTATTTTATTCATTTTTTCGAAATTCAAAATGGCGGACGCTGTGGCGGCCATTTTGTAAAAAGCAAAAATTTTCCAAATTTTCCAACCCGAAAATGACGCTGTTGGCAACACCCGAGCCTGAAAATTTGTATGGGGCGGTTGTGTAGAACGGTAAAGAGTATTGCCTGGCGAGAAAATTTTCCCCATTTTTCGGGTAATTTCCGAGATTTTCCCCAAAAATGTGAAAATTAGAAATATTTACATTTTGAATCAAAATTTGATGTGGTATCGTTGAAAAGGTCCATGCGAATGACATTTGACCATTTTTGTCCCCGTCAGCTAGCAACACTGGAATCAGGCGAACTTTTTTTATTTTTGCGCCCGACTCGGCTATTATCCTTATTTTTCCACTACGAAAGTTGCCATACGCAAATTCCGAGTATGCACAAGTGTTGCCACTGAACTGCTCCATATGGGAAAATTATTGGTTTTTCGAAATTCAAAATGGCGGACGCTGTGGCGGCCATTTTGTAAAAAGACGAAATTTTCAAAATTTTCCAAGTGAAAAATGAGGCTGTTGGCAACACCCGAGCCGGATGACTTGTATGGGGCCATTGTGTAAAACGATAAAAAGTGTTGCTTGGTTTTAAAAAAAACCCCATTTTCCGGGTATTTTCCGAGATTTTCCATAAAATGTAAAAAAAAAAAAAAATGGTATTTTGAATCAAAATTTGATGTAGACTTGAAGGAGAGGACCATGAGAGTGACTTTTGACTATTTTGGTTGCATTGAGTTGGCAACACTGGGAGCATGCGAGTAGTGAAATTTTCAGGTCCGACTCGGCTACGAGCTCAAGTTTCCTTTTACCAATGTTGCCATATGGCAATTCTGTTTATGCAGAAATGTGGCCAGTGCCCTGCTTAATCTTTGACATTCTATTCGTTTTTTCAAAATAAAAGATGGCGGACGCTGTGGCGGCCATTTTGTAAAAAGATGAAATTTTCTGAATTTTACAACTGGAAAATGAGGCTTTTGGCAACACCCGAGCTGGACAACTTGTATGGAGCCGTTGTGTAAAACGATGAAAAGTGTTGCCTGGTTAAAAAAAAATCCCCATTTTTCGGGTATTTTCCGAGATTTTCCATAAAATGTAAAAAAAAAAAAAATGGTATTTTGAATCAAAATTTGATGTTGACTTGAAGAAGAGGACCATGTGAGTGACTTTTGACTATTTTGGTTGCAGTGAGTTGGCAACACTGGGAGCATGCGAGTAGTGAAATTTTCGGGTCCGACTCGGCTACGAGTTCAAGTTTCCTTCTACCAAAGTTGCCATATGGCAATTCTGTTTATGCAGAAATGTTGCCAGTGCACTGCTTCATCTTTAATATTCTATTCGTTTTTTCAAAATAAAAGATGGCGGTCGCTGTGGCGGCCATTTTGTAAAAATATGAAATTTTCCAAATTTTCCAAGTGAAAAATGAGGCTGTTGGCAACTCCCGAGCCGGACAACTTGTATGAGGCGGTTGTTTAGAATGACAAAAAGTGTTGCCTGGTGAAAGAAAAATCACCATTTTCCGGGTATTTTCCGAGATTTTCCGCAAAAACATGAAAATAATATAAATTATGACAGTATGGATTACAATTTGATGCGGTATTGCAGAGGAAATCCATACTGAACCGTTACCAGTATCAAGAGCTGTTTCCCGGTCAAAACGATTTCCTCCATTTATTGAGTAATAACAATATAAAAAAAGTTGGAATTTCAATTCAGAAATTTGACTTTGAGTTTTTTTTTTTGTTTTATTACCACGCGAGCTGCTTGCAGCTCGCGCCTCAATGAAAAATATCGAACAAAAAACAAACAAATTATCTACACAAAAAAAAATCTAATCACATGCCATAGTATACACAGGTCCTCGGTAGGTTGTTAGGTTTTTTTTTTTATACTATTTCATAGTTTTTGCACGCAAAAAAACTTCTAATCAAATGCCATAGTATGTAGAGGTTGTAGGGGTTTAAAGGGGTTTGTAGGGGTTTGTAGGGGTTGTAGGGGTTTGTAGGGGTTTGTAGGGGTTGTAGGGGTTTGTAGGGGTTGTAGGGGTTTTTAGGGGTTTGTAGGGGTTGTAGGGGTTTGTAGGGGTTGTAGGGGTTCTAGGGGTTGTAGGGGTTTGTAGGGGTTTGTAGGGATTTGTAGGGGTTTGTAGGGGTTGTAGGGGTTTGTAGGGGTTTGTAGGGGTTGTAGGGGTTTGTAGGGGTTTTTAGGGGTTGTAGGGGTTTGTAGGGGTTTGTAGGGGTTGTGGGGGTTTGTAGGGGTTTTTAGGGGTTTGTAGGGGTTTGTAGGGGTTGTAGGGGTTTGTAGGGGTTTGTAGGGGTTTGTAGGGGTTGTGGGGGTTTGTAGGGGTTTTTAGGGGTTTGTAGGGGTTTGTAGGGGTTGTAGGGGTTTGTAGGGGTTTGTAGGGGTTTGTAGGGGTTTGTAGGTTTGTAGGGGTTTGTAGGGGTTTGTAGGTTTGTAGGGGTTTGTAGGGGTTGTAGTGGTTTTTAGGGGTTTGTAGGGGTTTGTAGGGGTTTGTAGGGGTTGTAGGGGTTTGTAGGGGTTGTAGGGGTTTGTAGGGGTTTGTAGGGGTTTGTAGGGGTTTGTAGGGGTTTGTAGGGGTTTGTAGGGGTTGTAGGGGTTTGTTGGGGTTTGTAGGGGTTTTTAGGGGTTTTTAGGGGTTGTAGGGGTTTGTAGGGGTTTTTAGGAGTTGTAGGGGTTTGTAGGGGTTTGTAGGGGTTTGTAGGTTTGTAGGGGTTTGTAGGGGTTTGTAGGTTTGTAGGGGTTGTAGTGGTTTTTAGGGGTTTGTAGGGGTTTGTAGGGGTTGTAGGGGTTTTTAGGGGTTTGTAGGGGTTTGTAGGGGTTTGTAGGGGTTGTAGGGGTTTGTAGGGGTTGTAGGGGTTTGTAGGGGTTTGTAGGGGTTTGTAGGGGTTTGTAGGAGTTGTAGGGGTTTGTAGGGGTTTGTTGGGGTTTGTAGGGGTTTTTAGGGGTTTTTAGGGGTTGTAGGGGTTTGTAGGGGTTTGTAGGGATTTTTAGGGGTTTCTAGGGGTTGTAGGGGTTTGTAGGGGTTTGTAGGGGTTTCTAGGGGTTGTAGGGGTTGTAGGGGTTTGTAGGGGTTTGTAGGGGTTTGTAGGGGTTTGTAGGGGTTTGTAGGGGTTTTTAGGGGTTGTAGGGGTTTTTAGGGGTTTGTAGGGGTTTTTAGGGGTTGTAGGGGTTTTTAGGGGTTTGTAGGGGTTTGTAGGGATTTTTAGGGGTTGTAGGGGTTTGTAGGGGTTTGTAGGGGTTTCTAGGGGTTGTAGGGGTTTGTAGGGGTTTGTAGGGGTTTTTAGGGGTTGTAGGGGTTTGTAGGGGTTGTAGGGGTTTCTAGGGGTTGTAGGAGTTTGTAGGGGTTTGTAGGGGTTTGTAGGGGTTGTAGGGGTTTTTAGGGGTTTGTAGGGGTTTGTAGGGGTTTTTAGGGGTTGTAGGGGTTGTAGGGGTTTGTAGGGGTTTGTAGGGGTTTTTAGGGGTTGTAGGGGTTTGTAGGGGTTTGTAGGTTTGTAGGGGTTTGTAGGGGTTTGTAGGTTTGTAGGGGTTTGTAGGGGTTGTAGTGGTTTTTAGGGGTTTGTAGGGGTTGTAGGGGTTTGTAGGGGTTTGTTGGGGTTTGTAGGGGTTTTTAGGGGTTTTTAGGGGTTGTAGGGGTTTGTAGGGGTTTGTAGGGATTTTTAGGGGTTTCTAGGGGTTGTAGGGGTTTGTAGGGGTTTGTAGGGGTTTTTAGGGGTTGTAGGGGTTTTTAGGGGTTTGTAGGGGTTTGTAGGGATTTTTAGGGGTTGTAGGGGTTTGTAGGGGTTTGTAGGGGTTGTAGGGGTTTCTAGGGGTTGTAGGGGTTTGTAGGGGTTTGTAGGGGTTTTTAGGGGTTTGTAGGGGTTTGTAGGGGTTTTTAGGGGTTTTTAGGGGTTTGTAGGGGTTTGTAGGGGTTTGTAGGGGTTGTAGGGGTTTGTAGGGGTTGTAGGGGTTTGTAGGGGTTTGTAGGGGTTTGTAGGGGTTTTTAGGGGTTGTAGGGGTTTGTAGGGGTTTGTAGGGGTTTGTAGGGGTTTGTAGGGGTTGTAGGGGTTTGTAGGGGTTGTAGGGGTTTGTAGGGGTTGTAGGGGTTTGTAGGGAATGTAGGGGTTTTTAGGGGTTGTAGGGGTTTGTAGGGGTTTTTAGGGGTTGTAGGGGTTTGTAGGGGTTTGTAGGGGTTTTAGGGGTTGTAGGGGTTTGTAGGTGTTTGTAGGGGTTTGTAGGGGTTTTAGGGGTTGTAGGGGTTTGTAGGGGTTTGTAGGGGTTTGTAGGGGTTGTAGGGGTTTGTTGGGGTTTGTAGGGGTTTTTAGGGGTTTTTAGGGGTTGTAGGGGTTTGTAGGGGTTTGTAGGGATTTTTAGGGGTTTCTAGGGGTTGTAGGGGTTTGTAGGGGTTTGTAGGGGTTTCTAGGGGTTGTAGGGGTTGTAGGGGTTTGTAGGGGTTTGTAGGGGTTTGTAGGGGTTTTTAGGGGTTGTAGGGGTTTTTAGGGGTTTGTAGGGGTTTGTAGGGGTTTGTAGGGGTTTTTAG
The DNA here is from genome assembly GCA_951392215.1 of Epirrita christyi. Classification (NCBI taxonomy): domain Eukaryota; kingdom Metazoa; phylum Arthropoda; class Insecta; order Lepidoptera; family Geometridae; genus Epirrita; species Epirrita christyi. The sequence continues at coordinate 635,072 of OX595861.1, forward strand.
GGGTTGTAGGGGTTTGTAGGGGTTTGTAGGGGTTTGTAGGGGTTTTTAGGGGTTGTAGGGGTTTTTAGGGGTTTGTAGGGGTTTGTAGGGATTTTTAGGGGTTGTAGGGGTTTGTAGGGGTTTGTAGGGGTTGTAGGGGTTTCTAGGGGTTGTAGGGGATTGTAGGGGTTTGTAGGGGTTTTTAGGGGTTTTTAGGGGTTTTTAGGGGTTGTAGGGGATTTTAGGGGTTTGTAGGGGTTTGTAGGGGTTTGTAGGGGTTGTAGGGGTTTGTAGGGGTTGTAGGGGTTGTAGGGGTTTGTAGGGGTTTGTAGGGGTTTTTAGGGGTTGTAGGGGTTTGTAGGGGTTGTAGGGGTTTCTAGGGGTTGTAGGAGTTTGTAGGGGTTTGTAGGGGTTTGTAGGGGTTGTAGGGGTTTTTAGGGGTTTGTAGGGGTTTGTAGGGGTTTTTAGGGGTTGTAGGGGTTGTAGGGGTTTGTAGGGGTTTGTAGGGGTTTTTAGGGGTTGTAGGGGTTTGTAGGGGTTTGTAGGTTTGTAGGGGTTTGTAGGGGTTTGTAGGTTTGTAGGGGTTTGTAGGGGTTGTAGTGGTTTTTAGGGGTTTGTAGGGGTTGTAGGGGTTTGTAGGGGTTTGTTGGGGTTTGTAGGGGTTTTTAGGGGTTTTTAGGGGTTGTAGGGGTTTGTAGGGGTTTGTAGGGATTTTTAGGGGTTTCTAGGGGTTGTAGGGGTTTGTAGGGGTTTGTAGGGGTTTTTAGGGGTTGTAGGGGTTTTTAGGGGTTTGTAGGGGTTTGTAGGGATTTTTAGGGGTTGTAGGGGTTTGTAGGGGTTTGTAGGGGTTGTAGGGGTTTCTAGGGGTTGTAGGGGTTTGTAGGGGTTTGTAGGGGTTTTTAGGGGTTTGTAGGGGTTTGTAGGGGTTTTTAGGGGTTTTTAGGGGTTTGTAGGGGTTTGTAGGGGTTTGTAGGGGTTGTAGGGGTTTGTAGGGGTTGTAGGGGTTTGTAGGGGTTTGTAGGGGTTTGTAGGGGTTTTTAGGGGTTGTAGGGGTTTGTAGGGGTTTGTAGGGGTTTGTAGGGGTTTGTAGGGGTTGTAGGGGTTTGTAGGGGTTGTAGGGGTTTGTAGGGGTTGTAGGGGTTTGTAGGGAATGTAGGGGTTTTTAGGGGTTGTAGGGGTTTGTAGGGGTTTTTAGGGGTTGTAGGGGTTTGTAGGGGTTTGTAGGGGTTTTAGGGGTTGTAGGGGTTTGTAGGTGTTTGTAGGGGTTTGTAGGGGTATTAGGGGTTGTAGGGGTTTGTAGGGGTTTGTAGGGGTTTGTAGGGGTTTTTAGGGGTTGTAGGGGTTTGTAGGGGTTTGTAGGGGTTTGTAGGGGTTTGTAGGGGTTGTAGGGGTTTGTAGGGGTTGTAGGGGTTTGTAGGGGTTGTAGGGGTTTTTAGGGGTTTGTAGGGTTTAGTAGGGACAAGTAGGGGTTCTAATTAATAACAACAGCTACAACAACCACACGCGAGCTGCATGCAGCTCGCGCCGCACGCAAAATCTAGTCTATATATTATAAAGCTCAATCCCGGTGACTGATTGACATGTTTGTTCTCCTAGAAGGAGCCGTTTTAGGGGGGGGGTTTGTATGGGGGAAGTGTGCAGGAGGGGGGAGCGACCAGGAATTAGGCAATGACATTTCGAAAAATCCAAAGTGACAGCTGTCAGATTTGACAGCTCCTAAACGGTTACAGGTAGGGTTTTCAAATTGGGAGGGTAGAAAGAGGGGGGGAAAAAATTAAAAAAAAAATTAAAAAAAAAAAAAAAAAAAAGATGGCGGCTCCGGAATTGGACATTGAAAATTTGCCATTTTCAGACTCCACTTTGGCGGGGTGCTTTGTTCTGGCAACATTGGCGTACGGTGAATCTGTTTTGCTTCAATAATTGCCAGTATCCTGTAGAATGACGTGTAAGTACGGCTTTTTCGAAATTCAAAATGGCGGACGCTGTGGCGGCCATTTTGTAAAAAGCAAAAATTTTCCAAATTTTCCAACCCAAAAATGACGCTGTTGGCAACACCCGAGCCTGAAGACTTGTATCGTGCGGTTGTGTAGAAAGGTGAAGAGTGTTGCCTGGCGAGAAAATTTTCCCCATTTTTCGGGTAATTTCCGAGATTTTCCCCAAAAAGGTGAAAAGTAGAAATAATGACATTTTAAATCAAAATTTGATGCAGTATCGTTGAAAAGGTCCATGCGAATGACATTTGACCATTTTTGTCGCTTTCAATTTGGCAACACTGGGAAAAAGCAAACTTTTTAAGTTTTGGGCCCGACTCGGCTACTTCCCATATTTTTCCACTACGAAAGTTGCCATGCGTGAATTCGGAGTATGCACAAGTGTTGCCACTGAACTGCTCCATATTAATTATTTTATTCATTTTTTCGAAATTCAAAATGGCGGACGCTGTGGCGGCCATTTTGTAAAAAGCAAAAATTTTCCAAATTTTCCAACCCGAAAATGACGCTGTTGGCAACACCCGAGCCTGAGAACTTGTATGGGGCGGTTGTGTAGAACGGTAAAGAGTGTTGCCTGGCAAGAAAATTTTCCCCATTTTTCGGGTAATTTCCGAGATTTTCCCCAAAAAGGTGAAAATTAGAAATATTTACATTTTGAATCAAAATTTGATGTGGTATCGTTGAAAAAGTCCATGCGAATGACATTTGACCATTTTTGTCCCCGTCAGCTGGCAACACTGGAATCAGGCAAACTTTTTTTATTTTTGCGCCCGACTCGGCTACTTTCCTTATTTTTCCACTACGAAAGTTACCATGTGCAACTTCCGAGTATGCACAAGTGTTGCCACTGAACTGCTCCATATGGGAAAATTATTGGTTTTTCGAAATTCAAAATGGCGGACGCTGTGGCGGCCATTTTGTAAAAAGACGAAATTTTCAAAATTTTCCAAGTGAAAAATGATGCTGTTGGCAACACCTGAGCCGGACGACTTGTATGGGGCCATTGTGTAAAACAATGAAAAATGTTGCCTGGTGAAAAAAAAATCCCCATTTTCCGGGTATTTTCCGAGATTTTCCCCAAAAAACTGAAAATAAAAAAAAATACAATTTGAATCAAAATTTGATGAGGTGTCGTTAAGGAGGTCCATGCGAATGACATTTGACCATTTTGGTCGCTCTGAGCTGGCAACACTGGGAGCAGGCGAAGGTGTTATTTTTGGGCCCAATTCGGCTACTTTCCTTTTTTTTCCACTACGAAAGTTGCCATGCGCAAATTTTGAGTATGCACAAGTGTTGCCACTGAACTGCTTCTTCTTGGACATTCTATTCGTTTTTTCGAAATTCAAAATGGCGGACGCTGTGGCGCCCATTTTGTAAAAAGACGAAATTTTCTGAATTTTACAACTGGAAAATGAGGCTGTTGGCAACACCCGAGCTGGAATAGTTGTATGGAGCGGTTGTGTAGAATGAATAAAAGTGTTGCCTGGTATTAAAAATTTCCCCTTTTTTCGGGTATTTTTCGAGATTTTCCTAAAAATGTAAAAAAAAGAAATAATGACATTTTGAATCAAAATTTGATGTAGACTTGAAGAATAGGACCATGTGAGTGACTTTTGACTATTTTGGTTGCAGTGAGTTGGCAACACTGGGAGCATACGAGTAGTGAAATTTTCGGGTCCGACTCGGCTACGAGCTCAAGTTTCCTTCTACCAAAATTGCCATATGGCAATTCTGTTTATGCAGAAATGTTGCCAGTGCACTGCTTCATCTTTGACATTCTATTCGATTTTTTCAAAATTAAAGATGGCGGACGCTGTGGCGGCCATTTTGTAAATTTTGAAATTTTCCAAGTGAAAAATGAGGCTGTTGGCAACACCCGAGCCGGACAACTTGTATGGGGCCATTGTGTAAAACGATGAAAAGTGTTGCCTGGGGAAAAAAAAATCCCCAGTTTCCGGGTATTTTCCGAGATTTTCCCCAAAAACATGAATTATGACAGTATGGCACGTGAGTACGCATGTGATGCGGTACTGAAAAGGAAATCAACACTGAACCATTACCAATATCAAGAGCTGTTTCCCGGTCAAAACGATTTCCTCCATTTTTTGGGTAATAACAATATAAAAAAAAGTTGGAATTTCAAATCAGAAATTTGACTTAAAGTTTTTTTTTTTTATTACCACCTCAATGAAAAATAAACAAATTACCAACACAAGAAACTTCTAATCACAGATCCTCGGTAGGTTGTTAGGTTTTTTTTTTTTATACTATTTGATCGTATTTGTTTGCAAGAAAACTTCTAATCACATGTCATGGTATACACAGGTCCTCGGTAGGTTGTTAGGTTTTTTTTTTATACCAATTTATGGTATCTGTACGCAAGAAAACTTCTAATTTCATGCCATAGTATGTAGGGATTTGTTGGGGTTGTAGGGGTTTGTAGGGGTTTGTAGGGATTTGTAGGGGTTTGTAGGGATTGTAGGGGTTTTAAGGGGTTGTAGGGGTTTGTAGGGGTTGTAGGGGTTTGTAGGGGTTTGTAGGGGTTTGTAGGGGTTGTAGGGGTTTGTAGGGGTTTGTAGGGGTTTGTAGGGGTTTGTAGGGGTTGTAGGGATTTGTAGGGGTTTGTAGGGGTTTGTAGGGGTTTGTAGGGGTTTGTAGGGGTTTTTAGGGGTTGTAGGGGTTTGTAGGGGTTTGTAGGGGTTTTTAGGGGTTGTAGGGGTTTGTAGAGGTTTTTAGGGGTTGTAGGGGTTTGTAGGGGTTTTAGGGGTTGTAGGGGTTTGTAGGGGTTGTAGGGGTTTGTAGGGGTTTGTAGGGGTTTGTAGGGGTTTTTAGGGGTTGTAGGGGTTTGTAGGGGTTTGTAGGGGTTTGTAGGGGTTTTTAGGGGTTGTAGGGGTTTGTAGGGGTTTGTAGGGGTTTGTAGTGGTTGTAGCGATTTGTAGGGGTTTGTAGGGGATTTTAGGGGTTGTAGGGGTTTGTAGGGGTTTGTAGGGGTTTTTAGGGGTTGTAGGGGTTTTTAGGGGTTGTAGTGGTTTGTAGGGGTTTGTAGGGGTTGTAGGGGTTTGTAGGGGTTTGTAGGGGTTTGTAGGGTTTGTAGGTTTGTAGGGGTTTATAGGGGTTGTAGAGGTTTGTAGGGGTTTGTAGGGGTTTGTAGGGGTTGTGGGGGTTTGTAAGTTTGTAGGGGTTTGTAGGGATTGTAGGGGTTTGTAGGGGATTTTAGGGGTTGTAGGGGTTTGTAGGGGTTTGTAGGGGTTTTTAGGGGTTGTAGGGGTTTTTAGGGGTTGTAGGGGTTTGTAGGGATTTGTAGGGGTTGTGGGGGTTTGTAGGGGTTTGTAAGGGTTTGTAGGGGTTGTAGGGGTTGTAGGGGTTCGTAGGGGTTGTAGGGGTTTGTAGGGGTTGTAGGGGTTTGTAGGGATTTGTAGGGGTTGTGGGGGTTTGTAGGGGTTTGTAGGGGTTGTAGGGGTTGTAGGGGTTCGTAGGGGTTGTAGGGGTTTGTAGGGGTTTGTAGGTGTTGTAGGGGATTTTAGGGGTTGTAGGGGTTTGTAGGGGTTTCTAGGGGTTGTAAGGGCTGTAGGGGTTTGTAGGGGTTTTTAGGAGTTGTAGGGATTTTTAGGGGTTTGTAGAGGTTTGTAGGGGTTTTAGGGGTTTGTAGGGGTTCGTAGGGGTTGTAGGGGTTTCTAGGGATTTGTAGGAGTTTTAAGGGGTTTGTAGGGGTTTGTAGGGGTTTCTAGGGGTTGTAAGGGTTTGTAGGGGTTTGTAGGGGTTGTAGGGGTTGTAGGGGTTCGTAGGGGTTCGTAGGGGTTGTAGGGGTTTCTAGGGATTTGTAGGAGTTTTTAGGGGTTTGTAGGGGTTTGTAGGGGTTTCTAGGGGTTGTAGGGGTTTGTAGGGGTTGTAGGGGTTTGTAGGGGTTGTAGGGGTTTGTAGGGGTTTGTAGGGGTTTGTAGGGGTTTTTAGGGGTTGTAGGGGTTTGTAGGGGTTTGTAGGGGTTGTAGGGGTTTGTAGGGGTTTGTTGGGATTTGTAGGGGTTTTTAGGGGTTTTTAGGGGTTGTAGGGGTTTGTAGGGGTTTGTAGGGATTTTTAGGGGTTTCTAGGGGTTGTAGGGGTTTGTAGGGGTTTGTAGGGGTTTCTAGGGGTTGTAGGGGTTGTAGGGGTTTGTAGGGGTTTGTAGGGGTTTGTAGGGGTTTGTAGGGGTTTGTAGGGGTTTTTAGGGGTTGTAGGGGTTTTTAGGGGTTTGTAGGGGTTTGTAGGGGTTTTTAGGGGTTGTAGGGGTTTTTAGGGGTTTGTAGGGGTTTGTAGGGATTTTTAGGGGTTGTAGGGGATTGTAGGGGTTTGTAGGGGTTGTAGGGGTTTCTAGGGGTTGTAGGGGTTTGTAGGGGTTTTTAGGGGTTTGTAGGGGTTTGTAGGGGTTTTTAGGGGTTTTTAGAGGTTTGTAGGGGTTTGTAGGGGTTTGTAGGGGTTGTAGGGGTTTGTAGGGGTTGTAGGGGTTGTAGGGGTTTGTAGGGGTTTGTAGGGGTTTTTAGGGGTTGTAGGGGTTTGTAGGGGTTTGTAGGGGTTTGTAGGGGTTTGTAGGGGTTGTAGGGGTTTGTAGGGGTTGTAGGGGTTTGTAGGGGTTGTAGGGGTTTGTAGAGAATGTAGGGGTTTTTAGGGGTTGTAGGGGTTTGTAGGGGTTTTTAGGGGTTGTAGGGGTTTGTAGGGGTTTGTAGGGGTTTTAGGGGTTGTAGGGGTTTGTAGGGGTTTGTAGGGGTTTGTAGGGGTTTGTAGGGGTTTGTAGGGGTTTGTAGGGTTTGTAGGGGTTTGTAGGGGTTGTAGGGGTTTGTAGGGGTTGTAGGGGTTGTAGGGGTTTGTAGGGGTTTGTAGGGGTTTGTAGGGGTTGTAGGGGTTTGTAGGGGTTGTAGGGGTTGTAGGGGTTTGTAGGGGTTTGTAGGGGTTTTTAGGGGTTGTAGGGGTTTGTAGGGGTTTGTAGGGGTTTGTAGGGGTTTGTAGGGGTTGTAGGGGTTTGTAGGGGTTGTAGGGGTTTGTAGGGGTTGTAGGGGTTTGTAGAGAATGTAGGGGTTTTTAGGGGTTGTAGGGGTTTGTAGGGGTTTTTAGGGGTTGTAGGGGTTTGTAGGGGTTTGTAGGGGTTTTAGGGGTTGTAGGGGTTTGTAGGGGTTTGTAGGGGTTTGTAGGGGTTTGTAGGGGTTTGTAGGGGTTTGTAGGGTTTGTAGGGGTTGTAGGGGTTTGTAGGGGTTTGTAGGGGTTTGTAGGGGTTGTAGGGGTTTGTAGGGGTTTGTAGGGGTTGTAGGGGTTTGTAGGTTTGTAGGGTTTGTAGGGTTTGTAGGGGTTTGTAGGGGTTTGTAGGGGTTTTTAGGGGTTGTAGGAGTTTGTAGTGGTTTGTAGGGGTTTGTAGGGGTTTTTAGGGGTTTGTAGGGGTTTTTAGGGGTTGTAGGGGTTTGTAGGGGTTTGTAGGGGTTTGTAGGGGTTTGTAGGGGTTGTAGGGGTTTGTAGGGGTTGTAGGGGTTTGTAGGGGTTGTAGGGGTTTTTAGGGGTTTGTAGGGTTTAGTAGGGACAAGTAGGGGTTCTAATTAATAACAACAGCTACAACAACCACACGCGAGCTGCATGCAGCTCGCGCCGCACGCAAAATCTAGTCAATATACTATAAAGCTAAATTCCGGTGACTCACTGATTGACATGATTGTTCTCCTAGAAGGAGTCGTTTTAGGGGTGGGGTATGTTTGGGGGAAGTGTTCGGCTCTTCCATGCGACCAGGAATTAGGCAATGACATTTCGAAAAATCCAAGATGGCCGCCTTCGGCAAACGCATCTCCGCGACGGTGGCACCTGGAAACCTCGAAGATGGCTCGAACGAAAGAGGGTATCGAGAAATTTAAAAAAAAATGTTGAAAAAAAAAAAAAACAAGATGGCCGCCCCGGAATCGGCGTTCGAAATTCGGCCGTTTTCAGACCCCACTTTGGAGAGTTACATTGTTCTACCGAATTTGCCGCACGACAAAACTGCTGATGCAGAAACGTTGCCAGCATCCTGCAGTATGTGGAAAAACTATCAGCTGTCAAAAAATAAAGATGGCGGATGGTGCGGCGGCCATCTTGTTAAATGATCAAATTCGGGCAATTTTGAAAGCGAAAAATGAGCCTGATGGCAACACCCGAGCGGGATGTTTTGTATGAAGCGGTCGTGTGGAACGATGAAAAGATTTTTTTGGTAAAAAAAAACTCCCCATTTTTCGGGTAATTTCGGAGATTTTACCCGAAAACATGAAAAGTAGAAATAATGACATTTTGAATCAAAATTTGGTGTAACATCGAAGAGGAGGTCCATGCGAATGACTTTTGACCATTCCGGTCGCTTCGAGTTGGCAACACTGGGCGCGAGCGATGTTCGAATTTTTGGGTCAGACCCTACTAACTCAAAAGTCTTTGTTCTACCGAATTCAAAGTATGAAAAAACTGATGATGCAGAAACATTGCCAGTATCCTGTAGTATATAGGAAAACTATCAGCTGTCAAAAATTAAAGATGGCGGACGGTGTAGCCAACTCTTTGTGAAATTGAACAGTTTAAAAATGAAAAAATCGGCTGTTGGCAACACCTGAGCGGGATGGTTTGTATGAAACGAATGTAGGCGAGGTAGTAAGGTGTTGCACGAAAAAAAAAAACTCCCCACTTTTCGGGTAATTTCGGAGATTTTACCCAAAAAACGTGAACCCTATAAATAACGACATTTCTAATCAAAATTTGGTGTTATATCAAAGAACAGGTCCATACAAACTACTTTTGACTATTTTCGTTGCTTCGAGTTGGCAACACTGGGCGCGAGCGATGTTCGAATTTTTGGTCAGACTCTACTTTGAGGAGTTACTTTGTTCTACCGAATTCGCCGGATGAAAAAACTGATGATGCAGAAACATTGGTAGTATCCTGTAGTATATAGGAAAACTATCAGCTGTCAAAATTTCAAGATGGCGGATGGTGTGGCCAACTTTTTATGTTTACAATTTTCAAGTCGAAATAAATGGCATATAGCTACATCTGAGCCGGGTGACTTGTATTGAGGGTTTGTGTAGAATGATGAAAAGTGTTGCCTGGTATAGTTTTTTAAATTTTTTGTTCAAAAATTTTTTTTTGTAAATTTTTTTTTTAACCCCTTGGAAACCAACAGCCAGACGCGAGCTGCTTGCAGCTCGCGCACCTTCTCCCCAAAAAGGACTCTGACAAATTTTGAAGGAATAAAGACTTGGAGAAATTTTGATGAAAATTTTTTTAATGAAATTTTTTTGTTCAAAATTTTTTTTTTGGAAATTTTTTTTTTAACCCCTTTGAAACCAACAGCCAGACGCGAGCTGCTTGCAGCTCGCGCACCTTCTCCCTCAAAAGGACTCTGAAAAATGTTGAATGAAAAAAGACTTAGAGAAATTTTGATGAAAATTTTTTTAATGAAATTTTTTTGTTCAAAATTTTTTTTTTTTTAATTTTTTTTTTAACCCCTTAGAAACCAACAGCCAGACGCGAGCTGCTTGCAGCTCGCGCACCTTATCCCTCAAAAGGACTCTGAAAAATTTTGAACTAAAAAAGACTTGTAGAAATTTTGTCGAAATATTTTTTTTTTATTTTTTTTTAACCCCTTGCGAACCAACAGCCAGACGCGAGCTGCTTGCAGCTCGCGCACCTTCTCCCTCAAAAGGACTCTGAAAAATTTTGAATGAAAAAATATCTTTGTTGGAAAAAGACTTAGTAAAATTTTGTCAAAATATTTTTTTTAATTTTTTTTTTAACCCCTTGGAAACCAACAGCCAGACGCGAGCTGCTTGCAGCTCGCGCACCTTCTCCCCCAAAAGGACTCTGAAAAATTTTGAACGAAAAAAGACTTAGAGAAATTTTATTCGAAAAAGTTTTTGTCGAAATTGTTTTTTTTGATTTTTTTTTTAACCCCTTGTAAGCCAGCAGCAACACGCGAGCTGCTTGCAGCTCGCGCACCTTCTCCCTTAAAAGGACTCTGAAAAATGTTGAATGAAAAAAGACTTAGAGAAATTTTTTCGGAAAAGTTTTTGTCGAAAATTTTTTTTTCTTAATTTTTTTTTTTAACCCCTTGTATTTTTACCTCAACACGCGAGCTGCTTGCAGCTCGCGCACCACGCTCCATCTAGTCAATATACTATAAAGCTAAATTCCGGTGACTCACTGATTGACATGATTGTTCTCCTAGAAGGAGTCGTTTTAGGGGTGGGGTATGTTTGGGGGAAGTGTTCGGCTCTTCCATGCGACCAGGAATTAGGCAATGACGTTTCGAAAAATCCAAGATGGCCGCCTTCGGCAAACGCATCTCCGCGACGGTGGCACCTGGAAACCTCGAAGATGGCTCGAACGAAAGAGGGTATCGAGAAATTTAAAAAAAAATGTTGAAAAAAAAAAAAAACAAGATGGCCGCCCCGGAATCGGCGTTCGAAATTCGGCCGTTTTCAGACCCCACTTTGGAGAGTTACATTGTTCTACCGAATTTGCCGCACGACAAAACTGCTGATGCAGAAACGTTGCCAGCATCCTGCAGTATGTGGAAAAACTATCAGCTGTCAAAAAATAAAGATGGCGGATGGTGCGGCGGCCATCTTGTTAAATGATCAAATTCGGGCAATTTTGAAAGCGAAAAATGAGCCTGATGGCAACACCCGAGCGGGATGTTTTGTATGAAGCGGTCGTGTGGAATGATAAAAAGATTTTTTTGGTAAAAAAAAACTCCCCATTTTTCGGGTAATTTCGGAGATTTTACCCGAAAACATGAAAAGTAGAAATAATGACATTTTGAATCAAAATTTGGTGTAACATCGAAGAGGAGGTCCATGCGAATGACTTTTGACCATTCCGGTCGCTTCGAGTTGGCAACACTGGGCGCGAGCGATGTTCGAATTTTTGGGTCAGACCCTACTAACTCAAAAGTCTTTGTTCTACCGAATTCAAAGTATGAAAAAACTGATGATGCAGAAACATTGCCAGTATCCTGTAGTATATAGGAAAACCTTGACTTGTCAGAAATTCAAGATGGCGGACGGTGTAGCCACCTCTTTGTGAAATTGAACAGTTTAAAAATGAAAAAATCGGCTGTTGGCAACACCTGAGCGGGATGGTTTGTATGGAACGAATGTAGGCCAGGTAGTAAGGTGTTGCAAGAAAAAAAAAAACTCCCCACTTTTCGGGTAATTTCGGAGATTTTACCCAAAAAACGTGAACCCTATAAATAATGACATTTCTAATCAAAATTTTGTGTAGTATCAAAGAACAGGTCCATACAAACTACTTTTGACTATTTTCGTTGCTTCGAGTTGGCAACACTGGGCGCGAGCGATGTTCGAATTTTTGGTCAGACTCTACTTTGAGGAGTTACTTTGTTCTACCGAATTCGCCGGATGAAAAAACTGATGATGCAGAAACATTGGTAGTATCCTGTAGTATATAGAAAAATTGCCACTTGTCAGAAATTCAAGATGGCGGATGGTGTAGCCAACTCTTAAAGTTGCCAATTTTCAAGTTGAAATAAATGACATATAGCTACATCTGAGCGGGGTGACTTGTATGGAGGATTTGTGTAGAATGATGAAAAGTGTTGCCTGGTATAGTTTTTTAAATTTTTTGTTCAAAAATTTTTTTTTGTAATTTTTTTTTTTAACCCCTTGGAAACCAACAGCCAGACGCGAGCTGCTTGCAGCTCGCGCACCTTCTCCCCAAAAAGGACTCTGACAAATTTTGAAGGAATAAAGACTTAGAGAAATTTTGATGAAAATTTTTTTGATGAAATGATATTGTTCAAAATTTTTTTTTTGAAAATTTTTTTTTTAACCCCTTTGAAACCAACAGCCAGACGCGAGCTGCTTGCAGCTCGCGCACCTTCTCCCTCAAAAGGACTCTGAAAAATGTTGAATGAAAAAAGACTTAGAGAAATTTTGATGAAAATTTTTTTGATGAAATTTTTTTGTTCAAAATTTTTTTTTTGAAAAATTTTTTTTTAACCCCTTGGAAACCAACAGCCAGACGCGAGCTGCTTGCAGCTCGCGCACCTTTTCCCTCAAAAGGACTCTGACAAATTTTGAATGAAAAAATATCTTTGTTGGAAAAAGACTTAGTAAAATTTTAATGATTTTTTTTTTATTTAAATTGTTTTTTTAACCCCTTTTAAACCAACAGCCAGACGCGAGCTGCTTGCAGCTCGCGCACCTTTTCCCTCAAAAGGACTCTGAAAAATTTTGAATGGAAAAAGACTTAGAGAAATTTTGATGAATTTTTTTTTTCCGAAATATTTTTTTAACCCCTTGTAAAAACTCCCCCTCGCGAGCTGCTTGCAGCTCGCGCACCACGCTCCATCTAGTCTATATAATATTCAATATACTATAAAGCTAAATTCCGGTGACTCACTGATTGACATGATTGTTCTCCTAGAAGGAGTCGTTTTAGGGGTGGGGTATGTTTGGGGGAAGTGTTCGGCTCTTCCATGCGACCAGGAATTAGGCAATGACGTTTCGAAAAATCCAAGATGGCCGCCTTCGGCAAACGCATCTCCGCGACGGTGGCACCTGGAAACCTCGAAGATGGCTCGAACGAAAGAGGGTATCGAGAAATTTAAAAAAAAATGTTGAAAAAAAAAAAAAACAAGATGGCCGCCCCGGAATCGGCGTTCGAAATTCGGCCGTTTTCAGACCCCACTTTGGAGAGTTACATTGTTCTACCGAATTTGCCGCACGACAAAACTGCTGATGCAGAAACGTTGCCAGCATCCTGCAGTATGTGGAAAAACTATCAGCTGTCAAAAAATAAAGATGGCGGATGGTGCGGCGGCCATCTTGTTAAATGATCAAATTCGGGCAATTTTGAAAGCGAAAAATGAGCCTGATGGCAACACCCGAGCGGGATGTTTTGTATGAAGCGGTCGTGTGGAATGATAAAAAAATTTTTTTGGTAAAAAAAAACTCCCCATTTTTCGGGTAATTTCGGAGATTTTACCCGAAAACATGAAAAGTAGAAATAATGACATTTTGAATCAAAATTTGGTGTAACATCGAAGAGGAGGTCCATGCGAATGACTTTTGACCATTCCGGTCGCTTCGAGTTGGCAACACTGGGCGCGAGCGATGTTCGAATTTTTGGGTCAGACCCTACTAACTCAAAAGTCTTTGTTCTACCGAATTCAAAGTATGAAAAAACTGATGATGCAGAAACATTGCCAGTATCCTGTAGTATATAGGAAAACTATCAGCTGTCAAAAATTAAAGATGGCGGACGGTGTAGCCAACTCTTTGTGAAATTGAACAGTTTAAAAATGAAAAAATCGGCTGTTGGCAACACCTGAGCGGGATGGTTTGTATGAAACGAATGTAGGCGAGGTAGTAAGGTGTTGCACGAAAAAAAAAAACTCCCCACTTTTCGGGTAATTTCGGAGATTTTACCCAAAAAACGTGAACCCTATAAATAACGACATTTCTAATCAAAATTTGGTGTTATATCAAAGAACAGGTCCATACAAACTACTTTTGACTATTTTCGTTGCTTCGAGTTGGCAACACTGGGCGCGAGCGATGTTCGAATTTTTGGTCAGACTCTACTTTGAGGAGTTACTTTGTTCTACCGAATTCGCCGGATGAAAAAACTGATGATGCAGAAACATTGGTAGTATCCTGTAGTATATAGAAAAACTATGACTTGTTAGAAATTAAAGATGGCGGACGGTGTGGCCAACTTTGTATGTTGGCAATTTTCAAGTCGAAATAAATGGCATATAGCTACATCTGAGCCGGGTGACTTGTATGGAGGGTTTGTGTAGAATGATGAAAAGTGTTGCCTGGTATAGTTTTTTAAATTTTTTGTTCAAAAATTTTTTTTTTTAATTTTTTTTTTGTAACCCCTTGGAAACCAACAGCCAGACGCGAGCTGCTTGCAGCTCGCGCACCTTCTCCCTCAAAAGGACTCTGACAAATTTTGAATGAAAAAATATCTTTGTTGGAAAAAGACTTAGTAAAATTTTGTCAAAATATTTTTTTATTATTTTTTTTTTAACCCCTTGGAAACCAACAGCCAGACGCGAGCTGCTTGCAGCTCGCGCACCTTCTTCCTCAAAAGGACTCTGAAAAATTTTGAACTAAAAAAGACTTGTAGAAATTTTGTCGAAATATTTTTTTTATTATTTTTTTTTAAACCCTTGCGAACCAACAGCCAGACGCGAGCTGCTTGCAGCTCGCGCACCTTCTCCCTCAAAAGGACTCTGAAAAATGTTGAATGAAAAATGACTTAGAGAAATTTTGGTGAAAATTTTTTTGATGAAATTTTTTTGATCAAAATTTTTTTTTTGAAAATTTTTTTTTTTAACCCCTTTGAAACCAACAGCCAGACGCGAGCTGCTTGCAGCTCGTGCACCTTCTCCCTCAAAAGGACTCTGAAAAATTTTGAACGAAAAAAGACTTGTAGAATTTTGTCGAAATTTTTTTTTTTTTAATTTTTTTTTTAACCCCTTGTATTTTTACCTCAACACGCGAGCTGCTTGCAGCTCGCGCACCACGCTCCATCTAGTCTATATATTATAAAGCTCAATCCCGGTGACTGATTGATATGGTTGTTCTCCTAGAAGGAGTCGGTTTAGGGGGGGGGTATGTTTGGGGGAAGTTTAGGGTGGGTCAATCTCACCAGGAATTAGGCATTGACATTTCGAAAAAACCAAGATGACAGCTGTCAGATTTGACATCTCCTAAACGGTTACAGTTAGGGTTTTCAAAATGGGAGGGTAGAAAGAGGGGGGAAAAAAATTAAAAAAAATTGAAAAAAAAAAAAAAAAAAAAAGATGACGGCTTCGGAATTTGACTTTGAATTTTACCGATTTTCATACTCCACTTTGGCGGGGTGCTTTGTTCTGGCAACATTGGCGTACGGTGAATCTGTTTTGCTTCAATAATTGCCAGTATCCTGTAGAATGACATGTAAGTACGGCTTTTTCGAAATTCAAAATGGCGGACGCTGTGGCGGCCATTTTGTAAAAAGCAAAAATTTTCCAAATTTTCCAACCCAAAAATGACGCTGTTGGCAACACCCAAGCCTGAAGACTTGTATCGGGCGGTTGTGTAGAACGGTGAAGAGTGTTGCCTGGCGAGAAAATTTTCCCCATTTTTCGGGTAATTTCCGAGATTTTCCCCAAAAAGGTGAAAAGTAGAAATAATGACATTTTAAATCAAAATTTGATGCAGTATCGTTGAAAAGGTCCATGCGAATGACATTTGACCATTTTTGTCCCCCTCAGCTGGCAACACTGGAATCAGGCGAACTTTTTTTATTTTTGGGCCCGACTTTTACGCGAGCTCTAGATTCCTTCTACGAAAGTTTCCAAATTTAAATTTTGTTTATGCAGAAACCTTGTCGGTGAACTGCTTAATATGGGAAAACTATACGTTTTTTGAAATTTTTGAATACGGACAATTTGGCGGCCATATTGTAAAAAGACAAAATTTTCAAAATTTTCCATGTGAAAAATGAGGCATTTGGCAACACCCGAGCCGGACGACTTGTATGGGGCGGTTGTGTAGAACGATGAAGAGTGTTGCCTAGCTAGAAAATTTTCCCCATTTTTCGGGTAATTTCCGAGATTTTCCCCAAAAAAGTGAAAATTAGAAATATTGACATTTTGAATCAAAATTTGATGAGGTATCGTTTAGAAGGTCCATGCGAATGACATTTGACCATTTTTGTCGCTTTCAATTTGGCAACACTGGGAAAAAGCAAACTTTTTAAGTTTTGGGCCCGACTCTTACGCGAGCTCTAGATTCCTTCTACGAAAGTTTCCAAATTCAAATTTTGTTTATGCAGAAACCTTGTCGGTGAACTGCTTAATATGGGAAAACTATACGTTTTTTGAAATTTTTGAATATGGTCAATTTGGCGGCCATTTTGTAAAATGACGAAATTTTCAAAATTTTCCAAGTGAAAAATGAGGCTGTTGGCAACACCCGAGCCGGACGACTTGTATGGAACCATTGTGTAAAACGATGAAAAGTGTTGCCTGGTGAAAAAAAATTCCCCATTTTCCGGGTATTTTCCGAGATTTTCCCCAAAAACATGAAAATTAAAAAAAATACAATTTGAATCAAAATTTGATGAGGTGTCGTTCAGGAGGTCCATGCGAATTACATTTGACCATTTTAGTCGCTCTTAGCTGGCAACACTGGGAGCAGGCGAAGGTGTTCTTTTTGGGCCCAACTCGGCTACTTTCATTTTTTTTCCACTACGAAAGTTGCCATGCGCAAATTCTGAGTATGCACAAGTGTTGCCACTGAACTGTTCCATCTTGGACATTCTATTAATTTTTTCGAAATTCAAAATGGCTGACGCTGTGGCGGCCATTTTGTAAAAAGACGAAATTTTCAAAATTTTCTAACCCGAAAATGACGCTGTTGGCAGCACCCGAGCCGGACGATTTGTATGGGGCCATTGTGTAAAACAATGAAAAATGTTGCCTGGTGAAAAAAAAATCCCCATTTTGCGGGTATTTTCCGAGATTTTCCATAAAATGTAAAAAAAAAAAAAAATGGTATTTTGAATCAAAATTTGATGTAGACTTGAAGGAGAGGACCATGAGAGTGACTTTTGACTATTTTGGTTGCATTGAGTTGGCAACACTGGGAGCATGCGAGTAGTGAAATTTTCGGGTCCGACTCGGCTACGAGCTCAAGTTTCCTTTTACCAATGTTGCCATATGGCAATTCTGTTTATGCAGAAATGTGGCCAGTGCCCTGCTTAATCTTTGACATTCTATTCGTTTTTTCAAAATAAAAGATGGCGGACGCTGTGGCGGCCATTTTGTAAAAAGATGAAATTTTCTGAATTTTACAACTGGAAAATGAGGCTTTTGGCAACACCCGAGCTGGACAACTTGTATGGAGCCGTTGTGTAAAACGATGAAAAGTGTTGCCTGGTTAAAAAAAAATCCCCATTTTTCGGGTATTTTCCGAGATTTTCCATAAAATGTAAAAAAAAATAAATGGTATTTTGAATCAAAATTTGATGTTGACTTGAAGAAGAGGACCATGTGAGTGACTTTTGACTATTTTGGTTGCAGTGAGTTGGCAACACTGGGAGCATGCGAGTAGTTAAATTTTCGGGTCCGACTCGGCTACGAGTTCAAGTTTCCTTCTACCAAAGTTGCCATATGGCAATTCTGTTTATGCAGAAATGTTGCCAGTGCACTGCTTCATCTTTAATATTCTATACGTTTTTTCAAAATAAAAGATGGCGGTCGCTGTGGCGGCCATTTTGTAAAAACATGAAATTTTCCAAATTTTCCAAGTGAAAAATGAGGCTGTTGGCAACTCCCGAGCCGGACAACTTGTATGGGGCGGTTGTTTAGAATGACAAAAAGTGTTGCCTGGTGAAAGAAAAATCACCATTTTCCGGGTATTTTCCGAAATTTTCTGCAAAAACATGAAAATAATATAAATTATGACAGTATGGATTACAATTTGATGCGGTATTGCAGAGAAAATCCATACTGAACCGTTACCAGTATCAAGAGCTGTTTCCCGGTCAAAACGATTTCCTCCATTTATTGAGTAATAACAATATAAAAAAAGTTGGAATTTCAATTCAGAAATTTGACTTTGAGATTTTTTTTTTGTTTTATTACCACGCGAGCTGCTTGCAGCTCGCGCCTCAATGAAAAATATCGAACAAAAAACAAACAAATTACCTACACAAAAAAAAATCTAATCACATGCCATAGTATACACAGGTCCTCGGTAGGTTGTTAGGTTTTTTTTTTTATACTATTTCATAGTTTTTGCACGCAAAAAAACTTCTAATCAAATGCCATAGTATGTAGAGGTTGTAGGGGTTTAAAGGGGTTTGTAGGGGTTTGTAGGGGTTGTAGGGGTTTGTAGGGGTTTGTAGGGGTTGTAGGGGTTTGTAGGGGTTGTAGGGGTTTTTAGGGGTTTGTAGGGGTTGTAGGGGTTTTAGGGGTTTTAGGGGTTGTAGGGGTTTGTAGGGGTTTGTAGGGGTTTGTAGGGGTTTGTAGGGGTTTGTAGGGGTTGTAGGGGTTTGTAGGGGTTTGTAGGGATTGTAGGGGTTTGTAGGGTTTGTAGGGGTTGTAGGGGTTTGTAGGGGTTGGTAGGGGTTTGTAGGGGTTTGTAGGTTTGTAGGGGTTTGTAGGGGTTTGTAGGTTTGTAGGGGTTTGTAGGGGTTTGTAGGTTTGTAGGGGTTTGTAGGGGTTGTAGTGGTTTTTAGGGGTTTGTAGGGGTTGTAGGGGTTTTTAGGGGTTTGTAGGGGTTTGTAGGGGTTTGTAGGGGTTGTAGGGGTTTGTAGGGGTTGTAGGGGTTTGTAGGGGTTTGTAGGGGTTTGTAGGGGTATTTAGGGGTTGTAGGGGTTTGTAGGGGTTGTAGGGGTTTGTAGGGGTTTGTTTGGGTTTGTAGGGGTTTTTAGGGGTTTTTAGGGGTTGTAGGGGTTTGTAGGGGTTTGTAGGGATTTTTAGGGGTTTCTAGGGGTTGTAGGGGTTTGTAGGGGTTTGTAGGGGTTTCTAGGGGTTGTAGGGGTTGTAGGGGTTTGTAGGGGTTTGTAGGGGTTTGTAGGGGTTTTTAGGGGTTGTAGGGGTTTTTAGGGGTTTGTAGGGGTTTGTAGGGGTTTGTAGGGGTTTGTAGGGGTTTTTAGGGGTTGTAGGGGTTTTTAGGGGTTTGTAGGGGTTTGTAGGGGTTTGTAGGGGTTGTAGGGGTTTGTAGGGGTTGTAGGGGTTTGTAGGGGTTTGTAGGGGTTTTTAGGGGTTGTAGGGGTTGTAGGGGGTTGTAGGGGTTTGTAGGGGTTATAGGGGTTTGTAGGGGTTTGTAGGGGTTGTAGGGGTTTGTAGGGGTTGTAGGGGTTGTAGGGGTTTGTAGGGGTTTGTAGGGGTTTGTAGGGGTTTGTAGGGGTTTGTAGGGGTTTTTAGGGGTTGTAGGGGTTTTTAGGGGTTTGTAGGGGTTTGTAGGGGTTTGTAGGGGTTTGTAGGGGTTTTTAGGGGTTGTAGGGGTTTTTAGGGGTTTGTAGGGGTTTGTAGGGATTTTTAGGGGTTGTAGGGGTTTGTAGGGGTTTGTAGGGGTTGTAGGGGTTTCTAGGGGTTGTAGGGGTTTGTAGGGGTTTGTAGGGGTTTTTAGGGGTTTGTAGGGGTTTGAAGGGGTTTTTAGGGGTTGTAGGGGTTTTTAGGGGTTTGTAGGGGTTTGTAGGGGTTTGTAGGGGTTGTAGGGGTTTGTAGGGGTTTGTTTGGGTTTGTAGGGGTTTCTAGGGGTTTTTAGGGGTTGTAGGGGTTTGTAGGGGTTTCTAGGGGTTTGTAGGGATTTTTAGGGGTTTCTAGGGGTTGTAGGGGTTTGTAGGGGTTTGTAGGGGTTTCTAGGGGTTGTAGGGGTTGTAGGGGTTTGTAGGGAATTGTAGGGGTTTGAAGGGGTTTTAAGGGGTTGTAGGGGTTTTTAGGGGTTTGTAGGGGTTTGAAGGGGTTTGTAGGGGTTTGTAGGGGTTTTTAGGGGTTGTAGGGGTTTTTAGGGGTTTGTAGGGATTTTTAGGGGTTGTAGGGGTTTGTAGGGGTTTGTAGGGGTTGTAGGGGTTTCTAGGGGTTGTAGGGGTTTGTAGGGGTTTGTAGGGGTTTTTAGGGGTTTGTAGGGGTTTTTAGGGGTTGTAGGGATTTGTAGGGGTTTGTAGGGGTTTGTAGGGGTTTGTATGGGTTGTAGGGGTTTGTAGGGGTTTGTAGGGGTTGTAGGGGTTTGTAGGGGTTGTAGGGGTTTGTAGGGGTTTGTAGGGAATGTAGGGGTTTTTAGGGGTTGTAGGGGTTTGTAGGGGTTTTTAGGGGTTGTAGGGGTTTGTAGGGGTTTGTAGGGGTTTTAGGGGTTGTAGGGGTTTGTAGGGGTTTGTAGGGGTTGTAGGGGTTGTAGGGGTTTGTAGGGGTTTGTAGGGTTTGTAGGGGTTGTAGGGGTTTGTAGGGGTTGGTAGGGGTTTGTAGGGGTTGGTAGGGGTTTGTAGGGGTTTTTTAGGGTCTTGTAAGATTAAGGGGTTCTAATTTATAACAACAGCTACAACAACCACACGCGAGCTGCATGCAGCTCGCGCCGCACGCAAAATCTAGTCTATCTATATAATATAAAGCTGAATCCCGGTGACTCATTGACATGGTTGTTCTCCTAGAAGGAGTCGGTTAAGGGGGGGGGTTTGTTTGGGGGAAGTTTAGGATGGGTGAATCTGACCAGAAGTGTCGGATTCGAATTTTGAATTTTTCGAAATGACAGCTGTCAGATTTGACAGCTCCTAAACGGTTTTAGGTAGGGTTTTCTAAAAAGGTGCATCCTATAGAGGAGCAGTAAAAATTAAAAAAAAATTAAAAAAAAAAAAAAAAAAAAAAGATGCCGGCTCCGGAATTTGACATTGAAAATTTGCCATTTTCAGACTCCACTTTGGCGGGGTGCTTTGTTCTGGCAACATTGGCGTACGGTGAATCTGTTTTGTTTCAATAATTGACAGTATCCTGTAGAATGACGTGTAAATACGGCATTTTCGAAATTCAAAATGGCGGACGCTGTGGCGGCCATTTTGTAAAAAGCAAAAATTTTCCAAATTTTCCAACCCAAAAATGACGCTGTTGGCAACACCCGAGCCTGAAGACTTGTATCGGGCGGTTGTGTAGAACGGTGAAGAGTGTTGCCTGGCGAGAAAATTTTCCCCATTTTTCGGGTAATTTCCGAGATTTTCCCCAAAAAGGTGAAAAGTAGAAATAATGACATTTTAAATCAAAATTTGATGCAGTATCGTTGAAAAGGTCAATGCGAATAACATTTGACCATTTTTGTTCCCCTCAGCTGGCAACACTGGAATCAGGCGAACTTTATTTATTTTTGGGCCCGACTTTTACGCGAGCTCTAGATTCCTTCTACGAAAGTTTCCAAATTTAAATTTTGTTTATGCAGAAACCTTGTCGGTGAACTGCTTAATATGGGAAAACTATACGTTTTTTGAAATTTTTGAATACGGACAATTTGGCGGCCATATTGTAAAAAGACAAAATTTTCAAAATTTTCCATGTGAAAAATGAGGCATTTGGCAACACCCGAGCCGGACGACTTGTATGGGGCGGTTGTGTAGAACAATGAAGAGTGTTGCCTGGCTAGAAAATTTTCCCCATTTTTCGGGTAATTTCCGAGATTTTCCCCAAAAAAGTGAAAATTAGAAATATTGACATTTTGAATCAAAATTTGATGAGGTATCGTTTAAAAGGTCCATGCGAATGACATTTGACCATTTTTGTCGCTTTCAATTTGGCAACACTGGGAAAAAGCAAACTTTTTAAGTTTTGGGCCCGACTCTTACGCGAGCTCTAGATTCCTTCTACGAAAGTTTCCAAATTCAAATTTTGTTTATGCAGAAACCTTGTCGGTGAACTGCTTAATATGGGAAAACTATACGTTTTTTGAAATTTTTGAATATGGTCAATTTGGCGGCCATTTTGTAAAATGACGAAATTTTCAAAATTTTCCAAGTGAAAAATGAGGCTGTTGGCAACACCCGAGCCGGACGACTTGTATGGGGCCATTGTGTAAAACGATGAAAAGTGTTGCCTGGTGAAAAAAAATCCCCATTTTCCGGGTATTTTCCGAGATTTTCCCCAAAAACATGAAAATTAAAAAAAATACAATTTGAATCAAAATTTGATGAGGTGTCGTTCAGGAAGTCCATGCGAATGACATTTGACCATTTTAGTCGCTCTTAGCTGGCAACACTGGGAGCAGGCGAAGGTGTTCTTTTTGGGCCCAACTCGGCTACTTTCATTTTTTTTCCACTACGAAAGTTGCCATGCGCAAATTCTGAGTATGCACAAGTGTTGCCACTGAACTGTTCCATCTTGGACATTCTATTAGTTTTTTCGAAATTCAAAATGGCGGACGCTGTGGCGGCCATTTTGTAAAAAGACGAAATTTTCAAAATTTTCTAACCCGAAAATGACGCTGTTGGCAACACCCGAGCCGGACGACTTGTATGGGGCCATTGTGTAAAACAATGAAAAATATTGCCTGGTGAAAAAAAAATCCCCATTTTCCGGGTATTTTCCGAGATTTTCCATAAAATGTAAAAAAAAAAAAAATGGTATTTTGAATCAAAATTTGATGTAGACTTGAAGGAGAGGACCATGAGAGTGACTTTTGACTATTTTGGTTGCATTGAGTTGGCAACACTGGGAGCATGCGAGTAGTGAAATTTTCGGGTCCGACTCGGCTACGAGCTCAAGTTTCCTTTTACCAATGTTGCCATATGGCAATTCTGTTTATGCAGAAATGTGGCCAGTGCCCTGCTTAATCTGTGACATTCTATTCGTTTTTTCAAAATAAAAGATGGCGGACGCTGTGGCGGCCATTTTGTAAAAAGATGAAATTTTCTGAATTTTACAACTGGAAAATGAGGCTTTTGGCAACACCCGAGCTGGACAACTTGTATGGAGCCGTTGTGTAAAACGATGAAAAGTGTTGCCTGGTTAAAAAAAATCCCCATTTTTCGGGTATTTTCCGAGATTTTCCATAAAATGTAAAAAAAAAAAAAATGGTATTTTGAATCAAAATTTGATGTTGACTTGAAGAAGAGGACCATGTGAGTGACTTTTGACTATTTTGGTTGCAGTGAGTTGGCAACACTGGGAGCATGCAAGTAGTGAAATTTTCGGGTCCGACTCGGCTACGAGTTCAAGTTTCCTTCTACCAAAGTTGCCATATGGCAATTCTGTTTATGCAGAAATGTTGCCAGTGCACTGCTTCATCTTTAATATTCTATTCGTTTTTTCAAAATAAAAGATGGCGGTCGCTGTGGCGGCCATTTTGTAAAAATATGAAATTTTCCAAATTTTCCAAGTGAAAAATGAGGCTGTTGGCAACTCCCGAGCCGGACAACTTATATGGGGCGGTTGTTTAGAATGACAAAAAGTGTTGCCTGGTGAAAGAAAAATCACCATTTTCTGGGTATTTTCTGAAATTTTCCGCAAAAACATGAAAATAATATAAATTATGACAGTATGGATTACAATTTGATGCGGTACTGCAGAGGAAATCCACACTGAACCATTACCAGTATCAAGAGCTGTTTCCCGGTCAAAACGATTTCCTCCATTTTTTGGGTGATAACAATATAAAAAAAGTTGGAATTTCAAATCAGAAATTTGACTATAAGTTTTTTTTCTTTTTTATTACCACGCGAGCTGCTTGCAGCTCGCGCCTCAATGAAAAATATCGAACAAAAAACAAACAAATTACCTACACAAAAAAAACTTCTTATCACAGGCCCTCGGTAGGTTGTTAGGTTTTTTTTTTATACTATTTTATAGTATTTGCACGCAAGAAAACTTATAATCACATGCCATAGTATGTAGAGGTTGTAGGGGTTGTAGGGTTTTGTAGGTTTGTAGGGGTTTGTAGGGGTTTGTAGGGGTTTGTAGGGGTTTGTAGGGGTTTCTAGGGGTTGTAGGGGTTTGTAGGGGTTTGTAGGGGTTTTCAGGGGTTGTAGGGGTTTGTAGGGGTTTGTAGGGGTTTGTAGGGGTTTCTAGGGGTTGTAGGGGTTTTTAGGGGTTGTAGGGGTTTGTAGGGGTTTGTAGGGGTTTGTAGGGGTTTTTAGGGGTTGTAGGGGTTTGTAGGGGTTTGTAGGGGTTTGTAGGGGTTTTTAGGGGTTGTAGGGGTTTGTAGGGGTTTGTAGGGGTTTCTAGGGGTTTGTAGGGGTTTTTAGGGGTTGTAGGGGTTTGTAGGGGTTGTAGGGGTTTGTAGGGGTATTTAGGGGTTGTAGGGGTTTGTAGGGGTTTGTAGGGGTTTCTAGGGGTTGTAGGGGTTTGTAGGGGTTTGTAGGGGTTTCTAGGGGTTGTAGGGGTTTGTAGGGGTTTGTAGGGGTTTGTAGGGGTTTGTAGGGGTTGTAGGGGTTTGTAGGGGTTTGTAGGGGTTGTAGGGGTTTGTAGGGATTGTAGGGGTTTGTAGGGGTTGTAGGGGTTTGTAGGGGTTTGTAGGGTTTGTAGGGGTTGTAGGGGGTTGTAGGGTTTGTAGGGGTTTGTAGGGGTTGTAGGGGTTTGTAGGGGTTTGTAGGGGTTGTAGGGGTTTGTAGGGGTTTGTAGGGGTTTGTAGGGGTTTGTAGGGGTTGTAGGGGTTTGTAGGGGTTTGAGGGTTTGTAGGGGTTTGTAGGGGTTTATAGGGGTTGTAGGGGTTGTAGGGATTTTAGGGGTTTTTAGGGGTTTGTAGGGGTTTGTAGGGGTTTGTAGGGGTTTTTAGGGGTTTGTAGGGGTTAGTAGGGACAAGTAGGGGTTCTAATTAATAACAACAGCTACAACAACCACACGCGAGCTGCATGCAGCTCGCGCCGCACGCAAAATCTAGTCTATATATTATAAAGCTAAATAACGGTGACTGATTGACATGTTTGTTCTCCTAGAAGGAGTCGGTTTAGGGGGGGGGTTTGTATGGGGGAAGTTTAGGGGGGGTAAAAGTGAACAGAAGTGTCGGATTCGAATTTTGAATTTTTCGAAATGACAGCTGTCAGATTTGACAGCTCCCAAGCGGTGCTAGGTAGGGTTTTCAAAAGTGGTGCATCCTATAGAGGAGCAGGAAAAATAAAAAAAAAAAATAAAAAAAAAAAAAAAACATAATGGCGACGTGGGAATAGCTCTTTGAAATTTTGCCATTTTCAGACTCCACTTTGGCGGGGTGCTTTGTTCTGGCAACATTGGCGTACGGTGAATCTGTTTTGCTTCAATAATTGCCAGTATCCTGTAGAATGACGTGTAAGTACGGCTTTTTCGAAATTCAAAATGGCGGACGCTGTGGCGGCCATTTTGTAAAAAGCAAAAATTTTCCAAATTTTCCAACCCGAAAATGACGCTGTTGGCAACACCCGAGCCGGACGACATGTATGGGGCGGTCGTGTAGAACGGTGAAGAGTGTTGCCTGGCGAGAAAATTTTCCCCATTTTTCGGGTAATTTCCGAGATTTTCCCCAAAAAGGTGAAAAGTAGAAATAATGACATTTTAAATCAAAATTTGATGCAGTATCGTTGAAAAGGTCCATGCGAATGACATTTGACCATTTTTGTCGCTTTCAATTTGGCAACACTGGGAAAAAGCAAACTTTTTAAGTTTTGGGCCCGACTCGGCTACTTTCCATATTTTTCCTCTACGAAAGTTGCCATGCGTGAATTCGGAGTATGCACAAGTGTTGCCACTGAACTGCTCCATATTAGGTATTTTATTCATTTTTTCGAAATTCAAAATGGCGGACGCTGTGGCGGCCATTTTGTAAAAAGCAAAAATTTTCCAAATTTTCCAACCCGAAAATGACGCTGTTGGCAACACCCGAGCCTGAAAATTTGTATGGGGCGGTTGTGTAGAACGGTAAAGAGTATTGCCTGGCGAGAAAATTTTCCCCATTTTTCGGGTAATTTCCGAGATTTTCCCCAAAAATGTGAAAATTAGAAATATTTACATTTTGAATCAAAATTTGATGTGGTATCGTTGAAAAGGTCCATGCGAATGACATTTGACCATTTTTGTCCCCGTCAGCTGGCAACACTGGAATCAGGCGAACTTTTTTTTTTTATGCGCCTGACTTGGCTACTTTCCTTATTTTTCCACTACGAAAGTTGCCATGCACAACTTCCGAGTATGCACAAGTGTTGCCATTGAACTGCTCCATATGGGAAAATTATTGGTTTTTCGAAATTCAAAATGGCGGACGCTATGGCGGCCATTTTGTAAAAAGACGAAATTTTCAAAATTTTCCAAGTGAAAAATGAGGCTGTTGGCAACACCCGAGCTGGACGACTTGTATGGGGCCATTGTGTAAAACGATGAAAAGTGTTGCCTGGTGAAAAAAAATTCCCAATTTTCCGGGTATTTTCCGAGATTTTCCCCAAAAAACTGAAAATAAAAAAAAATACAATTTGAATCAAAATTTGATGAGGTGTCGTTAAGGAGGTCCATGCGAATGACATTTGACCATTTTGGTCGCTCTGAGCTGGCAACACTGGGAGCAGGCGAAGGTGTTATTTTTGGGCCCAATTCGGCTACTTTCCTTTTTTTTCCACTACGAAAGTTGCCATGCGCAAATTCTGAGTATGCACAAGTGTTGCCATTGAACTGTTTCATCTTGGACATTCTATTCGTTTTTTCGAAATTCAAAATGGCGGACGCTGTGGCGCCCATTTTGTAAAAAGACGAAATTTTTTGAATTTTACAACTGGAAAATGAGGCTGTTGGCAACACCCGAGCCGGACGACTTGTATGGGGCCATTGTGTAAAACAATGAAAAATGTTGCCTGGTGAAAAAAAATTCCCCATTTTCCGGGTATTTTCCGAGATTTTCCATAAAATGTAAAAAAAAAAAAAATGGTATTTTGAATCAAAATTTGATGTAGACTTGAAGGAGAGGACCATGAGAGTGACTTTTGACTATTTTGGTTGCATTGAGTTGGCAACACTGGGAGCATGCGAGTAGTGAAATTTTCGGGTCCGACTCGGCTACGAGCTCAAGTTTCCTTTTACCAATGTTGCCATATGGCAATTCTGTTTATGCAGAAATGTGGCCAGTGCCCTGCTTAATCTTTGACATTCTATTCGTTTTTTCAAAATAAAAGATGGCGGACGCTGTGGCGGCCATTTTGTAAAAAGATGAAATTTTCTGAATTTTACAACTGGAAAATGAGGCTTTTGGCAACACCCGAGCTGGACAACTTGTATGGAGCCGTTGTGTAAAACGATGAAAAGTGTTGCCTGGTTAAAAAAAAATCCCCATTTTTCGGGTATTTTCCGAGATTTTCCATAAAATGTAAAAAAAAAAAAAATGGTATTTTGAATCAAAATTTGATGTTGACTTGAAGAAGAGGACCATGTGAGTGACTTTTGACTATTTTGGTTGCAGTGAGTTGGCAACACTGGGAGCATGCGAGTAGTGAAATTTTCGGGTCCGACTCGGCTACGAGTTCAAGTTTCCTTCTACCAAAGTTGCCATATGGCAATTCTGTTTATGCAGAAATGTTGCCAGTGCACTGCTTCATCTTTAATATTCTATTCGTTTTTTCAAAATAAAAGATGGCGGTCGCTGTGGCGGCCATTTTGTAAAAATATGAAATTTTCCAAATTTTCCAAGTGAAAAATGAGGCTGTTGGCAACTCCCGAGCCGGACAACTTGTATGAGGCGGTTGTTTAGAATGACAAAAAGTGTTGCCTGGTGAAAGAAAAATCACCATTTTCCGGGAATTTTCCGAGATTTTCCGCAAAAACATGAAAATAATATAAATTATGACAGTATGGATTACAATTTGATGCGGTATTGCAGAGGAAATCCATACTGAACCGTTACCAGTATCAAGAGCTGTTTCCCGGTCAAAACGATTTCCTCCATTTATTGAGTAATAACAATATAAAAAAAGTTGGAATTTCAATTCAGAAATTTGACTTTGAGATTTTTTTTTTGTTTTATTACCACGCGAGCTGCTTGCAGCTCGCGCCTCAATGAAAAATATCGAACAAAAAACAAACAAATTACCTACACAAAAAAAAATCTAATCACATGCCATAGTATACACAGGTCCTCGGTAGGTTGTTAGGTTTTTTTTTTTATACTATTTCATAGTTTTTGCACGCAAAAAAACTTCTAATCAAATGCCATAGTATGTAGAGGTTGTAGGGGTCAAAAGGGTTTGTAGGGGTTTGTAGGGGTTTGTAGGGGTTTGTAGGGGTTTGTAGGGGTTTGTAAGGGTTGTAGGGGTTTGTAGGGGTTGTAGGGGATTTTAGGGGTTTGTAGGGGTTGTAGGGGTTTTTAGGGGTTGTAGGGGTTGTAGGGGTTTGTAGGGGTTTGTAGGGGTTTGTAGGGGTTTGTAGGGGTTGTAGGGGTTTGTAGGGGTTTGTAGGGATTTTTAGGGGTTTCTAGGGGTTGTAGGGGTTTGTAGGGGTTTCTAGGGGTTGTAGGGGTTGTAGGGGTTTGTAGGGGTTTGTAGGGGTTTGTAGGGGTTTTTAGGGGTTGTAGGGGTTTTTAGGGGTTTGTAGGGGTTTGTAGGGGTTTTTAGGGGATGTAGGGGTTTTTAGGGGTTTGTAGGGGTTTGTAGGGATTTTTAGGGGTTGTAGGGGTTTGTAGGGGTTTGTAGGGGTTGTAGGGGTTTCTAGGGGTTGTAGGGGTTTGTAGGGGTTTGTAGGGGTTTTTAGGGGTTTGTAGGGGTTCGTAGGGGTTTGTAGGGGTTGTAGGGGTTTGTAGGGGTTTGTAGGGGTTGTAGGGGTTTGTAGGGGTTTGTAGGGGTTTTAGGGGTTGTAGGGGTTTGTAGGGGTTTGTAGGGGTTTGTAGGGGTTTGTAGGGGTTTGTAGGGGTTTGTAGGGTTTGTAGGGGTTGTAGGGGTTTGTAGGGGTTTGTAGGGGTTTGTAGGGGTTGTAGGGGTTTGTAGGGGTTTGTAGGGGTTGTAGGGGTTTGTAGGTTTGTAGGGTTTGTAGGGTTTGTAGGGGTTTGTAGGGGTTTGTAGGGGTTTTTAGGGGTTGTAGGAGTTTGTAGTGGTTTGTAGGGGTTTGTAGGGGTTTTTAGGGGTTTGTAGGGGTTGTAGGGGTTTGTAGGGGTTTGTAGGGGTTTGTAGGGGTTTGTAGGGGTTTTTAGGGGTTGTAGGGGTTTGTAGGGGTTTGTAGGGGTTTGTAGGGGTTTTTAGGGGTTTGTAGGGGTTAGTAGGGACAAGTAGGGGTTTGTTACAATTACAACAGCAACAAAACCACACGCGAGCTGCATGCAGCTCGCGCCGCACGCAAAATCTAGTCTATATATTATAAAGCTCAATCCCGGTGACTGATTGACATGTTTGTTCTCCTAGAAGGAGCCGTTTTAGGGGGGGGGTTTGTATGGGGGAAGTGTGCAGGAGGGGGGAGCGACCAGGAATTAGGCAATGACATTTCGAAAAAACCAAGATGACAGCTGTCAGATTTGACAGCTCCTAAACGGTTACAGGTAGGGTTTTCAAAATGGGAGGGTAGAAAGAGGGGGGGAAAAAATTAAAAAAAATTGAAAAAAAAAAAAAAAAAAAAAGATGGCGGCTTCGAAATTTGACTTTGAATTTTACCGATTTTCATACTCCACTTTGGCGGGGTGCTTTGTTCTGGCAACATTGGCGTACGGTGAATCTGTTTTGCTTCAATAATTGCCAGTATCCTGTAGAATGACGTGTAAGTACGGCTTTTTCGAAATTCAAAATGGCGGACGCTGTGGCGGCCATTTTGTAAAAAGCAAAAATTTTTCAAATTTTCCAACCCGAAAATGACGCTGTTGGCAACACCCGAGCCGGACGACTTGTATGGAGCGGTCGTGAAGAACGGTGAAGAGTGTTGCCTGGCGAGAAAATTTTCCCCATTTTTTGGGTAATTTCCGAGATTTTCCCCAAAAAAGTGAAAAGTAGAAATAATGACATTTTTAATCAAAATTTGATGCAGTATCGTTGAAAAGGTCCATGCGAATGACATTTGACCATTTTTGTCCCCCTCAGCTGGCAACACTGGAATCAGGCGAACTTTTTTTATTTTTGGGCCCGACTTTTACGCGAGCTCTAGATTCCTTCTACGAAAGTTTCCAAATTTAAATTTTGTTTATGCAGAAACCTTGTCGGTGAACTGCTTAATATGGGAAAACTATACGTTTTTTGAAATTTTTGAATACGGACAATTTGGCGGCCATATTGTAAAAAGACAAAATTTTCAAAATTTTCCATGTGAAAAATGAGGCATTTGGCAACACCCGAGCCGGACGACTTGTATGGGGCGGTTGTGTAGAACGATGAAGAGTGTTGCCTGGCTAGAAAATTTTCCCCATTTTTCGGGTAATTTCCGAGATTTTCCCCAAAAAAGTGAAAATTAGAAATATTGACATTTTGAATCAAAATTTGATGAGGTATCGTTTAAAAGGTCCATGCGAATGACATTTGACCATTTTTGTCGCTTTCAATTTGGCAACACTGGGAAAAAGCAAACTTTTTAAGTTTTGGGCCCGACTCTTACGCGAGCTCTAGATTCCTTCTACGAAAGTTTCCAAATTCAAATTTTGTTTATGCAGAAACCTTGTCGGTGAACTGCTTAATATGGGAAAACTATACGTTTTTTGAAATTTTTGAATATGGTCAATTTGGCGGCCATTTTGTAAAATGACGAAATTTTCAAAATTTTCCAAGTGAAAAATGAGGCTGTTGGCAACACCCTAGCCGGACAACTTGTAAGGGGCTATTCTGAATAACAATGAAAAGTGTTGCCTGGTTTAAAAAAAATCCCCATTTTCCGGATGTTTTCCGAGATTTTCCCCAAAAACCTGAAAAGTAAAAAAAATTACAATTTGAATCAAAATTTGATGAGGTATCGTTTAGAAGCTCCATGCGAATGACATTTGACTATTTTCGTTCCCCTCAGCTGGCAACACTGGGAGCAGTCGAAGGTGTTATTTTTGGGCCCAACTCGGCTACTTTCCTTTTTTTTCCACTACGAAAGTTGCCATGCGCAAATTCTGAGTATGCACAAGTGTTGCCACTGAACTTCTCCATCTTGGTTATTTAATTCGTTTTTTCGAAATTCAAAATGGCGGATGCTGTGGCGGCCATTTTGTAAAAAGACGAAATTTTCTGAATTTTACAACTGGAAAATGAGGCTGTTGGCAACACCCGAGCCGGAAGACTTGTATGGGGCGGTTGTGGAGAACAGTAAAGAATGTTGCCTGGCGAGAAAATTTTCCCCATTTTTCGGGTAATTTCCGAGATTTTCCTCAAAAAGGTGAAAAGTAGAAATAATGTCATTTTATATCAAAATTTGATGTAGTATCGTTGAAAAGGTCCATGCAAATGACATTTGACCATTTTTGTCCCCCTCAGCTGGCAACACTGGGATAAGGCGAACTTTGTAATTTTTGGGCCCGACTCGGCTACTTTCCTTATTTTTCCGCAACGAAAGTTGTCATGCGCAAATTCTGGTTGTCATGCGCAAATTCTGAGTATGCACAAGTGTTGCCACTGAATTGTTCCATATGGAAAAATTATTGGTTTTTTGAAATTCAAAATGGCGGACGCTGTGGCGGCCATTTTGTAAAAAGCAGAAATTTTCCAAATTTTCCAAGTGAAAAATGAGGCTGTTGGCAACACCCGAGCCAGACATGTTGTATGGAGCCATTGTGTAAAACGATGAAAAGTATTGCCTGGTGAAAAAACATTCCCCATTTTCCGGGTATTTTCCGAGATTTTCCATAAAATGTAAAAAAAAAAAAAATGGTATTTTGAATCAAAATTTGATGTAGACTTGAAGGAGAGGACCATGAGAGTGACTTTTGACTATTTTGGTTGCATTGAGATGGCAACACTGGGAGCATGCGAGTAGTGAAATTTTCGGGTCCGACTCGGCTACGAGCTCAAGTTTCCTTTTACCAATGTTGCCATATGGCAATTCTGTTTATGCAGAAATGTGGCCAGTGCCCTGCTTAATCTTTGACATTCTATTCGTTTTTTCAAAATAAAAGATGGCGGACGCTGTGGCGGCCATTTTGTAAAAAGATGAAATTTTCTGAATTTTACAACTGGAAAATGAGGCTTTTGGCAACACCCGAGCTGGACAACTTGTATGGAGCCGTTGTGTAAAACGATGAAAAGTGTTGCCTGGTTAAAAAAAAATCCCCATTTTTCGGGTAGTTTCCGAGATTTTCCATAAAATGTAAAAAAAAAAAAAATGGTATTTTGAATCAAAATTTGATGTTGACTTGAAGAAGAGGACCATGTGAGTGACTTTTGACTATTTTGGTTGCAGTGAGTTGGCAACACTGGGAGCATGCGAGTAGTGAAATTTTCGGGTCCGACTCGGCTACGAGTTCAAGTTTCCTTCTACCAAAGTTGCCATATGGCAATTCTGTTTATGCAGATATGTTGCCAGTGCACTGCTTCATCTTTAATATTTTATTCGTTTTTTCAAAATAAAAGATGGCGGTCGCTGTGGCGGCCATTTTGTAAAAATATGAAATTTTCCAAATTTTCCAAGTGAAAAATGAGGCTGTTGGCAACTCCCGAGCCGGACAACTTGTATGGGGCGGTTGTTTAGAATGACAAAAAGTGTTGCCTGGTGAAAGAAAAATCACCATTTTCCGGGTATTTTCCGAGATTTTCCGCAAAAACATGAAAATAATATAAATTATGAAGTATGGATTACAATTTGATGCGGTATTGCAGAGGAAATCCATACTGAACCGTTACCAGTATCAAGAGCTGTTTCGCGGTCAAAACGATTTCCTCCATTTATTGAGTAATAACAATATAAAAAAAGTTGGAATTTCAATTCAGAAATTTGACTTTGAGATTTTTTTTTTGTTTTATTACCACGCGAGCTGCTTGCAGCTCGCACCTCAATGAAAAATATCGAACAAAAAACAAACAAATTGCCTACACAAAAAAAAATCTAATCACATGCCATAGTATACACAGGTCCTCGGTAGGTTGTTAGGTATTTTTTTTTTAAACTATTTCATAGTTTTTGCACGCAAAAAAACTTCTAATCAAATGCCATAGTATGTAGAGGTTGTAGGGGTTTAAAGGGGTTTGTAGGGGTTTGTAGGGGTTGTAGGGGTTTGTAGGGGTTTGTAGGGGTTGTAGGGGTTTGTAGGGGTTATAGGGGTTTTTAGGGGTTGTAGGGGTTTGTAGGGGTTTGTAGGGGTTTGTAGGGGTTGTAGGGGATTGTAGGGGTTTGTAGGGGTTGTAGGGGTTTGTAGGGGTTGTAGGGGTTTGTAGGGGTTTGTAGGGGTTTGTAGGGGTTGTAGGGGTTTGTAGGGGTTTGTAGGGGTTGTAGGGGTTTGTAGGGGTTGTAGGGGAATTTAGGGGTTGTAGGGGTTTGTAGGGGGTTGTAGGGGTTTGTAGGGGTTTGTAGGGGTTGTAGGGGTTTGTAGGGGTTGTAGGGGTTTTTAGGGGTTGTAGGGGTTTGTAGGGGTTTGTAGGGGTTTGTAGGGGTTTGTAGGGGTTGTAGGGGCTTTTAGGGGTTTGTAGGGGTTTGTAGGGGTTGTAGGGGTTTGTAGGGTTTCTAGGGGTTTTTAGGGGTTTTTAGGGGTTTTTAGGGGTTTTTACGGGGTTGTAGAGGTTTGTAGGGGTTTTTAGGGGTTGTAGGGGTTTTTAGGGGTTTGTAGGGGTTGTAGGGGTTTGTAGGGGTTGTAGGGGTTTTTAGGGGTTGTAGGGGATTTTAGGGGTTTTTAGGGGTTTGTAGGGGTTTGTAGGGGTTTGTAGGGTTTGTAGGGGTTGTAGGGGTTGTAGGGGTTTTTAGGGGTTGTAGGGATTTGTAGGGTTTTGTAGGGGTTTGTAGGGGTTTGTAGGGGTTCATAGGGGTTTGTAGGGGACCTAGGGGTTGTAGGGGTTTGAAGGGTTTTTTAGGGGTTGTAGGGGTTTGTAGGGGTTGTAGGGGTTTTTAGGGGTTTGTAGGGGTTTGTAGGGATTTGTAGGGGTTTGTAGGGGTTTCTAGGGGTTTGTAGGGGTTGTAGGGGTTGTAGGGGTTTTTAGGGGTTGTAGGGATTTGTAGGGTTTTGTAGGGGTTTGTAGGGGTTGAAGGGGTTTGTAGGGGTTCGTAGGGGTTTGTAGGGGTTTTTAGGGGTTGTAGGGGTTTTTAGGGGATTGTAGGGGTTTTTAGGGGTTGTAGGGGTTAGTAGGGGTTTGTAGGGGTTTGTAGGGATTTGTAGGGGTTTGTAGGGGTTTCTAGGGGTTTGTAGGGGTTGTAGGGGTTGTAGGGGTTTTTAGGGGTTGTAGGGATTTGTAGGGTTTTGTAGGGGTTTGTAGGGGTTGAAGGGGTTTGTAGGGGTTCGTAGGGGTTTGTAGGGGTTTTTAGGGGTTGTAGGGGTTTTTAGGGGATTGTAGGGGTTTTTAGGGGTTGTAGGGGTTAGTAGGGGTTTGTAGGGGTTTGTAGGGGTTTGTAGGGGTTGTAGGGGTTTGTAGGGGTTTGTAGGGGTTGTAGGGGTTCGTAGGGATTTGTAGGGATTTGTAGGGTTTGTAGGGGTTTGTAGGGGTTGTAGGGATTTGTAGGGTTTTGTAGGGGTTTGTAGGGGTTCGTAGGGGTTTGTAGGGGTTTTTAGGGGTTGTAGGGGTTTGTAGGGGTTTTTAGGGGTTGGTAGGGGTTGTAGGGGTTTTTTGGGGTTGTAGGGGTTTGTAGGGGTTTGTAGGGGTTTGTAGGGGTTGTAGGGGTTTCTAGGGGTTTGTAGGGGTTGTAGGGGTTGTAGGGGATTTTAGGGGTTGTAGGGATTTGTAGGGTTTTGTAGGGGTTTGTAGGGGTTGAAGGGGTTTGTAGGGGTTCGTAGGGGTTGTAGGGGATTTTAGGGGTTTGTAGGGGTTTGTAGGGGTTGTAGGGGTTTTTAGGGGTTGTAGGCGTTTGTAGGGGTTAGTAGGGGTTTGTAGGGGTTGTTGGGGTTTGTAGGGGTTGTAGGGGTTTGTAGGGGTTTGTAGGGGATTTTAGGGGTTTGTAGGGGTTGTAGGGGTTTGTAGGGGTTTGTAGGGGTTGTAGGGGTTTTTAGGGGTTTGTAGGGGTTGTTGGGGTTTGTAGGGGTTTGTAGGAATTGTAGGGGTTTGTAGGGGTTTGTAGGGGTTTTTAGGGGTTTTTAGGGGTTGTAGGGGTTTGTAGGGGTTGTTGGGGTTTGTAGGGGTTGTAGGGGTTTTTAGGGGTTGTAGGGGTTTGTAGGGGTTTGTAGGGGTTTGTAGGGGTTGTAGGGGTTTGTAGGGGTTTGTAGGGGTTGTAGGGGTTTGTAGGGGTTGTAGGGGTTTTTAGGGGTTGTAGGGGTTTGTAGGGGTTTGTAGGGGTTGTAGGGGTTTGTAGGGGTTGTAGGGGTTTGTAGGGGTTTGTAGGGGTTGTAGGGGTTTGTAGGGGTTTGTAGGGGTTTTTAGGAGTTTGTAGGGATTGTAGGGGTTTGTAGGGGTTGTTGGGGTTTGTAGGGGTTTGTAGGGGTTGTAGGGGTTTTTAGGGGTTGTAGGGGTTTGTAGGGGTTTGTAGGGTTTGTAGGGGTTGTAGGGGTTTGTAGGGGTTGTAGGGGTTTGTAGGGGTTTGTAGGGGTTTCTAGGGGTTTGTAGGGCTTGTAGGGGTTTGTAGGGGTTGTAGGGGTTTTTAGGGGTTTCTAGGGGTTTTAGGGGTTTGTAGGGGTTTGTAGGGGTTTGTAGGGGTTTGTAGGGGTTGTAGGGGTTTGTAGGGGTTGTAAGTTTTCGTAAGGGTTCTAATTTATTACAACAGCAACGATAATCTCACGCGAGCTGCTTGCAGCTCGCGCACCCATCAAACCTCGATAGGACTTGGAGAAATTTAGACAGAAATATGACTTGAAGAATTTTTTTTTTCTGTTTTTTGCCACGCGAGCTGCTTGCAGCTCGCGCCTCAATGAAAAATAAACAAATTACCAACACAAGAAAACTTCTAATCACAGGTCCTCGGTAGGTTGTTAGGTTTTTTTTTTATACTATTTGATCGTATTTGTTTACAAGAAAACTTCTAATCACATGCCATGGTATACACAGGTCCTCGGTAGGTTGTTAGGTTTTTTTTTTATACCATTTTATAGTATCTGTACGCAAGAAAACTTCTAATTTCATGCCATAGTATGTAGGGATTTGTTGGGGTTGTAGGGGTTTGTAGGGGTTTGTAGGGGTTGTAGGGGTTTGTAGGTTTGTAGGGGTTTGTAGGGGTTGTTGGGGTTTGTAGGGGTTTGTAGGGGTTGTAGGGGTTTTTAGGGGTTGTAGGGGTTTGTAGGGGTTTGTAGGGGTTTTTAGGGGTTTGTAGGGGTTGGTAGGTTAGGGGTTTGTAGGGGTTGTAAGGGTTTGTAGGGGTTTTTAGCGGTTGTAGGGGTTTGTAGGGGTTGTAGGGATTTGTAGGGGTTGAAGGGGTGTTGTAGGGGTTGTAGGGGTTTGTAGGGGTTGTAGGGGGTTTAAAGGTAGTTTTAGGGGTTTGTTACACTTACAACAGCTACAACAACAACACGCGAGCTGCATGCAGCTCGCGCCGCACGCAAAATCTAGTCTATATATTATAAAGCTAAATAACGGTGACTGATTGACATGTTTGTTCTCCTAGAAGGAGTCGGTTTAGGGGGGGGGTATGTTTGGGGGAAGTTTAGGGGGGGTGAATCTGACCAGAAGTGTCGGATTCGAATTTTGAATTTTTCGAAATGACAGCTGTCAGATTTGACAGCTCCCAAGCGGTGCTAGGTAGGGTTTTCAAAAGTTGTGCATCCTATAGAGGTGCAAGAAAAATTAAAAAAAAAAATAAAAAAAAAAAAAAAAAACAAGATGGCGGCTCCGGAATTGGACATTGAAAATTTGCCATTTTCAGACTCCACTTTGGCGGGGTGCTTTGTTCTGGCAACATTGGCGTACGGTGAATCTGTTTTGCTTCAATAATTGCCAGTATCCTGTAGAATGACGTGTAAGTACGGCTTTTTCGAAATTCAAAATGGCGGACGCTGTGGCGGCCATTTTGTAAAAAGCAAAAATTTTCCAAATTTTCCAACCCGAAAATGACGCTGTTGGCAACACCCGAGCCGGACGACTTGTATGGAGCGGTCGTGTAGAACGGTGAAGAGTGTTGCCTGGCGAGAAAATTTTCCCCATTTTTCGGGTAATTTCCTAGATTTTCCCCAAAAAGGTGAAAAATAGAAATAACGACATTTTTAATCAAAATTTGATGTGGTATCGTTTAAAAGGTCCATGCAAATGACATTTGACCATTTTTGTCGCTTTCAATTTGGCAACACTGGGAAAAAGCAAACTTTTTAAGTTTTGGGCCCGACTCGGCTACTTCCCATATTTTTCCACTACGAAAGTTGCCATGCGTGAATTCGGAGTATGCACAAGTGTTGCCACTGAACTGCTCCATATTAATTATTTTATTCATTTTTTCGAAATTCAAAATGGCGGACGCTGTGGCGGCCATTTTGTAAAAAGCAAAAATTTTCCAAATTTTCCAACCTGAAAATGACGCTGTTGGCAACACCCGAGCCTGAGAACTTGTATGGGGCGGTTGTGTAGAACGGTGAAGAGTGTTGCCTGGCAAGAAAATTTTCCCCATTTTTCGGGTAATTTCCGAGATTTTCCCCAAAAAGGAGAAAATTAGAAATATTTACATTTTGAATCAAAATTTGATGTGGTATCGTTGAAAAGGTCCATGCGAATGACATTTGACCATTTTTGTCCCCGTCAGCTGGCAACACTGAAATCAGGCGAACTTTTTTTATTTTTGCGCCCGACTCGGCTACTTTCCTTATTTTTCCACTACGAAAGTTGCCATGCGCAACTTCCGAGTATGCACAAGTGTTGCCATTGAACTGCTCCATATGGGAAAATTATTGGTTTTTCAAAATTCAAAATGGCGGACGCTATGGCGGCCATTTTGTAAAAAGACGAAATTTTCAAAATTTTCCAAGTGAAAAATGAGGCGGTTGGCAACACCCGAGCTGGACGACTTGTATGGGGCCATTGTGTAAAACGATGAAAAGTGTTGCCTGGTGAAAAAAAATTCCCCATTTTCCGGGTATTTTCCGAGATTTTCCCCAAAAAACTGAAAATAAAAAAAAATACAATTTGAATCAAAATTTGATGAGGTGTCGTTAAGGAGGTCCATGCGAATGACATTTGACCATTTTGGTCGCTCTGAGCTGGCAACACTGGGAGCAGGCAAAGGTGTTATTTTTGGGCCCAATTCGGCTACTTTCCTTTTTTTTCCACTACGAAAGTTGCCATGCGCAAATTCTGAGTATGCACAAGTGTTGCCATTGAACTGCTTCATCTTGAACATTCTATTCGTTTTTTCGAAATTCAAAATGGCAGACGCTGTGGTGGCCATTTTGTAAAATGACGAAATTTTCTGAATTTTACAACTGGAAAATGAGGCTGTTGGCAACACCCGAGCTGGAATAGTTGTATGGAGCGGTTGTGTAGAATGACTAAAAGTGTTGCCTGGTATTAAAAATTTCCCCATTTTTAGGGTATTTTTTGAGATTTTCCTAAAAATTTAAAAAAAATAAATAATGACATTTTGAATCAAAATTTGATGTAGACTTGAAGAATAGGACCATGTGAGTGACTTTTGACTATTTTGGTTGCAGTGAGTTGGCAACACTGGGAGCATGCGAGTAGTGAAATTTTCGGGTCCGACTCGGCTACGAGCTCAAGTTTCCTTCTACCAAAATTGCCATATGGCAATTCTGTTTATGCAGAAATGTTGCCAGTGCACTGCTTCATCTTTGACATTCTATTCGATTTTTTCAAAATTAAAGAATGCGGACGCTGTGGCGGCCATTTTGTAAATTTTGAAATTTTCCAAATTTTCCAAGTGAAAAATGAGGCTGTTGGCAACACCCGAGCCGGACAACCTGTATGGGGCCATTGTGTAAAACGATGAAAAGTGTTGCCTGGGGAAAAAAAAATCCCCAGTTTCCGGGTATTTTCCGAGATTTTCCCCAAAAACATGAAAATATTATAAATTATGACAGTATGGATTAGAATGTGATGCGGTACTGAAAAGGAAATCAACACTGAACCATTACCAGTATCAAGAGCTGTTTCCCGGTCAAAACGATTTCCTCCATTTTTTGGGTAATAACAATATAAAAAAAAGTTGGAATTTCAAATCAGAAATTTGACTTAAAGTTTTTTATTTTTTTATTACCACGCGAGCTGCTTGCAGCTCGCGCCTCAATGAAAAATAAACAAATTACCAACACAAGAAAACTTCTAATCACAGATCCTCGGTAGGTTGTTAGGTTTTTTTTTTTTATACTATTTGATCGTATTTGTTTGCAAGAAAACTTCTAATCACATGCCATGGTATACACAGGTCCTCGGTAGGTTGTTAGGTTTTTTTTTTTATACCAATTTATGGTATCTGTACGCAAGAAAACTTCTAATTTCATGCCATAGTATGTAGGGATTTGTTGGGGTTGTAGGGGTTTGTAGGGGTTTGTAGGGATTTGTAGGGGTTGTAGGGGTTTTAAGGGGTTGTAGGGGTTTGTAGGGGTTGTAGGGGTTTGTAGGGGTTGTAGGGGTTTGTAGGGGTTTGTAGGGGTTTGTAGGGGTTGTAGGGGTTTGTAGGGGTTTCTAGAGGTTTGTAGGGGTTTGTAGGGGTTGTAGGGATTTGTAGGGGTTTGTAGGGGTTTGTAGGGGTTTGTAGGGGTTTTTAGGGGTTGTAGGGGTTTGTAGGGGTTTGTAGGGGTTTTTAGGGGTTGTAGGGGTTTGTAGGGGTTTTTAGGGGTTGTAGGGGTTTTAGGGGTTGTAGGGGTTTGTAGGGGTTGTAGGGGTTTGTAGGGGTTTGTAGGGGTTGTAGGGGTTTGTAGGTTTGTAGGGGTTGTAGGGGTTTGTAGGTTTGTAGGGGTTTTTAGGGGTTGTAGGGGTTTGTAGGGGTTTGTAGGGGTTTTTAGGGGTTGTAGGGGTTTGTAGGGGTTTTAGGGGTTGTAGGGGTTTGTAGGGGTTTGTAGGGGTTTTAAGGGGTTGTAGGGGTTTGTAGGGATTGTAGGGGTTTGTAGGGGTTTGTAGGGGTTTGTAGGGGTTTGTAGGGGTTTTTAGGGGTTGTAGGGGTTTGTAGGGGTTTGTAGGGGTTTTTAGGGGTTGTAGGGGTTTGTAGGGGTTTTTAGGGGTTGTAGGGGTTTGTAGGGGTTTTAGGGGTTGTAGGGGTTTGTAGGGGTTGTAGGGGTTTTTAGGGGTTTGTAGGGGTTGTAGGGGTTTGTAGGGGTTTTTAGGGGTTTCTAGGGGTTGTAGGGGTTTGTAGGGGTTTGTAGGGGTTTCTAGGGGTTGTAGGGGTTGTAGGGGTTTGTAGGGGTTTGTAGGGGTTTGTAGGGGTTTGTAGGGGTTTTTAGGGGTTGTAGGGGTTTTTAGGGGTTGTAGGGGTTTTTAGGGGTTTGTAGGGATTTTTAGGGGTTGTAGGGGTTTGTAGGGGTTTGTAGGGGTTTTTAGGGGTTTGTAGGGGTTCGTAGGGGTTTGTAGGGGTTGTAGGGGTTTGTAGGGGTTTGTAGGGGTTTCTAGGGGTTGTAGGGGTTGTAGGGGTTTGTAGGGGGTTGTAGGGGTTTCTAGGGGTTGTAGGGGTTTGTAGGGGTTTGTAGGGGTTGTAGGGGTTTTTAGGGGTTTGTAGGGGTTTGTAGGGGTTTGTAGGGGTTGTAGGGGTTTGTAGGGGTTGTAGGGGTTTGTAGGGGTTTGTAGGGGTTTTTAGGGGTTCGTAGGGGTTTGTAGGGGTTGTAGGGGTTTGTAGGGGTTTGTAGGGGTTTGTAGGTTTGTAGGGGTTTGTAGGGGTTTGTAGGTTTGTAGGGGTTTGTAGGGGTTTGTAGGGGTTTTTAGGGGTTGTAGGGGTTTGTAGGGGTTTGTAGGGGTTGTAGGGGTTTGTAGGGATTTGTAGGGGTTTGTAGGGGTTTGTAGGGGTTTGTAGGTTTGTAGGGGTTTGTAGGTTTGTAGGGGTTTGTAGGGGTTGTAGTGGTTTTTAGGGGTTTGTAGGGGTTTGTAGGGGTTGTAGGGGTTTTTAGGGGTTTGAAGGGGTTTGTAGGGGTTTGTAGGGGTTGTAGGGGTTGTAGGGGTTTGTAGGGGTTTGTAGGGGTTTTTAGGGGTTGTAGGGGTTTGTAGGGGTTTGTAGGGGTTTGTTGGGGTTTGTAGGGGTTTTTAGGGGTTTTTAGGGGTTGTAGGGGTTTGTAGGGGTTTGTAGGGGTTTTTAGGGGTTGTAGGGGTTTGTAGGGGTTTGTAGGGATTTTTAGGGGTTTCTAGGGGTTGTAGGGGTTTGTAGGGGTTTGTAGGGGTTTCTAGGGGTTGTAGGGGTTGTAGGGGTTTGTAGGGGTTTGTAGGGGTTTCTAGGGGTTGTAGGGGTTGTAGGGGTTTGTAGGGGTTTGTAGGGGGTTGTAGGGGTTTCTAGGGGTTGTAGGGGTTTGTAGGGGTTGTAGGGGTTTTTAGGGGTTTGTAGGGGTTTGTAGGGGTTGTAGGGGTTTGTAGGGGTTGTAGGGGTTTGTAGGGGTTTGTAAGGGTTTTTAGGGGTTGTAGGGGTTTGTAGGGGTTTGTAGGGATTTTTAGGGGTTTCTAGGGGTTGTAGGGGTTTGTAGGGGTTTGTAGGGGTTTCTAGGGGTTTTAGGGGTTGTAGGGGTTTGTAGGGGTTTGTAGGGGTTTTTAGGGGTTTGTAGGGGTTTTTAGGGGTTGTAGGGGTTTTTAGGGGTTTGTAGGGGTTTGTAGGGGTTTTTAGGGGTTGTAGGGGTTTTTAGGGGTTTGTAGGGGTTTGTAGGGATTTTTAGGGGTTGTAGGGGTTTGTAGGGGTTTGTAGGGATTGTAGGGGTTTCTAGGGGTTGTAGGGGTTTGTAGGGGTTTGTAGGGGTTTTTAGGGGTTCGTAGGGGTTCGTAGGGGTTTGTAGGGGTTGTAGGGGTTTGTAGGGGTTTGTAGGGGTTTGTAGGTTTGTAGGGGTTTGTAGGTTTGTAGGGGTTTGTAGGGGTTGTAGTGGTTTTTAGGGGTTTGTAGGGGTTTGTAGGGGTTGTAGGGGTTTTTAGGGGTTTGTAGGGGTTTGTAGGGGTTTGTAGGGGTTGTAGGGGTTTGTAGGGGTTGTAGGGGTTTGTAGGGGTTTGTAGGGGTTTTTAGGGGTTGTAGGGGTTTGTAGGGGTTTGTAGGGGTGGTAGGGGTTTGTTGGGGTTTGTAGGGGTTTTTAGGGGTTTTTAGGGGTTGTAGGGGTTTGTAGGGGTTTGTAGGGATTTTTAGGGGTTTCTAGGGGTTGTAGGGGTTTGTAGGGGTTTGTAGGGATTTTTAGGGGTTTCTAGGGGTTGTAGGGGTTTGTAGGGGTTTGTAGGGGTTTCTAGGGGTTGTAGGGGTTGTAGGGGTTTGTAGGGGTTTGTAGGGGGTTGTAGGGGTTTCTAGGGGTTGTAGGGGTTTGTAGGGGTTTGTAGGGGTTGTAGGGGTTTTTAGGGGTTTGTAGGGGTTTGTAGGGGTTGTAGGGGTTTTTAGGGGTTGTAGGGGTTTTTAGGGGTTTGTAGGGGTTTGTAGGGGTTTCTAGGGGTTGTAGGGGTTGTAGGGGTTTGTAGGGGTTTGTAGGGGTTTGTAGGGGTTTGTAGGGGTTTTTAGGGGTTGTAGGGGTTTGTAGGGGTTTGTAGGGGTTTTTAGGGGTTGTAGGGGTTTTTAGGGGTTTGTAGGGGTTAGTAGGGATTTTTAGGGGTTGTAGGGGTTTGTAGGGGTTGTAGGGGTTTCTAGGGGTTGTAGGGGTTTGTAGGGGTTTGTAGGGGTTTGTAGGGGTTTTTAGAGGTTTGTAGGGGTTTGTAGGGGTTTGTAGGGGTTGTAGGGGTTTGTAGGGGTTGTAGGGGTTGTAGGGGTTTGTAGGGGTTTGTAGGGGTTTTTAGGGGTTGTAGGGGTTTGAAGGGGTTTGTAGGGGTTGTAGGGGTTTGTAGGGGTTGTAGGGGTTTGTAGGGGTTGTAGGGGTTTGTAGAGAATGTAGGGGTTTTAAGGGGTTGTAGGGGTTTGTAGGGGTTTTTAGGGGTTGTAGGGGTTTGTAGGGGTTTGTAGGGGTTTTAGGGGTTGTAGGGGTTTGTAGGGGTTTGTAGTGGTTTGTAGGGGTTTGTAGGGGTTTGTAGGGGTTTGTAGGGTTTGTAGGGGTTGTAGGGGTTTGTAGGGGTTTGTAGGGGTTTGTAGGGGTTGTAGGGGTTTGTAGGTTTGTAGGGTTTGTAGGGTTTGTAGGGGTTTGTAGGGGTTTGTAGGGGTTTTTAGGGGTTTGTAGGGGTTGTAGGGGTTTGTAGGGGTTTGTAGGGGTTTGTAGGGGTTTGTAGGGGTTTTTAGGGGTTGTAGGGGTTTGTAGGGGTTTGTAGGGGTTTGTAGGGGTTTGTAGAGAATGTAGGGGTTTTTAGGGGTTGTAGGGGTTTGTAGGGGTTTTTAGGGGTTGTAGGGGTTTGTAGGGGTTTGTAGGGGTTTTAGGGGTTGTAGGGGTTTGTAGGGGTTTGTAGGGGTTTGTAGGGTTTGTAGGGGTTGTAGGGGTTTGTAGGGGTTTGTAGGGGTTGTAGGGGTTTGTAGGTTTGTAGGGTTTGTAGGGTTTGTAGGGGTTTGTAGGGGTTTGTAGGGGTTGTAGGGGTTTGTAGGGGTTTGTAGGGGTTTGTAGGGGTTTGTAGGGGTTTTTAGGGGTTGTAGGGGTTTGTAGGGGTTTGTAGGGGTTTGTAGGGGTTTTTAGGGGTTTGTAGGGG
Source organism: Epirrita christyi (assembly GCA_951392215.1). Taxonomy (NCBI): domain Eukaryota; kingdom Metazoa; phylum Arthropoda; class Insecta; order Lepidoptera; family Geometridae; genus Epirrita; species Epirrita christyi. The sequence goes on from OX595861.1 coordinate 678,181, forward strand.
TTAGTAGGGACAAGTAGGGGTTTGTTACAATTACAACAGCAACAAAACCACACGCGAGCTGCATGCAGCTCGCGCCGCACGCAAAATCTAGTCTATATATTATAAAGCTCAATCCCGGTGACTGATTGATATGGTTGTTCTCCTAGAAGGAGTCGTTTTAGGGGGGGGGTTTGTTTGGGGGAAGTTTAGGGGGGGTCAATCTCACCAGGAATTAGGCAATGACATTTCGAAAAAACTAAAATGACAGCTGTCAGATTTGACATCTCCTAAACGGTTATAGGTAGGGTTTTCAAAATGGGAGGGTAGAAAGAAGGCGGGAAAAAATTAAAAAAATTTGAAAAAAAAAAAAAAAAAAACAAGATGGCGGCTTCGGAATTTGACTTTGAATTTTACCGATTTTCATACTCTACTTTGGCGGGGTGCTTTGTTCTGGCAACATTGGCGTACGGTGAATCTGTTCTGCTTTAATAATTGCCAGTATCCTGTAGAATGCCGTGTAAGTACGGCTTTTTCGAAATTCAAAATGGCGGACGCTGTGGCGGCCATTTTGTAAAAAGCAAAAATTTTCCAAATTTTCCAACCCGAAAATGACGCTGTTGGCAACACCCGAGCCGGACGACTTGTATCGGGCGGTCGTGTAGAACGGTGAAGAGTGTTGCCTGGCGAGAAAATTTTCCCCATTTTTCGGGTAATTTCCGAGATTTTCCCCAAAAAGGTGAAAAGTAGAAATAATGACATTTTAAATCAAAATTTGATGCAGTATCGTTGAAAAGGTCCATGCGAATGACATTTGACCAATTTTGTTCCCCTCAGCTGGCAACACTGGAATCAGGCGAACTTTATTTATTTTTGGGCCCGACTTTTACGCGAGCTCTAGATTCCTTCTACGAAAGTTTCCAAATTTAAATTTTGTTTATGCAGAAACCTTGTCGGTGAACTGCTTAATATGGGAAAACTATACGTTTTTTGAAATTTTTGAATACGGACAATTTGGCGGCCATATTGTAAAAAGACAAAATTTTCAAAATTTTCCATGTGAAAAATGAGGCATTTGGCAACACCCGAGCCGGACGACTTGTATGGGGCGGTTGTGTAGAACGATGAAGAGTGTTGCCTGGCTAGAAAATTTTCCCCATTTTTCGGGTAATTTCCGAGATTTTCCCCAAAAAAGTGAAAATTAGAAATATTGACATTTTGAATCAAAATTTGATGTGGTATCGTTTAAAAGGTCCATGCGAATGACATTTGACCATTTTTGTCGCTTTCAATTTGGCAACACTGGGAAAAAGCAAACTTTTTAAGTTTTGGGCCCGACTCTTACGCGAGCTCTAGATTCCTTCTACGAAAGTTTCCAAATTCAAATTTTGTTTATGCAGAAACCTTGTCGGTGAACTGCTTAATATAGGAAAACTATACGTTTTTTGAAATTTTTGAATACGGACAATTTGGCGGCCATTTTGTAAAAAGACAAAATATTCAAAATTTTCCATGTGAAAAATGAGGCATTTGGCAACACCCGAGCCGGACGACTTGTATCGGACTATTGTGTAAAACGATGAAAAGTGTTGCCTGGTTAAAAAAAAATCCCCATTTTCCGGGTATTTTCCGAGATTTTCCCCAAAAACCTGAAAAGTAAAAAAAATTACAATTTGAATCAAACTTTGATGAGGTATCGTTAAGAAGCTCCATGCGAATGACATTTGACTATTTTCGTTCCCCTCAGCTGGCAACACTGGGAGCAGTCGAAGGTGTTATTTTTGGGCCCAACTCGGCTACTTTCCTTTTTTTTCCACTACAAAAGTTGCCATGCGCAAATTCTGAGTATGCACAAGTGTTGCCACTGAACTTCTTCATCTTGGTTATTTAATTCGTTTTTTCGAAATTCAAAATGGCGGACGCTGTGGCGGCCATTTTGTAAAAAGCAGAAATTTTCCAAATTTTCCAAGTGAAAAATGAGGCTGTTGGCAACACCCGAGCCGGACATGTTGTATGAAGCCATTGTGTAAAACGATGAAAAGTATTGCCTGGTGAAAAAAAATTCCCCATTTTCCGGGTATTTTCCGAGATTTTCCATAAAATGTAAAAAAAAAAAAAAATGGTATATTGAATCAAAATTTGATGTAGACTTAAAGGAGAGGACCATGAGAGTGACTTTTGACTATTTTGGTTGCATTGAGTTGGCAACACTGGGAGCATGCGAGTAGTGAAATTTTCGGGTCCGACTCGGCTACGAGCTCAAGTTTCCTTTTACCAATGTTGCCATATGGCAATTCTGTTTATGCAGAAATGTGGCCAGTGCCCTGCTTAATCTTTGACATTCTATTCGTTTTTTCAAAATAAAAGATGGCGGACGCTGTGGCGGCCGTTTTGTAAAAAGATGAAATTTTCTGAATTTTACAACTGGAAAATGAGGCTTTTGGCAACACCCGAGCTGGACAATTTGTATGGAGCCGTTGTGTAAAACGATGAAAAGTGTTGCCTGGTTAAAAAAAAAACCCCATTTTTCGGGTATTTTCCGAGATTTTCCATAAAATGTAAAAGAAAAAAAAATGGTATTTTGAATCAAAATTTGATGTAGACTTGAAGAAGAGGACCATGTGAGTGACTTTTGACTATTTTGGTTGCAGTGAGTTGGCAACACTGGGAGCATGCGAGTAGTGAAATTTTCGGGTCCGACTCGGCTACGAGCTCAAGTTTCCTTTTACCAATGTTGCCATATGGCAATTCTGTTTATGCAGAAATGTGGCCAGTGCCCTGCTTAATCTTTGACATTCTATTCGTTTTTTCAAAATAAAAGATGGCGGACGCTGTGGCGGCCATTTTGTAAAAAGATTAAATTTTCTGAATTTTACAACTGGAAAATGAGGCTTTTGGCAACACCCGAGCTGGACAACTTGTATGGAGCCGTTGTGTAAAACGATGAAAAGTGTTGCCTGGTTAAAAAAAAATCCCCATTTTTCGGGTATTTTCCGAGATTTTCCATAAAATGTAAAAAAAAAAAAAATGGTATTTTGAATCAAAATTTGATGTAGACTTGAAGAAGAGGACCATGTGAGTGACTTTTGACTATTTTGGTTGCAGTGAGTTGGCAACACTGGGAGCATGCGAGTAGTGAAATTTTCGGGTCCGACTCGGCTACGAGCTCAAGTTTCCTTCTAACAAAGTTGCCATATGGCAATTCTGTTTATGCAGAAATGTTGCCAGTGCACTGCTTCATCTTTAATATTCTATTCGTTTTCTCAAAATAAAAGATGGCGGTCGCTGTGGCGGCCATTTTGTAAAAATATGAAATTTTCCAAATTTTCCAAGTGAAAAATGAGGCTGTTGGCAACTCCCGAGCCGGACAACTTGTATGGGGCGGTTGTTTAGAATGACAAAAAGTGTTGCCTGGTGAAAGAAAAATCACCATTTTCCGGGTATTTTCCGAGATTTTCCGCAAAAACATGAAAATAATATAAATTATGACAGTATGGATTACAATTTGATGCGGTATTGCAGAGGAAATCTATACTGAACCGTTACCAGTATCAAGAGCTGTTTCCCGGTCAAAACGATTTCCTCCATTTATTGAGTAATAACAATATAAAAAAAGTTGGAATTTCAATTCAGAAATTTGACTTTGAGATTTTTTTTTTGTTTTATTACCACGCGAGCTGCTTGCAGCTCGCGCCTCAATGAAAAATATCGAACAAAAAACAAACAAATTACCTACACAAAAAAAAATCTTATCACATGCCATAGTATACACAGGTCCTCGGTAGGTTGTTAGGTTTTTTTTTTATACTATTTCATAGTTTTTGCACGCAAAAAAACTTCTAATCAAATGCCATAGTATGTAGAGTTTGTAGGGGTTTAAAGGGGTTTGTAGGGGTTTGTAGGGGTTGTAGGGGTTTGTAGGGGTTTGTAGGGGTTGTAGGGGTTTGTAGGGGTTTTTAGGGGTTGTAGGGGTTTGTAGGGGTTTCTAGGGGTTTGTAGGGGTTTGTAGGGGTTTGTAGGGGTTTTTAGGGGTTGTAGGGGTTTGTAGGGGTTTGTAGGGGTTTGTAGGGGTTTTTAGGGGTTGTAGGGGTTTGTAGGGGTTTGTAGGGGATTGTAGGGGTTTGTAGGGGTTTTTAGGGGTTGTAGGGGTTTGTAGGGGTTTGTAGGGGTTGTAGGGGTTTTAGGGGTTGTAGGTGTTTGTAGGGGTTTTTAGGGGTTGTAGGGGTTTGTAGGGTTTTGTAGGGGTTTGTAGGGGTTTGTAGGGGTTTGTAGGGGTTTGTAGGGGTTTTTAGGGGTTGTAGGGGTTTGTAGGGGTTTGTAGGGGTTGTAGGGGTTTGTAGGGGTTTTTAGGGGTTGTAGGTGTTTGTAGGGGTTTGTAGGGGTTGTAGGGGTTTGTAGGGGTTTTTAGGGGTTTCTAGGGGTTTGTAGGGGTTTGTAGGGGTTTTTAGGGGTTGTAGGGGTTTGTAGGGATTTTTAGGGGTTTCTAGGGGTTTGTAGGGGTTTGTAGGGGTTTTTAGGGGTAGTAGGGGTTTGTAGGGGTTTGTAGGGGTTTGTATGGGTTTTTAGGCGTTGTAGGGGTTTGTAGGGGTTTTTAGGGGTTTGTAGGGGTTTTTAGGGGTTGTAGGGGTTTGTAGGGGTTTGTAGGGGTTTTTAGGGGTTGTAGGGGTTTGTAGGGGTTTGTAGGGGTTTGTAGGGTTTGTAGGGGTTTGTAAGGGTTGTAGAGGTTTGTAGGGGTTTGTAGGGGATTTTAGGGGTTTGTAGGGGTTTGTAGGGGTTTTTAGGGGTTGTAGGGGTTTGTAGGGGTTTGTAGGGGTTGTAATGGTTTGTAGGGGTTGTAGGGGTTTGTAGGGGTTTGTAGAGGTTTGTAGGGTTTTGTAGGGTTTGTAGGTTTGTAGGGGTTTGTAGGGGTTTGTAGGGGTTGTAGGGGTTTGTAGGGGTTTGTAGGGGTTGTAGGGGTTTGTAGGGGTTGTAGGGGTTTGTAGGGGTTTTTAGGGGTTGTAGGGGTTAGTAGGGGTTTGTAGGGGTTGTAGGGGTTTTTAGGGGTTGTAGGGGTTTGTAGGGGTTTGTAGGGGGTTTGTAGGGGTTTGTAGGGGTTTTTAGGGGTTGTAGGGGTTTGTAGGGGTTGTAGGGGTTTTTAGGGGTTTGTAGGGGTTTTTAGGGGTTGTAGGGGTTTCTAGGGGTTTGTAGGGGTTTTTAGGGGTTTGTAGGGGTTGTAGGGGTTTGTAGGGGTTGTAGGGGTTTGTAGAGGTTTGTAGGGTTTTGTAGGGTTTGTAGGTTTGTAGGGGTTTTTAGGGGTTGGTTTGTAGGGGTTTGTAGGGGTTGTAGGGGTTTGTAGGGGTTGTAGGGGTTTGTAGGGGTTGTAGGGGTTTGTAGGGGTTTGTAGGGGTTTGTAGGGGTTTTTAGGGGTTGTAGGGGTTTGTAGGGGTTTTTAGGGGTTGTAGGGGTTTGTAGGGGTTTTTAGGGGTTGTAGGGGTTTGTAGGGGTTTTTAGGGGTTTGTAGGGGTTGTAGGGGTTGTAGGGGTTTTTAGGGGTTTGTAGGGGTTTTTAGGGGTTGTTGGGGTTTGTAGGGGTTTTTAGGGGTTTGTAGGGGTTTGTAGGGGTTTGTAGGGGTTTGTAGGGGTTGTAGGGGTTTGTAGGGGTTGTAGGGGTTTGTAGGGGTTGTAGGGGTTTGTAGGGGTTGTAGGGGTTTGTAGGGGTTTGTAGGGGTTTTTAGGGGTTGTAGGGGTTTGTAGGGGTTTTTAGGGGTTGTAGGGGTTTGTAGGGGTTTTTAGGGGTTGTAGGGGTTTGTAGGGGTTTTTAGGGGTTTGTAGGGGTTGTAGGGGTTGTAGGGGTTTTTAGGGGTTTGTAGGGGTTTTTAGGGGTTGTTGGGGTTTGTAGGGGTTTTTAGGGGTTTGTAGGGGTTTGTAGGGGTTTGTAGGGGTTTGTAGGGGTTGTAGGGGTTTGTAGGGGTTGTAGGGGTTTGTAGGGGTTGTTAGGGTTTGTAGGGGTTTTTTTAGGGTCTTGTAAGATTTAGGGGCTTATAACAAATTACAACAGCAACGATAACCTCACGCGAGCTGCATGCAGCTCGCGCCGCACGCAAAATCTATCAAAATAACGGTGACTGATTGATACGGTTGTTCTCCTAGAAGGAGTCGGTTTAGGGGGGGGGTATGTTTGGGGGAAGTTTAGGGGGGGTCAATCTCACCAGGAATTAGGCATTGACATTTCGAAAAAACCGAGATGACAGCTGTCAGATTTGACAGCTCCTAAACGGTTACAGGTAGGGTTTTCAAAATGGGAGGGTAGAAAGAGGGGGGGAAAAAATTAAAAAAAATTGAAAAAAAAAAAAAAAAAAAAAAGATGGCGGCTTCGGAATTTGACTTTGAATTTTACCGATTTTCATACTCCACTTTGGCGGGGTGCTTTGTTCTGGCAACATTGGCGTACGGTGAATCTGTTTTGCTTCAATAATTGCCAGTATCCTGTAGAATGACGTGTAAGTACGGCTTTTTCGAAATTCAAAATGGCGGACGCTGTGGCGGCCATTTTGTAAAAAGCAAAAATTTTCCAAATTTTCCAACCCGAAAATGACGCTGTTGGCAACACCCGATCCGGACGACATGTATGGGGCGGTCGTGTAGAACGGTGAAGAGTGTTGCCTGGCGAGAAAATTTTCCCCATTTTTCGGGTAATTTCCGAGATTTTCCCCAAAAAGGTGAAAAGTAGAAATAACGATATTTTAAATCAAAATTTGATGTGGTATCGTTTAAAAGGTCCATGCGAATGACATTTGACCATTTTTGTCGCTTTCAATTTGGCAACACTGGGAAAAAGCAAACTTTTTAAGTTTTGGGCCCGACTCGGCTACTTTCCATATTTTTCTACTACGAAAGTTGCCATGCGTGAATTCAGAGTATGCACAAGTGTTGCCACTGAACTGCTCCATATTAGGTATTTTATTCGTTTTTTCGAAATTCAAAATGGCGGACGCTGTGGCGGCCATTTTGTAAATAGACGAAATTTTCTGAATTTTACAACTGGAAAATGAGGCTGTTGGCAACACCCGAGCCGGAAGACTTGTATGGGGCGGTTGTGTAGAACAGTAAAGAGTGTTGCCTGGCAAGAAAATTTTCCCCATTTTTCGGGTAATTTCCAAGATTTTCCCCAAAAAAGTGAAAATTAGAAATATTGACATTTTGAATCAAAATTTGATGTGGTATCGTTGAAAAGGTCCATGCGAATGTCATTTGACCATTTTTGTCCCCGTCAGCTGGCAAAACTGGAATCAGGCGAACTTTTTTTATTTTTGCGCCCGACTCGGCTACTTTCCTTATTTTTCCACTACGAAAGTTGCCATGCGCAACTTCCAAGTATGCACAAGTGTTGCCACTGAACTGCTCCATATGGGAAAATTATTGGTTTTTCGAAATTCAAAATGGCGGACGCTGTGGCGGCCATTTTGTAAAAAGACGAAATTTTCAAAATTTTCCAAGTGAAAAATGAGGCTGTTGGCAACACCCGAGCTGGACGACTTGTATGGGGCCATTGTGTAAAACGATGAAAAGTGTTGCCTGGTGAAAAAAAAATCCCCATTTTCTGGGTATTTTCCGAGATTTTCCCCAAAAAACTGAAAATAAAAAAAAATACAATTTGAATCAAAATTTGATGAGGTGTCGTTAAGGAGGTCCATGCGAATGACATTTGACCAGTTTGGTCGCTCTGAGCTGGCAACACTGGGAGCAGGCAAAGGTGTTATTTTTGGGCCCAATTCGGCTACTTTCATTTTTTTTCCACTACGAAAGTTGCCATGCGCAAATTCTGAGTATTCACAAGTGTTGCCACTGAACTGTTCCATCTTGGAAATTCTATTAGTTTTTTCGAAATTCAAAATGGCGGACGCTGTGGCGGGCATTTTGTAAAAAGACGAAATTTTCAAAATTTTCTAACCCGAAAATGACGCTGTTGGCAACACCCGAGCCGGACGACTTGTATGGGGCCATTGTGTAAAACAATGAAAAATGTTGCCTGGTGAAAAAAAATTCCCCATTTTCCGGGTATTTTCCGAGATTTTCCATAAAATGTAAAAAAAAAAAAAATGGTATTTTGAATCAAAATTTGATGTAGACTTGAAGGAGAGGACCATGAGAGTGACTTTTGACTATTTTGGTTGCATTGAGTTGGCAACACTGGGAGCATGCGAGTAGTGAAATTTTCGGGTCCGACTCGGCTACGAGCTCAAGTTTCCTTTTACCAATGTTGCCATATGGCAATTCTGTTTATGCAGAAATGTGGCCAGTGCCCTGCTTAATCTTTGACATTCTATTCGTTTTTTCAAAATAAAAGATGGCGGACGCTGTGGCGGCCATTTTGTAAAAAGATGAAATTTTCTGAATTTTACAACTGGAAAATGAGGCTTTTGGCAACACCCGAGCTGGACAACTTGTATGGAGCCGTTGTGTAAAACGATGAAAAGTGTTGCCTGGTTAAAAAAAAATCCCCATTTTTCGGGTATTTTCCGAGATTTTCCATAAAATGTAAAAAAAAAAAAAATGGTATTTTGAATCAAAATTTGATGTTGACTTGAAGAAGAGGACCATGTGAGTGACTTTTGACTATTTTGGTTGCAGTGAGTTGGCAACACTGGGAGCATGCGAGTAGTGAAATTTTCGGGTCCGACTCGGCTACGAGTTCAAGTTTCCTTCTACCAAAGTTGCCATATGGCAATTCTGTTTATGCAGAAATGTTGCCAGTGCACTGCTTCATCTTTAATATTCTATTCGTTTTTTCAAAATAAAAGATGGCGGTCGCTGTGGCGGCCATTTTGTAAAAATATGAAATTTTCCAAATTTTCCAAGTGAAAAATGAGGCTGTTGGCAACTCCCGAGCCGGACAACTTGTATGAGGCGGTTGTTTAGAATGACAAAAAGTGTTGCCTGGTGAAAGAAAAATCACCATTTTCCGGGAATTTTCCGAGATTTTCCGCAAAAACATGAAAATAATATAAATTATGACAGTATGGATTACAATTTGATGCGGTATTGCAGAGGAAATCCATACTGAACCGTTACCAGTATCAAGAGCTGTTTCCCGGTCAAAACGATTTCCTCCATTTATTGAGTAATAACAATATAAAAAAAGTTGGAATTTCAATTCAGAAATTTGACTTTGAGATTTTTTTTTTGTTTTATTACCACGCGAGCTGCTTGCAGCTCGCGCCTCAATGAAAAATATCGAACAAAAAACAAACAAATTACCTACACAAAAAAAAAATCTAATCACATGCCATAGTATACACAGGTCCTCGGTAGGTTGTTAGGTTTTTTTTTTTATACTATTTCATAGTTTTTGCACGCAAAAAAACTTCTAATCAAATGCCATAGTATGTAGAGGTTGTAGGGGTCAAAGGGGTTTGTAGGGGTTTGTAGGGGTTTGTAGGGGTTTGTAAGGGTTGTAGGGGTTTGTAGGGGTTGTAGGGGATTTTAGGGGTTTGTAGGGGTTGTAGGGGTTTTTAGGGGTTGTAGGGGTTTGTAGGGGTTTGTAGGGGTTTGTAGGGGTTTGTAGGGGTTGTAGGGGTTTGTAGGGGTTTGTAGGGATTTTTAGGGGTTTCTAGGGGTTGTAGGGGTTTGTAGGGGTTTCTAGGGGTTGTAGGGGTTGTAGGGGTTTGTAGGGGTTTGTAGGGGTTTGTAGGGGTTTTTAGGGGTTGTAGGGGTTTTTAGGGGTTTGTAGGGGTTTGTAGGGGTTTTTAGGGGATGTAGGGGTTTGTAGGGGTTTGTAGGGATTTTTAGGGGTTGTAGGGGTTTGTAGGGGTTTGTAGGGGTTGTAGGGGTTTCTAGGGGTTGTAGGGGTTTGTAGGGGTTTGTAGGGGTTTTTAGGGGTTTGTAGGGGTTCGTAGGGGTTTGTAGGGGTTGTAGGGGTTTGTAGGGGTTTGTAGGGGTTGTAGGGGTTTGTAGGGGTTTGTAGGGGTTGTAGGGGTTTGTAGGGGTTTTTAGGGGTTGTAGGGGTTTGTAGGGGTTTGTAGGGGTTTGTAGGGGTTGTAGGGGTTTGTAGGGGTTTGTAGGGGTTTGTAGGGGTTTGTAGGGGTTTGTAGGTTTGTAGGGGTTTGTAGGGGTTGTAGTGGTTTTTAGGGGTTTGTAGGGGTTTGTAGGGGTTGTAGGGGTTTTTAGGGGTTTGTAGGGGTTTGTAGGGGTTTGTAGGGGTTGTAGGGGTTTGTAGGGGTTGTAGGGGTTTGTAGGGGTTTGTAGGGGTTTTTAGGGGTTGTAGGGGTTTGTAGGGGTTTGTAGGGGTTGTAGGGGTTTGTTGGGGTTTGTAGGGGTTTTTAGGGGTTTTTAGGGGTTGTAGGGGTTTGTAGGGGTTTGTAGGGATTTTTAGGGGTTTCTAGGGGTTGTAGGGGTTTGTAGGGGTTTCTAGGGGTTGTAGGGGTTGTAGGGGTTTGTAGGGGTTTGTAGGGGGTTGTAGGGGTTTCTAGGGGTTGTAGGGGTTTGTAGGGGTTTGTAGGGGTTGTAGGGGTTTTTAGGGGTTTGTAGGGGTTTGTAGGGGTTTGTAGGGGTTGTAGGGGTTTGTAGGGGTTGTAGGGGTTTGTAGGGGTTTGTAGGGGTTTTTAGGGGTTGTAGGGGTTTGTAGGGGTTTGTAGGGATTTTTAGGGGTTTCTAGGGGTTGTAGGGGTTTGTAGGGGTTTCTAGGGGTTGAAGGGGTTGTAGGGGTTTGTAGGGGTTTGTAGGGGTTTGTAGGGGTTTGTAGGGGTTTTTAGGGGTTGTAGGGGTTTTTAGGGGTTTGTAGGGGTTTGTAGGGGTTTTTAGGGGATGTAGGGGTTTTTAGGGGTTTGTAGGGGTTTGTAGGGATTTTTAGGGGTTGTAGGGGTTTGTAGGGGTTTGTAGGGGTTGTAGGGGTTTCTAGGGGTTGTAGGGGTTTGTAGGGGTTTTTAGGGGTTTGTAGGGGTTCGTAGGGGTTTGTAGGGGTTGTAGGGGTTTGTAGGGGTTTGTAGGGGTTTGTAGGGGTTTGTAGGTTTGTAGGGGTTTGTAGGGGTTTGTAGGTTTGTAGGGGTTTGTAGGGGTTGTAGTGGTTTTTAGGGGTTTGTAGGGGTTTGTAGGGGTTGTAGGGGTTTTTAGGGGTTTGTAGGGGTTTGTAGGGGTTTGTAGGGGTTGTAGGGGTTTGTAGGGGTTGTAGGGGTTTGTAGGGGTTTGTAGGGGTTTTTAGGGGTTGTAGGGGTTTGTAGGGGTTTGTAGGGGTTGTAGGGGTTTGTTGGGGTTTGTAGGGGTTTTTAGGGGTTTTTAGGGGTTGTAGGGGTTTGTAGGGGTTTGTAGGGGTTGTAGGGGTTGTAGGGGTTTGTAGGGGTTTGTAGGGGGTTGTAGGGGTTTCTAGGGGTTGTAGGGGTTTGTAGGGGTTTTTAGGGGTTGTAGGGGTTTTTAGGGGTTTGTAGGGGTTTGTAGGGGTTTTTAGGGGTTGTAGGGGTTTTTAGGGGTTTGTAGGGGTTTGTAGGGATTTTTAGGGGTTGTAGGGGTTTGTAGGGGTTTGTAGGGGTTGTAGGGGTTTGTAGGGGTTTGTAGGGGTTTTTAGGGGTTGTAGGGGTTTGTAGGGGTTTGTAGGGGTTTGTAGGGGTTGTAGGGGTTTGTAGGGGTTTGTAGGGGTTTGTAGGGGCTTGTAGGGGTTTGTTGGGGTTTGTAGGGGTTGTAGGGGTTGTAGGGGTTAGTAGGGGTTGTAGAGGTTTGTAGGGGTTGTAGGGGTTTGTAGGGGTTTGTAGGGGTTGTAGGGGTTTGTAGGGATTGTAGGGGTTTGTAGGGGTTTGTAGGTTTGTAGGGGTTTGTAGGTTTGTAGGGGTTTTTTTAGGGTCTTGTAAGATTTAGGGGCTTATAACAAATTACAACAGCAACGATAACCTCACGCGAGCTGCATGCAGCTCGCGCCGCACGCAAAATCTAGTCTAATATAATAATCTTAAATATATTCCATGTAATATTTATTTATAGCAAATAAGTACCTACTTGCGTGTCCGATATTTTATCGTCGCACCACCGACCATTCGAACTCTTAGTACAATGGGACAACCCGTTCGATGCGCGTACGCATCCACTGCAGGTGCGAAAGACGCGCGCTATCCCGGTCGTCCCCGCTGCAAGTGCGAGCGAGACGCAGGCTCGCGAGTCGAATCAGTCTGATACTTACCTCGGAGAATATACCCGTGTCGCGCGAGCAATAATATAGCTTGTTTATTTGTAGTGCTTAGAACTTTCTGCTATCTGCTATTTTCTACTTCTTACTCCTTCTAAATCTATGTGTGTTGATCTTTCCGCTATAAACTGTGTGCTGTGATAATATCCTGTGCTTATGCAATAAACTTTATCTTGAACATTGGATTCCGCATTTCTTCCTGCTGTCGCTAACCCACGTAGGTACGTCGCTTGCATATCTATTACACACAAGGAAATAACCAACACCCCATAGAATCAATGTCAGTGGTAGAAAATACAGTTGACCAATTCACCATTCCCAGATCAAAGATTATGTCATCAAAACTACTCTTATGAAAATTGGGACGCTTTTGCTTTTTACTTAAGAAGATTTTAGAGTAGTTGGTACATAAGTTAATATCAATAGCTAAAGCAGGATGGTGATGATCCATCTGGCTCATTGGGTCTGCTCCGTAAACTTGGATAGAGTTAGAGGTTGAAAGAATGAGGTCCAAGTATCTGCCTTTTTCATTAGGTATATGGTTAAATTGAGAAAAATTACATAGAGTCATAGTCTCCAAAATCATGTTAGCTCTATAACTATGCGGCTCACCAGGCTTCATTACATTGTTGTCTGGAGACGAAGACCATGGAAGTTCAGGAATATTAAAGTCACCTACACAAAGAAATTCATCTGTATCCGCAGATTTTAATATTATATTTTGGCAATTATCGTAAAATTTATTAGTGTAGTCTTGAGTCGAATCTGGGGGAAGATAGCAAAGGCAAATATTCAGAGTTTTCGTATTAGTGGAATTCGGCATGACACTAATCCATAGGTCTTCGACCTCGGAATCCCACGAAGTCTGACGGATGAAGCTAATGTTTTTCTTTAAAGCTATGAGGACACCTCCGCCCTCTGCTTACGAGCACTCGATTCATGTCTATCACGCCTTACAACATTATAACGGGTATCAAACAGTTCCCCGTCAAAGAAGCTAGTATTTAGGTTAGTTTCAGTTACACAAATTATATCATAATCGCTATTTAATACACTTAGGATGTACGAGACCGTACGCGCGGCTTAGACGTGGGATTTGATTGATAGATATTTTAGGATAAATCAAGTTTATTCCTAGAGCTAACTTTACGCTAAATGATGAATAATGCTGATAATGAGTGTGGCTCGATAGCTAGCCGAATATGCACTGACAAGGTAAAGCGCGCGATGCATCGAAGACGCCTCGCGCGACCTACATTGCCAAAATTGCTAACTGTGTTCGAACTGCATCGAACATGCTCCCGAGGGGAGGAAATGGGATGAAATGAGGCGCTATAATTTTAGGGGTTAGTAAGTACAAGTATGATCCAATATTTTGCTTAAGCTAAATGAGTGTTAAAACAATGCTATATAGGTGAATCATAATGCTAAGAATTTTAAGTACAAAGCTAATCCCTATCTATGGTAAAAACCGATTGTCTTTTATTTATGGGAGATGTGGAGTTGTCTCGTTTGGTACGCAAACTTGACCAACGTTTGGCCACATTTACACTACGCCCTTGCTCGGGCAAGGGCTGCACTCGCGCACTCACACTTGGCTCTGGCTCGGGCATGGCCAGATTACGCGCACTTACACTTGGCTCTGGCTCGGGCACGGCCAGATTACGCGCACTAACACTCACGCGGCGCTGGGCGGGTGGAGGCGAACTGACTGCTCGTCTGCTTCGCCTCCACAGGAACCACAGGAACGCTGCGATGGCTGCTGCTAGCAGCCCATAAGATATACCGTATTGGTGTATATCATGTGAGCTCAAAGACACGTCCTGATTAGCTGCTTCCTTCATGGCGGCGATTTGGTCCCCGAGATGTTTTAGTGAGAGATAAAGGTGATCGTTATCTTCCTTTGACTCAAGTTCTTGGAGCGTAATATTGATTAAAGGAAAGTGTAATGGAGCTATCTTTGTCTGTATTATGTCAGGTTTGAGCGTGAGCGTAGTTTCATGCTGATATGAATAAAGTGTGAAGTCATTACCCTTAGCTATGCATTGCTTCGAGAGTTGAATGAGCCCGGCCTTGCTGACTCGGTAGGCTCCGATTTCCTCGTCGCATATCATTCTCAAAGAATATGAATCACATACAAAATAAAGATAGGTAGATGGGTCATGTAATTGAGTCTATCTATTTTTGCAGCTTTGTTTTATGAGTTGACAGGTATTCGCTTGATCAGTTTCACAGAATTTTTCTTCAGGATTCAGATGTTTTATGGGTCCTTGTAGCTGGCATAAGTAAGTTTCCTCTTGATACTCGCAGCTCTGAAGGTCATTAGTGCTTGCTGTGAGATAAGAGTCCCGTCTCAGGTTGATGGCTACATACTCTGTATCTGCTTTTACGCTGATTATGTTGTTCTTGATTTGAACAGGTACCGGTATTAAGTGGTAAAGCTGGAAGTTGTCTCTACTGACTAACGGTAAAGTTATTTCAAAAATAAAATATTCTTTACTCATTCTGGCTTTGATCTTCAATAGCTTGTATATTTGATATAAGTTGGACTGTATGCTGTCTATTGGTAGCGTTAGCTCTTTAGATATTTGACTTGAAACTATTTGTAGTTCTTCTCCGAGTTGTTTGGGAGTTAAAAGGTGTAGATTGATTTTTCCATGATAAATATCTGTCATGATGTCGAGCAATGTATCCTGGATACGCTTTAGATTTTGAACTATATTTGTAGTTGCTATTGTTGCTAACATAAATTCTTGTAGAATTGACGTGCTTTCACATTCACTCTGCAATTTCTTAGTTGTTTGATCTAAGTAATTCAGATGTTTATTTATTAATTTATGCTGGGTTTCGATTGTCTGTTCTGTACGCTTAAGTATGTTATATTCTGCCTCCACAACCGATGTCTGGTTCTTCCACAGTTGCGTCAGATGTTTCTGATTACTATGGACAAGTTCAATGTCATGTTGATATTTTTCTGCGAAGCTTTCGTCAAGTACTCCGAACAATGTATTTGCCACGGAGCCAACTGCGTTGATAAGGCCGCGTCGTGTTCTTGACCGCGCGCCGAAATGCTGATTTAGCAGCAGCTGATTGTAGTATTGTAACTCACTGTAGTCATGCTGTATTTGCAATAAAATCATATGACAATGACTTGGTCCTTTGACCTTTCCACAGGTCTGTTCTAGGTACTTCGTAAATGCATTTACCGCTGTATCTCCCTGCCAATAAGGTTGCATATTGTAATAGGCGACGATTTTCCATTGATCCCGGATTAAATGCATTTTTCCCACTGGATCAAAGTACAAAGATTGATTGTTGCTGAATTGTGTAAAGTTGTAAGATGCTTCGCTGGACCATATGAGGCTCATATAATTTAGGACATCTACTTGTTCCTAATCGTTTGCTATTCGTGGCTCTTGCTTCTGTTTGTTTGCTATTATCCGTTTTCGCTAACTTACTTTGTTGCACTAAAACTTCGTTTTTCTTAGCTTGTTCAATTGGTAAAACTGATAGTCTTACTATAGGACGCTTTATATATCCATTTTTGACTTTTAATGTCACGACCCTTACTAGATCGTCATTTCCTCTATGGACTTCTACCACTCTCCCCACTGGAAACTTCCCAGCTGAAAAGTTATCATCGTGAATAGTTACCATATCACCAATTTCGATGTTTCTTTTAGTTTTTAACCACTTGCTACGTACTGATAACTGGCTCAGATATTCAGTCTTCCACCTTTTCCAGATATCCTGAAAAATTTTGTTTGTTAGCTGCCATCTAGTCCTGGCATCATGTGCTGTTTCGATTACTGTCAGACCAGCTCTGGTGGATATTCATCCAATCATTTTGTTTCTATACCCAAATGCATTTGTGACGGTCAACCATCCTATCCTTTTTCTCCTTTCCGCATGCACGCGCGCAAAGAGCATCTGTACTGCTCTTACCACCGACCGCCACCGCATCGCGCCGAAAACATTTTTCGGCACCGCCATTTTTTACACTTCAAGAGACGTCCGCAATATCTCGAGCAAGCAACGTGCGCGCGCGCTAATTTATTTTATATTTGGTGGAATCCTACAAATTCCTACTGAACTTTCGCTATTTATGTGTTTGTAAACTTTACGTGTGACTTTCCGTGACAATAAGTCGTTATAGTGTCGTTTCGAATCTCTGTTTCTGCAACGTGGTGCCAGGTCACCGCTTGACCTTTGGCGCGGAGCCAAGGACGCTGCTTCCCGGACTCCAGAGTCGACAGGTACGTGGTGCATGCTCCATTCCTTTTAGCTGCTGCACTAAAGTCCTGTGATTATCCACCTGCAGCAGTGTGTTCGTCCTATCGAATACCGTTACAAATGCTATTGGGTTATTTATCTAGGCATAGGCTTCAAATCGCAAATATACAGTCCACTTAATCCTTCGAAGAAACCCCAGTAAATCCGTTTACACCCCATTATGGTGTGAAAGACTATTGAACCAGCTAACATTTTCCACCATAAAATGGTCCTCGAGCCGGATGATCAACATAATTGGTCCTCGAGCTATTATATTTAATAAAATATTGCATTTCTACTTAGATATCCATACTATATTTAAACGCTAAAACTCATTTACCGCCGGACATTTGAGCTTCAACTCAGTCCGTATAACGACACTAGCCTTATATCTACTTTTATTTAGTCACTATTTATTTATCCCCGCTAATAGATATTATGTTAGTCTAATCCTGCTGATAAATTAAATAAGTTGTTCAAATTCCTTTGTTATTCGCACCCCGCACGAGCAGCTTGTTCAATTCATAGTTATTCATTTATCCGCTACAATCAGTAGAAACTACGTAAATCTGCCGCATACCGCTATCATACGTTCAATCATACACTTATTTATATCCGCATCGCTACTAAGTTATTCATTTCACTTTTAAACATAAGTAAGTCAAATTGTCGAAGTATTCATTCGCTGTATATACGACTACCCTCAGTTCTTCGTTATTTGAATGTGCTCCGCTCGCTCGTCTCGTATTTTACTGCATTCCGCTATCGCCTTGACGCACGGCATACAAACTGTGGAATAATCATAGTTTGTATCAACCGCAAAACTCACGCGTACTATTTGCTAATCTGTGTCAATAAAGAACAGAATTCAATAGTTCGTCCGTCTCGCGTAGTAACTATTCCGCGCCCGCTGCTAATCTGTGGTAAACTTGTTATAACTTACCCGACTGCGCACCGCTACGAAGATAGGTTTTGGTTTTGTCTGACTTTATTCTATCTTACTTATTGAAGTTTTTCTTTTCGATTTCACTTCTATTTTTACTGGTTATTCACCATGAGTAAGAAAAAAGAAGCTTCTGAGTTGGATGAAAGTTATGATATGGAGAAGGGTCAACAAGCCATGCTTGAATCTAAGCGTGAAATTATATTTGCACGTATGCAAGGAATGTATGACCTCGCTAAAAAAGTGGAAGTCGATTCTACCAAGTTTAACGCCTTGCAACACAGCGCGTTTAATATCGACAACCTCCACAAAGACTTCGAAAAGGTATTAGATTCATACAACGCTATTTCGCTAAAGATTAACCCTAAACACGATGTAAGGTACCAAGAATGGATGAATTTTGATATCATGTACTGTCTCGTTAAGCAAGTCATTGAGACTCATTCGGCGCCTATTACACAAAAATCGCCCCCGCAGCTACAAAAATCGTATCCTAAACTTCCTTGCATAGAACTGATGTCTTTTAATGGTGATGTTCGTTCGTGGCCGCTATTTTACCAACAGTTCAAGTGCACTGTTCACGAAAATACATCTTTGTCAAATAGTGACAAGGTGTATTATTTGGTTGGTAAACTGTCTGGTACCGCTGCGTCCGTTTGCGCCCGGCTGCCCCCGACCGCTGAGAATTATCCTATTATTTGGGAGGCGCTAGTGCAAAAATATGACGACCCCAGACTACTCGCTAGCTCATACCTTAATCAGTTGTTAAGTTTTAAACCGCTCACCGCTAATAGTGCAACTGGTCTTGAATCATTTTTAAATAATTTCGACACGTCTGTAGAAGCCCTTAGACAATTGAGTCTTGGTGACTTGATTGATTTTATTCTGCTACATCTCGCTCTCCAGAGGCTAGACTCTGAGACGGTCAAGTTATTCGAAATTACGCACCGCAAAGATAAAATTCCTACCTATTCAAATCTAATTGAATTTGTGAAAGAACAGAGTAAAGTGTTATCAAGATCAGCTGTTCCGACCATCAACCCGCAAGCACAGCACAAAGCTCGCAGTACGCACGCACCTATGCCTAGCAGTAGACCAGTGCAGACCAAGTCATTTGTAAACACTGACCGGGTGTGTGGTATAAGCGATGAGGACAAATTTAAATGTTCTTTGTGTCATCGCGATCAACATGATCATCTGTACCGCTGTTCTTCTTTTATGAAATTAACGCCATCTGATAGATATAAATTCATAAAAAAATATTTATACTGCAACAACTGTTTAAGTGTGAGACATAAAACAATAGATTGTATTTCCAAGCACAATTGTTCCCATTGTTCGGCCAGACATCATTCGCTACTCCATTTTAATCCGCCCGCTAATAACAACAGACCTGTTGAGTCAAAACCCGCTTATAGATATTCGCTCGCTAACTCGCCCGCTACCGCTCATTACCAACGCCACACTGCGCCTGCGCCTGCTTATAATTCCGAGTCTCATACAATTCGCACGCCCGCCAAAGACCTTGCGCCTTATGCGTATAGGGTCGAAACTTCTTTACCCGCTCCCGCTAATGATCCGAACAGTAGCACGTCAGTTTGTACTGTTTCATATGATCGCGATTCGCACACAATAACAACTGCGTTATTGGCCACCGCTAAAATAAAGGTTCTTGATGCCTTAAATCGCCCTCACTTTTTGAGATGCCTGATCGATCCCGGCTCTCAAAGTGAGTACATTTCCGCTGCGTGTAGTAAGCGCCTATCGCTTCCTATGTCCACGCAAAGCCGCTATTCTAAAGTGCAAGGTATAGGAGGGGCCTCTCAGAAAATTCTGGGAGTTACCTCACTTAAATTCACTTCCCGCTTTGAGGACGGACATGAGTACCACATTCAGCCTATGGTAGTAGATAATATCACGTCACAACTACCTGACTCGCGCGTCGACGTCAGCGCTCTTCGTCACATACGTAACCTACCTATGGCTGACGATGACTTTTCCGAGCCTGGTCCTATTGACCTCCTTTTAGGTGTAAATTTGTACTGTCAAATTATCCTATCTAATAAAATTGCCGCTAATAATATTTTACCCGCTGCCATAGAAACCACTTTAGGTTACATAGTTATGGGAAACGCACCCATTATATCCCCGCACTCTTATTCGCATACCTTTTGTGCATTCACTAATGACCCGCTACACCAACTCGTGGAAAGGTTCTGGTCCATTGAGGAACCACCTTCCCAGTTGTTTTTAAGTCCTGACGATCAACGCTGTGAAGAAATTTATACTTCAACTACTACTCGAAATGACGATGGTAGTTATGTAGTGCAGCTTCCGTTTAGGGATGACCCACGAAAGCTAGGTAACTCTTACATAACCGCGAAGAAAAGTTTTTCATGCCTTGAGAAGAAGTTTTTACGATCACCAGACTTACATAAAAAATATAATGAAATAATTTCTGACTATCTCAACAAAGGTATTTTATCGCGCGTTTCAACTGACGATTGTACTTCGCCAGGTTATTACCTACCGCACCACCCTGTAGTTAGGGACGAGAAGTCCACTACTAAGTTCCGCATCGTTTTAGATGGCAGCGCCTCGACTGATTCAGGGCTGTCTCTTAACGATATTTTGTACAAGGGCTGCAACTTGCAAGCGGATATATTTAACATTTTGTTAAATGTTCGCATACATCGAATCGCCTTTTTTGCTGATGTTAGGATGATGTATTTATGTATATATACGCACCCCGCGCACCGTTGCTATCAACGGATCTTATATCGGTTTTCACCACACGATGTACTGGAAACTTTTCAGTTTGAGCGTGTCAGCTTTGGTCTTCGGTCTTCACCTATGTTGGCGCTGCGTACTTTACGTCAACTAGCGCAAGACGAGAGACAAAGATGGCCCATTGCTGCTGACGTCATCGCTAGGGATGTCTATATGGATGATCTGGCATCTTCTGCTTCTTCTGTAGATCAAGCAGTCAAGACTGCGCAGGAACTCATTCAGATGTTTAAAGCTGGTGGGTTTGACTTGGTCAAATGGACTAGCAACTCGTCTGAGCTGCTGGAACACATACCCATTACGCATAGGCAGTCTGAATCAATTTCATTCGATTATGATGACACTTTCAAGATATTGGGGCTACGCTGGCTGCCCGCATCCGATAATTTTATATTTTTGACTTCGGTCCCGCCATCCGCTATTACTAAACGCGCTATTTTATCTATGACCGCTCGTCTGTACGATGTCTTAGGACTAGTCGGACCCGTAATTCTTTACGCAAAACTGATAATCAGGGAACTGTGGCTTTTGCACATCAATTGGGATGACAAGCTACCCTGTGATATCACCAACTTATGGCAAAGATATCTATCTGAGCTACCGCTAATCTCGCACCTCAAGTTTCCTCGCCATGTCGGAATTGAGGAAAACGATTCAAAAATCTCGCTAGTCGCATTTTCGGACGCAAGCGAAAAGGCTTATGGCTGTGTTATATACCTACACGTGTCTAATGGTGACCAGCCACCTTTGGTATCGCTCCTGTGTTCCAAGTCCCGCGTCGCATCAGCCAAGCCAACAATTACGTTAGCTCGGCTTGAGTTAAATGGCCTAGTGCTTCTCGCTAAGCTATTACGCGTCGTTTATGACTCGTTATCCGCACGTTGTCACTTAGATAACGTTTTTATATTTTCTGACTCAACCGTTGCCCTATGTTGGGTAACTTCCTCTCCGCATAAGTTTCATACTTACATCGCAAACCGCATATCAGACTTTCAGACTACTTCGCCATCGCAACACGTCTATCACGTCTCAGGAGTTGACAACCCTGCCGACTTAGTTTCTCGCGGGCTATTGCCCTCTCAGATTTTAAATAATGACCTGTGGTTCCATGGACCCCCTTGGATGTCCTCGCCGCTGGCAGATTGGCCAGTTGAGATTTTCTCTCTCACTCAACATCAATTACCTGAAGAGAAAACTGTTTCTCATGTCGCTGTGGTAAAGGAAGAGAATCTACTCATAATCTTAGGTTCCAAGTTCTCTTCTTGGCTAAAGTTTCTCAGATCCACAGTTTTCGTACTTCGCTTTTTGAAAGTACTTCCTCGCAATGAAGTTATCACTGCCGAGGATCTAGGCATGGCTGAGAATAAAATTATTCAGTCTGTCCAGCTAAGTCATTTCGCTAGTGATATACGGAATATTCAGAAGAACACGCCTTGTTCTACCGCTTTACGGAAACTATCTCCATTCATTTCTGATGGAATCGCACGAGTCGGAGGGCGACTCTCATATTCAAGTCTGGATTATAATCAGAAACACCCCGCTCTAATGCCTAAAAATGGGCACATCGCTGAACTAATTGTAGATTGGTACCACCGCGAAAATAGCCACGCTGGTCCGCAACTACTAATGTCAATATTGCGACAAAAATATTGGTTTTTATCCGCTAGGCGCTTAGTGCGCAACCGTATTCACAAATGCGTTCGTTGTTTTAGACTCAATCCTAAACCTACTTTCCCTGCTATGTCAGATTTGCCCCGCTGTCGCGTAGAACCTTGCAAGGCTTTTACGCACACAGGTGTCGATTACGCTGGCCCGCTATATATAACAACGACTAGGAAACGAGGTGTGCGTAGCCAAAAGGCTTATATCTGTGTCTTTGTGTGCCTAGTCACCAAAGCTGTTCACATAGAACTAGCATCTGATCTTAGTTCAGCTACCTTCTTGGACGCGTTCAAACGCTTCTTATCTAGGCGTGGCCCATGCTATTTCATTTACAGTGACAACGGCACTAATTTTATCGCATCGCAGTCTTTCTTGAGGGAATTATTTGATTTCTTAAAAACTGATGAATACTATCAAACTTTTAATAACGAACTTTCTAAACATGAGATTACCTGGAAGAGGTCGCCACCTCTAGGAAGCCATTTCGGCGGGATTTGGGAAGCAAACATAAAAAGTATCAAGTCACTTCTCTTCCGCGTGATCGGAAAGCAGATCCTCACCTATGAGGAGATGCTTACGGTGCTTAACCAGGTTGAAGCTGTATTGAACAGCCGACCGCTCTACGTTCTGAGCTCCGACCCTTCGGAGCCGACCGCCTTAACACCGTCGCACTTTCTCTCTACTAAACCGCTAGCTTTCTTACCCGCACCTGATGTGAGTGGAGAACGTTCAAATCTTTTGTCTCGTCATTCGTTGATGGACTCTCTAGTTCAAACATTCTGGAAGCGATTCAAGAATGAATACCTCCATAATTTGCAAATGCGCGAAAAGTGGAACACCGCTAGTAATCCACTCGCAGTAGGCGATATCGTTCTTTTGAACAACGAAAACGCACCTCCTTTATCTTGGAAAATCGGGAAAATTTCTGAGGTTTTCCCTGGTAGAGACGGTAGAGTTCGTTGTGCGCGAGTAGACACCTGTGATAGCTCGTATGTCAGATCGACCACAAAACTATCGCCTCTCCCTATACAGTAGGGTGACCATACCGCTACGTAGTTTCTCGGATATTTTTATCCAACGCCGCTATTTTTATTCAACCGCTATTATTATTATTTAACCCGCACCGCTACTTTAAAATTCCTTTTTCTTTTGAAGGAATACTTCAAGGAGGGGGAGATGGTGGATATTCATCCAATCATTTTGTTTCTATACCCAAATGCATTTGTGACGGTCAACCATCCTATCCTTTTTCTCCTTTCCGCATGCACGCGCGCAAAGAGCATCTGTACTGCTCTTACCACCGACCGCCACCGCATCGCGCCGAAAACATTTTTCGGCACCGCCATTTTTTACACTTCAAGAGACGTCCGCAATATCTCGAGCAAGCAACGTGCGCGCGCGCTAATTTATTTTATATTTGGTGGAATCCTACAAATTCCTACTGAACTTTCGCTATTTATGTGTTTGTAAACTTTACGTGTGACTTTCCGTGACAATAAGTCGTTATAGTGTCGTTTCGAACCTCTGTTTCTGCAACGTGGTGCCAGGTCACCGCTTGACCTTTGGCGCGGAGCCAAGGACGCTGCTTCCCGGACTCCAGAGTCGACAGGTACGTGGTGCATGCTCCATTCCTTTTAGCTGCTGCACTAAAGTCCTGTGATTATCCACCTGCAGCAGTGTGTTCGTCCTATCGAATACCGTTACAAATGCTATTGGGTTATTTATCTAGGCATAGGCTTCAAATCGCAAATAAACAGTCCACTTAATCCTTCGAAGAAACCCCAGTAAATCCGTTTACACCCCATTATGGTGTGAAAGACTATTGAACCAGCTAACATTTTCCACCAGCTCTGTTTGTGAGAAAATGTGCTGGTGTGAGAAAATCTAAATCATCAATGTCTTCAGATATCGGACACAATGGTCTTGAATTAAGGTTAGCTTCTATTTGTGCCAACACGGTGCTATACCCTTCAAAGGTTAACGCTTGTTCACCTACGACTCTCTTTAAATGCTGTTTTAGGCTTCTGATTGATCGCTCCCAGATTCCTCCAGCGCTCGGCCAGGAAGGACAGTTCCAGTGCCACTCTATGTTCATCTCCGCTACTTCTCTGTAGAATGAGTCACTGAAAACTTGTTCTAGCTGTTGATACTCCTCTTGCAAAATCTTATTTGCTCCCACAAAGTTAGTCCCGTTGTCAGAATACATATGTTTTGGTACTCCTCGTCGTGCTGCCATCCGCCGTAACGCTGCTATGAATGAGGCACTGCTCAAGTCGGAAACTATCTCTATGTGTACCGCTTTTGTGACCATGCAGATAAAAAACGCTACGTAACCCTTCGATGTTTTTATTCCTCTACCTTTATTGGCTTTCACTTGAATAAATCCCGTAAAATCCATCCCCGTATGATAAAATTTCGGTGCAGGGTTTGTCCTGAATTCTGGTAGGTCTCCCATGATCTGATGTAACTTTCGGGGTTCTTGTTTTTTGCAGGTCACGCATCTCAGAAGCTGTTTTTTGACAGCTCGATTTCCCTGGACTATCCAGTACTTTTGTCTAAGCGAAGACAATGTAAGCCGAGCTCCACCATGAAACGTGAGCTCGTGGGCTTGCTCGATAAGTAGCTCTGTTAAGCGACTACTATACGAAATAATTATCGGGTATTTCATGTCGGCGCTTATATTTGCATTTTTAAGACGTCCTCCTACTCTCAAAATACCATCTTTATCCAAAAATGGATTCAGGGTTAGTAGTCTGCTGTCTGATTTGAGCCTGTTGCTATGCAATAAGTTTTCAATATCTTCACTGAAATCATTCCGCTGGATGTGTTTGATTATCACACGTTTTGTAATTCTAAGCTCATGTAACGTGAGATACTTCGGTCTTAGTTTACTGATAGGAGTCAATGCCCGTAGTATCCATGCTAGTATACGAGTTATTTTCATGAATGAACTGTGGCGATTCATTAAATCATCTATAATGTTGCTATCTGGCTTAATGATTTGGACCATGTTTACTTGCTTTTTTACTTCTTCATCGGTAGTGTACTTTATTTCCAGCTCTTTTGGTTTGACGCCAGGCTGCGCTAACCAGGCTGGCCCTTGCCACTACAACGAATGCTCCCTCAACTGAGTTGATGTTAATCCTCTACTAGCTGAGTCAGCTGGATTCTCCTTAGTGTTTACGTAATGCCATGTTTTTGGTGGCATTGCACCGATTATTTTCTTTACTCTATTCGCTACAAACGGCTTCCATCGCTCTGGAGAACCTTGAATCCAGCTAAGCGTGACTTTCGCATCACTCCAGCCATATATTTTCACTACGAAGCTGTTGAGGCTGTTGACAATCTTTGTCATTAGCTTTGATAATACCATAATAGCTTGGATAGTCTGCTGTTATTTGGTATGATGATGGGATGTTTCATATCTGAACTAATATGAGCATGTTTGAGTCGGCCACCCACACGCAAAACTTCATTTTCATCCATAAAGGGATTAAGCATATAACATAGCATAGCATAGTTTACTTTTTCCTGACACTTTTGTTTTAAATCTGTTAATTCGCGATTAAACTCTTTACATTGTACTTGTTTAATGAATTTTATTTTTGCTTGGTTCAATTCGTTAAGAGTGAGATAAGGTTTGTTTTCGTGGTTGAAGTTAGTATAAAACGATAAAACCATGCTAGAATTCTTGTAGCTCTTGATAACGAACTGTCGTTCATGAGCAGCTCCTGGGTATACTCTCCTCTTGCTGCAAGGCGACAGCTGTTACCTTTTTTGGTTTTCATAATTCTAAGTCTGTTTCAAATTTTATTTTATTTCTCTCTTGCGCTTCATGATTGGTTAACCAAGTCACTCCACCATAATTTGTGATTTTTTAACAAAGATGCTGAAAGGCCTCGGCTAGCGCAGTTAGCTGGGTTCTCTTTCGACTTGATATACCGCCAATTTGTAGCTGGTATAACTTGATTGATCTGTTTCACTCTGTTTGCCACGAATGGCTTCCAGCGCTCCGGCTCACCATTTAACCAACCCAAGACTACCATAGAGTCCACCCATCCATAGGATTCAATATGGTATGCTTGAAGACATCTCTGTATTTTGTTCCTTAGTTTGGATAGTAATAATGCCCCACTCAGTTCTAGTTTTGGAAGTGTCACAGATTTACTGAGAGGAACTTATCTTGTTTTCCCTGCTATCATGATAGTCGATGCTCCCTCTTCTCTTTTTATTCTGCAATACACCACGCAGCTGTACGCCTTTGTCGATGCTTCTGAGAATCCATGAAGTTCGAGAGTGTCTCCATCTCTTGTTCCCAGCCACCGCGGTATCTTATACAGATGAATCTCTGTAACAGCAGCTTTCATCTTAAGCCAGTCTTGTTGAATATTTTCAGGCAGACGATCACCCCACTTAATGTTTGATCTCCATACTTGTTGGAAGAGGATTTTGAATTTTGTAGTCACCGGAGAGAGCCCTCCAAAAGGGTCAAATAATTTTGATATGTCTGAGAGCAGGGTTCGCTTTGTTGGTGGTTTGGTTGACGACTCAATGTTTGTGTTAAAGGTAAATATATCTTGTTGTGTGTTCTAACTTAGACCCAAAGTTTTTGAAGATTCTGCTAATTTAAAATCGTAATTACCTTTTTCTTGATCGGAACTCACTATCTCTAATAATTCGGGAACATTTGACTTCCATTTTCTTAAATTTAAACCGCCTGACTTCATCAGCCTGGTGATGTCGAGAAGTAACTGCTTAGCCTCGCTAACCGAGTGGCTTCCATAAACCAGGTCATCCATATTCAAATTAAAAAAATAAAACGAGGAAGCCACAACTTCTGGAGCAGCACTTCCTTGGTGCTTAAGCTTTCCATCATCAGCAAGTTGGTGGAGTGTCATCATCGCTAAGAACGGCGCGGCTTTCATGCCGTAGGTTACTGTTGTTAATTGGAACTCCTGCAATCTAGATGATGGTGAGTCTCTCCAAATAACTTTCTGATATTTCTGATCTTCTTTATTTAACCACACCATTCTGAACATCTTCTCGACGTCAGCATCAAATCTTGTAAATCCTGTTGTAGATTTGGACCTCTTTCCATTAAATCATTTAAACTGTGACCAGATGTTGTTTTTGCTGATGCATTAAATACCACACGAAGTTTTGTAGTAGTAGAGTCAGCACGAATAACACAATGGTGCGGCAAATAGTAATCGGGTGTCTGATTACCGGCGGCTGGTGTCATGTGACTAAGAGATAAATATTCATTGATAAATGACGTATATACGTTACCAACATTTTTTTGTTTTATAAATTTTCTTTCTAATTGTTTGAACTGAGCCATTGCCTTTCCTTTAGATTCTCCCAATAATGAATCAATACTTGATTTTAATGGAAGGCGAACTTCATAGCTTCCATCTTCATGACGAGTGGTGGTATTCTTATAGAACTCCATTACTTGTTGGTCGCTTGACGACATGTTTGTATCACTACTTATATCTTCAATTTCCCAGATATCTTCAGTCTTCCAGGTTATTAATTATTACGTTGCAGAGTAGTTCTAGTTTGAGAGTGCCGCTTAAGATCCATCCTAAACGGGTTTGTTGTGCAATGGGCAGATTTGGACCTGCTCTACATACTCCTTCCATTAGTATTTCACTAAATACTTCAGCTCCAAATAAGACATCGATTGAACTGCTGACGTAGAAGTCAGGATCTGCTAAGGCAACATTATCTATAAACGCTCAATTCATCGGTTTATTGAACGTTCGACTTGGTAAGCTTTTTATCAAAGTATTCATAATAATCGCGTTTGTTTCAAAGAAATAGTCGCTGTGGATAGAGGAACACTTTATAGTAACCAACCCCTTGCATGTGCTGTCTTTATTTCCGATCCCTTTTATTACACCCTGACACTTTTTTCGTGGGAGGCCTAGAATCTGTGCAGCATTTTCCGAAATCAGTGATGCTTGGGAACCCTGATCTATAAGCGCTCAAAACTTGTGATAAGATCCATCACGCGCTTGAATGTGTACAATAGCTGTTGCCAGTAAAACTTTGGGTGATTCCTGTTGCATGGAAACGTTTGTATTCCCCTGTACTTGTTCAGAAGCATCGTGATATTATGATGTTTTATACGGGGTTGACGCCCTGGGGCCTAATTCTCGTCTCATGGTCAGGAGCACTCGATAATGGTTTATCTATTGAATTATCGAACACAACAAAGAGCGCGACGCATCTTCTTGTGGTTGTAATTCCCTATAGATAGGTAGTATTTCATCCCGTGGATGGGTCACCTTCCGTGGATGAGTCTCCTCCCATGGATGGGTCTCCTCCCGTGAATGGGTCTTCTCTCATGGATGGGTCTCCTCCCAAGGATGGGACTCCTCCCATGGATGGGTCTCCTTCCATGGATGGGTCGCCTCCCATGGATGGGTCTCCTCCCGTGGGTGGGTCTCTTCCCATGGATGGGTTTCCTCCCGTGGATGGCTCTGCACTCACGGATGGGTATCCTCCCATGGATAGGTAGGTGTTAAGTTATGTGTATGGTATATCATTTTCATTCCCCCCAATTCGGTAGCGCGCGGTCTTTGTTTTTTTATAAAGTTTTGAAAAGAAATACCCACTAAAGGGGCCTTGCATTTATACCGTTGAGCGATGGTCAAATCCAAAAATCTAGGCCTAAAGCGCTGAGCGAATGGGTGCTTTTACCAACATTAAATACTTACGACATTATGGTTGGTTTTTTAACCGACTTCACAAAAAGGAGGAGGACTAAATAACTAAAAATAACTACTAAACAACTTAGGGGGACTAAATAATCTTGGATGAAAAAAAAATTATGAAAGAACCATAGTGGTGAAAGGATTATGATACTTTCTGAATGCAAATGCTTGGTGTCTTGCTGAAAATATCAAAATCGCCATATGTATGCCTACAATATTTGAGGAGTTCCCTCAATTCCTCATGGATTCCATCATCAAAACTGGCTTCTGATAAAAATGGGGCCAATCTGAAAGTATATTTATTCAAATAAAAAAAGAATTTTCCAAATCGGTTCATAAACGCCGGAGATAATATGAGGTAACAAAAAAAAATGCAATCGAATTGAGAACCTCCTCTTTTCTGTGAAGTCGGTTAAAAATGGGATGTAGGTACATGTAATGTAGCAATGTACATCAATGCCATGGTTGTGTATTCCCTGGCTGTACTCACACGTGCCTGGGATTGCACAACTATGGAAATAATGTACATTAATTTCCGTACTGTTGACCACGATTACCACATTACCAGGCCTTAGAGATTTTTTTTTCTTCAGTTTTATGGTTATTTCGTCAAACACAATATGAAATTAGGAAGGTACATAATTGCAAAAGTATACTTATTGATATTCGAATCTCGTTTCGTTTGAAAAAAGCAGATCCATGAAAATAAACCAATAGCTTATATTTTCATTAAAAAAATACAATATAAAATGTCTTAATCCCAGCTTATAATTGTTAAATCCATGTATGTGTCATCGAGTCATAGACCTGCCTTCTTATAATCAATACAAGCGGCTGAGAGGTTTCCCTTGCTCCTCCTGACCTTCTGTCTGATGGCCATGTCAATGAAGAGGAGCTCCTTAATACCACGGGACCCAACCTTACATCCATTCCGAGCAGGGGCCAAAACATTGTTTTTTTTAACACTGAACAGTCACATACGTAGTCTTGATCCCACACTAGGATTCCCTGTATCGTAGGTACCTATCAGGAACTACGAGTACCTGGTACCATAACACCCAGACCCGGAACAAATATTTGCAGATCATACATGCCTGAGGCCCAATCCTCTAATTTAAAAACATTCCAGTCACAATATAATCTTGTGTCAGTCGCACTGTCTCGTATAGTAACTATTACATATTCTTCGCAAGAAACGCGAAGATTAAGTAATAGTAACATACGTGACAGTGCGACTGAGACGAGATTATACTCAAATCAAATCAAATCAAATCATTTATTTTCTCTTTTGTACAGATGTTTTAAATTGCCCTATTTGCCAAGCTAAGTTTATAAAAAACTTGTATTTTGGCAATTAGTGCCCTTCCTTGGGTGTTATTTATAATTGTACAGACATTGTATTGAACTTAGAGAATTTATATAAATTATACATGCAATTAATTAATAAAATAAAATCATGTTAAATTAAATTTAAAAGAAAACAAAAATTAAATAAAAAAAACATTAAATTGATCACTACATTAAAACATTAATGAATACATATCAATGAATCAATCAATCAATCATTCATCAAAACTTTAAAGGTACATTTAAGTAAATAAATTTGCATGCAATAAAAACCTGTACCAAAATAATTTTGAAATAATGATATTATTAGGGTAGTCTTAAAAAAAAATCAGCTGATTTAATTATGTGTATAGAGTGTATTTAGTGTGTTTGTGTCTGTGCTGAAAATACTGAGTATGTGGATGTTTTTTTTGTGTATGCTTTTTTTGTTATTTTACTACTTTGAATAGACCCTCCGTTTCATAATATGATAATGTTTTTAACCAGTCAATTAGAACCTTCTTACAATTTCCCGAAGAAAGATGGTATATTTGCAATGTCTGATTGGCCACATTGTAGAGACGGGAGCTCAATATACCATAGTGTCGTGCGGCTAGCGCAGTTCTGTGACGGTCAATGGTGCAGACTTGATGTTTCCTCCGCTTGTTAGCATTAAGAGCAGGGTCATATTATGGGGTTTCTGCATGCTTTCGAAGTATGACTTGCATAATAAACAGCTTTCTAGTAGAGAGTACAGAACTATCTACATATAGTCTGATTGTGGGATATCTGTAGGGTTTACTTAACATCACTTTAAGAATAGCTCTTTGAGCCCTTTCTTATCGTAGCATGTGAGTTAGATGTGTTCCCCCCATGACGTAATACAGTAGGATAGGAGTGTCTGCACCAGAGCATAATACACCATTTTCATTGTATCTAGCGAGGCAGCCACCCTGAGGCATTTGAACACGTATATTAGTTTTCTGGCACGCATCACTAACGTTTGTATGTGGACTTTCCAGTCCATAGTACAATCCAAATGGACGCCGAGGTATTTTATGTCAGGGGTTCGCAAGATAGGCAGGCAAGTTTGGCCATCACACGTGGAAGAACTTTGACAAGTATGGGCTACAATATTGAGTGCATGGTTGGGTGGCTGTGAGAAAGAATTATTAGAGAAAGCTACATATTTGGTTTTACTGACATTTAGTGTTAGTACATTCTCACAGAGCCACTCCATGACAATCCCAAGGGCTTTTTCAGCATGCTCCTGAACTAACTCCCAAGTATTACCGCTAACCAATATCGCTGTATCGTCTGCATACATAAATAATCTACAACCTGGCAAGGATAATCTACATAAATTGTTTATATAGATCAGAAAGAGGGTAGGACCCAAAACACTGCCCTGGGGCACCCCATAGCAGATGGACTCATCTGAGCTTATGTGGTGATCGATTTTGACGCATTGAATTCTATTTGAAAGGTAGTCCCGGAAAATGTCAAGCGTCACACCCCTCACACCGATAGCCTCCATTTTGCGTAGCAGTAATGGAATTGACACGGTGTCAAATGCTTTAGACAAATCCAGGAAGATGCAGAGCGATTTTTGTTTTTGATCAAGACGACGTACTAAAGTTTTAGTTAATTCTAACACTGCATCCTCCGTAGATTTGCCCCTTCTAAAACCGAACTGATTCTCTGCCAATATTTTGTGCTTTTCTAAGTATCCAATGAGTCTCTTATTTAGGTTTTTTTCCAAAACCTTAGATAGAGTAGTAAGCACAGAAATAGGCCTATAGTTGTTAACGCAGCTTTTATCGCCGCTCTTATAAATTGGGTGAACTAATGCCTTTTTAAATACAACTGGGAAAATTCCCGTAGATATGCAGAGATTACAAATGTACCTTATCGAGGGGATAAGTGACTCTCTAGCACACTTTATAACCCTAGTTGGTATTTGGTCCCAGCCCGTAGCACAGTCCTTACGGAGACCCATGATTGTAGCTTCTATTTCCAAGTCATCCGTTTCGAGTAGAACCATTGAATTCCCAATGGGATTAGAAGTTGGGTGCATCAGGGTTCTTTCTTCAATTGAAAGAGCTTTCTGAGAAGGTATATTCAATGCAAAATTTTTACCAATATTAACAAAAAAAGCGTTAACGGAATTTGCAGAGGTGTGGGGATCGTAATGTATTTTTAATAGATCACTTGCTGAAATAGTGCCACTCCTGAGGTTAGCCATTTTTTTTATTACGTTCCAAGTAGCTTTGGGGTTATTGCAGGCGTTTTTAAATTCCTGCCGTTCATAATCTCTTTTTAACTGTCGAATAAGTTTGGTACAGAAGTTTCGAAAACGATTGAACGAGACCTTTAAAATCATATTTTCAGGATCCCTTTTCAGTTGCCTGTGTAATTTGTCTCGATGTCTGAGGCATCTTAAGGCACCTGCTGTAATCCAAGGCTTTATTATCCTATTTTTGCGTGTCACTTTAACTTTTTTAGAATGCTTTTTTATAACAGTTACTATTATATCAACCAGCTTTTCAGCAGCTGTGTTAGCATTATCACATTGCAAAACTGTATTAAAATCTGAGACAGAGAGCTCTTTACATATGGAATCGTAGTCATATACATTCTTTTCCTTCTGAGAACTTTCCCTGAAATAATGAATGAACTGCGAATTGAATGTTTTAAATTAGAGAATTGGGCCTCTGATGCGTGTGATTTGGAAATCATATAATTTTATAAGAAACCAACGCACCACGGGTCTAGATATTAGTGTACTGATCATGAATACAAAATTTGAAGAAATAATAGCCAAAATGGAAGCAAACTTCGTTCCCATGCAAAAGGACGTACGCGTCCTACCGGTGACCTCTTAAATCCTAAAAATCAATTTTTAACTGACTATGTTTTTTTTGTATGTTTGTTACGCGATTACTATTGATCAAAATTCACCTATTCAACCATAATGAACATACATCCATAGACTAGATCCATAGACAATGAGTAATCTTAATTTCATTCAGTCTTTTACACCCCATCACTAGTTTTTGCGCTAGTGTGCAACTAACCAATAGTGTAATTACAGAAATTATTTATTTGTGTGCTTGTTTTATGTTTGTGTGACAGCTTTTATTTCCGTTTGCGTTTATAGAGACGCCTCAACTTTCTGCATGAGTGTGCGTGAGTAAGTAAATGTTTGCTGTACGTGTTTACCTCGCCTCCCGCAAAAAGTGGCAGAAATAATTTAGTGCTGGAAGTTGAGCATGCCATCTCCCTACATAAATTC
Organism: Epirrita christyi; assembly: GCA_951392215.1. Taxonomy (NCBI): domain Eukaryota; kingdom Metazoa; phylum Arthropoda; class Insecta; order Lepidoptera; family Geometridae; genus Epirrita; species Epirrita christyi. Next base: position 711,311 of record OX595861.1, read on the forward strand.
TCTAAGTACCAGGCTATGTAATCTCCTGCTGTGCAATGGGGTTTTTGTTCATTTCAACGTAGTTATAATGTAATCCAAGAAATGGCGCTGATTTGTCTCTAAAGAGACATTGCTTTATTGTTTTGTCTGTCAGGCGTATTTTTACTATAAATCTATGACTGTGCCACTCTCAGTACCTCTAGTATGTGTTTTGATAGTTTTCGTAAACTACACTCGAGAGCAATGAATCCGGGTCACTTAAAGAATCCTAAAAATCTCGGAAACTAAAAATGCTAGGTTAATGCAATAAATTGTATTTAATAGACAATGTAATACTCCTTAAATGAAGGTATTAAAACTTCTTAGTTATTGTAAAGTTATATCATAAAAAAATCAAATTTGAAAAAGGGCCACTTTCGAAGATGGAACTACGAAATTACAGCATTTGGTTTTGCTTTTGTTTGTAATCTGTCATTTATCATTGTTTGATTTCTGTTTTTTTATTGTTTTTTTTCTGCGTAAACGCAGTAATGGAAGCACGAGGAGGCAATACGAAGTATTAAAATTCAAGAAAATCGTAATAAAGTTCAAAAATTTCATGTTTCCTATTTTTGTTTTAAGGAGAGATCAGCAGTTTTTTTCTTTATGTAATTTTGTGTTAATAAAATGTATGGTGACTCATATTTTTTTTACCTTCATTTAAGGAGTATTACATTGTCTATTAAATACAATTTATTGCATTAATCTATCATTTTTAGTTTCCGAGATTTTTAACATTCTTTAGTGACCCGGATTCATTGCTCTCGAGTGTATATGTAGTTTCGTTTCCTTCCATACATTTCCTTGCAGCGCCCCTAGCAAAAACTAGGAGGAACTAAAATCGGCAGTACGGTTTAGATCAAATAATAGTTTACAAATTCTATAAAAGTATTCGAGTTATTTATTGCAGTTTGGCAGTACGAGTCCTCAGTTTGACATGACAACGGTAGTAAACTTTGTAGTTTACGAAAACTTTCATAGTATTCATACTCACTAAACAAAATTCGGTGAAAACCAGCAAAATATTTTAGTTTTTTTAAAAACTAAAATATTTTGGTTTTCTTAAAAAATATGTTAGCGAGAAATCTTGCGTGGATGTTAGCTAACCGATATAGCACATAACCTTACCTAATTGTACTAATACTATGTACTCTCATACTTAATTTCATAAAGATGGGATTAACGGTTAGGAAGTTTTCATCGGACAAACAAATATACATACATACGCCGATTCTTCCAAGTTGATAGTCTAGTAAATGAGTGCTCACAAGGGGGGTGTGGATGGAATGGTCGAAAGCAGAAAGTTTGACTTCGGAACTTTGTAAGGACTAGTTAGGAGACAAACATACTAAAAGTCCCCACCCCTCTGACGTGAGCCCTAGGAGGGGGGGCACATAGAAGTTCCCGTTTTTTGAGTTTTTGCTTACATCTCGAAAACGATGCGTCATAGGAGATTTTACAGGTTTCGACCCTATTCGAGGGTATAGGATCCGCGCTACACTCCCTCCGCGACCCTCCTCGCACTGCGTCTCTGAGCTCGCTCCTTTCGGCGCGGAAGTGGGGGGAGTCATCACGCGTTCTTCGGTGACGTCATTGCGGTTGGGTTGTGGTGCTTCATCATCGTTGCTGCCACTCTCGTTGCAACCACCGGGCGCGCCAGGAACGGCCAGACAGGCTACATTAACAGTGTCTCTATCAGGCTCAATCACTTCACTATCGTACGTCCCATAAAGTTAGACAGGATTTCCAAGCCTGTGGTAGAGCCCATCCTCTTTCCCTGTTGAAGTTAGGCAGTCGACTAATCTCAATAGCCTCTCGGATCTGACGACAAGACCGGGGTCTTGTCAAAATGGATGTAGTGCGACGTACCTACCAGAGGTTAATGAGTGCTCCGCCAACGCTGAACTATTGATGTCCACATTATTCATGGCGCGTATGTGTTCAGTGAGCCTGGTAGAGACATTCCTCTTCGTTTCACCAACATTACACCTCCCGCAGTCACAGGAAATAGTGTAAACACCGGGGACACCTAGAGGGTCTCTATCCTTAGGAGAGCGTAACAGTTGCCTCACTTGTGTGAGGGGTCGGAATATGGTCTTGATACTGTACTTACACATTAACAAGTGTCCGGTTTTATCCGTTACCCCCTTAACAAAGGGTAGGTATGCGCTCTCTCAACCGATATTCGGCGTGTATTTAAGGAAGAAGGAGGTGTGTGAGAGGTGGCGCCACTGCGTCATTGTTTACATCGGCTCCGCGAAATTTTATTACGAAAAAATATAAATTAAGTGATTATAAGTGGAAAACCATAGCTAATAGGTGTGATAATCTGTGAAGTACCGGTACAAACGTTATTCCGGCGATCTATTGAGAACTCTGTTCAGAAAGTGCAAGTGAATGGTGCACAAGTGTTTTTTGATAAAATTGGAGGAAAAACCAAAGACGGCTGAGTGGATGTGAGTAATAGAATAATAAGATTACACTACACATCACAGACAAGCACTAATAAGACATTCACAAAAGATATTACGACACTACATCTTCGTAATAATAAACAAAAATAAATCCGTTACATCGCACATCACAGTGACTCATTTAGCAACACTTTAAACTCATCATATCAGCTGACCAATCAGCTGCGTATAGCACCTACACCATCTAGCGATACTGCTACGAACTAACTTGACTAACACCACACTCTGATCTACACTCAACACAAGCCAGCGGAGCGGCGCTCGCGCCGTATAACCAAAGATGTCTAAAGGCTCAGGTAAAGCTGCCACTGATGGCCGGAAGATGGCAGTGCTCGTCACTTGCTACAAATGCAAAAAATCTGTCAATACAAAAAACACGATTCTTTGCTCAGAATGTGATCATACATTTGATTTTGAATGTGGTGGACTACCTGTAAAAGTATACCGTTTAATGGAACCTGAATCGAGGGAAAAATGGAGATGCAAGGTTTGTGTACAAAAACCTAACGTGCGAATTACTAGTAAAGATGCCAGTTATATTACGAGCAGGAAAAAACTTATCTCCCCTAACCAAAATGACAGCTGTGATTCTATTCGTTTTTCTACTCCTGCAAGTGATCTGTCGCAAATGAACGATACACACATTCTGTCGATGTTAAATACAACCTGTGACTCACCGTTACCCCACTCTAGAAGCGTAGATAATACTCTGTACGATACCAACTCTGTTCAGGAAATGAAGGAGAATATCAATATACTAACATCTCAGCTATCTAGCACTCAAATAGAGCTGGAGAACACAATACTTGAAAATAATGACCTACATAGACAAAATAATAAACTGACGAGAGAAAACGATCTTTTAAAAACATTATGCCAGAGACCACTACCAGAAATAAAATATGACAACAGTACGACGAAGAAAAAAAGAAGATACTCAGCACAGTTTCAAGAGACCAGAAGAACGCTGTTCGCCTCCCCTGGACCTTCATCACTGACAAAAAATGGCCCAAAAACTGACGAATATTCGGCTTTCCAATCCCTGCAATCAAGGATTACTGAATTGAGTAACAAGCTCCAAAATGCTAAAAGGGAAATATTATGCTTGAGAAATAAAATCTTGGATCCGCACAATGATAGTCAGAAATTTAAACCAAAAAATACTATAGCATCGACACAAAAACTAGTAGGAAAAATTACGTCAAAAGAAGAAGAAATTTTTAAACCAAAACAATATATAAAAGTATGTCTTCTTAGTACAAATAAAGTGAATAATACCCTGGCTCTCGCTAATAACTGTCTTAGCCAAAATACAAAAATATGCCATTTTTTGAAACCTGGCAGCACAATAGGCGGACTACTGGATGGTATCACTATAAAACTGGCAGACTACACGAAGAATGACTTCTGCATAATCCTAATCGGAGAAGAAGAGTTCAGCTCGACCCATGACTACTTTAATACAATAACTCTCATGAGGGAAACACTAAGTAAGATTGAACATACCAACTTAATTATATGTCTACCTACATATAAATATGGTGAGCTGAGAGATATGTACAACTGGAGGATAGAGAACTTCAACAATCTGCTCTACCTCGACATTACTACACATGAGCATGCGTATCTATTCGACTCGAATGAAAACTTAAGATATGATTACACTATGTTTAACAGGCACTCGGGAAAAATAAATAACTTGGGAATGCGATCGATTCTCAAGAATTTGGGAAATTACATGAATACTTTTCAGAAACACCATGTAACTGATTTAAATCAACTGCAATTTACCCCTGATGACACGGAGTATTCCACGTTTTTTCGAGACTAAACATCTACATATAATGCATCAAAATATAGCAGGTCTGCTCAGTAAGAGCGACGCGCTAATAATATATTTACAAGAACTCATCGATCAACAAATTCACATAGATGTTTTATGTATCACTGAGCATTTTATGAAGCAGGGATTCGAACCATTCATAGATATAGATAACTACTCCCTAGCTACATGCTTTTGTAGATGTGATAGTAAAAGGGGCGGGGCATGTATATTAGTAAGTAAAAAACACAATTGGAAAGAAATATTAGAGATTAAAAAGTTATCTGTAACTAATGTATTTGAATGTTGTGCTGTTCAGTTAATTGATTATAAAATTGTAATAATATGTATTTATAGAGTTCCTAAATATAGTAATTTAAATATTTTCTTCAATAAATTGGAAAAATTGCTAATATATGTTACAAACTTAAATTTAAATAATATTATAATAACCGGCGATTTTAACATAGATATTCTAAAAAGCAACAACATTACACGAGAGTTTGAATGCTTATTATTAAATTATAATCTGAAACTAGCATTAAAACAGCCAACTCGTTTGATCAGCAAATCTTGTATTGATAACATCGCGCATAACTACAAAACGGCTTGTAAGACTGAAGTGTTAGAAGTTGGCCTATCAGATCATACAGCACAAATTATTAAACTCCCAGCTAAAAAAATCCTTAAACTTACATATTGGCGTAAGGAAGTTCGAGATTATAACACAGACAATATAAAAAAGTTCAAGTTATGTTTAGATGGTCTCTCATTTTCTTACATGTACAGCACCCAAAGCTCCTCTGTGGCATACCGGGAGTTTATCGAAACATTTATGTTGTTTTATGAGTTATGCTTCCCGAAAAAGTATATTTTAATTAAAGTATTTAGACAACCGAAATGGGTATCACGCGGTATTCGAAGTTGTAGTAAACGAAAAAGGAATCTTCTTTGGAATTACAGGTCTAAGCCAACAAAATCCAATAGATTAATATATATGAATTACACAAAAAGGTTTAAAAAAATTATTTCACTTACAAAACAAGCCCAAAATAACCACAGAATATTGACATCAAATAACAAATCTAAAACAACTTGGCAACTTATCAATAAATGTCGACCTAATATACCGAAAGAACCTATAACAAAAATAAAGCATAATAATATAGACATAACAAACCCACAAGATATTGCAAATATCTTTAACGATTACTTTATAGATAAGGTAAAACCGATACCAGGGATAGGTAAGAACGTGACAGCGAACATTAATAGGCAAGAAAAATCCATGTTCTTAGCACCCTGTCTGCCACAACATGTTTATAAAATTATAAAATCTCTGAAAAATACTAACAGCTCAGGATTTGATGGTGTTAATACTAAAATAATTAAAGCAGTTAATGAAGCTATAAGCCCTCATCTTAGTTATTTAATAAATCTTAGTATAGAAACAGGGCAATACCCAGATGACCTAAAAATAACGATAGTCAAACCAGTTTTTAAAAAAAATAACAGAGAACTGATGGAGTTTTATAGACCCATTGCTCTCATTTCCATATTTTCAAAAATATTTGAAAAATATTACTACGCCGAAATAAACACATACCTTGAAAAAAACAATATTCTGTGTGAAGAGCAAAAAGGTTTTCGTGAAAAGAAAACAATAAACATGGCTATCTATGACTTCTTTTATAATGTAATTTCTAAAGTTGACAAGAAAACTCCAATCTGTAGTATATTTTGTGACATGACACAGGCTTTTGACTATGTGGATCATAATATCCTACTAGTAAAACTTGAAAGTTATGGAATTAGAGGAAACGTGTTAGACTTACTTAAATCCTATCTTAGTGACAGAAAGCAAATCACAGAGATATCGAGAATAGAGACTAAAACCAAACTTGAAGTTATACACAAATCAAAAATACGATATGCTAAATACGGCGTACCACAAGGCAGTGTGCTGGGTCCGCTGCTATTTATTATATATATTAATGATCTGCCAAGAGCAACAACTAATCCCATGACATTATTTGCTGATGATAGTACAATAACAATTTCTTGCAATGACATTAATTCTTATGAAACCGACGTAAATAAATCAATTGAATCAGTTATAAAATGGCTTGATAATAATAATTTAAAAATCAATTTAAGTAAGACTATGATTATGCATTTTGACCAAAGATCCCTAAACCCATCTGACATGAATATAAAATTTAATAATAATATAATTAATCAAGTGGATTCTACACGATTTTTAGGACTAATCATTGACAAAAAACTCAATTGGAAAACACACTTGGAAGGTCTAAGTAAGCGTGTTAGTAGTCTAGCATTTGCCCTGCATAAACTGTCATCAACAGTTAATGCAGATACCTTATTGACTGCATATTACGGTATGGTAGAGCCTGTATTACGATATGGATTAATATTTTGGGGCAACTCTACCAATAAAGACATTATTTTTAGACTGCAAAAAAGATGCATAAGAGCCATGTATAAAATAAAAACCACTGATAGCTGTAGACCATTATTTTCAAAGCACAAAATTCTGACACTTCCGTCCCTCTACATATTAGAAGTAGCTCTATTTGTAAAAAACAATCCCCATCTGTTCCCCCGGCTATCTGATTTTGTGAGTCGAAACAGGCGGGATAATACTAGGTTAAGAACACAACCTGTAAAAACAGCTCTAATGCAGAAAAGTATTGTTTGTGTTGCTACCAAAATCTATAATAAATTACCTAGACTATATAGAGACATGAATTTACAAATGTTTAAATTAAAACTTAAAAAAATGTTAACCACAAAGTGTTATTATAGTCTTGACGAATTTTTAAATGATAAATAATAATTAGTTGTTAAATTGTTGCATGTTTAGATTATACGCATGCCATCTCTCTACCTAATTTGCATACCGTAACCGGTCAAGCATGTTGTTTCACTGTTATATTCTTGTCATCTTTTTACACATGTTTTCTGCAAATAAATATCTTTGAATCTTTGAATCTTTGAAGAATTCGCAATACGACTACTTTGTCTCCATCCATAGCCGTTCTTCTCTAGCACCCCTTTAAGGTGCAAGAGTTCAGCATCCACGTACTGAGGGTTGCATAGTCTCAGCGCTCTATTAATCAAAGCACGGGTACCGAAGCTAGGTGCGCTGGGTGAGTCGGCCCTTAAGTACCTAACTGTAGAGGTTTTTAGGGTTTGTTTGTTTCACTCTGGCCGCATTATCTTCTTCCACGCGGACGAAGTCTCGAATGGGTCAGCTAGTTTACTATATTATGTATCAGCAACTCCCTGCTCCGAGGCAACACACTACACAAGCGCTTCCCTACCTAGTGGTAAGACGGATCATCAAAGTAAGCCAAGCCGTGTTTTTTGCCTGATTATTCTAGGCTTGGTCCCGTTGGAACAGGAGTAATATTAATAAAATAAGACGATACAGAATGATCCTTGTGATTTCAATAAATAAAATTCTTTTGATTTGATTCGATTTGATGAGAAGCGTCATCCACCTGAGTATTTAACACCAATTCTGCGATCACCAACCCGCCTGCCATAAGTGGTGAGCAATAGGAGAGGCCTCCTCCAGCAGTGGACGTCTATAGGCTGGTGATGATGATCACTCATTTATCCAGATGCAATAACATATTTCTACTCTTTCTGTGACCTAGCAGTGCAGTTTGGGATGTTGGTTCATTAAATAAAAGACTTTTACTTATTTACAAATTGATCTACTAACTCAATTGCTTTGGCAAACAGAGTTTGCTACTGAGCCTGCATCTGGAGTTCTACTTCTCGCAGCCTCATGTGCTCAGTGACAAACTCTGTTGCCAAATTGCGCCAGTGCTCGTCCGTTGTTAAGAAAGCCTCAACATGCGCCCTGGATACGGGGCGGGTACGATGCGGCGGCGGCGGTGCTGGCATCGAGTGCAAACGGCAGCGTCGTCTGATCACGCGCTGAGGGCTTTGTGCGTGGTGTGTTGTGGCGGAAGCAAGAATAACCTCCACCACTTCCGATGGAAATGGTGTTGACTGGGTGCTTCCACCAGGCCTATTCCAATCTTCCACAGCTGAAAAATATATTTAATTTTTTTATTTTAGTTAGTAAGTTGGTGAAAGATCATACCTTTTTCCATTTGTCGACTGGCTAACAGTTCCTGTCGTGTCCAAGTTGAGAGCACCAGTAAGCTTCTCCCACTTATTTATAGCCCTAAGCCTACAGTGGGGACCATCAGCAGGCCTATTTAAGTCTTCATTTCTAAAAAAAATATGTAGTACATGTAATTATATCAAAATTTCAAAACAAAACAAATAATCAAAACACGTTTTGTAGACCTGAAAGTATCTGTGTTTGTGTATCTGAAAGATAGTTACCTTTCCATGAAGTCAACCACCACCTCAAATTGTGATGGGCTGGTCCTCATCATTGTATAAAGGTAGAATTCAAAGGAACACAACAATTTTATTGAGAAAATAAAACAAAACATTTAATATTCTCGTAATACGTTTTTAACCATATTCAAAACGTCAAAGAATACGAAAATATCCGTTTCTTTTCTTTTGCGGGTGCGTAGGAGAGATAGCAGTATATAGTATGAAGTTCGTTCAATCGAGCTAGACTATGGTCGATGTCGTGTAAACTTTTTTCGAAAACTGTAGCTCATATACTACCGATTACATTGAAAACTACAAAGTTCAGCGAGCTCACCAAAACTATCGCTGTTTTCGTAATTTGTAAGCCCATACTAGACGTACAGAATAAAGAATAACACTTTATTCTGAGGTGGTGCCACTCTTGGTTCTGTCAGCGCTAGATGATACTGCTAGACGTCGACAGATGGCGTTATAGAAATACTTAAATACCTATCCGCCGATAGATAGCGTTTATTCAAATATGAATTACCTACATTATAGGCACAGGCTTGAAGTCGGTTTATGTTTTTTCCAAAAATTTACTTTATACTAGAAACCTTATACTATGTACTTGTAAGTAATTATGTTCAGCTTTTTAGGGCCTTTTCCACCGTTTTCATTTATCTAATTATATGATTGACCCAATAGTCTCCAGCTACACCATACTGAGAAGAAATAAGAGGTAGGTATTTTTGAGAATGTTTCATAACGAGAAAATATTGTTTGATCTTACTTTTGAATGAGTGATTCCTCGGAATGTACATGCTTATTTAATGCTATATAATTTGACATGTCGTCATAGAGACTTTTTGTATTTAGATACTAAAAATTTTATAGGTAATTTTGTTTTGACAAGAGATAATGGTGTTGATTTGAGATTGCACTCGCTAAACTTAAAGCTAACTAAAACTGACATAACGCGTGTCGGCATTTGAAACGACACTATCTATCTCTAAAATTCTGTAAAATAGAAAGTTTGACGTCATCGGCCATTTTAGATAATAAACTTAGCTAGTCTGCATTTGAAACGTAATAGCTACCTGTCAGTTTGGCGTAATATTAGGAAATTCCTTACTAATTTAAAAGCCACCTGAAAAGGTCCCTTTTAAATAAGCAAATGATAATAATTCCAATCAAACCCCGTTTTACGGAAATATACACGAAGAATTCGTTGTTGCGGTAGTGATTGATGCTTCAGACAGGTATTCTAAGAGTGATAGATGCATTTTACATGGGTTATAGAAGTCCCCACTGATATGTTTACGTGTTTCAACACTAGAATTCTTCAGGAACGAGAGAACCATTCAAAATTAAAAAAAAAAAAAATTGGCTGGTTCCTAAAATTGTAGACTAACTTCTACATAACTAATCTATATAGGTACCCTAGGTATCTACAAAGTAATTTAAAAGTTTTTATTTATCTTACCCTAAAAACAATATTATGGTCATAGCTTTTGTTGCCGTGCTGGTCTACAAAGAGGATACAATAACTACGCTGGCCTCTTTAAAGGCGACGAAGGGATTACGCAAGGGGATGGACCGCACCACCATCTATGCTACTTAACACCAATACCTATCGCGAATACGAATCAGTCTTTTTTTATACTTCTTGGCAAGCAAACATTCATACGGTCCACCTGATGGAAAGCAGTTACCGTAGTATATGGACGCCTGTAACACCAGAGGCATCACAAGCACGCTGCCGACCCGGAGACATAAAAATGAAATGTCTCATGTGCCTGTAATTTCACCGACACCCGTACCGTTCAAACCGAAACGCAGTAGTGAACACAGCAATGCGAACACTACTGCTTGGCGGCAGAAATAGGAACGGTGGTAGTACTTCCTCCACAATTTATTTTGTGTTTCCCCGGATGAACTCTTTCACAAGAAGTTCTACTACTAACAACTTCTCAACTTTGCTTTGTCAACTATGAGCTAGGAGCATGGAAGAAGAAATGCTAGGAGGTTCATATTTGTATCACATGTAGACTAACATAACAGAGGCCGCCCGCACCAGGAGGTCGGTATTACATAAATGTTTATAACAAACACAGATAATTACATGACGACGCTAGCTGGGTGGTGCAATGAGTATTAAAAGTGGCTGCCGCGCTGGCGATGCTGTCAGATATAAAATGAATATATAGTTCATCATATCCTTATTTAGTGGTAAACGCTATGAAAAATACAGCTGCAGGCATAAGGCATTTTTCGTTTATTTGAAGATAAAATAAACGAAAAACCACGAGAAAAGTATATATTTCAACACATTTTCAGTAGTTTTAATGGTTTGCAAAATAACCGATAATTTTCGAAAATTATGTAATGGCCACTCTCTCACAGCTTTATCCGCCAAGAAATAGAATCAATAAATTGTCTATGGTCTATTCAAATTCATACTTAAGATGAATTTGAATTTATAATGAGATGAATAGAAAAATATTTAAGAGCAAATTGAAGTGTTGTCAAAATCAAAAGGATCGAGTTAAAATGGACATTATTGCAGAGCAACGCGCGTCAAAGAATTTTTGTGAATTTTGGAAATCAACGAATAAGTTGAATATTAGGCCAGAGGCCGTAGACAAAGTAACATTCTAATAGCGATGTCGCCAGTAGAAAAGTCCAAAATGTATGGGATTGACGTTAGCTATCGATATGTCACGTGGTCTTTTGTATTGAATTACGACTGTAGAAATGGAATCGCTTCCAAGCGAATGCCGTTTGGCTAGGCCCTCTGGTCTACCGGTGAGCGTTGATGGAGTAGGTAATGCTGGCCAAATAGCTGATCTGTTTGAGGAACACTTCAAAGTGAGTTCCTCGTTGGGCCCATCGAGTTCGGTGATCAATGCTGAGCCTGTCGAGAGCGGTGGAATGTACAGTATAACAGCGAAACAAGTAGCAGTTTATTAAAAAAATGGTAAGAGGCAAGTCACCAGGCCACGATGGCCTCAGCATTGAGCACTTGAAGTTTGCGGGAACCCACTTGCCTCGTGTCTTGTCAATGTTTCTCACCTTGTGCCTGAACCATTCATACTTGCCCCAGGAACTTATGAAAACCATTGTGGTACCAATTGTGAAAAATAAAACAGGTGATCTATCGGATAAAAGCAATTATAGGCCAATATCGCTAGCGACAGTAGTTGTCAAGGTGCTGGACAGCGTGCTTGATTCAGAATTGGATAAGCATCTGAATATCCATGATGCTCAATTTGGTTTCAGAAAACAGCTTTCAACCGAAACCGCAATTTTGAGTTTAAAGCACACTATTCAGTGCTATACAAAGAGGCGTACACCTGTGTACGCATGCTTTCTCGACCTTTCTAAAGCTTTTGACCTTGTGTCCTATGACAAGCTATGGGAGAAGTTGGCGAGAATAGGCGTGCATACACAGGTGCAGCGTCTCTTCCAGTACTGGTACGCCAATCAGGCAAATCATGTGAGATGGGCTGGCAGTCTATCTGGTGCGTACAGGCTGGAATGCGGTGTGCGGCAGGGGGGGGTTGAGCTCACCGAAACTTTTCAACCTGTATGTCAATGACCTGGTCGCTGGGCTCAGCAGTGAGCGTGTCGGCTGCTCAGTTGATAATGTTTTTATATACAATATCAGCTATGCAGACGACATGGTCCTGCTGTGCCCATCGATTAGCGCTCTTAGAAGACTGCTGGCAATCTGCGAGGAGTATGCTCGTGAATATGGCCTGCTCTATAATAGTAGGAAGAGTGAATACCTGGTCTTCAAGGCCGCCGGTAAAGTTCCCGAGTCTGTACCTGTTATTGAGCTTGACGGATCCGAACTAAAACGGGTCTACAAGTTTAAGTACTTAGGGCATTATGTTACCGATGACCTTGATGACCAGGAGGACATAGAGAGGGAGCGTAGGGCATTGGCGGTCAGATGTAATATGCTGGCACGCAGGTTTTCTCGTTGCAGTAGGCAAGTGAAAATAACTCTCTTCAAAGCCTACTGCCAATCTTTTTACACGAGCAGTCTGTGGTTCAGCTTTACTCAGAGATCGCTTAATGCCCTGCGCGTCCAGTATAATAATGGTTTTAGGATGCTGATGGGACTGCCTCGCTTCTGCAGTGCATCTAAAATGTTTGCGGAGGCTAGGGTTGATGGTTTTCACGCCATCATCCGTAAGAAAACTGCCTCATTGCTCAGCAGAGTGCGGAGCAGTTCCAAAAGCATCCTGCAGGTCATTGCTGATCGTTACGATCTGCCAGTAATGAAGGCTTTTGTTCGAGTCCTGATCAGGTAGGCGTCTCGCTGGAGTCTGTTTGGTCGGGATTCGGATAAAAGTTTTTAATTACCTACTTCCCAGTTACTGTCTGACGGCTATTATGTATTTTTTAACAAATAATTTAAGTGTACCTACTAACAAAAAATGGATTTTAAGTATCTGACTCAATAAATAAATTATTAAATTATTATTATTATTGTGAGCGTTTACCGTCCCACTAATGCAGACTTCGCGTTATTTGAATCCACTATGGAAGAAGTATTGCTTAAAACTTTTGTTCGTAATAAAATGCTAATAGTCTGCGGAGATTTCAATATAGATATTCCAGTTAATCCTCTATCTGAGAGGCTGCTTAATTTATTTAAATGCTTTAATTTATATCACCTCTTCGAAGAACCTACAAGGGTGACACTAACACCATCCACCTGTTTAGATAATATTTATTGCAGTAGTGTTCCAATTGATAAATCAGTAATTAAACATTTCACCTCGGATCACTATGGACACAGTGCTATATTTACTTGTAATTTAGTAGATAACTAAGGAATTCACTTATCGCCTGTCATAGAAAGTCGGATTAAGAAGTTCCAGGGCAGTATTGCCTAACAATACAATTTTATCAAGTAATATTGAGGTAGCAAATTCCTTTGATAGTTTTTCTCTAGTATACCTAATATTGTGACTCAATCTTTAAAATCAACTGCCTCTGGGGCATCTACTTTATTGGAATGAAGTGTTGATAAGTATAAGGTCGCGTTTAGTTTCAGATAAGTACGTTAATGCCAATAATATTGTTGAGACATTTAAGTCACTTAATATTAAAAATACTGAAGACCTTTAGGGAATATATACAAAGGTGTTAGGTGTTATAATTATTGATATTGCGCCGTGTATGGCCTACATTTTCAATGGATGTGTTGACGAGGGAGTCTTTCCTGATCTTATGAAACATAGTAAATTAATTCCTTTGTTCAAGTCTGGTAATGAAAAAGATCCAGGTAATTATAGGCCAATTTCTATATTGCCTGCGTTAAGTAAAATCTTCGAGAAACTTATTATTACTCAGTTATTGTCACACTTCAACCTCCACGGACTTCATCATAGTTATCAATTTGGATTTTCTAAGGGTAGTTCGACAGCCGATGCTGGTACCATGCTCTTAGAACACATATTTGAAGCATGGGAGAACTCGCAGGACGCGATCGGAGTTTTCTGCGACCTGTCCAAAGCTTTTGACTGCGTGAGGCATGATACTTTAATTTCCAAGTTAAGACATTATTTATGGCATACAAAATCAGGCAATTAATCTTCTTAATTCTTACTTATCCAATAGAGTCCAGTGACATAGTTCTGTTTGCTGACGATACTTCTTTGATTTTCAAAGTTGATAGATCTAAATCTAATTACAATGATGTAAATGATTCACTATCGCGTGTTCTTGAGTGGTTCACAGTAAATAATCTTTTGCTTAATGCTAAAAAAACTAAGGCCATCAAATTCACATTGCCAAATGTAAAACATTATCCAACTAATATTAAAATAAATGGGGAGAAACTTGAACTTGTCAAGTCTACTGTTTTCTTAGGGCTTAATATTGATGCAGGGTTGCGGTGGGCACCACAAATTGTGGCTCTAGCTGGTAGACTTAGTTCCGCTGCATATGCAGTTCGTATAATAAAGGCAGCTTACTGATGAAGCTACTGCTAGGCTGGTTTATTTTAGCTACTTCCATAGTGTTATGTCATATGGTATCATACTGTAAAGCAGCAGATATCCAAGCTATTTTTGTCTCACAAAAATGGGCAATACGTGCCATTTATAAAATGAAGTCACGTGACTCCTTGAGGGAGCGTTTCAAAGAAATCAATATTCTCACAGTAATATCGCAATATATCTATGAAATATTATTACATACACATAAAAACTTGGATAGTTTTATGAAAAAGGGTGACATGCATGGTATAAACACGAGAAATAAACACAAACTAAATATACCAAAATTTCGATTAAAGAAAGTAAGTGGGTCTTTTATGGGGAATTTTGTACGGTTCTATAATAAACTTCCAGAAGGTGCATTTAAACTTCCTATTCGAAGATTTAAATCCTACATAAAGATTTATCTAATTAAGAAAGCGTATTACACTATTGATGACTATATCAATGATAAAGCCGCGTGGCCTGATGTATCTCTGCCCCCCAACTGCTAAAACGGAAATTTGGAATATCTGTACTTACCACCTATTTCCATGTTTCTATTAGATTATTATTTATAAGTATAACAAGCGTAGCGTGTGCTGCCTTGCATTTTTTTTTTGCTGATGATTATTTAATTTTGACTACCTTCCTTTACTTAAGGTTTTTAAGTTCTAATTTACTATGTATCAGCAACTCCTTGCTCCGAGGCACCACACAGGTGCTTCTCACCTAGTGGTAAGACGGACCATTTTTGTAAGCCAAGCCGTGTTTGTTGCCCGATTCTTATAAGCTTGGTCGCGTTCAAACAGGAGTAATTTTAGTTTATAAGACGATCCAAAATGATCCTTGTGATTTCAATGAATAAAAATATTTTTGACTTTGTTTATGAAAAAGAGGGTTAGTCTACGCAAATGACCTATTGATAGTTTTTACCATAAAATAATCAAGAATACTATTACTACCATTGGACTTACCATTCATTTTCCAGTAGCCATGAGTATATGGGCTGCGTAAACCAAAGAATTTGACTGGGAACGGCTCGGGGTCCATCATCCACATAAAAGGATTGGAATCAGTATCGCGACTTACAGTGATGTTGCCACCGCTCCATCGAACCCAGTATTTTTTGTAGTTGTTTGGGTCCAATTCATTTATGGTATAGATCTTTTCAGTAGTATTGTCCTTCCGAATCCGATCTATTTTAAGGATACGGGACTCATTATTGTACCATCCACCGATGATAATCTGAAAGCGGTGAGTTAGTGGATCAAAGCCGAAATAGTAGGTAGGTAAAATTTGCATAAAATTTTGTACAAACCTCGATAAGCGGAAGAGAGTCACAATGGGTTGTCGTCAGCACGATTTGTGCATCAATTGATATCATTACATTTATCATCACAGGTTCATCCGCTGGATTGAACACATAATCCCAAGATACCGGAGAATTCCAAACTAATAAAAAAAAACAGGTCAAGTGTGATTTCGACTCGAATGGGGAGGGTTCCGTACAAGTAGGGTAGAAACTTTAAAAACCACGAGCCCAATTAAACTAATTAGTCGATTAACATTTCGACGTCCCCACCGAATAAACGTGTAAAGACTTTTTCGGTGCGGAGATTTGTTCGGCATTCAACTACTTTTTCAACAGTGTTTTCATTCCACCTGCAAACAACTACCCGTGTATGAGCCTGCCATCCCCAACAGGCGGTATAACTATTATTGACTAGTGGTTCGCCCCGAACTGAGACCTTTCATTGACACCTTTATCAGCCCGACTACTTAATTAAGTAATTTCCATTATTTTCCATTATTATTTTTACCTCGGGGTAATTTTTACACATCATCGAAATAACCTTTGATTAGGACTAAGCAACGGGGCGTAGTAAATACTGTAAGTGCATCAAGTACATCTGACGATTAAATGATAACGTACTTTTGAAGAAAACCATAGAACTCCAACATCATTCAAATTCCTACAAATGGGAGGTCAACAAAGGATGTATATTGGTTATTGTTTATAGAGTACAAGTTTCTAAATTCTTAAATTTCAGACTTTTCCCTCTATTTGTGTCACAAAAGCTACAAGTATACCAAATTTCAGCATTGTAGGATTGCTGGAAGTACCCTAGAATTTTTGATTTTTATGTTTTTGTTTTTCCCTAATATCTCAAAAACTACTATATCTAAAAAATTAAAAACAGTTTTGAAATTTCCAACCAAAGCGCTTTCATTAGACTTTCCACTTGATCTGACTGTCTCACTGTTATTTATTTTCCCCCTCTTAGACCCCAATATCTCATCAACCCCCCGACCGATATAGCTCATAACCTTACCTACAAATTGTACCAATACTATCTACTCCCATACTAAATTTCATGAAGATCGGATTAACGGTTAGGAAGTTTTCATCGGACAAACATACATACATACATACATGCAAACGCCGATTCTTCCAAAATGACTCAGAGAACTCGCTTCGCTCGTTCAATAATCACCCTCAGTTGCTATCTATTGACATACAAAAGGCCCTTCAAAGTCTTGACATAAACAAAGGAGCCGGTTGCGATAATATCCCACCTGTATTTATATCTAGTTGCTCTTCAGCCTTAGTTGAACCTTTATATACTTATACTAGTTGCGCCCCGCGGTTTCACCCGCGTGAATAATGATGAAAATTGATGATGATGATGATGAAAAGTAGCCTATGTGTTAATCCAGGGTATAAGGTATCTCCACTCCAAGTTGCACTCAATTTCGTTCAGCTGTTGGAGCATGAAGAAGTAACAAACATAATAGGTAACAAACTTTCGCGTTTATAATATTATACACATTTTGGCTGTAATGGCTTACACATAAGATATAGACATATATTGTACAGATTCTAACCAAAATTGGAATCGGGTTCGTTAAATAAAACAAACCGACTTATAGAAGTAAGCATTTTAATGTTTAATTTGCACTGAGGTCATAAATTATGCAAAACGCATCGATAGCGCGATGTACAAAGTGTACACTTTTAAAGGCGCCATCTAGTTCTAATATATTTTATTTATTTTATTTATTTATTGAGAGAAACCAACAGCGATACAAAATGTATAAACAGAAACTTAGAGATATAAACATAGGGCCAATAACAGGTTTCTACATTTGAACAGATGAAAAAAGAAATGCTGGGAACAAACAATAGCTGTCTGCAATCTAGTAAGGTACTTAAGTACATTAGGAAGCTAATCATGCCTATGTGTAGGTCATAGAAAACTATTTATTAACTTGTGAAACTTGTTACTTATTAACTAAAATGCCATATTAAACAAAGACCATCAAAAAAAAAAAATCAGTGTGTAATTCAAAAATACCCACCACCATGCCTTATTATTGTAGTTGATTACATGCTTTCATAATCCTACCTCTAAAGGTAGGTTTTGAACAATCAAATATGTCAATATCTTTGAAAATTTTATTGTATGTTGTGACAATACGAATAAAAACAGAATTTTTTAAATAATTAGTGCGACTTGAGGGTATACTAAATAAGCTTGTGTGTCTAGTTCTGTAAGACGGGGCCAGTAGTCCTATCTGACTAACTATGGCTGGGCAATCGATCCGCGAGTTTATGACATCATATAAGAACAACATGTCCATGACCGTCCGACGATCACTAACAGTCATTAATTTATGAAAGCGACAGCCTTCCTCGTAACTTTCAAAGCACTGCCTGGTCTTATAGTTTAAAAAACGAATGAACCTCTCTTGGACACGTTCAAGGCGCTGAGTATACGTTATGTAGTACGGATACCATATACAAGAAGCGTATTCAAGATTGCTACGAACATAAGCGTTATATATACATTTGATACAATTGACATTGTTGATTGTTTGACATGTACGCTTAATGAAACCTAGACATTTATACGCTTTATTCACGACAGTATCCACATGTTCAGACATGGCAAGTTTCGAGTCAAAATTTATTCCTAAGTCACGAACAATGTTAACTCTGTCGATTTGAGTATTTTGAATGCAATATGTGAAATTAACCGAGCGTAATTTCCGAGAGAATGTGGTAATTTTACATTTATTAACGTTAACTTTGATTCTGTTTCTCTTGTAGTAGTCGGATAGATTATTAAGATCTGCCTGGAGTCTATTACAATCATCCAAATTGCCAATGTCAAGGAAAATTTTTGTATCGTCGGCATACATGAGATACTTAGAATGTCTAAAACATGTGTAGATGTCATAAAGATAAATATCATAAAAAAGAGGTCCCAAATGCGAACCTTGGGGAACTCCGGATGATATTCGCACGAATTCAGATCGAAAACCCCCAACAACAACAGCCTGAGAACGTCTTGATAAGTAAGACTTCACCCATCTCAATAAATCACCATGAATGCCTAGGTGCTGCAGTTTTTTAGACAATATAAAATGATCCACACGATCGAAAGCTTTTTCGAAATCCGTGTAGACCACATCAACTTGTTTGTGTCTAGCCATAGAATTCAGTATGAAATTAGTGAATATGGAAAGATTGGTAACAGTAGACCGACCTCTCAAAAACCCGTGCTGTTCAGGCGGTATTGCATTAGATACAGTATGGAGAATATGACCATAAACCAGTTTTTCAAACACCTTGCTGAATACGTTAAGAATAGATATAGGACGATAATGTTCCGCTTTTAGCTTTGATCTTTTCTTGTGCACAGGCACAATATGAGCCTCCTTCCATTTTTGCGGAAAGACTCCTTCTCTGAGTGATCTATTGTATATTAGAGATAGCGGTTCTATCAAAGCAGGTGCGGCACTAACTACGAAATATGAGGGAATTTTATCACTGCCTGACCCCTTATTTTTATCCAGTGAATTAAGAACTTTATGAACATCACCATGGGATAAACACAAACTATGTATATGATCTATGGAACCTGAGACAGGGGGAGGCAAGTTTAAAATAGGATATGAAGTCTCAGGTTGTATAAAAACACCAAGAAAGAACTCACTAAATGCCGCACAAATATCTTCACCAGTAGAAAATTTTTGGTCACGGTAAGTTATACATTGGGGGTAGTTTGATTTCATACCTCGCTTGGATTTTACAAAGGACCAGAACAGCTTTGGATTATTTTTTAGGTCAACGTCCAGGCCGTTCACGAAAGTATCGTAGCAAGTACCTGACATAATTTCCTGTTGGGAACGCATATATGCAAAATCATCATAGTCCCGTTTATTGCCAAAACGCTTCCAGCGGGCATGAGCTTTAGACTTCCTTTTAATTAAATTAATTAAATCCCTGGAGTACCATATTGGATAACTACGAGCTGTACCGCTCGCGAATTTAGGTATGCACTTGTCTATACAATGACTGAGATGATCATAGAACCTTTGGACAGCCTCATCAATACTACCCACATTGAGTATAGACTTCCACGGTACCTTGTTTAAGTGAGAAATCAAGCTATCATAATCACCTTTTCTATATTTATAATTAATTGTTTTTTTACATAGAATAGGTTTCACGAGTATATCATTGGCCGATATTTCCAATGTCGGGTGAGCGGAATCTTCAACAAGAAGAGGATTTTTACATCTACGTAACTCCATAGAAAAATTACCAAATACTAGATCAATTGTATTGTTATGTGCATTAGTAGCTAGATCAAACTGTGAAAAACCATGGTAACTCATACAGTTAGTAAGTTTAATGGCCAATTCTTGTATCTCGACCGCTCCCTGTCGACGAAAGGTGGGACCATCTACTCCCCAAGATATACACGGTAAGTTAAAATCACCTAATATAAGAAAATAATCTAATGGGCATGTATTTAAAGCTTCAGTCAATGAATCAAGGAAACCATTTACATCCCGTGACTGCGTGGATGGGTAACCGGTTATATAGGTACACGCTATGTTTAGATTCACATCAGAATTCAAGGAACGAGCCGGAATAGTAACCCACACCAAGTCAGTAGGTGAACATGACCACTCCTCGCGTACATACGCACCAAGTTCCCTCTTAACACAGATCATAGCGCCACCTCCCCATTTTTTATTGCTAAATGTTAAGTCGCAATCACAACGGAACACATCATACCTAGAATCACAAAATTCAGAGTCATTAATACCACTATGCAGCCATGTTTCCGTTAGTGCTATTATGTCATAATCATTAACCAGAATACTAGAATAAAGAAGTTGTAATTTCGTTCGTAACCCACGTACGTTCTGGTAATAAATTGTTAAGTTACCCATTATGACATAAAGTTCCCAAATGTATGAAACTACAAACGCGATTTGTCATAAAACTCTGCAATAAATGGCATAAACGTAACAAACAGCATTCCAATAAAAACGCAAGTGGGTAGTTGCATTCAACACGATACGGCGGCTCACCATCACGGTCCCGCCTCGGTAACATCGCCGCATGTTTATAACATGAAATTCTAAAGTGTATAAAATTATAAAAGAATTTTATTACGAAACTGCATGATTGTATGAAACAGCAATCCAACAAAAACAAAATATAACCATATGGCAGCTCCCCACATTGATCATGCAGCGATACAGTGTTCGTATCTGAGCACCACCAGAACAGCCGGGAAAACACTGTAATTCTATGCCTAAGCAAAGGCACGCATCCATTACATGATATTATGCTTTGTGTGGTATATATAAATGAGTGATTACAATATGAGTCCAATGACTGAAGTTTTAGATACTTTTGGCATTGGCAACGTATGAAAAAGATAATACCTCCAGGTCTCATCGTATGTAGACACACATAACTCAGTGGATACCCCGCATCATAAAACTTATAACTACTGCACACAGCAACGTAAGAAACATAATATTCCACAACAACAAGACATGACATACCCAATAACTGAATCTTAATAAACGGCGATTTAGAAAAATAAGAGCTGAGCATATTTATCAGTGGATGGGAAACTCTAATGTTTATTAACTTATCGATGATTATACCTATACTAATTTTTTGGTTATGACTTACAAATGACATGTACATTGAAAGTCTAGTATATAAAGCATGGTGGCAGATGGAATTAACATGGAAATGGCAACGTAACAATAAATTAATATGTATTGTAAGTAGGTATGATATTATTATGATTTGATGATTGATTATGATTTTTTTATGATGATTTAATTGATGGTATTTATTACTTGAATTATTAACCGGCAAAATAAATAAAGCGAAGCGACAAAAATGAAAAACACACTTATTATGAATTTTTGAATAACGTGTGACACGAATGTGTTGTGTAAATAAATATAAAATATGGTGGGTGAGTTTAAGTACTATGTGAAATGCATAATTGAGGTAGGTTATTGTTAAACTATATATCAGTGAAACATCACTATACTTACGATTAATATGGTTAACACAAGATAGGCTTTTGCAACAACCAACATGATTCACGTGATTTTCTGAAAATCGTTCTCCGAGTTTACCATAAAGCACTGAGAGGCAGCATTCTTCCGCACATAAATATGGCCGTTTTTGACCCACACGTACTGGTATTCCCTTGCAGCCGCCAGCTCCTTACACCTTCGAAGCAGGGCCTTGTTGGTGGGTGTCAAGTGGTCGCTAACGTACACGGGGACGGGCTTGCCGTGGATTCCGAGGTCTTTGGTGGTCAGACCTCTCGCCTTACGGATTCCAGAGATGATATTGTCTTTAAGGATACGGAGCTTCAGCTTTGCTACCACGACTCTTGGACGGCCAGGAATGGACTGCCTTGGTTGCACTCGGGTAATATGAACTACATCTTGAGGTGTCAGAGCCACACCCGCATGTTCAGCAATAAGAGCCAGAGTAGCTGATAGTTCTTCGGATTTTGATT
This sequence comes from Epirrita christyi, assembly GCA_951392215.1. Classification (NCBI taxonomy): domain Eukaryota; kingdom Metazoa; phylum Arthropoda; class Insecta; order Lepidoptera; family Geometridae; genus Epirrita; species Epirrita christyi. Next base: position 733,848 of record OX595861.1, read on the forward strand.
CAGGCAGGCCTCTGATCTCCAGGTTGTTGAACCGCTCTCTTTGCTCGCTGTTATTCATATTGACTTTAACCTCAAGAAGTTCATGTCGGAGCTTATGGATCTCGGTATGGAGGACATTGTCCTTCTCCTTCAGCATGGAGATTTCGGTGCCGGTAAAATCAATGGCCTCTTTGACCTCTAGCACCTCCTGATCCACTGCTTCCACCTTCTCCTTCACGCCAGTGCATTCCGCTCGCAAACCCTCCATGACGGACTTAATCTCCGATGTTGCGGAGGTCAGCCGTTTCAGTTCTTCATTTGACGATGCCGTACTCGCCTTAAGCTCGTCCATAGAACTCTGCATGGCGACCATGAATAAGCTGAGAGTGGCAAGCGTCTCGTTGTCCCGATCCTCTTGGTTTCGTTTGCGCTGACCTAAGTGCGTCAGTTTATCCTCACGTTGGAATTCAGTGAGGTCCGGAACTGAACCCGTGGAGTTATTTGGTGAACGCAGGAATGCCATTGTACCACAGAGTAATTAGGTACACGACAATGAATAGGTTAGGTTACTACGACGTAAACACCGGCCGATACAAAAATAGCGCAAAAAACAAAATAGCAACGTCTGTTCCCGACAGCGCGCAGCGCGTGAATATAGGTAAACTTGATCTTGCACATACATTGAACATACCGCCCACCAAGAACAATTATGACGCGTTCTTTACATTATCGCCCACCATGAGGTGAGAGCACAAGATCTAAAATTCTAAACATTGCAAAATTTACTAGTATTACTTCGATAGCTTTAAACATGACTAAACTAGCTTAAATGGACTGTATACATAACAAATGAATCACAACTAAATAACAACTTAAATTACTTACATAATTTAAAGAACTTACAAAACAACTTGAACAGATGTGACATAGCACTTAACTTAACTTAAATACAAACATCAGTCTGTGACCGGTAAAATACATAATTTTGAAGTGGGTCTCTTGAAGAGAGATTGCCCGCACTTCAAAGTTACCACTCGAGCAATCTGGTCTGCTCCAGGATGCGTAGCTACCACTCTGCCTAGCATCCATCGAGCTGGAGGGAGATTGTCCTCCTTGACTAGTACCACATCGCCTATCTTAGGTTCAGGAGTCAGTTTTGACCACTTGTATCTCTGCAGACAATGAACTAAATATTCGTTGGACCACCGTCGCCAGAAATCCTGCACCATCTTTTGGGTTATCTGCCAGCGTCTCAAAGAACTTATGTTACTTTGCTCGTAATTACGCTCCGGTACAATCACTAAAGGTTCACCAATCAGAAAGTGCCCTGGTGTTAACGGTGCGGGGTCGCTATGGTTATCAGTTAACATTGACAGTGGCCTGGAATTTAGGCACGCTTCTATCTGGGTAAGAACGGTGGATAACTCTTCATAGGTGAGCGTGGAGTCACCTATGACCCGTTTCAAATGAAACTTAGTAGCCTTTACGCCCGCTTCCCAAAGCCCACCAAAGTTTGGAGCATGGGCGGGTATAAAGTGCCACGAAACGTGGTTGGTACTCAACCATTCTCTAATCTCCAGGGCGACTGATGATTTTTCAGCGGTGACGAGCTTATGGAGCTCTGTAGATGCTCCAACAAAGTTCGTTCCATTGTCGCTCCACATGTCACTTACGTGACCTCTTCTGGCCACAAGTCTTTTGAAGCCTGCTAAGAATCCTTCAGCAGTGAGATCGTTGATGACTTCCAAATGTATGGCCTTCGTTGCCATACATACAAAAAGACTTATGTAGCCCTTGTAAGACTTGTTGCCTCGTCCCTTAGCCATTCGGATATTGATGGGGCCTGCAAAGTCAACACCGCTGTGAAGAAATGGCCTAGCTGGTGTGACTCTGCTGGATGGTAATTGACCCATGAATGGAGGTTTGGTTGTTGCTGTGTGTCTAACACAAACAACACATTTGCGTACATGCATCTTCACAAGGCTTTTTGCGGATATTATCCAATACCTTGTGCGCAAATGGTTCAGCATCAGAGTTGGACCTCCGTGGAATAGTAGATTATGCACTAAGGGAATAAAGCAGTGTCTTATGTCGCGGGCGGCATATTGAACCCTGAGCGTAATGAGGGACTCTAAAGTTAAAGTCCTGAGTGAAGCGAGGGGTTCAAGCTGCCCAAGACGAAGACATGCTTTATTCCAGAGGAGCATACTCTACTTTTCACACCTACTGCGAGGCAATAAAAGGCCAGGGCTCCATTAAATAAGTATCGTCTGTTTTGATAAACTCTGGAGTAAAATCATTATCGCTCGACATTTTTTGTTAACACTAATATTATCACTGACATAATATTATATTACAAAAATATTGCAATAAAATTCACTGAAAATCACAGCACCAAAGATCTCTTTTGTTTCACATTCTTTATAATCGCGCCTATTTCTTTTTTTTCCCGAGTTTTGCTATAGTGGCCAGTTCGATTTTCGAACAAACCTCTTTACAATGCCATATGGGCATTTTTTTCCACGAGTTTCTAACACGAATTTGACGTTCTAAATTCAAATCACTTTAATCCCTAGGGAGTTTCATACAACTTTATATCCCTAGAGAGACAATGCTGTACTTTACGTTGAGGTTGCATGATTTGTAATTGGACATTGTCGAGCAGGTGGTGTGAAAAGTTCTTTTATGGGCTTCATCAATAACCAAATTTGTGAAATGGCTTGTATGGGGAAGAATTATGGGATGTTTGGTGTCCTCGGGAAGGTTGGAGTTTTCAATCCTGCCGCCCACTCTCATAATCTTCTTATCGTCAAGGAAAGGGCTTAAAGGTTTCAACTAATGTTGATTGTCTCCCAATCCTATTTGGCTTTGCCTGATACAGGCTTCTGTAGCCTCACTAAGTTCGCATGTTGTCAGGTACGGTTCAATCTTACGATTTCTTTTGTATTTCAGGAATCTTCTGCAATATGCTACAACACGGACTAACTTTTGCAACGTAGAGTATCTTGTCCACAGACTCTGGTCAGCTGACGACTCATGGCTCACTGGCTGCCACATGGACCCTTATTTTCTTTTGCTCCATGTCAGTGGAAGACTTCGGTCTCTGGTAAGTTATTTTTGAATCATTTAGCCACGATGGTCCATGCAGCCACATGCTGTTTCCAGCAAGCTCCAGAGGCGTACATCCCCTGGATGCAATATCTGCAGGATTCTGAGCCAATTGGACGTGAGACCACTGTGTGTTGTCTAATTTCGACAGGATGTCAGAAGTTCTGTTACCGATGAACGTCGACCAGCGGCTGGCGTGACAGCTGAGCCACGCCAGCACAATTGTAGAGTCGGTCCAACCGTGAATATTACTCCGCTCAATGCCCAACAGGTAAGCCACATCCATTATTAATTTCGCTAAAAGGACTGCTCCCATCAACTCCAGGCGAGGAACTGACACCTGCATAGTCGGAGCCACCTTTGTCTTTGCCGCAATGAGGTTAACATGTATGTTACCTTCTACATCAATAGTCCGTAAGTACACTACTGCAGCGTATGCGGTGATAGACGCGTCGCAAAATCCTTGGAGCTCCATACAAGCATCATTAGCCTTAGATTCAAGCCACCTTGGAATACTTATTTCGCAAATGTTGGCGAGCTCTGACTGGTAAGTAAGCCATTCGTTAAGTAACTCATCTGGCAGTTCATCATCCCACTCTATTCCGGCCAACCACAACTTCTGGATCATCACCTTGGCTACGACAACACAAGGCGCCACCCATCCTAATGGGTCAAACAGACGTGAGATACTTGAAATTACCTTTCTCTTAGTGATGGGATTCTGCAGACCAGGCAGTTGCACAGTATAATGGAAGGCATCAAATCCTTTGTCCCAAGAAAGTCCTAGTACCTTTACCACCTCATCCATCTTAATATCGACCTTCCCTTCCTTGGTGTCTTGTCTCTCCATTACTATTGTAGCTAATTCCTTATTATTCGTTACCCATTTCTGCAATTCAAAACCTCCCTTACTTAATAGTTTCTTAATGTCTTCATAAATCTTTTTTCCTTCTTCCACTGTTTGGCACCAAGTCAGCAGGTCATCAACATATAAATCCATCTTAACCCTTTCCGCCACGTCAGGATGCTCCTTGCCTTCATCAAGTGCAATTTGCTGCAGAGTCTTAACTGCTAAGTATGGTGCCGGTGCTGTACCAAATGTAACTCTTACTAACTTGTATTCTTCTGTTTCAGCTTCCGGATCATCTCTCCACAATAGCCTCTGGAAATCAGAGTCTTCATCAGCAACAACGACTTGACGGTACATTTTGATGATGTCTGCGCTGAGACATATAGGATGCATACGCCACCGTATGATTATGTGACGTAAATCCTGTTGCAGTGTAGGACCGATCATCAATGTATCGTTGAGAGACACCCCATTTATTCCCTTGCATGAAGCATCGAATACAACTCTGACCTTGGTTGTGGTTTTATCTTCGCGAATGACGGCATGATGCGGTAAATATACTGCATCTGTTTTGTTACGATCCTTGCCAGTCATACGAACCATGTGTCCAAGGTCCAAGTATTCATGTATTACTTCGGAATACCTTGATTTGAATTCTGGGTTCTTCTTAAAACGCTTTTCAAGAAGATGAAATCTTTTCAAGGCTATTTCTCTTGAGTGTCCATATTTACACTGCGGGTCTTCCTTGCGGAACGGTAGTCGCACAACATACCTTCCAGTCGAGTCTCGACGTGTTGTTTGGCTGTAAAAATCTTCACAGCGCTGCTCTTCTTCATTTAGGATTTTGCTGTTAAAGGAAACTTCTTCGGATTCGACTTGCCAGAATTTTTTAAGCAATTCGTCTGTGCAAGAGTGCATACTGACGACATTGTGATGACAATGTTGATCACCATCATCAAACTGTGTGTGATGTGTTGGACCTGATAAGATCCATCCCAAGGCGGTACACTGAGCCATCGGTGTGCCATTGGGACCCTTGATCAACCCGTCTCTGATAATCTGACCATACACGTCTGCCCCAAGCAAAACGTCAATTTTGTTAGGGGTGTGGAATTGGGGATCGGCGAGAGTAATATTAGCCAACTCTAGCCACTCCACTAACTCCACTTTCTCTGTTGGAAAAAGACTTGTTATAGCACTTAATACATGTGCACGTACCTGCAGTTTAAAGCTGGGATCATGACGTGATTGGAGATTCAGCGTGACAGTGTGCTTTGAAGCTAAACTGTTCTGATCACCCAATCCCGAGATACTACTTCTGCTGACCACCTTCTTGATTCCCAGCATTTGAACTGCTGATTCTGTTACGAATGACGCTTGAGAGCCCTGGTCTATAAGTGCTCTGAGCAGACGAACGCGTCCGTGGTCTGCTTGAGCTCCCACCACCGCCGTCGCTAACAGAATCTGATTCTTCGTTCCCTCTGTCTGTGAAAAATATGTTTTCACGTTTGACGTTTATTTATTTATTTATTTATTTTATTTATTTATTTATTTATTTATTAGGACACCCAACACAAGTCCACACTTCACATTCCAAAAATAAAAACAAGGTAGTCAAAGTTCATAGTGTTCCCGTAATTATAGGGCATCACAGCGTGCGCAAAAATAAAATGACAACTTATTTAAAGTAGCAAGCACAAAGCATAAAGTTCAGAAATCAAAAGATAAGAATAACAATTCAAACAAATATTAATTACTCAGTGCTAGATTTATAATAGATAATTACGCTGACTTATTGTTTACTATTTGTGTAGTTAAAAGTAACACGAAGGACTCAAAACAAAAGTTCTTTTAATTGTTTTCTAAATTTGGGTAATGGGTCAGATATGTCCAAATCGCTTGTTTTTGAAATCGTATTATATTGCTTACATATCCTTGGCATAACGGAGTGCTGACCGTGGTTCGTTCTCGAGTACGGCAAGCTAAACAAGTTAAAGGCTCTTATTCTAGGTAAACGAGATGGCGCGGCAATTCGTTGATTCGTCTATAGACGACTTAACATTTGATACGGCTGACTTAACTTCAACTTCCAATTCTGACATGGGTACACCTTTTACCTAAACAATTAAAGCATAGGCTATTGGTTTGTACAAAACTGTGTCTTCGATCATAATCAATTTTAGAAAAGTCCTTACAATTTGATATTTTATGATCAGATTTCTTGCAGTATGGACACAACGGTTGTGTTACAGCATCGGAACCAGTTGACAGTGCATGCATGACTTTGGGCTTTTGAAATGAAGAATTTGGTTTTGTCTTTACTTGTCTGGGATCTAAGAACTCAAGTGACCGGAATCGCGATTCCAGAAACTCTCGCAATTGGTTCAAAGTTGGCAATTCATCAGAGGTACTTATTCGAAATTCCCATTCTTTACGCGAATCAACGTCCAGTTTCGAACAAATTGTATAAATTACAATAGCATCCCATGCACTTACATTTATTCCCAAATTCTTTAAGCCATTCAATGTATCATTTGTGACGTCTAATATATCTTTTATTGCACTGCTTGACTCGTTTCCGATGTTGGGTTGATTCATAAAACGCTTCAACAGACAATTCACTAAATATTTCTTATTATTGTATCTATTGTTAAGTGTTAACCAAGATTCTCTATAATTGCTAGCTGTTATTGGCACGTGCCTTAACAATTGCTCTGCCTCTCCCGAGAGATGACTTTTCAAATAGTGCATCTTTTGCACTTCATCAATTGAAGAGTTGTTATGAATCAACGATAGATATAAATCTTTAAAAGTTGTCCACTCCGCATAAGAACCCGAAAAAGAGGGTATTGAAATTGTGGGCAATCTTACATTGTTTGTTTCTCCCTTTGGTGCAGTTTGAGAGTTTGAACTGTTGGTTGTAACTTTAAACATGCTTAGAGCCTCTCTTATTTCAGATTTATAGTCAATATACATCTCCTCAACGATCTCATAAACACCATCCTTTGTGTACTTGGTTTCATCTTTTTCATCATCACTTAATGCTATCTTTTTGTGCGTTTCCGCAAACACCTGCCACTTCTCTTCCAAAGAGTCCAGTCGCGTAAGCAAGTAGGCTTCCTTACAGAGTCGCTCCTTTGGAGACTTCTTGAAATTAAGGTAAGCCTTTTCAATCAAAGATTTGTAACTCATTTGGCTTTTGATTGCGGACGACATTTTGATATAGTTAAGTAAACCAAATAAACAAGGATGACTAATTTGTAGACTCACAAATATTCAAAATTATCAAAATTATACAAGTCCAAGAAAATTTCCTAAAATTTTACAAGTCTTTAAACTCATTTACAGTCGCACCAAAATCGGGCGTAGGTTCCCCGTTGGAACCTTTTTGTAAAACTATTCTAAGTCCTAACTAGCATGCACAACTAATTTTCAAACTCCAAATAATCTTCACTTTTTCTGAATCTCAACACTTGACTTTTACTTTACTTGACCGAAATATATCACTTTAATGTACTCACAGTTTTTTATGGCAACCCACTTGACACTTTTCCCTCGTGGGCTTTTTCCAGTGCCGCATTGGCCCGGCGCTCCTGTGACTGCACTGCGCCGTTACGTGGCCGTCCACACGTCGCGGTGGATCGTGATGTCCTCTGTTGCCAGCCGTAATTACTCGTGCCAACCACCATACACTGGTGACGTCACGTGTCTTCGCGCTAAGGCAATCTGCCCTGCCTCTGCCTCTGCTGTCCCTCGGTTGCACTGCGGCCCAGCGCACACTACACCGCTCAACCACCCGATAAGGCTCCCTACGTACGGAACCGTTCGGTGCGCACTTTCAGTGGTATCTCCACCGATTATAGTGCGTGACTAACAAAAAATTGGCGATCCGACTCGGTAGGACCATGTACAGATTCTAACCAAAATTGGAATCGGGTTCGTTAAATAAAACAAACCGACTTATAGAAGTAAGCATTTTAATGTTTAATTTGCACTGAGGTCATAAATTATGCAAAACGCATCGATAGCGCGATGTACAAAGTGTACACTTTTAAAGGCGCCATCTAGTTCTAATATAGGTAAACTTGATCTTGCACATACATTGAACATATATTGTGGTGGGCTTTTTTGTAGGACTATTTAAGCTCTAGCGGTTTTGGCAGCGCACGCCAAAATAGCTCGCAGATGGTAGATTTTTTCCTAATTACTTGACACTTATCGTCATATTATGGACAATTCACACAATATCTTTATAAATTATAGCCTATGTGTTATTCTGATGTATAAGCTATATATTTGTACAGTTTCATTAAAATCCATTCAGTAGTTTTTACGTGAAAGAGTAACAACCATCCATCCATACTCACAAACTTTCGCGTTTATAATATTAGTAGGATTATACAACCGATCAATCAGTGAGGGTGCTTTCCCAGACATATCTATAAATATATATATGCAACAGTCTCTCCAGGCATCCCCTCTGAACAGCATGGAGTTCTTGCTGGCAGATCCACAGTTTCTAATCTTTCTATTTTTATAACCTACTTGCGCCACTATATTGATAAGCGCAAGCAGGTTGACGTGATCTACACGGATTTTGAGAAAGCTTTTGACCATGTGGATCATTTCATTCTGCTTGAAAGTCCCATTGAATCCCCAAACCCCCCCCCCCCCCCTGGCTACGCCCATGAATCCAATAAAAAATAATGCGCAACAACCTTAACGAATTATTCAATTGTAAGGGCGCTGCCACACGGCCGTTGCGGCTGCGCTGCGATGGCGCAGATACGACGCAGCGGTGACGCTCCGTAGTTCTACATACAAATCTGAACGACATGCCACATGGGCATTGCCGGTGCGTCGTTTTTCTACAATGCCGCTCGGCCATATTCGTCACTTCGGCATCGCCTGATTCGATCGCGTGAAATCGGCTCGTCCCCCGTGCTGCTCGTTACAAAGCCCCCCTAAACCCTTTCTTTTTTTTTGTCGAGGGGGAAATCTTCAACAAGATTTCCAATCACAATGAGAGTGTGATAGGGTTATGTGTACATTAACGCCGCCGCTGGCAAATGAGGCCGCTAAACACACATTCATCCTACTAATATTATAAACGCGAAAGTTTGTGAGTATGGATGTTTGTTACTCTTTCGCGTAAAAACTACTGAATGGATTTGAGTGAAATTTGGAATGGAGATACTTTACGCCCAGGATTAACACATAGGCTACTTTTCATCATCATCCTCATCATCAATTTTCATCATTATTCACGCGGGTGAAACCGCGGGGCGCAACTAGTGTGTAATATTTTTCTCAAACTATGCTTGTATATTCACTGATAACATAGGCCTGTTAGGCAGAATAACATAATATTGATAGTGAACTGCTTTTGTAACACAGATACTTACGGATTTTTATTAAACATTGCCGGTCTAGGCACCGCCAAGTTAAATTTGCCTCCAAGAAGGTTCTTTGCTTTGTTAAAAAAAACCGGCCAAGTGCAAGTCGGACTCGCGCACGTAGGGTTCCGTACCATTATCTGTTTATAAAAAGTAAACGGCAAAAAATCTCGTTTGATGTATGGGAGCCCCCTTAAATATCTATTTTATTCTATTTTTATTATTTCTTGTTATTGCGGCAACATAAAACATCATTCATTTTATAAAACGGGAAATTTTCATGTAACGATATGTACGTGAGACATATCGCAGAGACAGTGCGAGGAGGGACGCGGATGGAGTTTAGCGCGGATCCTATACCCACCCTGATGAAGACCCTCAATTAAGGTCGAAACCTGTTGGTGCTTCCATCAACATTACGTGAAAATTCCCCGTTTTACAAAATTAAAGATATAATTCACGAAAGTAACTTTAGTAAAATAAAACACCATCTGTAAAAATGTCTAACTATCACGGTTCATGAGATACAGCCTGGTGACAGACGGACGGACGGACAGCGGAGACTTAGTAATAGGGTCCGTTTTACCATTTGGGTACGGAACCCTAAAAACCAAGAACTTTAATAAATAAATACCCAGCCCATGGTTGAGAAAAGTTACTGTTATAACTAATTTACAAACACAACTTTAAGACACAACTAACCCCTTTCACAATTGATTGGTTTTGGAGTAGTCGTAGTTGTTGTCGTGGTCGTAGTTGTTGTCGTGTTCGTGGTTGTATCTGTAACAAAATTATTCGTTTCTGTTACTGTGCGTAAGCACCATGTTTTCTGATTCATATCTGAAGAATACTCCAATTATCTTAAAATTAGAGTATGGACTCCTCTAGAATCATGCACCAAATTATAAAGTGCGTCCCATGGCCATGCTACAAGGCATTCCTTTAGTTTACGTATTTATGTACCTACCCTAATAGCATTACAATCTATAGGCCGACTGTTTACCTGGCGTATCTCCTGCGCGGTAAGGTGGGCAAAGTATAAAATATAATTGTAGTATCTGTATTTTTAAGAAATATTTAATATCAAGTAGTTTAGTTTTCCTTTTTAATTGTAAAAAACAAACTTTTAAAATTTAAGAATTTCTTTAGCTTCTTGGGTACGAAATAATAAACCAACAATTTTAACTTCTTTTACGAAATACTTAAGCACAGATACAAGTTATGTAGGATCTATTCGTCAAAACAGGAAGAGCGATTCATCTAGGGATTAATCTTGGCAAGTCGTTTACCTTGTGTGTTTATGTCAAAGCATCCGTAACAAAAATACCAACCGCGCGCTGCGAGCACCGCCAGCGCACTTCCGCGCTTGACGTGAGCTCTCTGCTCCGTGCACCAAAGTCAAAGTCAAAAGAATTGTATGCATTGAAATCACAAGGATCATTTTGAATCGTCTTATAAACTAAAATTACTTCTGGTCCAACGCGACCAAGCCTAGAAGAATCAGGCAACAAACACGGCTTGGCCTACATAATTGGTCCGTCTTACCACTAGGTGAGAAGCGCCTGTGTGGTGCCTCGGAGCAAGGAGTTGCTGATACATAGTAAATTAAAACTTAAAAACCTTAGATAGTCAAAAGTAAATAGACATCAGCAAAAATATGCAAGACAGCACACGCTAGGGTTAGTATTATTTCGTCTAAAAAAGCAGCTGATCTAACTGCAAACTGGTCTAAAACTTAACTGGCAGATGGTCATTTATTATTTAAATTTTTATTACTTATATTATTTCACTCTAAGCACCGGCGCTAAGTAATTAAATGATCAAACAAAACAAATCTCTTCACAGTTTTTTTCTCACTTCCACGCGCCGGCAAAATATATCTAGTTTTGTTTTTGTTTCACTCGCTGCGACGCGCCGCCCGGCACTTGTCGGTGCCGTGCGGTAACTATTAGGCATTAGATTAACGATTAACGGACTTCTGCATGTTAACGGTAGTTAACGTGTCCGTTAACATTTTTAAAAGTTAACTTAAAAGTTAATCCGTTAATCAAAATGTTAACTTCGTTAATTAACGATTAACGGATTAACGAGTTAATGCCCAGCTATGGTCATACACAAATGCATAATTAGTTTTAAGCTTAAGGCAAAGGCGACTACTCAGCTTATGGGTTCTCTTCCATTAGATCGTGTTAATATTACACGGCCATTTCAAATAATTGGTACAGATTATGGAGGACCTGTCTATGTGAAACAGTCAAGAATTAGGAAACCAGTCATTACGAAGGCATATATTGTAATATTTGTGTGTTTTGTCATTAGTGACAAAACACAGCCTTGGGGCAATACATGGGGCAATACACATCGAATTAGCCTCTGATATGACAACGAACACATTCTTAGCTTGTTTGAACGGTTAATTTCTCGCAGAATCAAGCCGACTAAAATATATTGTGATAATGCAGCCTACTATAAAGGGGAAAATAATATACTAAATAATTTGTATGAGTTGCAAAATTCCGCAAGCCATCAGGACAAGGTATAAAATTTTTGCAATACGGAACGAATTTCCTTTAGCTATATACCATCATATTCTCCAGTATTTGGCGAGTTGTGGGAAGCTGGAATTAAAAGTGTAAAGTACCACATAAAGCGTGTGATTGGTCAGACTGTTCTTACTTATGCAGAACTGAATACAGTTTTAGTTCTAACATAAGGAATCTTAAAATCCAGGCCTCTGACACCTATGTCAGCGGATTATAATGACATGTCATATCTATCAACCGCACACTTCTTAACGGGCTCTACTTTGACTTCCTATCCAGAGCTTAACCTGGTTGGTGAAAATGTTAGCAGACTTTCCTTTTGGAAGCAGTGTGTGCAAGTGTAACAAAGGTTATGGCATCAATGCAACGATCTCTAATACTCACATAGATATCGGGTCGGCGCAATAAAAACGTCTCGGTGAATTTAAGCTCACTTGAAAAGTGAGTTTGTATTTGATTTAGTTCGCTTCAAACAAAGCCAATGTAAACACGTGTCACAATGCCGCAATGTATATTTAAAAGTTGCAAAAATAATCCCCGAAAAAACAATTTAACGGCCGGAGTGTCTTACTTTCGTTAAGTACATGTAGAATAAGTTGTATTTTAAGCTTTAAACTAACAAAAAGTATGAAATTTTGATCAACATTACCGATTTTAAACCACCGCTACAAATGTTTGGCCAACGTTGACGCAAAATTGTCTGTAACAGAACAGTAGATGCATGGAGTAGATTTGTATTGTAATAATTTGTTTTTACCAGAACTTTAAAAAAATGTAATACTACTTTTGTGTCTGTTTGTTGAACTCTCATCAGATACTTGGCTTTCCTTTTTTTTATTTTAGCTTTCCGAGCAATCCATTTACGCTACTGTTATTTAACCAAATCTTTGGTTAACAACCCCTTTACATCTATACCAACTGATACTGAGTCCTCTCGCTTTGTTAAAATTTATGAACCAGAATCACTTATAGAACACATTATCGTAAAAAAACAGTACTTTTTCAAATTCTTTTATCATATTATAGGTATATTTCCCAAATATCAAATAAATGCCCAACCTACGGCAGGCGCCTGTACGCCCGCCCTCAAGCACTTTACGGTTTTTGTTGGAAAACTTTGATGGTCGATATCTTTTTTTATTATGAAACGAGACAAACGTAACAGAACATATATTTTTTATATTTGAGCTTTTTATAACTAGGGCTTCATTATCAGCCTGTTGGTACGCAGAATGGAAAATTTTTAATGTTGAGCTGTTTTAAACATTTTGGGTTTTGATCAAATTATTGCACTAAACTGTACTTGTATTATAAAGATTGTAAACATGAATATAAAGATGTGGAATTTAGTGATATTTTTATTTGTGACATCCAGCGATAGACATCTTGGCCAAAAACATAAACATACACATAAATATACACACAACAGAACTTTAATAAAATAACAAGTATATATACTATCAATATCAAACATACATGCCCAAAACATAAATAATTTTAACTTAACTTTAACGTGCATATTATAAATTATTTAAGTGATCAACGCGACACCATACCTTCTGTAGTTAAATTTGAAGAAGCAAACAGAAGCGAAACCATGGAAACGGATGGATGTAGCTCGCAAGGTAATAACGGGAAAAAGAACTTTATTTGTAGCTCTTTAAGGTTGATTTCACACTAGTTGTTTAACCTATGTCTTTTGATTTGACAAGTGACAGGAGTAATATAATTGCTTTGCTCGTTTTTTGTGACGAATGATCGTAAGTGTAAGATAATATTTTGAAGATTTGCTACTTTTTTGCTAGGTGTCATGGTTGTAATTAGGTTGAACTTAGAACTGTTTTAAAACTTTCATCTTTGTTCGTTAGTAAACAAATGTAGCTGTATAAGTATGTACCATGCGGACAGTTTTTAGCTTTCATTTTGTACGTGACCCTGGATCTATTGTGAATTATAAGATCGTTGCATCAATGGCACAAACAATATGGGTCTTTACCTGTCCTCCGATCGAAACTCCGATTGGTAAGAAGAGCGGTTTTTTTTATGCCTGATGTGGTATTCAGCCTTTGAAATAAAGCGATTGCGATCGAGGCGCCCCCGTGGAATGTCATTGCTTGGACAACGTTCGGAGCGGACGGGCGTATCGTTTGTAATTTATTACTATCCGTTTGTTTGTTCTGATTTCCTACCAGTTCCCAGACCCATAAATGGGTGTCTGAACCCCACATTGGCAACGAGGATGGGATAATTGTAAGTACCTAGTCGATAATTCAACTAAAAGTTGCGTAGTGTTGTGTTTGAATTGAATACCTACATACATGGAAAACTTTTCTAAAACTCGAGAAGGGTACTTATTCTTAGTGATTTAAATCAGTCGTAACGTGGTCGTAACTAGATATTTTTGACTTGATTTTTAACCGGCCACACGAATTTAAAAGTTTTTACTAAGTACCCTCTTACTTGAAATAAATTTATGGTGGCTAATTATTTCGCAACACGTCGCAACCATAATGAAATGACAAAACAATGAGGCAAAATGTTCCAGTTCATGTCAACCAATTTATGAGTTTATTTCTGGTACCTTGCTTATAGCAAATACCTACCTATAAAGTTCTTGTTGATGTGAACCAACTCCAGGGAATGGACAAAAGTGTTACGAGCTTCTATAAAGTTGTTTTCAATGAGTCAATTAAACTTTTACCTACTCAGTGAAATTGTGCCACGTATTTATTTTACGCAAGTTTGCTTAATGAGTCAATTAAACTTGTACCTACTCATTGAAATTGTGCCACGTATATATTTACGCAAGTTTGCCTAAAAGACGAATGTTAATGTCTACAAAATGGTGACAGTATGGAGCGATAAATGGCAATAACCTCCGATACCTACACATGTTTAATGTAGGTACGTACTCTAAGGTAATGCATTTTGATCCCTCTGTTAATTAAATCAAATGAATTTTATTCATTGAAATCACAAGGATCATTTTGAATCGCCTTATAAACTAAAATTACTCCTGTTCCAACGCGATCAAGCCTAGAAGAATCAGGCAACAAACACGGCTTGACTTACTTTGATGATACGTCTTACCACAAGGTGGGAAGCGCCTGTGTGGTGCCTCGGAGCAGGAAGTTGCTGATACATATTAAATGAGAACTTAAAAACCTAAGAAAGTTAGTCAAATGCAAATAAACATCAGCAAAAGTTTATAAGACAGTACACGCTCCACTTGATATAACCAGAGACTAGTAAAACTAGTCTCTGATATAACCTAATTTCTAAATATAATGTATGACGTGACCAAGTGTTCTTAATAATTGTTCCTATGGTTTTAATAAATGAGTATGAGTATCAGTATGAGTATACCTACTTATAAATAACAATCTAATAGAACCATGTATAGAGAAAAGTATATCTGTACTTTTCTCTATACATGGTTCTATTAGATTGTTATTTATAAGGACCAAGGTTTGTTAATAATTGTTCCCATGATTTTAATAAATGAGTATGTGTATACCTACTTATAAATAACAATCTAATAGAACCATGTAAAGAGAAAAGTACAGATATTATAGCAAATCAGCTCAAATCAGATGTAGCAATTATCTGACAAGGCTTATGTGCGGCCGCTAAAATGTATGTACACCATTACAAAACCAAGTGCTCCCAGTGGTCCTACGGTGAATACATAATATAAATATGAATATGAAATTTCCATTTATCTTCGAGTGAGATGTTTCGATGCACCTTCTGGAAGTTTATTATAGAACTGTACAGAATTCCTCATAAAAGACCAATTTACTTTCTTCAATCGAAATTTTGGTATATTTAGTTTGGTTGTATTTATAAATCCAAATACCATGCAAGTCACCCTTTTTCATACAACTATCCAAGTGTTTATGTATATGTAATAATATTTCATAGATATATTGCGAAATTACAGTGAGAATATTGATTTCTTTAAAACGCAAGGCGTTCAAGGGGTCACGTGACTTCATTTTATAAATGGCACGTATTGCCCGATTTTGTAAGACAGATATAGCTGGAAATATAGCTGTTTTACCCCACAGCATGATACCATATGACATAACACTATGAAGTAGCTAAAATAAACAAGCCTAGCTGTAGCTTCATCAGTAAGCTGCCTTATCATACAAACTGCATATGCAGTGGAGCTAAGTCTACCAGCTAAAGCCACAATTTGCGGTGCCCACTGACCCCCTGGATCAATATTAAGCTCTAAGAAAATACTAGACTTAACAAGATCAAGTGTCTCCCCATTTATTTTAATATTTAGTTTGATAATGTTTTACATTTGGCTATGTGAATTTGATGCTTTTCGTTTTTAGCATTAAGCAAAAGATTATTTACTGTGTTCAAAACATTATTTACAAGAACTCGCGACAGTGAATTATTTACTCTATCGTAATTTGCTTTAGATCTATCAACTTTGAAAATCAAAGAAGTATCGTCAGCAAACATAACTATGCCACATAATGTAAAAAAAGAGATTGATAGTGTAAACTAGAAATAAAAAGGGCCTAGTATTGAACCCTGTGGCACCCCCATGACAATAGTCGATCCTTTCACCACCAACATCCACTTTTTGAATTCTATTGGATAAGTAAGAATTTACAAGATTAATTGCCTGATGCCATAATGTTTTAACTTGGAAATTAATGTATCATGCCACACGCAGTCAAAAGCTAAGGACGATCGCGTTCTGTGAGTTCTCCTACGCTTCAAATATGTGTTCTAAGAGCATGGTATCAGCATCGGCTGTCGAATGAACCTTAGTTATTCCAAATGAATGACTGAAGAAGTCCGTGGAGGTCGAAGTGTGACAATAACTGAGTAAGAATAAGTTTCTCGAAGATCTTACTTAAAGCAGGCAATATAGAAATTGGCCTATAGTTACCTGGATCTTTATCATTTCCAGACTTGAACAAAGGATTAATTTACTATGTTTCATAAGATGAGGAAAGACTCTCGTCAAAACATCTATTGAAAATGTAGGCCATACACGGCGCAATATCAGCACCTAGCACAATTACTAGAGAAAAACTATCAAAGGCATTCATGACCTGAATATTTTTGATAACATAGTATTGTTTATGTTTAAATTCATCTGGTTACTACAAGGTTTAGATTTACCTGTTTCATTATTTTTTTCCAAGTTGTATTAATTTTATTTGCTGACTTTTCTATTGAATTTCTCAAATGCAATGATTTTAATGTACATTAAAACTGTTTAAAAATGTTTTAAGCCTAAGATTTTGCTGGGAAGGGCTTGTACATTTTATGTGGCCGGCCTTCTCATTGTCGAACTAGTTTAAATGACTGTCAGCTGACACTCCTACCTTTTACCCTCATTAGTACTACCTACTTCTAACCACGAGCTCGTGAACTGCGTTATAGTAGATACTTATAACGAGATCAAAAATATGAAATGCTAACAATTTAGCAATTATTAATTTACTATGTCTGCTGTCTGTTTTGACTCAAGATACTATGTATCAACAGTATCTCGTGTCAAAACAAAATTTCTAATAAAATTATTAGTATTAAAATACAAAACGTATGTATGACGACCTGTCAAATTGTGCAACATTAAATTAAGATTAAAAATTAATTGATTGTCTGCACTAACTTACAACTAGGTAATAATATCATAACGCATGACACCACACTTTCACCTAATTGTATTATCAGAGTGGTGTCGTAGTATCTTTAAGTTTTGTGAATGAAGGCATTTGGAAAGCATTTATTTGTGACAACTTGCCCTAACAGATCACTGAGTAGCAAACCCATCCCAACGCCTATCTTATCTGAATACGCCACAGTCATCCAAGTCTGCCACCAGAATTTAACCTGTCTAACCGGAGACTGCGTACAAGCAGAAGTGGGAATTACTTCAATCTATACAGAAGGTGTAGGCTGCTTCTGCGATGCACATGGAATCAGAAATCTGGAAGGCTCTGATACAGGAAGGTCGGGAGTATCGTTGGAATATAATACCTACACTTGAAAAGAGTAGAAGGTAGTAATTGGAAGATCTGTGATCATGAAGAAATTGAGGAGGGCAATAATAGCGTACCTAGTAAAGAGATCGATAATTGTATAGGTACTTAATTAAACATTACATCAACGGCGTAGTTTAATTATTGGTTAAAATAAAATTCGATTTAGAATAATAATTATGTTGTAAAATCATTAGAAGTATCACTTTAGAATAATGATGGCTTACTTTATGTTGTAAAATCACTAGAGGTATATAGTAAAATAAGAATAGTAAGTTAACTTTTGGAAATAAGCACTTGTTAATTTTTAATTTGTTAAAAAGGAAGAGATGTGGTATTCAGCCTTTGAAATAAAGCGATTGCGATCGAGGCGCCCCCGTGGAATGTCATTGCTTGGACAACGTTCGGAGCGGACGGGCGTATCGTTTGTAATTTATTACTATCCGTTTGTTTGTTCTGATTTCCTACCAGTTCCCAGACCCATAAATGGGTGTCTGAACCCCACACCTCCTATTAATAATAATAATATAAATCTTTATTTGCATAAACGTGGTATGTACAAGGTTCTTATGTATAATATAAAGTGGCTCACATTTCCCATGTCTGGGATACAAATATTAACAAAACAGGCAAGGTCAAAAACTACCCTTAAATTACAAAGTGTTACATAAAATACCAAAATAAATCACAAATGTCAACAATTAAAATAATTTAAAAAAACTTTAAATTAACAATGTCAAAAATATTTCAAAAAAAATAACTCTAAAGATAATACTCTAACCTAGGAAGTCCTTCAAATGATAAAACCTGAACCAAGAAGCCAGAGTCTTAATTGAGTCTTAAATTTATTTAGCGGAAGGCTTCTAATGTCAGAGGGTAAGGCGTTATAAATTTTGCCGCACATAGCATAACAGTTATTTAAATAAAGCTTTGTCCTCGGAACCCTTGGAAGAACAATTCTGTCCGAGTCCCGGGTGCTACGTCCGTACATTACGCTTGCTTTTAAAAACAAATTACTATTTTTCCTAACAAATAATGCCGACTCAAAGATATACATACAGGGTAGAGTAAGCAATTTCAGTTCCCCGAACAGCGGTTTACATGATTCCCATGGCGGTATACCAACAATTGCCCTAATACATTTTTTTTGTGCAATAAATGCTTTCTGCACGTCGGTCCCATTCCCCCAAAGTACTAGTCCGTAGCATAACACCGACGCAACATAGCCGTGGTATGCTTGTAATAGTGTTTTCCGGTCTGACGTTTTTCTTAATCTATGAAGAGCAAAAACGAATCTAATTAATTTATTGCAAACTTTGTCAATATGAGCTTTCCAGCTACAATGATTGTCTAAAACTATTCCTAAAAATGTTGTACTGGTTACTTCCAGAATATCTACATCTCTGTTAGAGATACATAATTTTTTTGCTATATTGGCCCATGTACCGAATTGAATATAGTTTGTTTTGCTTAAATTAACTTGTAAATTGTTGTCATCTAGCCATTTAATTACAGATTCAATTGTATTATTAATGTCAAAAATATAATCATTTATGTCATTATTACGATTGGTCGTTATAAGCAAAGAGATGTCATCAGCAAATAAAATACAAGGGTTAATAGTGATGTCTGGAAGGTCATTAATATATAAAAGAAATAGAAGAGGTCCTAGGACACTTCCCTGTGGCACCCCAAATGGTTTTTCTTGATAGGGAGATCGAAATGCCGTTAACTCATTTTGATTGTTCAGGTTAGTGACTTCAACGCATTGCAGTCGATTTTCCAGATAAGTTTTAAACCAATTTAGAGCGGGTCCCCGAATACCATATTTTTCCAACTTATCGATTAAAATATTATGAGATACGAAATCAAAAGCTTTCGACATATCAAAAATTATCACTGTAGTCAATTTATTACTATCAATATTATCAATTAATTTCTCTATAAGATTAAAGCAGGCTAAAGTGGTCCATTTCCCCTTCTGAAATCCAAATTGTTCCTGCCTTAAAATATTTTTTTTCTCAATATAATGTAGAAGGCGCCTTTGCATGGCAACTTCAAATATTTTTGAGATTATGGGTATAAGCGTTATGGGTCTATAATTAACTAAATTAGATTTATCGCCTTTTTTATAAAGTGGTTTGACTATGGATTTCTTTAACATAACAGGGAATGAGCCCTCTACAAAAGATATGTTTATTAAGTATGTCAAAACTGGTGTGATTTCCACAGAACAGGCTTTGATAATTTTTGTTGCTATTTCATCATACCCTACAGCGTTACTGTTTTTAAGAGATAGAATAATTTTATGAATATCGTCAAAGTCATAAGGCCTTAAAAACATGCTACTGCACGACATCTGTCTACATGTGTTTGGAGTTTTTGAATGTTTATCACTACTTGTTAAATTTATCCAATAATTATTGAAAGTTTCCGCTATTTTATCCGGGCAATTTATTGTCTCCATATTTTGTTTTATGCTATTTATGAAATTCACTTGTCTAACATTTTCAGTTTCCGTTTTTATAATCTTCCACGATGCTTGACACACATTTTTTGATTTTTGAATGACTTTATGGTTTTGCGATTTGATAGATTGGTCTACACATTTGCGAAGTAGAGCCGAATATGTCCTATATTTAATTTTATTGGCTTCCGATTTTTTAGAATACCATTTGTATCGCAAAGATCTTTTGGTTTTACAACTTATTTTCAAGCCTTTGGTAATCCATCTTATATTTGGGGTTCTGTTTGATATTCTGTACCTGATTTGTGGAAAACAGAGATTATAGAATAAAGTAAATAACTCATGAAATTTCTCAAATGCACTGTCAAGATTCCCTTCAAGAACTTCAGAGAACGATAGACTGGAGAGACATTGTCTAAATTTGTTTGTGTTTTCCACGCTGTAGTCTCTTTTGTACCTGTAGTAGGCTAAAAGGGGAATTTCCTTGATCTTTGTTGGAATGACCAGTAATTGAGCAGTGTTGTGATCGGATAAACAAAGAGGCAAAAGCTCACCTCTAGCAGAGCTTATGTTACTTAAAATGTGATCAATACAAGTTTCGTGTCTTGTAGGTAGATTTATGTGTAGAGTTAGATTATAGTTTTTTGCAAAATCCATTAGCCAAGTGGAGTTCCTAGAAGCCTGGAGCGTGTTAATATTTAAATCACCAGCTAGCACTATATCCTGATTGTGGTAATGGGTAACACGTAGAAGAAGACTATCCAATTGTTTAAAAAATAGATTAATATCTGAGTCAGGTGTTCTGTAGAGACAAATCACAATAATGTCAAGGGTCAGAAGCTTAATACCGCAACATTCAAAATGTTTGTCAATGGCAAAATCTTTGACAAAATCTAGTTCTTTGTAAGACCAGCCTCGCTTAATGAGTATACACACTCCTCCGCGTATTTTGTTGTTAATCTTTTGCCTACAAAACGAAGAAGACGGAGTATAGCCGTGAAGTTTGATCATGTACTCCTTACCTTTTTCTATGAAAGATTCGGAAATGCAGATAATGTCTGGATCCTCATGTTTATCTAGAAGACCAGCCATTTGAATTTCAAATAAGTGTTGTTTATTTACTAGGCCGTTAATATTTTGATGAAGTAATCTACAACAACATTCCTTAGAGGTCACGAAAAAACTTCTCAGCAACTCCCGGGGCCAATTCTCCTGCACTTGAAAGAACGTGGCCTATAGAGACATTCTCAGTCTGGGTGCACTGAGTTTTTACCGACCCATTATTTAAAACATTGTTGCTACCATGTCCCGAAACACCCATGTGCCTGCTGGCTCTACTGTTGCTCACTCGTCCCCCGCACATAATATCCCTAGAGACAGCTTTTAGTGATAAAAACCGTTTGTCGTAATCTAATTGGTCCAAAACAGAATTAATGTTTTTACAAGCATAATAATCAAATTGGTCTGAATTGACGTCAATAAATTTACAATCATTATATTGCCTGCTTAATAGGTCTACCATGTCATTTAATTTTATTTCATTCAAGTAAATATTATTTCTAACACTTAAATTAAAACTAACACCGGACAAGATACTGACTTAAAAAATGTACACACTTCAGCAATAACTTTTAGAGGGTTTGTATCATGTTGACCTACCGCTATTACAATTCTATCTTCAGATGTTATATTATTACACAAGTTCACATTTTTTAAAATTTCTTCAGTGGATGCATTTGGTTTTACAAATGACATGAACTGATATTTTACATACGGATTGCGCAATCGAGATTTAATTAGTTTTAAAGCCAAACCGCTGCATTGCTGACCACCCAATATGAAAACCCTTTTATTGTGTGTATTTTGAGATGTTTTACACGTTGGTATAACAACATTTATTTTATCGTTTTTTCCGCTTACTTCTTCATTACGATGTGGAAGTTGTTCCCTGTTCTCAATTCCATTCATAGGCTGCACACTGGACTGCGCACTCGGCTGTACAACTGACACTGCCGCTGAAGTTGGCTCATGTCGCGTAACAGGTTCCTCTGGAAGTGTCAAGGATTTCTCCTTTACGTGAAGTGGGGTAATTTGAAAGGAATCCGTTAGTCGTCTTCTAAGAGCTTTCTTCGTACTCGGTGACATATTATTTTGTCTACCCGAAGTTATGGGGCTCCTACATATTTGTTTCAGTATTATGCATCTTAAAGTCATTGTACAGTCTAGTGTAAAATTATTATTTGTTGACTAGCTGGTGCCCGCGACTTCGTCTGTGCAGGATTAGTATTTCGAGTAGCTTATATTAGCGTGGCGTAGAAAAGAACTAACATTATGAAATTATCACATAAATAATTTTCGCGGCATAATTCCTAGTACGTGCTATTTGTACACTTCCAAAAAATACAGTACGGTAGTTATTATTATGTTTATTATACTTAAAAATGCAATACTTGCCTAGATTTAGTTACTTGCCTAACCTTGGGCCTATATTCTTTAAGTTCAATGCGTTTTTAACAAATCGCTAGTGCCTTGAAAATTCGCAAAACGGACACAACCGTCAGTGACGTTTACCGTCACGCGTCTGCCCGCGTTCGAGTCACCGCGCACTCAGCGATGAGCGACTTCTTCCCCCACCTCACCCGCCGTGCGTCGGACCGCCCGGATTTTTTCCAACTTACTTGACACTTATCGTCATATTATAGACAATTCACACAATGGTGTCGATTTGAGATTGCACTCGCTAAACTTAAAGCTAACTAAAACTGACATAACGCGTGTCGGCATTTGAAACGACAGTGTCAATTCTGTTGGCACAAACTAGACTAAATTAAACTAAATTTAGTTTTAGTTGCGTCAAAATGACGTTTTGCTATTCGGACATCGATTAAAATGACTGAACTAAACTAAATCCTAATCTGACTGCACTAAAATTAGCTTAGTTACTCAACTTAGTTTTAGGTGGTCTTTTCCTATTCTGTTGTACAGTTTATGCTATTGAGAATCGACTAAAATGACAGCACTAAACTAAATCTTAGTCAGACAGCACTAAAATTAGCTTAGTTACTCAACTTATTTTTAGGTGGTCTTTTTATATTCTGTTGTGCAGTTTTATGTCTAATATTAGAAAAATCTACCTAAAATTAGTCTTCATGAAAACTGGTGTGGATTAAATTTAGTGATTCAAAAAAAGTATTCTCGGGGCATATTTCGCTAAGAAAATAAATACTTAAATCCACTATTTACAAACTGCAAGTAGAGGAAAACAATTAGGATCACAAAGTATTGAATTTTGTTGTAATTAAGATGATAGCTTTCATGATTTATGCGACCGGGCTGGGTCTGAGCCGTGGCATAAACAGGTGCTTACGAGGCACGAATTTAAAATGAAGTAGTTCCAGTTCAGCGCCGCCCGCGCCTCAATTCGTCCCGAGGCACGGGTAGTGCACGGCTACTTCATATATTAAAACACCACGCTGAAAAAATGTTTGTACCTTTTTAATCCATGCCTCGTCCGCACCCAAAGCTATGGTTCAGTACCAGCACAGTCTAGCATAAATCATCTTTTAAGGCCACAGCACACCGGCTGCGTATGCGTAGACGTAGGTGTGCACGTCGACGTACCATTATGTTGTAATGTATGGAACTGTATGAGACATGGCACACCGCTTGCGTGACGTCCACGCGCGTCTCTACGCGGCGCGGCGCAGAGACGCGCGTGTCTACGTTACCGTGTACTGCATACGCATCCGGCGTACCTTGGCCTTTACCATACTGTGTGCAGTAAAGTCTAAAATGCTATATCTCCTACTTATTACTTTTTGATAGTAAAGTTGTAGAATCGACCTACAAAAAGATACTTTTTGATGGTGAACCCATGGAAGTAATAAGTACTACGTACAACCTTATTAATTCCATAGGTGAACCTCATTTCTTAATTTTAAAGTTGACACATTACCATAATGACATTTAACAAAAAAAATAAGTTTGAATTTTAGTAAATATAGACTGCAGTCGGTCGCAACTAAAAGAAAAAAAAAAGATTGTATGAAACGGGGCAGAATTTTAATGGTGACCATTTTTCACTTCCTCTATCTTTCTCGTTCTTTGATGACCTGTCAGTCAGTTACATTCTCACATGGTCAATTTGTTTCTCTGTTTCTCTTAGACAAAATCAATATTGCAAAATATTTTATTTTTGTGGTCTAAATACGTTTATGTGTGTTGTTTGCTTCTGAAACCTAATTAATTTCTGTGAATATGAAATGTGAAGTACATAAATTGTGAAATATGCGGCTTAAAATCAGATAGAAATAACGGCAAAAAACTTTTTATGGCCAGGTTTCCTCTGGATGAAGTCCGGTTAGTACCTACCTAGATTATTAGATAAATTATCAGTCCTATACATACTTCTTCTTGGGCCAAAATATCATATATTCCAAAAAATATCATAATCCCAAGCAATAATAATTTTGATTCTGAATGATAGTGTGGTGAACGATATCTTCATTTATAAATATCGATAATCGATGCTTTTATTTTTTAGGTGTAAAAAATTGGTGAAATTACTAAATCTTTCATCATCAACCCAAAGAAGTCTACAAAGAACTGCTGGACATAGGCCTCCCTCATAGACTGCCACGATGAAACACTAGATACTGATTGTAGCACATGTACATTTAATATGTTTATAACCTAAATGTTATGGGTGAGCCTAAGGTTGTCTGGAAGAGATCGCTCTGTAGCGCCAAGACTGCCTGGTAAATGCCGAAAATAAATGTTATGTTTTACTTTATGGCCTTTTTGATTGTACACTAATCCAATAAACTGGACCTTGTGCCACTGATTTTGTTTAAGTGGTGCTAAAAAAAAACTGGTGAAAATAATAAAAAAAAACATTTCAAACTGTAGGTAATCAATTCATCAATATCGATAGATTTTAAATACTGGCTGCACATCACTATTCCATTTTTGTATGTTGGTAGAACTGATTGTTTTGTCAGTCGTCCGTCATGTTGGCTTTTTGCGGTAGCCCTGTTTTGACGGCAGTAATTTATTTTACTCTATGTCCCGTCTCTTCTTACGTATAGTTATTGCATCCTCTTTGAAAGATTGATTGAAATAAAATGGCTTTAACTCTGCAACAAAGGGCTGAAATATTATTTCTCCACGAAGATGGCTTGAATATTAGTGCGATATCACGAGAGCTCAATATATCTCGATTCACCGTGAGATTTTGGATTCGGCGTCATGGCGATGAAGGTCAAATAACAGATCATAAAAGCAAATCAGGACACGGTCAATACTAATAAGAATTCCCACAAATTGATTACGTTCACGATAATGCACCGATACACAAGGCCCAGGCTACCATGGCGTGGTTTAACATGCACCTGTGACATTAGTCTCATTAAATGGCCTGCTTGGTCAGCAGATATGAACCCGATTGAAAATCTATGGGGCATAATGGTTCAACGCTGGAACTGTCAGAACGAAAGAAACCCCCTGAAGCTCTTAGATCACACTGTGCACGGGTATGGATGATTATCAGGGGGACTGATTTATGCGTGCGCCTTGTCTCATCTAATACGAGATAGACTACGTGCCGTCATAGCTGCTGACGGAGGCGATTATACTAGTTATATAAATCAATAAATTGTGGATAATTTCCATAAAAAAATAAAAATGTTTTGACTTTCTATTTGATTATTTCTTTGTATTTTTGCATTTTGAAAAACAAGTTCGGCCTCGCTTGGTAAAAAAAGGTTTTCTTGAGCGCCAAATTTCAAATTTCGAATTAAAAAAAAATGTGCTCTACCTTAGTCAAATCCAAAGACTAAAGTGGGATTTACACGGGTGATTAAAGCCGCGCGATTTTTGCCGCGCGGCCAAAATCGACCGTCTAAATGGCAATTCGACTAGATCGCAAGTGACTGAAGCCGCAAGCCCCAAAGTTGGGTAGCATCCGACTTTGGCTGCGCGGTGACTGGCCACATGCAGCTGGTGACCAAAATCAACCGTGTAAACGATGTTGTAGGCAATCGCCCGCCGCATGAAGGTGTGTTTCGTGCACGTTGTTTCACTACTGCGATTCTACGTACAGATCGTTCTTGAGTAATTGAATAACTAACTATTTCAATTCTGGCTCGAACACCTATTCTTCTCAACATTTTCGAAGGAAGTGACCGAGCCGCATGAGATGTTAGTCACTAGTGTAAATGGGCTAGCGATGCGGCTTGGTGAGGCGATTTGTGAAGCGACTAGCCGCACGACGAAAATCGACAAGTGTAAACCCCACTTAATTCACTTAACTCTGTCAATTCAATTCAATTTGGTGGCTGTCAAATTAAAATATAGTCCTGTCGTTTTCGAAGATTAAATTTAGTTCAGCCTGACAACAGAATAGCTTTTAGAACTAAATTTGACATTTTTTAATTTAATTTTAGTTTAGTTTTAGTTTAGTTCGATGAACAACAGAATCGACACCACTATCTATTTCTAAAATTCTGTAAACTAGAAAGTTTGACGTCATCGGCCATTTTAGATAATAAAGTTAGCTAGTCTGCATTTGAAACGCAATAGCTATCTGTCAGTTTGGCGTAATATTAGGAAATTTCTTACTAATTTAAAAGCCACCTGAAAAAGTCCCTTCTAAATAAGCAAATTATAATAATTCCAATCAAAACCCGTTTTACCGAAATATACATAAAGAACATTAAAAACGCGCGAACTACAGCCCGCGATTTCGTCATTTTTAACCGACTTTACAAAAAGGAGGAGGTTCTCAATTCGGTTGTATTTTTTTTTAATGTTTGTTACCTCCTATCTCCGGCGTTTGTGAACTGATTTGGAAAATTCTTTTTTTATTTAAATAGACATACTTCCACATTGGTCCCATTTTTTTGGTACATATTTCTTACTTTTTATCTTATTTTTCCTTGCTTGCATGGCATAGCTTTTTAACTACAAAGTTAACATAAATTTTACATATTAGAACTAATTATCATCAAGCGGAAGAGGGCACACCTTCATTATACTTGTTGCTACGATTGAGCCTTTAGCAGTTGTTACATTTAAGCCTTTATGCTTTGATTATATACACACTAGATAGAGCTTCATGACACAAAAGCGTCGAAAAAAATATCAGCTAACTGTTAGCTGATAAGTCGCTTCCCGCCCCTCATTGTCAATTGTGTTGTCAAGGCGAACGGTCGCAAAGTGAATTGAAATTTGAGCTAGCAATGACGATTTGCGCCATAAAAGTGTGCAGAAATTACAAAGGACGTTTAAAAACAACTAGTAAAGTCACCTACCATCGATAAGTATCCAGAATTCATAGTATTTTCAAAAGTATTCAATAAAAATAATCAACTTATTAGCCCTTATTATTCAACTCAAGCTTGGCACTTTTGTCTGTGTTGCCAGTTTTTGAATGCTAAATTCCTTATGGTGACTGAATAAATGATTCCTTATAAAGTGAGAACGTCAATTGGGTTCACCTGCTTTTACTTTCCTTCACTTTTACCCATGAAAAGTATAGTAGTATGTACAATATATCGGCCTCTGTGGCGCGGCGGGCGAAGGCATACATACGTTATCTTATCCACTCTAACGAATGCCTATAGCGATGATTAATCAAAAGATGACTGAGATGAGATTATATTGTGAGTTGAAGATTTAAAATATACAGGGTATTTTTTTTAAATGGGACAGTATGGGGATATCCATAAGAGTTACGGGAAAACTGACTTTGGAACCATGTGCTCATTTTCAAAAACGATTTTGGCACAGTTATTTTTTTGGTCAAGCGTGAGTTCTGCATAAAAATTAGTAGTTTTGATCAAAAAATGTTTAAAAAAAATTTTTTTTATCAGTTTTATGTAAGGATTGTTTCATTGTATCGGAAGAAAAAAATCTGAGCAGTAGAAGTTAGTCAAATTTAATAAAATGTTTTCTCATACAATTTATAAGTAATCTGATACATAACTACGTTGATAAAACTATCGCAAAAAAAATGGCCTCCCTCTTTCTTTTTCCAGGTACGGGTACGTTTCAGAATACCTCTAGTGGCCTTAGACAAAGATGTTCTTATTAAAGTTTGACTAACTCCTACAGCTCTGATTTTTCTCATTTCACGAGACCATCAGAGTAGTAGAACAACATTCACCACACATCTTTGTCTAATGCCACTAGAGGTGTTCTGAAACGTTTGTTTTTTTCAGTTTTTTCAGAATACCTAATGATCCTATAGTTCACAGTCACTGGGTGAATATTATAAAAAAAAACAAACTTTGTTTTTTATTGACTTTTTTCCCACACGCTCGACATAATCACAATATCGCTAGTCTATCTATCTCCATTCTGTAAAAAATCAACAGATTCCACTGTTTGTTTTCTAGTAACCGGCAAAACTTACTTACCCAAACATAGTCAGTTTTTCCCAATAAATTGGGAAATATGTCAGTAGCTGTTATCTTTACGCACGCAAACAGACACAAAAGCAATGACGTGACGCGAGTGTAAGACAAAGCTGCGCGCATGTTTGTGTGTGTAGACACGCACACGCGCTAGCAAAGGCTGGCCTGTTTCTTTTGTAGTGTTTGCAGGACGAAACTCTATCTAGTGTGTATATAATCAAAGCCTTTATGATCAAATTACCTTAAACGCGAGATGCCAATGAGGGCATTATAACTAAACATGAGATTTGCCTAAATAGTAGATTGTATAATAAGGGAGCAAAATAATATTTTTACGGCGAGGGCGCTTTTTTGAATCCAGAGCGAAGTGAGGGAGGATTCTTTAGTAGAATCCTGAACGTAGCGAGGGATTCAAAGTACGTGGCCCGAGCCAAAAATGTATTTTGCGCCCGAGTGATACACTCTACATTTCATCACCCACTATGAGAAAATAAAAGGTTCCTCATTTTTGATTTCAAAACAAAACCATGAATTTCTAACAATCCGTGAATAACTTTTCATTTAAAAAACCGACTTCCGCCATTGTATTCGACTAAATATTTGGATGAAAAGAAATGATGAAAGAACCATAGTGGTGAAAGGATTATGATACTTTCTGAATGAAAATGCTTGGTTTGTTGCTGAAAATATCAAAATCACCATTATGTATGCCTACAATATTTGAGGAGTTCCCTCAATTCCTCATGGATTCCATCATCATAACTGGATTCTGAAAAAAATGAGGCAAATCTGGAAGTATATCTATTCAAATAAAAAAAATATTTTCCAAATCGGTTCATAAACGCCGGCGATATGCGGTAACAAACTGGTAACGCCATCTTTTGGTCTCTAATATAAAGTGATCCTTCCTATCCATTTTCCAAACACCTTGATTCGCCGTGCGCCCGCGAGACAGAACATTCTGGACAGTCCACTAAAATCCGCTGACCGCGCCGCTTACAGCAAGAACCTAATTTGTGGTTTTTACATTTTCCGCGACAAAGTGCTTACTAGTTGTGCCTTAAGAAGCTATTACAGCTCTTTTAAACAATCCTTATGGTGAAGTTGAATACCGCGACTCTGCTGGCGATATTACCTAAATTGGAGGCCGCGATTGCGAACCATCGCAGTCCCAAGGACGATACGTATTACTGGAGCTGGTCTGCAAGGATCTGAAGGTCAGTGGCGCACGTCCTTTTTCCTGTCCAATGTGTCTTATCCACGCAGGGTCTACTTTATGAGCCAAACCTATCGAAGGCGTAAATTAAAACAACTTCAGCGCCACCATAAAGTGGTCCTAATCGAGCACGGATATCTTGATCCGTTTCTTTTATATCTAACCGCCCTTATTAGAATACCTAAATTACTAGTCTAATAAGTTTATTTACCGCTGTTCATACGAAGTACATTGCGTATTTCGAGTTGATTTTGTCACATACACGTCATTGAGACGTACCCGCATGCGACATTGTGTCGTGAACATCCGACAAAATCATCTTAATCCCGCAACAAAATATTGTATTTTTTGTTTCCCCCCCCCCCGCATACAAATGGTGTTTACTTATGTGCATTGATAAATTATTGCAATTTATTCGCTAATAAATTCATTTATTTGATACGTATCAAATTCAAAACTACCCTATACTTTCCGGTTGGTTTACGCTAGCCATATAATTATTATTGTACCTTGTATAGGCCAGCCGCGCCATGCTCGGAGATAGGTAGGTAGTTGTCAGACCAAAGTAGGTAGGTAGTAAAATCCGACCAAGTTAACAGCACGCATCGCGTTAATTTATAGGTATTTAGCCGTTGTAATATTGCATTGCATAACGCAAAAATGCTAACAAGGTCGACTGCCGCATCCTCAGCTACTGACAGCTCCGATAAACCGGATCACCAGCTGTTAATTGAACGAGCGAAGCGAGTTCTCTGAGTCAAGTTGGAAGAATCAGCGTTTGTATGTATGTATGTATGTATGTTTGTCCGATGAATCTATCTATCTATCTGATCTTCATGAAATTTGGTATGGGGGTAGATAGTATTGGTACAATTTGTAGGTAAGGTTATGAGCTATATCGATCAGGGGGTTGCTGAGATTTTGGGGTCCAAGAGGGGGTAAAAAAAATAAAAGTGAGACAGTCAGATCAAGTGGGGTGTTTTATGAAAGCGCTTTGGTTGGACATTTCAAAACTGTTTTTAATAATTATTTAGCCTTAGTAGTTTTCGAGATATTAGGGAAAATAAAAAACGTAAAAACCCAAAATTCTAGGGTACTTCCAGCAATCCCACAATGCTGAAATTAGGTATGCTTGTGGCTTTTGTGTCACAACTACAGGGAAAAGTCTGAAATTGAAGAATTGAGAAACATATTATACTCCATAAAACAAAAACCAATATAACATCCATTGTTGACCTCCCATTTCTAAGAATTTGAATGACGTTGGAGTTCTATGGTTTTCATCAAAAGAACGTTATCAATTAATTCGTCAGGTACTTGATATAGGTACTAACAGGTATGTAGTATAACTACGCCCCGTTGCTTAGCCCTATTCAAAGGTTATTTCGATGATGTGCAGGAAATTAGAGTAGTTACTGGTAGATCCTGTACTGTAATGGTAGACAGCGAGGGGAAAATTTTCAAAAATATTAATAGAAAATATGGAAATTACTTAGTTAAGTAGTCGGGATGATAAAGGTGTTATCGCGAGGTCTCAGTTCGGGGCGAACCACTAGTTTTACAAGCTAAAAGGGAAGCTATTTTTTAATTGATTCAAGGAATTTATGATTCGTCTTCGAATGTAAATTCGAATGCTGAGGCATGAGAACGTTTTCTCGCCGAAAGTGCTTCTATAGACACTTTACGTAGTGATTTCATAAGGTTATTGGATGATTACAACTCGCGTTTATTGAACGAGCGAAGCAAGTTCTCTGAGTCAAGTTGGAAGAATCGGCGTTTGTATGTATGTATGTATGTATGTATGTATGTTTGTCCGATGAAAACTTCCAAACCGTTAATCCGATCTTCATGAAATTTGGTATGGGGTAGATAGTATTGGTACAATTTGTAGGTAAGGGTATGAGCTATATCGGTCAGGGGGTTGCTGAGATATTGGGGTCCAAGAGGGGGTAAAAAAAATAAAAGTGAGACAGTCAGATCAAGTGGGGTGTCTAATGAAAGCGCTTTGGTTGGACATTTCAAAACTGTTTTTAATAAGTATTTAAACTTAGTAGTTTCCGAGATATTAGGGAAAATAAAAAACGTAAAAATTGAAAATTCTAGGGTACTTCCAGCAATCCCACAATGCTGAAATTTGGTATGCTTGTGGCTTTTGTGTCACAACTACAGGGAAAAGTCTGAAATTGAAGAATTGAGAAACATATTATACTCCATAAAACAAAAACCAATATAACATCCATTGTTGACCTCCCATTTCTAAGAATTTGAATGACGTTGGAGTTCTATGGTTTTCATCAAAAGAACGTTATCAATTAATTCGTCAGGTACTTGATATAGGTACTAACAGGTATGTAGTATAACTACGCCCCGTTGCTTAGCCCTATTCAAAGGTTATTTCGATGATGTGCAGGAAATTAGAGTAGTTACTGGTAGATCCTGTACTGTAATGGTAGACAGCGAGGGGAAAATTTTCAAAAATATTAATAGAAAATATGGAAATTACTTAGTTAAGTAGTCGGGATGATAAAGGTGTTATCGCGAGGTCTCAGTTCGGGGCGAACCACTAGTTTTACAAGCTAAAAGGGAAGCTATTTTTTAATTGATTCAAGGAATTTATGATTCGTCTTCGAATGTAAATTCGAATGCTGAGGCATGAGAACGTTTTCTCGCCGAAAGTGCTTCTATAGACACTTTACGTAGTGATTTCATAAGGTTATTGGATGATTACAACTCGCGTTTATTGAACGAGCGAAGCAAGTTCTCTGAGTCAAGTTGGAAGAATCGGCGTTTGTATGTATGTATGTATGTATGTATGTATGTTTGTCCGATGAAAACTTCCAAACCGTTAATCCGATCTTCATGAAATTTGGTATGGGGTAGATAGTATTGGTACAATTTGTAGGTAAGGGTATGAGCTATATCGGTCAGGGGGTTGCTGAGATATTGGGGTCCAAGAGGGGGTAAAAAAAATAAAAGTGAGACAGTCAGATCAAGTGGGGTGTCTAATGAAAGCGCTTTGGTTGGACATTTCAAAACTGTTTTTAATAAGTATTTAAACTTAGTAGTTTCCGAGATATTAGGGAAAATAAAAAACGTAAAAATTGAAAATTCTAGGGTACTTCCAGCAATCCCACAATGCTGAAATTTGGTATGCTTGTGGCTTTTGTGTCACAACTACAGGGAAAAGTCTGAAATTGAAGAATTTCGAGCCATGTACCCTATAAAACAATAAACCAATATAATATCCGTTGTTGACCTCCCATTTCTAAGAATTTCAATGACGTTGGAGTTCTATGATTTCGTCAAAAGGACGTTACCAATTAATTCGTAACAGGTACTTATGTAGTATCAGAGACAAGTTACTCGTCTCTGGTGGTATGAAAGCCCCGTTGATTAGTGTTATTCAAAAGTTATTTCGATGATGTGTAGGAAATTACCTCGAGGTGAAAATTAAAAAAAAATGGAAATTATTGAAATGTCTTACATTTAAGTAGTCGGGCTGATAAAGGTGTCATCGCGAGGTCTCAGTTCGGGGTGAACCACTAGTTAATTGTTAATCCCGCCGCTAAACCTGACTATAAATGTCTGGTTGCATTCGAACAACTATATAGCCGCATCAAGCGACTGCAAGTACAGCGCTCGCCATTATCAGCTGTTGATAGTGTTGTGACGCCGGTTACGTTAAATAAAGCAAAGCCTAGGTTACCTCCCATCGAGTTGGTTGCTTTTGCAGGAGACATTCGTAAATGGCCAGTGTTTTATGCCTGTTTTAAGTCGACTATCCATGATAATCCAAC
This sequence comes from Epirrita christyi, assembly GCA_951392215.1. Classification (NCBI taxonomy): domain Eukaryota; kingdom Metazoa; phylum Arthropoda; class Insecta; order Lepidoptera; family Geometridae; genus Epirrita; species Epirrita christyi. The sequence goes on from OX595861.1 coordinate 767,638, forward strand.
CCTCACCGATGCAGAAAAACTATAATATCTGATAGGTAAATTGTCGGGCAAAGCTGAATCTTTGTGTGCAGATATTACACCTTGCGCAGAGAACTATAACTTAATATTGCAAACGCTGATTGATAAGTTCGAAGATAAGCGAATGGTAGCCTCCGCTTATCTAAACCAAATGTTCGATTTCCAACCTATTAGTTCTACGTCAGCTAGTAACTTTGATCTGTTTCATGAACAGTTTATCAACGCAGTCCGCGCCTTGAATAATTTAAAGATAGAAAACTTAGGTGATCTTATTCTAGTACATATTGCTCTAAAGAAGTTAGACTCTGGAACTGTTCGCGATTTCGAGTTAAGTGTAGGTTCTAAAGTACCTACATTTGACGATCTTGAGTCGTTCATTAAAAATCGTGCAAAAGTGTTTGAGCGCACGAAATCCGCCGCTGCTAGTCCCATCACTAGTAAAAATACGTCAACAAATAAAGTAGACCGCATTCGCGCGAAAGAAAGCTATATAGCTAAACAACCGCCGAAATATCACGCTTACTATGTAAACACCGTTGATTCCGCTATTACTAAATGTTTGTGTAAAAACATAACGCATCAGCATTTATTTAAATGCCCTGTTTTTCATAAAATGACGCCAGAAGAACGTTTTAAAATCGCTAAAGGGAGAAACGCATGTATAAACTGCCTTAGCATAAAACATCGTGTTTCGTACTGTAAATCCGACACAAATTGTCGCTCTTGTAAATCTCGCCATCATAGCCTATTGCACTTTGAGTCGGGAATCGAACCCGTGCCTCATGCCGGTGCCGGCGCCGCTGCGCCAGCGCGTAGCCACGCGATCGTCGATAAGGCTTCGCTTGCCTCGGGATCCGCGCCGTCTGAGCGCACGGACGTAGCATTGTGCGCGACGTCCATTGCTGCATTGAAACAGTCCCCGTTATCTGAGCCGGTTAATAACGAGCAATGTACCGTTTTACTTGCTACCGCACAGATTGCTGTATATGATAGTACGGGAAGTAGGCATCTATTACGCGCATTACTTGATTCTGGTTCGCAAAGTCATTTTATAACAAAACAAGCTTGCGATCTGTTAGGTATTCAGTCTCATAACCTCGGCCGCACTATTGTAAAGGGGTTCGGTGGGGCTGAGAAGATAATAGATACAAGTTCAGTAAATTTAGAATTTTATTCCCGCTTTGATAAGAATATTAAATTTAATATTTCACCGCTGGTAGTCGATCAAATTACTGACTCGCTACCTAGTGCTGTGATAGATACGTCTGTCCTATCACACTTGCACGACTTACCACTCGCGAACGAGACTTTTGGCACGCCAAATAAAATAGATATTTTGATCGGCGCTCCATTGTTCGTCCATTTATTATTGCCTGACGTGACTCACCCATCTGACGACACACAGGCCCCGCAAGCCTTACGTACTGTACTAGGATACATAGTCATGGGTTCCATACCTACATTATTTTCCCGCCAGCCTTTGACATGTTGTTTAGTGCAGGAGCAAGGTATTGAGAATCTTATTAAACGATTCTGGGAGCTCGAAGAGCCCCCTTCCGCACCGCCCGTTCTCCGTCCCCGCTGACGTTGAATGTGAAGACTTTTATAAAACTTCTACAACCCGCGATCCCACTAGTGGTAGATACACTGTCGGCCTGCCATTTAGTGAGGATGTATACTCGTTAAGTAGGTCCTACGAAACCGCGCGACGGCGCTTCTTGTGCCTCGAAAAAAAATTAGAAGCTTCGCCTAGCTTGAGAATAGCTTATGATGGCGTGATCAAAGAATATTTGGAAAAAGATTATATTACACCCGCACCTCCAGATATGTCAGATGACTCGTGTCCCATCTATGTTATCCCGCACCACGGAGTTATCCGTGAAGATAAAACGTCAACTCGTCTCCGCATAGTTCTTGACGCTAGCTGCAAGACTAGCTCCGGAACTTCACTGAATAACATACTGCATCACGGGCCGAACTTGCAAGGCGATTTATTTCAAATCCTATTGAACTTCCACCTGTTTGCCGTCGCTATGACGGCAGATTGCCGCCAGCAATTTTTACAGATTACCGTCCGTGAATGTGACCGTCGTTATCAGTGTATATTATATCAGTTCAATACGCAAGATCCACTGAACCTATTTCAATTCAAACGAGTCTGTTTTGGATTGGCCTCGTCTGTGTACCATGCAATGCGCACGGTCAGACAGCTGATCGATGATGACGGCGCTAAATACCCTCTCGCGAGTGATATAGCTACTTCTTCCATATATATGGATGACATTGTTTATTCTGTCAAGAATGAGGAGGAGGGGATCGCCGCTTCCAAACAGCTGATCGAGTTGTTCAAGGGCGCGCAGTGGGATCTAGTCAAGTGGAATAGCAACTCTCGCTGTGTCCTAGACAGCATTCCCGCTACTCACAAGCTTTCCACTGAGGTTGAATTTGATAAGTCAGTGCATCACAAAATATTGGGGTTGCATTGGTAGGCGAATTATGACGCCTTTTACTATAAAATAAAACCACCCGCAGATGAGCAGTGCACTAAGCGCTCAATCCTATCTACTATTGCCCGCTTGTGGGATGTTATGGGTTTCGTAGCTCCTACAGTCCTTTATGCTAAGCTGTTGTCCAGTATGCTAATTTGATAACTTACGGAAAAATCAATCAAGCTCTCGTGCTTTCAACAAGTTGAGGCCTTTCATTGATAATAACGGACTGATTCGTGTAGGCGGTCGTCTTGTTAGTTCGGGTCTAGATTACACTCAGATTCATCCGGTTATCTTACCGCGCAATGACCATATTGTCAACTTGCTAATAGATTATTATCATTTAAAATACCTACACGCTGGACCAGAATTATTAATGTCGCTACTTCGACAAAGGTTCTGGATCCTGTCCACGCGCCGCATTGTGAGACAAAGAGTCCACATGTGTAATACTTGTTTTAGGCTTAACCCGCGTCCAACTTACCCGCTGATGGCGGACTTGCCTGAATGTCGCACACGCCAGTCAGTCAAAGCTTTTACGCACACGGGCTGCGATTACGCCGGGCCTATCGCGTACACTCCCATACGCCGTCGTGGAGTGCGCAGCGAAAAGGCTTATCTGTGCCTATTCACATGCTTGACGACAAGGGCTGTGCACATTGAGGTCGCCACCGACCTTAGCACCCCCAGCTTTCTTGCCGCTCTCAAACGTTTTCTCGCGCGTCGCGGTCCAGTCCAAGTAATGCATTCGGATAATGCAACTAATTTTAAAGGTGCTGCTGCGTACATACGCGATTTATACAAATTCTTAAATGACGAATATCGTCCTAAGCTGGAACAAGTGTTAGCTGAGAGTCGTCTCAGGTGGTCTTATATCAGCCCAATATCGCCCCACAAAGGCGGCACTTGGGAGAGTATGATTAATTCGCAAACCGATTAAAACGCATCTTTACCGAGTAATCGGTCAACAGCTTCTTTCTTATGAAGAACTCTGTACTGTCCTCACTCAAGTAGAGTGTTTACTTAATTCGCGACCGCTGACAGTACTGAGCTCTGATCCCGCAGAGCCTTCGGCTCTTACGCCTCGTCATTTTCTGCATACCGCGCCTCTTTGCTCTTTACCCGCGCCAGAGGTAGACTCTGATAATCTCAGCCTTCTTCAAAGGCACTCGCTATTGGACAAAATGGTTCAGTCCTTTTGGCAACGATGGAGGATGGAATATCTACATGGATTACAGGTTAGACAGAAGTGGAATACGCTTTCCACGCCTATCACACCAGGAGTCGTTGTAGTCGTGATAGAGGATAATGTTCCGAGTTTAGCCTGGCCATTAGCGATTGTAGATAAGGTACATCCCTCAAAAGACGGAGTAGTCCGTACTTGTACAATTAGATACGCGAGTGGAACAACTCTACTTCGTCCGGCCGTTCGCATCTGCCCTATACCGCGTCAATAGTGTACTATGATAAATTATATTTAGTTTATAAGCATCTAATTTATCAATACATGTAACACCGCTTTCTATTTAATATAATTCTACCACGCTCATGAACTCTACTCTCATTAGCAGAGCCCTAGAGTCTCGTGAGTACACAACAAGTTGAGTTAGCTCAATTTGAACACCGCTATGAGATATTGGGTTTCATCCTAGTCTCCTCTCGCTAATCTCACCTCACGAGATGTGAGATTTAGTTAATCTCACTTTATGGTTGTCTTTTTATGGTGACCCATCAAGGCGGGCGGAAATGGTAACGCCATCTTTTGGTCTCTAATATAAAGTGATCCTTCCTATCCATTTTCCAAACACCTTGATTCGCCGTGCGCCCGCGAGACAGAACATTCTGGACAGTCCACTAAAATCCGCTAACCGCGCCGCATACAGCAAGAACCTAATTTGTGGTTTTTACATTTTCCGCGACAAAGTGCTTACTAGTTGTGCCTTAAGAAGCTATTACAGCTCCTTTAAACAATCCTTATGGTGAAGTTGAATACCGCGACTCTGCTGGCGATATTACCTAAATTGGAGGCCGCGATTGCGAACCATCGCAGTCCCAAGGACGATACGTATTACTGGAGCTGGTCCGCAAGGATCTGAAGGTCAGTGGCGCACGTCCTTTTTCCTGTCCAATGTGTCTTATCCACGCAGGGTCTACTTTATGAGCCAAACCTATCGAAGGCGTAAATTAAAACATCCTCAGCGCCACCACAAACATTAAAAAAAAAAAAAAAAAACCCAACTCCCAGTTTCCCAACTCATGTTATATTTGCGAGAATAAAAGGTTTTTATCACAATACCACTAAAATATTTACAGCCGAAAAATGACGTAGCATTTGGTAACTCCTGTATTCTCATAACTTGTAACTTAACTTTCCGATTTTTCGTAAGGTGTTAGAATGATAGTATTCGCCTTCTTCTTGGATGATAGATTTTAAACGAAGAAAGGCGTCTACTGTTATGAATCTGCGATTCATAGGTTCAGATTTCTGACAAAAATTGAGGTAATAGACTAGAGCGCGCAAAATCCGAATACTTATACAATAAAAAAATAATGGCGCAATGAGACATTACTTACCTCATTATTAGGTTGAGACGTTGATATGTTTAAGGTGAATGCTCTCGTTGCCTTGCCCATACAAAATAATTTAAGTATTTTTTCAATCCACAGATTGTCGTTCATTATATCGTATTTTTTTTTCGATTTTCTAATGATTATCGTACTCGCAAATGGTTGTTTCAAATAAAAGTTTACAATGGGTAATTTTTAAAATTAGTTTGAATTATGACCAATTTTACGTATGTGTGAGTGTTTTTAATGTCCATTTTGAGTCGCCACCTACCATCGAAGCGATATATTTTTACGCAGAGCATCCTGTTTTGTTTAAGATGACAGAGATGGCGCTAAAATGTACCTCGAGCACCGAGTATTGAGAAAGATAGTGAAAGATGGCGCTAAATAAATAAAAGTATGCCTCGCGTTATTTTCGGCTGTCACCAAAATTGCGAAACGCGACGTTGCCAGACCGCCAGACCGTCACGATTTGCGGCGTTGCCAACAAACAAACATTTGTTTCTACGTCACAAGTTTAGTGCTTGCTAGTCACCCGTAATTATTAGGCTTTATGAGCTGGCTCTGATAGGGTTGCCAACCGTTCGTTATAATCATAGTTTACAAAGTTATTTGCGGCTATGCTCTTTATACTTTGCAATAGCAACAAAGTAGGTACCTTCGAGAAAATACTTTATTGTAACGTACTTTATTGAAACTCAAGTTTCAGTTTTATAAAATAAAAATAAAACAACGAAAGAATATGTAAAAACTATACTTTCGTAACTTCATTCGCAGCAATAAAAAAAATATTATTAGTCATTGACCGAGCGAGCAAAGCAAGGTAAGTCCTTGCAATATAATATGGCAAAATTTGCTATCGTCTGTTCGGATGTATGTAACTATGTACGTAAGTACTCGCGTACGTCGCATTTTTCAATTAATCTTGATGAAACTTGATATATGTTTACTTACTTATATATTTATTTTACACTATAGTTTTAGAGAAAAAATAAAAATGTAAACCAATATTACGTGAGCTCTCATTTGTTAGAGTTTCAACGACTTGTGGTTCAAGTAAGATTGGGTATATGCTAGATCGGGCTATGGATGCGATTTTTAAACTTTATCGAAAAACAAGATAGTTTGTGCTCTTGAGGTATCTGTTCGCAAAACTACTAATTTTTATAATCCGACCGTGTACCGTGCTGTGATTCAGAAACTCGGTGTAGCAACCCTATGATAATATATCAATATCAAAGTGTAGTATGAAGTTGTAATCTCGCTCCTTAAATGCAAAAGGGCCACAAGTCGAAAATTCATTTTTTTTTCTGGAAAGCCTATCAAAGTTTTGATAGTAGTTTTTTTTGTATTACTTTATAAATCTTTTTTTCTACATATATGTATGGTATATTATAAGATGCGTATTTTGAACCTTACACTACCTTGAAATTTACATTGAGATCAATGTAATTAAATGCGGAAGAAACTTATCCATAACTATCACCTCTTCATCTAGCAATATTACAAAATAAAATACTCCATAAATCTTTGACTTACTAGTAGTAACGATGAGATCTACGATCAATAATATCTAAGTCATCGCAGTAATCTCATTAAGTGTTTCATTATTATACATAAGTATCCTTTAGCTTAAATAATCAATTTTAAAATAAGTATGTATAAAAAGTTTAACATTACTTTGGGATCACATCATTTTCAATCAGTTTTAGGATGCCCTGTTTTTTTGTCTCAGCAACTTGTAGCTTTTTGATATTATTTTATTTTATTTACTTGGGAAAAATCTGTATCCTGAGAAGTTTTGTATAAAAATATATTTTAATGTTGTTGATCAGTTCTAATAACTTTGAGGTCTGCCCTTTACGACTCTTCCTTTGGAAATCTATGTCAGGAGGCTGAACACTAGGAAGTACTGAATCAACTGATTGGTAATCAATCATCTGTACTGCTGTCTGAGCTTGAAGATGAGGATTCACTTGAGTCCATCTGAATCGCTGTCTGTACTTTCCTCAATAACTAAATTTGTTCATTGCTCTGGACTTCCAAAATCAGATAATGTTTTCATCAAGTAACGATAGGCTAGGATTGTGTTGGCTGTCTGTCTGGTATGGAATTTGTACCATTTTTGATGAAGCGATTAAGATTGAGACTCCAGTAAATCCTCAACTATAAGCTCAGACAGCAGTACAGACGATTGATTACCAATCAGTTATGATTCAGAACCTCTTAGTGTTCAGCCTCTTGGCAAAGATTTTCAAAGGAAGAGTCGTAAAGGCATACCTTAAAGTTATTAAAACTGATCAACAACATAAAAATATACTTTTATACAAAACTTCTCAGGATACAGATTTTTCCCAAGTAAATAAAATAAAATAATATCAAAAAGCTACAAGTTGCTGAGACAAAAAACAAGGCATCCTAAAACTGATTGAAAAGGATGTGATCCCAAAGTAATTTTAATAATCTTAAAAGTGATTATTTCATTCAAAGGATACTTATGTATGATAATGAAACACTGTATTTTAAGACAGATTGTACGGACTGATTGTAATAACAGTCATTTAACAAATATTGCATGTTTGTTTAAACAATTACAACCATAATCACTTTACTCTTATATGCAAAACAGACACATTTCCAAGTACTGCGGTTTCGTTTTAATAAAATAGTAATCAAACTTATTGAACTTTAATTCAAAAGAAACGCATTCCAAAACCTGACACTTTTATGTTTCGTAATAAAGTTATTATTATTATTATTAACTGGAAAGATGGCTGCTTTGCTGTGAAGTTAGTCATCAAAGTCTCAAAATGCTAAATGGGTGTGATTGAACTATTTTAAACGCTAAAACCATGGGTGTCTTTTTCGAATATAAAAATTGGAATCATCTAAATGCTATTTTTGCATTAAAAACGATATTGTTTTTTTTTTATTTGTGGCCCTTTTGAATTTAAGGTGTTCTGTTTGTCTGTGGTTACCTAGCCTAGTGCACTTTTTTCTCCCTATATGTTCCTTGACTTATTTTCTCTATGGTCCTTGTCTATGGTGCACTGTGGGTGTCATGCGATTAATTTTCTTTGGGGCGGTGTCTTTGAAACGAGTGCAAGCCAGGTTAAAACGGTTTCACAGTGAAATTTCGTAAGTAAACAGATATTTACATAATTTTAATGTGTTACTAGTAGAGTAGTACTATTATAGAAGATGCCTGCCCTTTGTTTGAAGTCTTCGTCGTTGTTGTTCTTGGACATAGGCCTCCCCCTTAGAATGCCACAACGAACGGTATTGAGCCGCCTCCATCCACCGACTCCCCGCGACTTTTATAATGTCTTTAGTCCATCGAGTGGAGAGCTTTCCTCTAACGCATCGTCCGGTTTGTGGTCGCCACTCGAGAACCTTTATTCTCCAACGGTTATCACTTCTTCGAGCTATATGACCTGCCCACTGCCACTAATTCTGAGAGCTATGTCGGTGACCTTGGTTCTTCTACGGATTTCCTCATTTCGGATTCTATCACGTGGTGAAACTCCTAGCATAGCTCTCTCCATAGCCCGTTGCGCTACTTTGAGCTTATCTATACGGCCAATATATAGTTAGCGACCACGTCTCAGTGCCGTAAGTCAACACTGGCATGTAGATTTTCGTCTTGAGGCTCTGCGGTATCGGCGACGAGAAGATTTTTTTTTATGCTACTTGGCAAGTTGACAAGCTTACGGCCCACCTGATGGAAAGCAGTTACCGTAGCCTATGGACGCCTGCAACACCAAAGGCATCACAAGCGCACTGCCGACCCTGAGACATAAAGATGAAAAAAGTCTCATGTGCCTGTAATTTCACTGGCACCCGTACCCTTCAAACCGAAACACAGCAATGCGAACACTACTGCTTGGTGGCAGAAATAGGTACGGTGGTAGTACTTCCCCGGACGAACTCTTTCACAAGAAGTTTTCACAAAACCAACAAACTAGATATGGCGTAGTTTCCCGAACGCTGCCCATCCGAGTTGGATTCGTCGGTTGACCTCTTCATCTCATCACATCACACTAATATTATAAATGCGAAAGTTTATAAGTATGTTTGTTACTTCTTCACGCCCAAACGGCTGAACGGATTTGAGTGAAATTTGGAATGAAGATACCTAATAATAATAAGAATAATAATAAGCAAGCAAGTACCTTGACTTGGCCCACGAGATTACCGCCATGTGGGATGTGGATTCGACGATTATCGTCCCGATAGTTGTTTCTGTGAATGGACTTATAGCAAAGAGCCTCGACCAATACCTTGAGAGGCTCTCACTAAATGGTTGGATCAAGGGTCAGATTCTGAAGGCAGTACTCCTGGACTCGGCAAGCATAGTCAGGAGGTTCCTCCACAGGGCGGTTGTTCTGATAAATAAGGCGTGCTCGATTTTTGGGTCGAACTGGGTCGGCTATTTGCCCGACCAAGCCCTAGTTGTAAACAATCTTGTAAGCAATAAATGAATTACTATGAAATAATGATATTTTACACAACAATGGCACTAATGTCCTCATGTTTACTCTAAAGCTCACTAAAGAAACATACATTTAGAACAAAATAATGAAGCAAAACTACAATTTCAATGAAAACTGTTGAAGCACTTGCGTAAAGTCAGCCCAGGCCGATACTGGCTTTGCCTCGTACCACAATGCACAATATTACACTCAGGCATTGTGAAATCCAACTTGTGTAGTAAAAAATATAGGTATTTGCTAATAAAATAGTGAAAATTTACGAAAACACAAAAAGTAAACAAAACTTTGAATGAAGGCAATCTAAGGTCACAGAGTATTAAATGAATGGTTGAATGGCAAGCTAATGGTGGGCAATTTTCATACAAAATAAATGTTACTGCCACTCCATTTTGTTCCTTGCTCCAAGGGTTCCTCTCTCTGCAGCCCTAGCCTCCGACCGCTTGGGCCTTTGCTCCGCGGTCGGTGGTTTACCGTTTTGTAATATATTTTTTACTATAATGTTTTTATATACTATTTGTTTTTATAGATAAGTAATATTTCTTTATAGTGAAAAATGTATTTTATAACGAGTTTTAAAATAAATCAACGTCATAATAATAATATCATGGTTCACGCGGGTGAAACCGCGAGGCGCTGCTCCATATTTATATTACTTGAAATATCTTTAAAAATTTAATGAACGAAAATGTAATAAGTAAATATGTTATGTTTTCAGATCTTATCTAACACCAAGCTCCCAATTTATGGACGAAATATTTTGAAGCCGAAATTGACGAAGCTGACTCTGGTTGCACGAAAAATAATTATGCACAACAGCAGTCAGCCAGGTTTGATGGCAGAAGATTTGAGAAATGGTCCACAACATGAACAGCATGAAAATGATTTATACGTTACTCACAGATCGGAACGTTTTTTGTTTATGCTACTTGGCAAGCAGACAAGCTTACTTCCCACCAGATGGAAAGCAGTTGCCGCAGCCTATGAACGCTTGTAACACCAGAGGCATTACACGCGCGCTACCGACCCTGAGACATAAAGATGAAAAGTCTCATGTGCCTGTAATTTCACCGGCACCCGTACCCTTCAAACCGAAACACAGCAATGCGAACACTACTGCTTGGCGGCAGAAATAGGTACGGTGGTAGTACTTCCCGGACGAACTCTTTCACAAGAAGTTCTACTACTAACTAGTCGTCTGACTGCGAGTCAATTTGGAATAGTGAGGGAGGCAGATTGTTGATTGTTTATCCAATATCATATATTTCCAACACAGTAATATTTGTACACTGTTATGTTTGCAAACGCCGTATCACCACACCCTAAATGAGTTTATCAGCAGCATGATGCCAAAGCTGGTAGCATTTTTCAAAAATGCGATTTTATCCGAAATATATATTGAGACGTGTTCGGAAAAATGCAAAGTGCATAGATCTCAATGAAATTACATCATGTACATTATTTTTTCTCATAAAAATCCCTTACAACATTGTCTAAAACAAAACTATATCACGAAATGTATTTTTTTCTAGCCACTGATGATCAACCAGAATTAGCAAGTTGAAGTGGCAATGGGCAGGTCATATAGCTCGCAGAACTGATAACCGTTGGAGAATAAAGGTTCTCGAGTGGCGACCGAAAAACGGACGAGGCTGTAGAGGAAGGCCCTCCACTCGATGGACTAAAAGCATTATGAACGACAAAGGAAATCTGTGGATGGAGGCGGCTCAAGACCGTTCGTCGTGGCACTCTAGGGGACACCTAAATGGACTTCTATAGGCTAATGATGATGATGATGATGATCAACTACATCTAATGATGATGAAGATGATGATCTACATTGGCTTGAAGTCAAAGTGGTTTTTAACCGACTTCACAAAAAAGGAGGAGGTTCTCAATTCGGTTGTATTTTATGTTTGTTACCTCATATCTCCGGCGTTTATGAACTGATTTAGAAAATTCTTTTTTTATTTGAATAGATATACTTCCAGATTGGTCCAATTTTTTTCAAAACCCAGTTCTGATGATGGTATCCATGAGGAATTGAGGGAACTCCTCAAATATTTTACGCATACATATGGCGTTTTTGATATTTTCAGCAACAAACCAAGCATTTGCATTCAGAAAGTATCATAATCCTTTCACCACTATGGTTCTTTCATCATTTTTTTTCATCCTAATATTTAGTCGAATACAATGGCGGAAGTCGGTTTTTTAAATGAAAAGTTATATTTAGAAGAGATGCAATGGGTACTAATGGTAACAATGAATACAAAATACGAAGGCATAATGTGCAGTTGCACTGATCGCTTACCTATTGATGAGTATTTGTTGACAGTGTATGATATTTCTAGTGGAAAATACTTGTTATTATAAACCAATAAAAATATCTGATCTGTTTATTTTTTCTTTTTATTCATTTCTGTAAAAAGACATTCATTTTGTGGGGGTGTTTGCCATAATTACCACCCTTGGCAGGCTGATTGGTGATCGCAGTATCGGTTACTCAGATGGATGCTGCTGCCCATGCCCTGGTGTAAACCCTTAGTCGGGTTTTCCGACATACACGGGAGGAGGATTATAGATTGTACGCCGCACACCACGGCACTTTTTATAGGGTGGCAGGAAGTCGGTGGATGGTGGCGGCTCATTCCTTCTAGCAATCAATATCGAGATACCTTATAAACATTTTTTTAACGCCATCTATATAACATCTGGGGATAATGACAACGCCATCTAGTGAAAAACCAAACAGTGAATGTAGAAGTGTGCGTGCGTGTAATTACATGAGGCAAATTGACAGATCTTATTCATAGTGAATTTGAAATTTCTAACGACTCTTTAACGAAAATTCATGCAGCATCAAATTCTATGACCCACACCGTGCTCGCAAACGGTAAAATTACTCACCAAAGACGCTCGAGTTTTGAACAAAAAATAAAAAAGTCAATGTCTGTTTTTCCACGCCATCTAGCGTGAAACGAGCTTTAAGTAATCGAAAGCATCCCCCTTAAGTTGCTATTTGCTACCAAGTTCAAAACAATAATTTTGGTATATATTATTATTATTTGTGGTTGTGTTTTGGGCATGTAAATAAATAAATAAAGTAATATAAATAAATCTAGCCGTAGGGACATCGTAGGGATGAAAAATTCAATTTGCTGCCAAACATTTGGCCACCCTAGGTATAAGTTAAAAGCGTCTCGTAGTTGATGTCTAATGATGTTTAAAGCAGTGCACATTCCAGAGTTGTGCGTAGTAAGTAGGTACTTATTACTTCCATGGTTGCTGATGATACGACATCAATATCAATGTGACTCTTGTTTGACACTTCATAAGAACTTGCTTAGCGTATGACTCGCAAAATCAAAGTCGTAACGTCAATGTCGCATTTAGGGGTGATTTCACCAACAAATAACAGGCGGTTAAACAACTGCTTAGTCTAATTTTTTTAAATTTGACAGGTGTGACAGATAATCTTTGAAAGATTATCTGTCACCTTGAACAATGGTTAGATTTAACTAGACGTTTACAACTAACAGAGTATGGTGAAATTGGCTCTTAGGCAATATCTTATGGTGGCACTTCACTTGGCGCATTTGCGTAAATTATTATTATTATTATTCATTTATTTTTAATCAACATGGATCATATTGTGTTAGTTTCTTATTCTAGATTAGTTAAAGGTCAAAAACGAAATAGAATTTTTGAAAAAAAAAAAAAATGCAGACATTTGCGAATATACACCAAGTGAAGTTGCACCTAGGTTGGTGCAGCGCATTTTTTCATCGTTAAGTACGTCTAGACAGACTGCTACGCACGAACTTAGGAGCTGTCAAAGTTAAGTGCAGACGGGCATTAACAAGATGCATGACGTGACAAAAGAAACGTTACACGCTATTGGCAACCTCGGAGTTGGCATCACTACGTCCTAGTGCACCTGCTGGCTCAGAAGTTGGACGACGAGACCTCCACGGGATAGTATAGATTCCCTCAAAACGCCCAGAGAGGTACCCTCTTTATATAGGAGTTCCTGGGCTATAGTCCGATGAACGAGGCAATTCTTTGTATGCACACCCTAACAATAATTCCTCTGTCGCTGAAACTTTGCTGTGTGATAAAGTGAGGTTTATAGATTACGGTTGACAGGTTATCTAGGATTTTTTTTATTTTTAAATTAGGTATTCCTACCTTAACATGGAAATCACTTATAACATTCGGTGAAAAATTGCTCAGTCTGAAATTTCTTCGGTGTATGTTAGTATACATTAATAAGTATATATATGTAATGGTATCCAGGAATATTTCGATTTCGGTGAGGCAGAAATTAAAGAATATCTGTTTTTTTATCACAACTTTTTCAGGAAAATTGCTCAGTCAGTTTTTATTTTTTTGTACGCGTAAGGTTGTTTAAACGAATCGCCTTGCAGAGTTATCTAAAAGATTTGCCGTTTCGTTCATAGCTTTATGGTTTTTTGGAAATAACTTTCGGCGGAAAATTGCTCCGTCCTTTTTTATTCATTTATTAGTTAAAGTACACTTAAATACAACAGCATTTTAAAGTATCCAATAAAATTTCGGCGTAGCATACGCATTTTAGACTATCAACATTACGCGCACAGCCGCCGGGAGGTACTTTTACTACATCTTGAGACAATAGTTTTGATCAATGAGAATCAATATATATATACACACATCAACATTGTCTAGGGATATTCCATTTCGAAATGATTACTTGCAAACTATTTGCTATTTAGGAAAAGTTTTATATGGAATTAAACTATTAATTAATTAATCTATTAATTAATTATTTTGTTCCATTTTCAAAATTTGAAAAAAAAAAAAATAGGACGCAATAAACAAAATATAGAATGGGGACTCCGATTTAAATTAAACAACGTTAATTTTGCCTAAGAAAAATTAACTTTTATTTAGTTATCACTATCAAATATTATATCATATCTATCCAAGTCATTTTTAAATTTAACGAATCTTGTGGTATTCGTAATGTCATGGAACGTCGACATTTAAGCAGAGAAGTAATGATAAGAGCGATACGCATGTTACAAGCCGGTGCTATCCAACGCGTGGTTGCCAATACCCTAAACACCAATCAAAACGTAATTTGTCGATTGTGGTCACGTTATCGTATTACTGGGGATGTAAGAGAGCGCCACACTGGAAAAATACGAGCAACCACCCCTAGACAGGATCGTTTTCTCCAAAATTCCGCCAGGAGGGAACCCAATCTCACAGCAAAGCAGTTAGTGCAAAGGCTTCAGTCAGACCATCAGCTGTCAGTCAGCGACCAAACCGTCAGAAGAAGGCTACATGAAGTCGATCTTCATTCTCGTAGGCCGCTTCGTGTGCCAGCTCTACGACGAGGCAATCGCGGAAGGCGACTTCTTTGGGCTCATAGAACATTTGTTATGGAACAATGGCCAATGGACAATGGTTCTCTTTACTGGTGAGTCTCGGTTTGGGTTCCACCCCGATTCACAAAGAACACGTGTTTGGAGAGTTCCAGGCAGAAAAAGTCGCCTCCAGCATCCACAAGAGGTCCATTCATACCGAGGTGGGACAATCATGGTTTGGGCGGGAATTCGTATTGGCGCGCGAACCGAGCTCATTTGGATAAGAGGCAGCATGACTGCACTAAAATACTGGAACAAGGTCGTAGAACCTGTGATCATCCCTCACAGAGTTCAAATTGGCCAGGAATTTCAGCTCATGCATGATAATGCCCCTCCACACACGGCGCGATTGGTGTCAGCTGCCCTTCAGGAATATGATGTCGCGGTTTTGACCTGGCCTGCACAGTCACCCGACTTAAACCCAATTGAACACGCTTGGGACATGTTGCAACGAAGGGCTTTCAGCAATTTGCGGTCAAATTTGACCACGGAAGACCAACTTTTTTGCCATTTAAAAAGAACATGGGATCGCATAACCCCAGCGAGACTTTGACACGCTAATTTTGAGTATGAATAACCGGTGCAGATGTGTTATCAACGTCAGAGGAGGCAACACCGATTATTAAATTGTAAAAAGGCAATTTTATAAAGTCATGGCAACGTAAAAATAGTTTTAACACAATTTATCGAACCTTGTAAATTTTCAGATTTTTCGAGATTTTGTTCCTACTTTAATTTTTATTAAAAAATAATATCAAACAGTTGTATTTTATTATTACTAATAAACAACACAAAATAAAGATTCTTGCCATACCTAGTTTTCCAAAGAAATTATTTTCAGTTTTTGTAAAAATCAACAAAATGTTGAATATCCCTAGACAATGTTGATGTGTGTAAGGCAAATATCACTCACCTACTTGCTGACTCATCACGATATCTCAAGAACGAAATAATAATAAATAATGTTTCTTTCGGCTTCTAAGTGCTTGTAAGTTTAATATTTGTATGAAAAAAGTTAGAGCCAAATTGAACCTAACGCCCACGCGTTACAGCATCTGACATCACATAGAAGTTGAAAGCCGAAGCAAAATCGTAAAGTTTCTCAGACGAAAAAAAATGAGAGACAGAGTCGTCGTGAACAAACAGCTACAGAGGGTCCACTCAGAACATAGCGCCATTTCTGGTAAGCACACATTGACTTTACGTTTACATGTATTCTCACGCAATCTCGAGCAGAGCTCAGTCGCGACTATAATAGCGAGTGCAGGCATTTGTCACTTGTTAACAAAATGAGTAGCGGTATTATTACGCTTGCAGTGTATTTGGTTGTTTAAATACAACCAAATGCAAACGTTCTTCACCTTTCCAAACGAGATTGTTTGTAACTTGTTCCAACTCCTAATAATCTACTCCTTTTCAAAATTCTGAATGAATACAGTAGCAACCTTAGTGAGTCAGGCAAGTTTAGGTAATTATTTTCAAGGACGATGGGAGCGGACCTTCTGTCTATTTCTATATTTTGTGGTCTTACCTAAACTGTCAAATTTTGTAACGTGGATCATTTCTTCTTCGATGCGTTGGCTGTTTTTATGACGACTTCTAGGTGGCCAGTATGTTTCAATTGATTTCTAACGAGATTTAAAAAAAGTACGACTTTACATACAAAATAAGCTTGCCAAGTGCGAGTCGTAAGTACTCGAGTAGGTGTGCTGACTGACGGTTTTGAATGTGGTAGTTTTCCATGATTTTGATATATTGTCAGTAAGTAATTTATTTTAATTTTTTATTCAAAAACGAGTTGAGTGTCCCTGGGAGAATTTTCAATAGCGTAATAGTTTTGATTGTTTTAACAGTCACTCGCAATAACTTTCGTTTAATTCTTCATCGTGTTCTCAATATTCTTATTTTTTCCACATCTTTTTTACGTTATTTTGGAGATAAGTTTAAGGACAGCTACTTTTAGGCGTTTTTTTTCGGTGTAAAAGTGATAAAACGTTGCTCATAGTATCATCCAAAAAAAACAGAACCTCGATAACCAAAAACGGAATGCGGATCCCTAAGCAAAAAAGCTGTGTCAAAAAAGGAAAAGCGGTATATCTGGCAGCCCTTGCGCGGAGCGCATGCGTGGTGCGGTGCCCCGCTGTATTATCAGAGGCCCAAACACGAACATCTAAAGTTACGAAGACACGATAGTAAACTTCAAATATCTACTCACAAATATTGAAAATTTCAAGTCACTCCTGTGTCACTGGCCAATATTTGACGTTTGAGATGGTCTCGATTGCGTCTCGGTAACATTAATTGTTCGTACTGAGCCCACAGAACCCCGCGCGGTACGAAAATTGACTAAGTATGAAATGTTGATATTTAAAAGTTTATGTGTTTATGTGTTTTGGCGAAATTTTATTGGATAACTTAAAATTCTATTATAATAAAGTATACTGTAACTAACAAATGAATAAAAATGGACGGAGCAATTTTCCGCCGTAAGTTATTTCCAAAAATCCATAAAACTATGAACAAAAAGGCAAATCTTTTGGATAACTCTGCAAGGCGATTAGTTTAAACAACCTTAGAAGTACAAAAAAATTAAAACTGACGGAGCAATTTTCCTGAAAAAGTTGTGATAAAAATACAGATATTCTTAAATTTCTGTCTCACTGAAATCGAAATATTCCTGGATACCGTTACATATGTATACTTATTAATGTATACTAACATATACCGAAGGAATTTTGGACAGAGCAATTTTCCACCAAAAGTTATTAGTGATTTTCATGTTTAGGTAGAAATACAACATTTAAAAATAAAAAAAATCATGGATAACTTGTCAACCGTAATTTATGAACTTTACTTTATCACACTGCAAAGTTTCAGCGACAGAGGAATTATTGTCAGGGTCAAACCCCCTCACTGACTGGACTACTACTTGGAGATGAAATTTACCGCGTTGGAGGCTTAAGGGCAGGAGGAGGCAAAGGGTTAATGAAAATACCTTAAAACTAAGGTATTTTATAAACTTACTAAAATATACTCTGACAGTCAATACAGAAGCAAGTATCAATACGCTGACAATCAATCTGAAACAAAATACATGATTAGTCACGTGTGTCTCACCATCACTTGTGGATGAGGTGACATTTCACCTCACAAGAGAATAAATACAGATTGTGTGGAAATTGTTAATTTGAGTACACATTCACTTGTCCGTTAAACTGTCTCGTGTTATTAAAATAAACTAATGTCGTTGAGGTGGCCGCAATAATGTAGATACTCCGTATGGTCGAACATTCCTCTGAGGTCGAACAAGTTTGTGTTTTGCAATTTATTTTTCTGTACGGAGTGTGGGTAGTTGCAATTTTTATACTTTATTTTTGCTACACTGTACTAAATAATTGTTTTTGTGTCCGATGGGAGTCACTATTACCTGTAAACGTATAATACAGGCACGGCCTAGTTTAGGTGTTACGGATTTGCGTATGCGTATATATAACAGTAACTATAATATAACATTACCTATGTCAGTACCTACCGTTGCCATTGTCAATGGTTACATATGTGTGTATACCTACCTTCTATTTAATGAACTTGTGATTAATAAATACATTATTATTATTTCAGTCATTTATTTTCAAACACAGGCTTAGCCTGGACCTTTATGAGGCATTACTGGGGCCATAGATTTAGATAGTATTGACTGGGGCCGTATTAGCCAACAGTAAGAGGCCCTTTTACAATAATTATATAGGATATAAAAAACATTATTGTTATGGTGGATGGAAGACAGAATTGATTAAACTATTGTGGAAATGGATGAAAGTTGTTAAGCAACCCATAATCAGCCCTCAGGTCGTATTTTTGGAGGGTTCCTAACGCGAGTAACACTGTTACTATAATATACTATGGACACCTTACCTACCTACATTGGCTGTTTTAAAATTCAACTTACGCGCCGACTAATATTCCGCAAAACACACGATAGGGTAGACATTTTTCAATGCACTTTTTAGCTTCTCTAAAAAATGAGGCAAAGCGTCCAGGATAAGGTCGTGTCTCGTTCTGCCGACCATAGTCAGAAGGTCTATCTTGTACTGGGCCTAAGTCTGAATGTAAATCTATTCTTGAGCTGAAACAAACAAACGGAAGATAAGCCGATGTAAGTCTGAACAATTCAATAGTCTTCTTGCTGTTTTAGTTCAATGATCAGCTTGATATTTGAGTAGATAGGCAGGTACTTTCGGATTAGATATTGGAGAAGTTACTTCGTGCATGGTAATAGATTTTTTTACTCGAAAAACTTATGTGTTCGTTCTCAAAACAGTGACTGAAAGCATCGTCAGGGAAGAACCAAAAACGCGAAAGCGTTTGATAAGTAGGTACCTATTCACCATCCTGCTGGCTTCTCGTTGAGAGTTGGCCCCGAGTCCCAGCAGTGGGAACACAAGCACGCGATGCGCACTCGAACCGAGCCAAATCGCGA
This sequence comes from Epirrita christyi, assembly GCA_951392215.1. Lineage (NCBI taxonomy): Eukaryota > Metazoa > Arthropoda > Insecta > Lepidoptera > Geometridae > Epirrita > Epirrita christyi. Next base: position 787,097 of record OX595861.1, read on the forward strand.
GGATCATCGAAGGCTACCGGTAGGGCGCTTACGCCCTTTTGTGCGCAAACGAAGTTTGCTTCTGTTTTGGCTATTGTAGTTAACTACTCATGAAGGATTATTTCGTCAAACTCCCATTAAATTTTGTACACATGATCAGTAGGTACCCAGGTGACCCAGGTACACAAGACCAGCGGGGCGTCAGTTTTATAAAAATAGTTTTATTTTTTATTTGTGATTTGGTAACCATATTATTTTATAAAAAATACTAACGCACCACGATATTGGTCTGGATATTAGTGTACTAAACATAAATGTGTACATCATGAAGTTTGAAGAAATAATAGCCAAATTAGAAGCAAACTTCGTTAGAGTGCAAAAATCAAAAAATAGAAGCGCCTGTGAGCAGGGATGCCTCGCAGCAGGGAGTTGCTGATACAATAATATATAGTAAATGAGAAGTTAAAATCCTTTAGTCAAAACTAAATAAACATCAGCAAAAGTATGTAAGACAGCACACGCTACGCTTGTTATTGAACGAGCGAAGCGAGTTCTCTGAGTCAAGTTGGAAGAATCGGCGTTTGTATGTATGTGTGTATGTATGTATGTATGTTTGTCCGATGAAAACTTCCAAACCGTTAATCCGATCTTCATGAAATTTGGTATGGGGGTAGATAGTATTGGTACAATTTGTAGGTAAGGTTATGAGCTATATCGATCAGGGGGTTGTTGAGATATTGGGGTCCAAAAGGGGGTAAAAAAAATAAAAGTGAGACAGTCAGACCAAGTGGGGTGTCTAATGAAAGCGCTTTGGTTGGACATTTTAAAACTGAATTTAATAATTATTTAGCCTTAGTAGTTTTCGAGATATCAGGGAAAATAAAAAACGTAAAACCCCAAAATTCTAGGGTACTTCCAGCAATCCCACAATGCTGAAATTTGGTATGCTTGTGGCTTTTGTGTCACAACTATAGGGAAAAGTCTGAAATTGAAGAATTTAGAAACATGTACTCCATAAAACATAAACCAATATAACATCCATTGTTGACCTCCCATTTCTAAGAATTTGAATAACGTTGGAGTTCTATGGTTTTCACCAAAAGGACGTTATCAATTAATTCGTCAGGTACTTGATATAGGTACTAACAGGAATGTAGTATTACGCCCCGTTGCTTAGCCCTATTCAAAGGTTATTTCGATGATGTGTAGGAAATTAGAGTAGTTACTGATAGATCCTGTACTGTACTGGTAGACATAGGTAGGTATTCATTTAATAACTTTTCATTTAAAAAACCGAATTCCGCCATTGTATTCGACTAAAAATTTGGATGAAAAAAAAAGATGAAAGAACCATAGTGGTGAAAGGATTATGATACTTTTTGAATGCAAATGCTTGGTTTGTTGCTGAAAATATCAAAATCGCCATATGTATGCCTACAATATTTGAGGAGTTCCCTCAATTCCTCATGGATTCCATCATCAGAACTGGATTCTGAAAAAATGGGACCAATCTGGTAGTATATCTATTTAAATAAAAAAAGATTTTTTCAAATCGGTTCATAAACGACGGAGATATGAGGTAAAAAACATACAAAAAAAAAACAAATTGTGAAGTCGGTTAAAAATATGGAAATGACTTAGTTAAGTAGTCGGCTGATAAAGGTGTTATCGCGAGGTCTCAGTTCGGGGCGAACCACTAGTATTTATAAATAACAAAAAACGGTTGTCTGTAAAGTCGGTTTACTGACGATAGTTCAACGTTCAACGTGAGCGCGGAACGAGCTCGTTCCGCGCTCGCGCGCATGCGGCGTTAGCGCATGCGCATATATTTATATATATATGTATATATATATATATATATATATATATATATATATATATGCGCATAGCGCATGCGGTGACGCTGCATGCGCTTCGCTTCGCGCATGCAGCGTCACCGCATGCGTTTTGCGAGGTGACGCATGACGAGGTAACGACGTATGACGAGGTAACGACGCATTAGTCATGTTTTTTCGTGCGTGCAGCCGGCTCCATCGATTTATAAGACGTTGACACGTCAAAAATAAAAATAGGTAAGAACAGATATTTAAACTTCCATTTTAGCAGTTGAGGGGCAGAACGATATCAGGCCACGTGGCTTTATCATTAATATAGTTATCAAGAGTGTAATACGCTTTTCTTTACGTAGGATTTAAATCTTTGAATAGGAAGTTTAGATGCACCTTCTGGAAGTTTATTATAGAACCGTACAGAATACCCAAGACCCACTTACATTTTTACGAAATTTTGGTATATTTAGTTCGTTTTTATTTCTCGTGTTAATGCCATGCATATGCACGTCATCCTTTTTCATAAGACTATCCAAGTGTTTGTGTGTATGTAATAATATTTCAAAAATATATTGCGATATTACTGTGAGAATATAATAGAATAATTTAATTAACCGTTTTTCCAATTTAAAATGATTCCCAACCACGAAAGTTTCAATTCTATTATAGACAATCTATTTATTTTCTCATAAAAACTTAACACCTCTATTATAAACCCTTCTCCCCAAAGTTTTCTAAATTTTTATAGACCTGCATACCCTCAAACTTTCAAGTATTTAAGACCAGCGGCTTAGGTGTGCGTTGTCTATAATGTCAGTCACTCAGGACTTGTTTCTTTTATTAAATAAGTTTTTATTTAAGGGGTGCCCCCTTGGACCTTGAGGTCTTGAAGATAGTTAAATCTCAAAAACCACACCTTTAAAAAACCTTTGAAACGACACCACACTCAAGATGTTTAATTTAGGGGTACCATTTAAACTTAGGATCTTTAAAATATTTAAATCTCAATAACCGCACCGTGAATCTATAACATTTACTGCGTTGAAATAAATTACAATCAGGCCAAAACGTAAAGTGTATTTTTTCTACAAAGAAAACATTCCCTTGCCTTTTTTCAGGAAAATTTCAGGTATCGCTGAAATATTTACTATCTACTATTATCTATTATCATTTATCTACTATTTTTTTACACCACCTGCTCGACAATGTCCAATTACAAATCATGCAACCTCAACGTAAAGTACAGCATTGTCTCTCTAGGGATATAAAGTTGTATGAAACTCCCTAGGGATTAAAGTGATTTGAATTTAGAACGTCAAATTCGTGTTGGAAACTCATGGAAAACTCTGAGTAAAAAAATGCCCATATGGCATTGTAAAGAGGTTTGTTCGAAAATCGAACTGGCCACTATAGCAAAACTTGAAAAAAAAAAGAAATAGGCGCGATTTTAAAGAATGTGAAACAAAAGAGATGTTTGTGCAGTGAATTTTATTGCAATATTTTTGTAATATAATAATATGTCAGTTACAATATTAGTGTTAACAAAAAATGTCCAGCGATAATGACTCCGATCGGAGGACTGGGAATAACCCGATTCTACCCCAGAGTTTATCAAAACAGACGATACTTATTTAATGGAGCCCTGGCCTTTTATTGCCTCGCAGTAGGTGTGAAAAGTAGAGTATGCTCCTCTGGAATAAAGCCTGTCTTCGTCTTGGGCAGCTTGAACCCCTCGCTTCACTCAGGTTAGAGTCCCTCGTTACGCTCAGGGTTCAATATGCCGCCCGCGACATAAGACACTGCTTTATTCCCTTAGTGCATAATCTACTATTATATCCTAATTGTAAAAGGGCCTCTTACTGTTGGCTAATACGGCCCCAGTAATGCCTCATAAAGGTCCAGGTTAAGCCTGTGTTTGAAAATAAATTACTGAAATAATAATAATTTTATTTCAGATAACAAGATCCATATTATGTTAGCTTTATGACTTAGAGCTATGTTAGGCTCAAAATAATGGGTAATAAATAATAACTAATGTTATTTGAAGAAAAAGCGAGAATTCGGGTGAGGACGAAAAAATATTTACTTATTCCGTCATCACTCGAACACAGTGCTTAAAGAAGGGACTATCCCATTTATCAGCCACAGTAATCATAATGGTGTTGGTGGTCCCGTGTAATGGATGCTGTTGGGCCTTCCGCGGTTCTGCAGCACCTCGGGCATGTTCGCGGAGGCATGTGCTGACTGATTCGCCGCCTGCATGCGCAAGAAAGTAGCCTCGATAATGATGATCGCGTAGCCTATGGATGCCTGCAACACCAGAGGCATCACACGCGCTCTGCCGACCCTGAGACATAAAGATGAGAAGTCCCATGTGCCTGTAATTACACCGGCACCCGTACCCTTCAAATCGAAACACAGCAACGCAAGCACTACTGCTTTGCGGCAGAAATAGGTACAGTGGTAGTAGGTACTTCTCCGGACGAGATCTTTCACAAGGAGATAAATAGTCACTTCGAGCCGTGCTATAATAATAATATGCTGTTACTGACCTTGCCATCGCCAAAAACTTTCAATCTTGTTAATTATAAAATATATACCTAATAAGCTCAAATGCATACGAGGAAAAGAAAATAAATATAAAATAAAAACTACCTACGCAGAAAATATAAAATGCTGTAAAGATGCTAAAATGTATTTTCTAATGATATTGACGTTTTGTTGACGTGCTTAACAACAAAAGGTTTTAAATTCTCTTTGATATTGAATAAGTAGGTAGGTAGCACACCGCAGCGTTTATTCCAATCTGTCCATAGATTTAGATAGTAAAGATACGCTTGTCAGACAAAACAATATAGCAATGCCTCCTTCGAAAAAAAACAGCGCCATCTCTCGGATCACATAATAACTACATTGAAATGAACCCAAAAACCCGAACGCCATAACCTTTTTGTTTATTGGGTGTACGGGTCCGCACACCTTGGGTTGTGAAGTAAGCTTTTATATCAGTAAAACTATGTTATAAATTTTAACTGATATATTGATATAAACTTATGATATTAATGATATGATATGAGCCGCAGGCTTGATTGAATGCCGAACGCGAACTGAACGCATGTATGGCGTAAAGTGCAGCTTAGGCCTAATTATCTAGGTCAGTGTACGTGCTCGTACATACTCCCCGGCCTGACAATGAGGATGGAAGGATGCTGTTATCAATGACAAAAGATTGACGTGAGTTACAAGGTGATAAAACAATATTTTATGCTAAAGTTAGTGATTGTCCTTGATTGTTTATAACACTGACAAATAGTCCACGATAGATAATTGTCAATTACAACGGGCTATCGAACATATTACGAAAACTACAGGCGAGCTAGCTTTATTTGAAAAACGCGCACTACCCGATTCGTCCTTTACCTCACTACGGACACAGCACTGATTCACTGCACTCTCACTGACACATTTAACCGTAGTAGGGTTAAAGCTCGTTTCTCGAAGTTCTATATCTTCACGCGCTGGTGGAGTCGGCGGCGCCGCGGCGGGCGCCCCTGGCTGCGCTGCACGCAGTGTTGCCAACTGGGTACTCGTAAAAAGTGCTAAGTTACTGTAAAAAATATGCTAAAAATGTGCTATAATTGTGCTAAACATGAAAAAAGAATGCCAAATGTAGTTATTTTCATTTATATTTCAATGAACAAAGCAAAAGGTAGGTAAGATAGGATAAAGATAGCAACATTTTTGTCCTTTTTTTAGGCCAAATCTGACGTATAAAATGGCATTTAAAGTTTTTACCACCGAACGATTGCGGAGCTTAGTTTTAACCAAACTTATCTGACTGAAAACGCGTTTAACTTCGGCGTTTGAATGCGGTAACGACAAAATAGATGTTGCTAACTTAGCTAAATCTTCAAAAGGATTGTTTTAGGCTGCATTTTTGTATTCCATGACTTCAGTCCAAAATAATACAGTTGTAGATGTGCAGTCCCAATTTACGTGAATTTAGCGATTTGCGATTAACATATCAAGCCAAATTAAAATGTAACTGCTCGAATTAAAAGTCTATTTTTCCCTTCATTCAGATTAGTGATTACTAATTAATAGTAATGATTATTCAATTATTAAAATGTAGTGAACCACTAATCAGTCATTCGAATATTGACATTAGCGTTACTGGTTTAGTTGAAAAATGTGCTAAAAAAATGTGCTATATGCTAAACGAGAAATAAATGTGCTAAACTGGTATAAAATATGCCAAATTTAGCATCAAAAGTGCTAAATTGGCATCACTGGCTGCACGCGCCCGCCAGCGGCGCCAGACCAGAGACCAACCATGAACTATTGTAAAACCATCATGTTTCCGGAGCGTTTTGTTTCAAGCCTAAAGTAACATTACTCGGATTCGTACCATGATCTTCATAAACAATAATGTTTTTAATCCTGCGTAGTGATGAAAAGAATGAACGATAATCTATTACTGCTCTAGGAAAGAACGAGACAACGCTCTATTTTCGTAGAGCGTTATCACTTTCGCACATGTTTCGGCTCATGTTACGGCACACGTTCCGATACCATACATTTACAAATCGAGTTCTCACATTTTGTTTAATTATCAGTCAATTAGATTTTGATAAAAACATGCGTAATTGTGTATTGAAACATAAAATTAATCGAATTAATCCAAAAATTACATGGACCTCGATGTAACATCGATAAAAAACGGAAAATAAATAGTTTGCTATGTTATCATTTCGTAAAACGGAATGGTTTTTACGTCGGTGTCATTTGAGACATTTGAGCAGCGTTGCCATTTGGCAACTTTGGTTGCCATTTTGGCAACATTTGACCCTTCGTGGCAACCAAATGGCAACCAAGCTCAAATGGCAACTTTTTGGCAACTTTTCGACTAGTCGCGCGATTATCAGTAAATAATATCGAATATCTTACGCAGATGAACTGAACGCGTTAAACAAAATCAAAATCTTGAACGCATTTGTATTCCCAAATGAACATAAATAATTAACATACATAATTAGTAGCCAAAAGGAAGGTCTATTTTGGTGAAGCTAGAGATAAAAGTAATTTTTTGAAAACTAAAACAAAAATGGAAGAAAGTGTGTGTCTGTGTGCAGTGCAGTGCAAAAAAAGTTCTTTTCGTGGTTTTCTAATACTTTTGTTTTTAAATCTACTCGTAAGTTTTCTTTTTATTGTTTTAATTGAAGAAGCTACCTATAGACAGTGGCGGATTTGCCCTAAGGCCCAGTAGGCCCGGGCCTAGGTACTTGTGCTAATATTTATTCTGTGCTAGGGCGGCCAGATATTAAGGGCGGCAGATCGTGATAAAAAAAAATGATGATAGCAAGAAATAAATAATTTTTGATCTAATCTTGCTACAAAAATTACAAAAACATTGGCTGTTAACACTCCGAAATTTTCACGGCTCGCTCTGCTCGCCAAATCGCCACTAGCTTGGTTGTTTATTTATTTATTTATTTATTTAATGAAATTAAACAGTTTGCTTACAGTTTTGACCAAAGCGCAAACTGCCTTAACTAACACATATTACAAAAAAAAATAAGACTTATTATAAAAAACATAAATATACTCTAAGGGACACATAAATAGAACTTAAACTATCGTTAAATATGTCAACATGCTGGAACTCTAGCATAAAACCATTTAAAAGCGCGAGCGCCCGTTGCGTAGGCGCATTGTGAGCGTGTAGCGTTCGCGTTACGTGCGTGGCGAACAACCGACGATGGCGACGTCCCGCACTGACATAGTTATCGGGGACAAATAGGGACAAACTGCTTAATATGGTTGGATTGTTGACTTTGCCACGAAGTATTAGGCAGTAGTGCAAAGCAAGCTGTAATTTACGCCTTAGCTCTAAGGTGTCCAGACCGACCATACCAGCCACAAACAAGGAAGGGAACATATAGGGATAATAACCATACACCCGCTTATAAATGTATCTGGAAAACTTTCGTTGTAGCCTTTCGATCATAATCACATATTTAGCCTCACGTGGATCCCAACTTATTGAGCTATATTCTAGCTTGCTTCGGACGAAAGCATTGTACAGCATTATTGCTACGTTTATGTCCTTAAACTGCGAAGCCGTTCTCATGATAAAACCCAAAGTTCTATTGGCTTTTTTGCAAATAGCTACAATGTGTTCCCGAAAATCCAGGCACACGTCTTCCACAAGACCCAAATCATGCACGCTGCTAAGCCTTTCCAAAGTGTTGCCACTCAATGAGTACGCTAGCATTTCCGGTACTTGCCGCCTAGTAAAGGTTATCACCTTGCATTTTGCAGCATTAAATGCAAGTCTGTTCGACCGACTCCACCCTTCTACTGCATCAATATCCTGCTGTAATAGCACACAGTCCATATCTGAGCCAACGGCTAAGTAGATTTTTAAATCATCTGCAAACATCAGACATTTAGCCGTGCTTAAGATTTTAGGGAGGTCATTGATCATCACTAAGAAAAGGGTTGGTCCAAGCGTGCTGCCTTGACTCACCCCAGATCGTGTGTAAAACTCCTCAGACCTGAAATTTTTAAGTTGCACATACTGTTTCCGGTCACAGAGATAACTCGCAAAAAATCTCAGTAGCAGAGGAGAAGCACCTAGAGCCGAAAGTTTCGCTAACAGAATGTCATTATCTACCATATCAAACGCACGCCTAAAATCAAGGAATATGGAGTCAACCTGTTTACCAGCATCCATTGCAGACGATACAAAGTCAATAAACGTGGTGTGATTCGTAGTTGTAGACCTAGCAGTACGAAAACCATGTTGCGAATCATCAAGAATACCTTCTAGCTGCCGAGTTAAATGTAAATTCAAAATACATTCAAAAAGTTTCGCGAAGACAGACAAAACTGCTATAGGGCGGTAATCACTAACTTCAGTAGATGCATTAGTTTTCGCAACAGGCTTTTGTAACTCTTTCTCGGCAGTCTTGTTACCAAAATCACTGAAATATTGGCTGTTCACACTTCTTGAATACCAAAATTTTCGCGGCTCACTCCGCTCGCCGCACCCTCCTACAGCTTCCTGTGTGACAGTGGTGGATTTTCCTAAGGCCCTTTAGACCCGGACCTCCGGGCCTAGGTACTTGTGCTAATATGTATTCTGTGCTAGGGCGGCCAGATATTAAGGGCGGCAGATCGTGACTAAAAAAAATGATGATAGCAAGAAATAAATCATTTTTAATCTAATCTTGCTACAAAAATTACAATAACTTTGAATGTTCACACTCCGAAATTTTCACGGCTCGCTCTGCTCGCCAAATCGCCAATACCTTGGTTGTAACTCTTTTTCGGCAGCCTTGTTACCAAAATCACTAAAATATTGGCTGTTCACACTTCTTGAATACCAAAATTTTTGCGGCTCACTCCGCGCGCCGCACCCCCCCCCCCCTCTTTTTGCAGATTTTTTCTAATGGCAACCTTTGGTCTCTGATGGCAACATTTGAACCTACAAATGGCAACCTGGGCTTAGTAAGCTCTGGCAACACTGCATTTGAGAGTAGGTACCTTTCGAAGCGGCGCGACACTTTTTATATAATTTGTGGGAATATTTTTGAAGTATTTGTTTTGTTAATACATATAAAATGATGAATAGAAAGTAAGTAACTACCAGCTATAAATGTGTTTTTGTGATTTGAGTTTTAAAACAAAGAAATAGTTATAACTTAACTGAAAGTTTTCGACGCTCTAAGGCCTATGGAATTTCAAGTGTGTTCAAGTGGTATGTTTATGTTTTTTTCAGCATCAGCAGAGGGCGTAGGGTTTCCAGGCGGCAGCTAGACGGTTTATGGGATTTTTTAAATTCTCATAGAGATATAGCTACTGCCTACAACCGATCTCTTCAAGCCAAAGAGTATTCAAAAAGAAAATGGACTGAGATCGCTGAAGTTTTGAATGCTCAAGGCGATGGAGTCCACAAGGAGTGGAAAGAGTGGTCTAAAGTAATTATTTTAATTCTTGTTGTAGAGTTTTTTTAGTGTACTTTCATATCCGTATTTATGAGCAGCAGGGCTCTTCGTTCAGAGTCCGTCCGGGGAAGTACCTACTGCCACCTTACCTACAAATTCTGCCGCCAAGCATTAATGCATAGGTGCTGTAATTCGGTATTTTTGTTTGCATATTTTTTTCAGTACTGGGTGGACTATAAGGCAAAGCTGAAGAAAAGGGTGAGTGCCTTACGGTTAGCGCAGTCAGCCACCGGCGGAGGGCCATCGACAGAGCAACCTTTGTCAGACATAGAAAGTAAATTTCTACAATTACTTGGGGAGGATTTTGGACAAGGGTTGCCGGGTGTCCGGGTGGAACCGTTTCCAGAAGTAAGTAGAAATAAATACTATTCTTTAATACTATTTTTTCTTTATTCAATTACATTTTATAAATTTATATCAATATTATTTTGTTATAGAGCTCTATTACTGTGGGTGATACTGATGCTACGGCCTCAGGGTCAACTCAAGCAAGGGTGCCTCCGTCTCCTGGATTTTGGATAGATAGCCAAGAACCAATCCAGGAGGTACCTCTACATGAGGGGGTACCTTCCGAACATCCTGCTGCAGAGCCCTCACTACATTTATCAAGCAGGAGTCCTCCCCTCTCGCCGCCCGCACCAGCATCCGCAGCACGCTCTGTATCAAGCATACAGGCAGCGCGCTCCTCAGCACACACAGCGGCACCTGCGGCGCGCTCCCCACGGCGCCAACGCCGCATGCGAGAACCGCCGATGTCGCAGGAGGCAGCAAGACGTGCCCTTGTTGAGTCATCCCAATTAAGAGCAGAGGCTGCCGTGAGGAGTAGCCATGCACTTGAAAATATTCAGAACACCTTACAAAGGATTGAAAGGTATTTTAAAAACAACATTGTATTCATATTTTGTAGATAAATTATTTATCAATCAGACATTACACAAATCAAATCAATTTTATTTCAGGCAAAAGAAAGTCCTTAGAAACTCACAATGAATGTATAATACTTAAATATTTTGTTGAAACATAATCAATGATATAATACACAAATCAAATCAATTTTATTTCAGGCAGCAAAAAGTCATTAGTACTAACACACATTTATGAATGTAAAACACTAAAAAATATTTCTTAAAATATGAAAAATTAAACCAAATAATTTTTTTTGCTCAGGCAACAAATAAGTACTCCTAAATAACTCCTTAGATGTTCAAAAAAGTCATTAGAAACTAACATACATTTGATTAATATAAAACACTTAAGAAAATAAAGCTTACTTAAATACACTTATTCTATTCACAGTATTATACAAGGCGCCTTTCCCAGAGCTGCTGAACGAGAGCATTTCGCATAGCCCATCCCTGTTGTAGTGCTATGCTGTTCCCGCGTGGATTTTCTACAGCTGCAGCATTATTCAAAGATAATTGTAATTGGGCTTCTCGAACTACCTCTTCGTTGTTTAATTGTTGTACCGGAGTGTTTGCTCTGTTGCAAATGTTATGTAATATAACACAAGCATTTACTATAGAGCCAGCTACCTCTGGTGCATAATGCAGCACTCTGTGTACAAGCAAACAACGAAAACGTGCTTTAAGTAGTCCAATAGTGCGTTCAATGATGTTCCTTCCACGAACATGCAAGTAAGTGTAGTGAGCCTCTGGTGTGTCTGGAGCTGCACCCAAGATTGGTATCATCATTGTCCTCCTTAATGGGTAACCAACACCTGTAAAAAACAATATTATGATTACTAGCTAGAAACAGCATAGAATATCAATCTGCGATCATCAATCTGCCTGCCAAGTGAAGTGATTATGGCAAATCCCATCATTGCATTCCATGACCTTGTCCAATAGTGCACCTCTAATGGCTGATGATGATGATTAAGAACCAAAAGCTTACCAAGAAACCAGATATATTCCATATTGCTGAGACTTTCGAGGTGAGCTTTAAGTGGATGATTAGACCATATGAAAGAGTCATGGGTAGCACCGCCATAACTTGCATCCACACTCAGAATATCCATGTTTCCATCACAAATCTAGAAAGAAAATAAGACTTGTGATTTGAATTAAAACTACATAGGTACTTGATTTATTACAAAAATGTGTGATACTGTGTTTTATTACTGCATATATATATTTTTTACTTTATTGAATGATGTTTTTACTTGTAAGTTGTTAACAAACATATTATGTTTTTTTATTATTTTTGTTCGCTTGTATCTAATAAAAAACTAGTACTTCAATTGAAGTTTTGTGTGTAGGCCTTAACATAAGACTACTTTTAATACCAATACCATTTGAGCAAAATCATGTGTAGGAGCTAGTTGTATATAATAATTTTCTGTGTATATGTATGTAATAATATTATTTAATAAATAAATATATATCAATAATAAAATAATAATAATAATAGTAATAAATACAAGCCTTTGATTTTGACTTACCAATTGAACATTCAATGAATGGTGATGCTTGCGACAGTAGTATCGCTCTTCATTGAGTGCAGGGCTTACTATGGCCACATGGGTGCAATCAATGCATCCTAAGACACCAGGAATTTGGAATTTACTGTAGAATCTGAAACAAGTGTTTGGAAATTACAATTAGGTTTCTTTCAAAGGTTGTCATTTCCTTGCCATCAGATAAAAGTTTATATTAATAAACAATACCATAATTAACTCGAGAGGATATGCTCTGTTTCACTTATTACATAAGCAGAGATCACATAATTAGAGTACAGCTTATCAATGTGGTTGATATTGCAGTGTCAGGGTTGTGACTCAGGCACTACTACTGAATTTAAAAAAAATATGGATTCAGCCCATAAAGCCTTTAACCAGACAAGATAAAATATAAACAGCAATGCTCTGCTCCATAATATTGAAGAAAATAATGCTTTTTTCTGACTTACTCTGTTTTTATTCTGTTTCGATCTTGATCATTGGCTGGGAAGTTAATATATTTCTGCCTCATCTTCACAGAGTTACGGCAAGCAGTAACCTGTGCAATAACAGAAGAGACAGTCTGCTGAGCCATGAAATGCCCCTCAATACTGCCTGTAGGACGTTGATACGAGCCAGTCGCAAAAAATGACAAAGCAGTCAGTACCTAAAAGTATAAGAATAACTGTGATATGTATTTGGATCATACTCATTTCATATGTAGGTAATAAACACATAAAATATAATACTTAAGTACTTACCTTTGTTTTTACAGACAAATCTGTAGACTATGGTTTGTTTATAAAAGGTCTAAGCTCCTCACATAGGTTATGTGTAAGCTCCTTCGTTAGCCTGTACCTTTTCACAAACTCCGCATCATCTAAGTTGAAGGGATCGCATTCATCACGTAATTGTCTACGACGCTGCTTCCTTGAAGAGTTTCCTTCAGAGTTATCGGCTTCCAAAAACTCGAATATTTCGTATTCGTTGGCCATCTAGCAGGACATAGAACATCAATTTGTGTTTTCCATACCATTAAACCACATTTATTGAAAAGAATAACGAAAATAAACACGTACCACACACTTATTTAGTTTACATAAATGAATTACCAAATATTACAAAACATCTAGCTGTCATGTTCGCAGATGATGCTACTATCTTCATTCCTAAGAATAATCTATCTGTAAAAGACTTTGAACTTGAAGTAAACAGAACTTTGGAAACAATAATTTGTTGGTTAGGGGATATAAATCTGAGAGTTAACATTGATAAAACACTCTACATACAATTTAGAAACTATAAAACACTTCCACTTATGATTAATATCGAAAACAGAGGCTCCAAATTGTCAGAAATAATGAATACAAAATTCTTAGGTGTAACTATAGATGTGCACCTGAACTGGAAAGCGCATATAAATAAAGTAAATGGTAAATTATCTCAATATTGTTATGTTTTGTCTATTTTAGTTGGTATATCATCGAAAGTCATTGCTATAAATGCGTATTATGGCTATGTCTATCCTCACTTAAGCTATGGTATAATATTTTGGGGGAACTCAGTCAATGTCCAGTCTTCCTTTTTAATTCAAAAAAAGTGTCTAAGAATCATTTACAATCTCCGTAGCACAGACTCACTTAGAAATGTATTCAGAGACAACAACTTTCTTACTTTAACTGGTATCTATATATATGAAATATGTTTATTTGTTAAAAATAATCATAATTACTTTTTTGAAATTAAGTCTAACCGTAAAAATTGTCGTCGAAATAAACATAAATATAACATAGTTATACCCCAAGTTAACAACAATATGTTTCATAAAAGTTCTTTTTACACTGCTACAAGAGTTTTCAACGTCTTACCACTTAGCATAAAGTCATTAAATGGACCACCCTTTCAAAAAAACTTAAAGAAATGGCTAATTTTAAATGTTTTTTACAATTTATCTGAATACTTTGATAAAGATGTACAAATCTAATACCTATCTAATATTTGATCTCGTTGTATGTAAGTAAAAAATAAACAATAGGTACTTAAGTGCCTCTTTAGGTAGAATTTTAGACTTTCTAAAAATCTGATCTCTGTATATTAGAGGTCTACTTGTACCTAACTAGGTTTCTATAAATATGTTCTACTTTAGCATATAATTATTGTACGTCCGAAATGGGCAAACTGTTGCAACTTTGAATAACCTAAACCACCTTTATATACACAGTTTTTACAATAAAGAATTACTTTACTTTACTTTACTTTACTTTTCTAGAATATCTTATCGTTTTCTCGTAGTAAATTGTGAAAAGCAATGTTATTTACGCCGCCAATGAGTAACTTTTTTAACATTGCTAAAATCGGGTAGATTTGACATAAAAACAATATTACTCGCTGTCAAAAGTCACCTCATGGTACGATTCGATTTGAGTGAACAATTTATGGTGACGTCACCAAAACTGCCTAGTAAAACAATACTAAAGTAAGCTTACTTTATAGACGTCATGGTACGAAATTTCAATGTAAGATTAAAATAACATTGCTATAAGAGGTCACGGTTGGCCTCCAGGACCGCGATCCCGACGACGACGGCCGCAGATAACACCAAATATATGACGACAAAATGATGGACGTCATGATACGAAAGACGCTCTGTCAGCACATCAGCTGACGCTCTATCTTTGAGTTGTGTTATCTGTCTGTAGATCTCATCAAAATACTTTTGATTTGAGTATAACGACTGATTTTCGACAGTTGAAGTAGGTATTGATAGATTGATGATATGATTGATAGGAGGAATCTCGATTTTGATGACATCGGCTTCCCTCCTTAACGTATTTAATTGTGTTTTGTGAGCATAAATAGTAAAAGTGTCACTCTTGATAATGCATTCATTGTTTATAGTCATTATTCCGGACTTATGTAATTGCTCTGCGGTAATTTGATGCTCGCATATGATACGTACAGACAGAGCATTGACCGCAACAGAAATATAGGTAAGTATTTATGTTATTCAGCTCAATCCAGGAATCCATGCAAGATGACGTCGTTGTTTGACACTGGTTGGACAGCTGGCTTTTGACACACAGCTGTTCGTCTATTTTCATCTGATGAATAGGCTGTTTTAAAGGACATAAGTGAGAGTCCTTATCAAACTTGATACAATTATGCAGTTCTCGCTCTGTAATGTGTATGACGGCGCGTCGTCATCGTTCGGTTGTAAACACCACGTGCAACGCGCCGAACAAGCAACTAACCATACTTTCCTTTGTTCTCGCTCAGGTATAAAAGCGAGCTGTTACGAGATGAATAGGGTTTGCCTTTTTAAAAAACGATCGAATTTACACCGACGTTTATTTAGTATAGAAATGAACAAAAAGTTATTTAAAATTATCTTTTGGCAACCGCTTTGATTGAATGATGGATACAGACTGAAGGTCCGTCCCTAACTAAGTCCTAGAGATGCTGACCTGATATAGCCAGGGTAGCAATAAGGCTTACAAGTCCCGGGCATAACACCTCCCCCTTTAAGAGGAGACTTTGGGGTTATTCAAAGTCTCTGTTAGATTTGGGTCCTTAAGGGTGCAACAGAGATTATTTCTACTTCTGGATCCTGTCTGTCCGTAATGTCAGTGGAAATTGATGATAATTTAGGTTTCCTAAATTTAACCTGGAGAGGTCGGTTGCTGCCAGATTTACAAATCCTCTTAAGAATAACATAGACTACAAATAAACAAAATAGCAAAAAGGATACAATAAAGAGTGTTGAATAATACGTCCCGTATTTCACTATATGCGGATAATTTGGTTGATGTTCTATTACTTCCAAACTTTTTACAAGGGAATCCAAGATGTTCTTGTTTCCTGCATACAGGTTATCCAGATCTATATTATTTAAGTTAATAGAGGACATATTATCGATATTACTAACTTTTACTAAATTACAACAAGTGTCATTGATTCAATTAAATTCAGGGATATGGTTGATAGGTGACGTAATATTTAATTGTTTAAATCTAGGTAATAGTATAGTGCTTTTACAGTAACCAATACAAGTAATTGGGATAGTTAATATACCCGTACCTAAAACAGTTATTTCATACAATGATTTAGAGTTAGCACAATCAATTGAGATTTTGTTCGATTCCGATTGAACATATATCCATCTGTTGTTTATCAAGGGTTTCCAAATGTCAATTTTTCCGGAAATAGTTTTAACTTCACACTGTAGAGGTTTTTCACTAATCGTTTTGGCCAATAGTTCGATTTCACAGGTTGGCTTTGTTTCGGTCACATAAACGTTTTCAATGTTACATAGGTAATTTCCGGGATTCACTATTTTACAGTCCTGTAGTTGATTTAAAGTACAATAGTGTGATTTGTCTTTGGTCATTGCTATGTATTTGCTATTTGGAACAATAAGACTGAATACACTAGATTGTTTCACATCGTAGGGCGTTGGTAGAGCGATGTTTTGAAACAACATATACTCTTGTATATTAACCAACGGCACTTGCAAAACAAATATTATCTTATCATTAACGTAGTAACATATTAAACTAGAAATACTTAATATAAGATGAACAGAGTTAATATCTAAAGCAACAGGCAAGTCAAGATCACTAGGTAAGTGTCTGTGGTTGTCGGCAAGCTCTCGGTATAGTTGACGTGGTGTTAAAATAGCTGGGTGCAGGATATTTTGTCTGCTGAATAAAATAGCGTTGGTAATGTCTTCTAGTTGAAAAGATAAGGTAAATATTGATGTTTCCAGAGTATCTAAGATTTCATGAATACTAGACAGTACTTGTAATCCATTAGTTATTTCGGTAATATTCTTTATGATTAGCGAGAGTTTGTCGACAGCTCCGTTTAGTTTAACCTCATTTTCTCTTATTTTACTTAGTGTACTATTATATGACGTTATGGCTGAGGTAGCCACTAAAATGTTTTCTTTCATTAATTTAGCCATATGCTTCTCATTTTGCCATATCGATTATATCGCCTCGTCATATCTTAAGCCGTCGTTCTCATCTAGATTTCCAAAGATTTGTTTAACTATAGTTCCTAAACCTCCTATCCATGCGCTGCGTTTAGATCTACTATCTATTAAATGTGAAATGGCTGAAAACTCTGTACTCATATCCTGATATCGCGCTATTAATGGTTGCAGCATGTTGTGACATTCTATTTCGACTTCTACAATTCGGGTTTGATTACACAACTGTTTTGTAGCTTCTAAGGTAATTTCTATATTTTGAACATGTGGGCCAAAATGTGATACATCTATCGGTATTAAAACTCCTAAATTAACATTACTTATTCGGAATTTGCCTAAATAGTCGAAGAATAAGCCCGAGCTTGAAGTGATCGGCTGGTTGAAACCTTGATGAGACTGACTTCGCACTGAACTGCAACAATAATTTTATATTTCTTCAGGTAAGTTTACGTTGAGTACTCTAATAAAATTAATCCTAATAATTTAATCCTTAACTCTTAAATCTAAACGATATTAATAATGTAAATAAAAAAAAGGAGAAAACAAAATAAAAGGTAAAATAAAAGGTAAGGTAAAAAAAAATATGTTTTCTAATATTATTATTTTCTTAACTACTTCTCTTTATTTTTAATATATGTTTTATTTACAGGTCGTTCCGGACATCCGCGGGCTTCACCTGATCAAAGTGATGCGTCACGTGTCTCCGGTTAATGAGTAGGGTAAGTGTGTTATTACCGTTTATTTTGATCACTTTATAAGGGCCTTTCCAAATAGGTGAAAGCGCCTTACGCAGCCTTAGATGATTTTTCAGGTAGACATAGTCGCCAGCTTTATATTTAGTTTGGCGAGTATGACTGTCATAGTAAGTCTTGGAGGACTCTTTGGACCTCCTTATCGATTCTAAAGCTTTATCTCTTGAATGTTTCAGTCGGTTCTGCAGCATACGCACATACTCGGGGTATGTTGCTCCCGGTGTTTCTTCGTAAACTGAATTCGGGATATGTGGTTTCTTTCCAAACATTAATTCGAAGGGTGTGTAGTGGGTTGTGCAGTGAACAGCTGTGTTATAGGCGAGCATAGCTGTATATACATAACGCGGCCAATTGGTTTGTTCGTCATTAATATATGATTTAAGGTATTCTTTTAAGGTTGAGTGACTTCTTTCCAGAGCACCTTGAGTTTGTGGGTGATATGGAGAACTCCAAAGGTTCTTGATTTTTAGAAACTCACAGGTTTTCTTAAAGAGATCTGAAGTGAAATTGGTTCCCTGATCAGTTAAGATAATTTTGGGGATACCAAAAATGGATATATAATGTATTAAACATTCGCTAGTTTCTTCAGCAGTCGTACTACGGATTGGGTACGCGGAAGAAAACTTGGTGAGATCGTCTTGGATAGTAAGTATAAATCTTAATTTGGCCGTCCCTGACTCAGGGAGTGGGCCGACGATGTCAAGTGATATACGCTGCCCTGGTTCAGTAGAAGTACTAGTTATTTGCATTGGGGCACGATTTATTTTTCGGAGTGCCATATTTTCTTGGCAAGATTTACATTGTTTTACATATGATTCGATATCGCCGCGCATTCCTTTCCAATAATATGTTTGTTTAATTCTATGATACATTCGCAGAGACCCCAGATGGCCTGCTATCGGGATATCGTGGTTCTCGTAAAGAATTTTCTTAATTTCAGTCGGGGCTGGATATATCACGTTATTATGATATATTCTGATTTTAATTTGAGTGTTATGGAACAGGTAAGTTAAAATGTTGTAAATTTTTATAAACGAATGTTTCTCGAAAGGATTTTTCATATCTGATATGCTGATTTCATTAATTTCTTGGAAAACAACTAATTCGTCTCTTATAGTTTTAAGGGTTTTGAAGATTTCAGGATACGAGGCTTCGTCGAAGTGATGTACTTTTGTAAAAAGTAAATAATATATTTTATTATTAGATTCGACCTTCTGGAATGAAAAAAGTTCTTTCTCAGAGTTGATTACACTGGCTTCTATTTCTGATTCACCTAGAATTTCCTGGATATATAGGTTTGATTCATCTAGATCGATAGATGTGGGAACTAAAATAATTTTCGTTGGACATTTCATAAGACTCTCATTAAACTCTTCAATATTTGTATTGAATGATTTATCTTTACTAGCCATTTCTTTCAAAAAGCTAGGATAGTCGTCACTAGGAATACTTGGACAAGCACTTGTGGATGGCATTGGCGATCCAATGTGTTCGGCTTCAGGGGGCGTTGATTGATCAAGGTTTATTCGTTCAGGAATTGGATTGGGTAAATCCACTGTTTCACTTTCAATTTCTTCCCTAAGGCTATCAGGTATGTTAGACGGTAAGTTCATATCAGGTAATGGAACAAAGTCTTCGCTAAGGTCGAGGAGAGTCGGAGATGGTTGTGTGACTTCGTCAAGATTAAATGAAGGTGGGGATATAAGTAGATCCATTAGATCCCTATCCATTTCTGGATTAGGCTCTCCTTCGTTGATGGGATTGGATGTTGTAGGTTCCACAAGTTGGATTGGATTAACAGGGAACCGGGATAGGGCATCAGCATTTGTATTAATTTTGCCTTTTTTATGGCGGATATCATACTCGAATTCTTCCAGTTTAAGACGCCATCTAACGAGCCTTGAGCCTGGATCTTTGCAGTTGAATAACCATTGCAATGGTCTATGATCTGAAAGAATTTGGATGCGAGTACCATAAAGGTAAGGTCTGAACACTTTGGTTCCGAAGACGATCGCGAGGCATTCTTTTTCGGTCACGTTATAATTGCATTCGGCTTTATTGAGTGTACGGGACGCATAGGCGATAGGGCGATCTTGACCAACTGTGCCTTGGGATAATATGGCGGATATCGCATAATTTGAAGCGTCACACGTCAAATTAAATGGTTGTGTGAAATCTGGATAGGCTAGAACAGGGGCAGTAACTAGTTTATTTTTCAAGATTTCGAAAGCTAGTTGTTGTTCGTTCTGCCACATGAAAGGAACATCTTTCTTTAATAAGGACGTTAAAGGTTTTGCCAGTTTCGCAAATTCGGGTATGAATCGCCTATAGTAGGATACTAGACCCAGAAATGATTTAATGTCTTTTGGAGATCGGGGGACAGGAAATTCAGTCACCGCCTTGGTCTTATCAGGGTTTGTTTTGACACCATTTTCGTTGATGATATGCCCTAGATAGGCGACCTCTTTTCGAAGGAATTCACATTTGTCAGGTTGTAGTTTTAAGTTGAAGTTTCGGATCCTTTCAAAGACTGCTTTCAGGTTGACAATATGTGAGGTCAGATCATATGAATAAATGACTATGTCATCTAGATATACGAAACACCTGGTGCCCTGTAACCCTGTAAGACACGTATTCATCAGTTTTTGGAACGTAGAAGGGGCGTTTTTAAGCCCAAATGGCATTCTAGTGAACTGGAAGTGACCTTGAGGAACGGAAAAGGCTGTTTTTGAAGCGTCCTCTGGAGAGATAAGGATCTGGTGGAACCCGGAAGCGAGATCCAAAGTTGTAAAATATTTACTTGTCCCCAATTGGTCAAGGATTTCAGATATTTGTGGGATTGGATATGTTTCCCCGATGGTGATGTCATTCAGTTTCCTATAGTCGATGACTATACGCCATTTCTTTTGACCTTGTGAATCTAATTTCTTAGGAACAATCCAAATTGGAGAGCTCCAAGGAGAGGATGATGGTTCAATGACATTGTCTTGAAGCATCTTGCCAATTTGGACTTCAACTTCCTTTTTGTGACATTCTGGGAAACGATAGGATTTTGTATGTATGGGAATGTCACTGTTGGTTTTGATTTGATGTTTAAGGATATTTGTATAGGATAACTGGTCATCGGAGAGATGGAAAATGTCAGAATATTGGGAGCAGAGCTCTAGAAGAGAGTCAGACTCCTCTTGATTTAGATGATTGAGTTTTAGAGATTTCATTACCATGGATGTACGGTCGGATGTGTTGTTGTAAGTGTTTGTAGCACACTGTGCTGCATAAACATTTAAAGGTTCGAGTTTTAGATTTAAATTTGAATTAATGTTAATTGGAAGTTCAGAGGTGTTAACTACTGTCAAATTTATCCGTTTATTTTCTTTGACCCTCGCGATGCAATTGGAGATTAGTAGATCATTGGATATGTGTTGATCTAAAATGACACCTTCACTCAAATCAGTCTTCTGCACCGAGCATTCAATAACCGTCTCGGTGCGAGGCGGTATCACATAGAGGGGGTCAAAGAAATGTAACTTCATTTTTAAATTCCCTATCTTGAGAGTATCGTGGGTGTAATCTATTTTGCAACCGAAGGAGGTCAGGAAATCTGTACCGATAATGCCATCGTATGGCAAACTAATGTTTTTTATTACATGAAATTTGAATGGTACGGATTTATTTTCGCTTAGCTCTAATCTGAGCTGAAAATGGCCTTCGGTTGGTGTTGGCTCGTCACCAGGGTCTATACCCTTTAGTTTTATCGATTCTTTGATAAGTTTCTGACTTTCTCTGATGCAGGATTGTTTTAATAAACATATGGCTGAACCCGAATCAACCAGCAAGGAAAGTGGGACGTCTGAGGCTTGAGAATTTAGCAGAACGTGAGGTAATAGTCTTTTAGTTGTGTCTATGTTTATTTCATAGATTTCCACATTGGTTTCTTTGGATACTGTAGAAACTTTTGGATTTTGAATACTGCTGGAGCCTATTCCAGCTGGATGACCGTCAGTTTGGGGCTGGTTACCCTGTCGGTTGATCATTGATTTAGAGGATTTGGTACTTGCTTGGGGCTGGTTACCCGTGTGACCATTATTATGATCGTCAGTTTGGGGCTGATTACCCTGTCGGTTGATCATTGATTTAGAGGATTTGGTACTTGCTTGGGGCTGGTTACCCGTGTGACCATTATTATGACCGTCAGTTTGGGGCTGATTACCCTGTCGGTTAGTCATGGATTTAGAAGATTTGGCGCTTGCTTGGGGCTGGTTACCCGTGTGACCGTTATTATGACTGTCAGTTTGGGGCTGATTACCCTGTTGGTTAGTCATGGATTTAGAGGATTTGGCGCTTGCTTGGGGCTGGTTACCCGTGTGACCGTTATTATGACTATCAGTTTGGGGCTGATTACCCTGTCGGTTAGTCATGGATTTAGAAGATTTGGATTGAATTAGGGTGTCGACTTTGTGGCTCTGTCTCGAGCGACACTGGAGCGAGACATTTACTCGTTTAAATTATCATCAATTTCAGAAGGAAAATCAGTCTCATCTCGGCCAACGTCTTGGTCAACGTCTGGCTGATCGACGAAAGTTACGCGTTGAGGTGGTCTGTAGGGACCTTGGCTGCTGGTCGGATTTTGCTGGCTCTTAAAACGGTTGTTATTAAATTCGCGTTTCCTACACATGGAAATATCGTGACCTGCAACTTTGCAGTAACGGCAAACGACGTTAGATGACCCTTGATGAGCGAAATTTGATGACCCTTGATGAGCGAAATTTGATGTCCTCTGCGAAGTGGATACATAACTAGGCCTCGATGGCCCTGATTTAAATTTGTTAAAGTTGTTGTTGTTGCCAGATCTCGATTCGGCTTGCGGGCGTCTGTACAATGTTTGTTGAATGCGTTCTTCGGATATGGCTAAATTAATGGCTTCATTTAAAGTTTTGGGAGATCTACATCTCACAATGTTCGAAATACGAGGGTGCATTCCCATAAGTAAGTATAAGTGTTTGTATATTGTGATTTTTATTTTATTTTTGCATTCATTAATTGTTATGTGTAATTTGACATGTTTTTTTTTTTTTTTTTTTTTAAATTTTGGATAATTTGACCTATATATTTAAATATTTGTACTTCAATATCTGACTTGCTATAGATAGGTAGGTATATATTTGTTTGTTGTAAAAAGTATTTTGTAAGTTTTTTAATAATGCTAATAATTTTTGTAATTAATGTTAATTAGTGTAATTGGCTTAGGCCGTTCTAATTAAATAAATAAATAAATAAATAAGGAAGTGATGGAGCGCGAGATCTTCCATAGCCGCCGTGCGGCCAGGTATCTCCTTTATTTTTGTGTTAGAGCACGATATTTCGATTAGTAATTGTGAGAGGCAGGTCTCGATACGCAATGCATATTGACTAACATTATCCTGCGGGCCTTGCTTGCTCTCCTGGAGATCGGTTAAGAGATGTGCATAGTGTTTACGTTCACTGAATTGTGTTTTTAGGAAATCCTTTAATTGTTCCCAGGATGTGAACTCTTTTATAGAGCAGGCAACCTCCGCTTTTCCGCTTAATTGGCTGACAATGTATTTGAAAAGAATGTGTTTTTGAGATTCAGAGGCTAAATCATAGGCATTGTTGCAGTTTACCAAGAATGAATTTAGAGTCTCTCGGTTACCATCGAATGGTTTGATGAATTTGAACAGAGTGTTTAACTCCATTCCCGCCATTACGGTAGCCGCAGCAGCAGCTCTCGTAATTCGTGGGGAACCAAGGGGTGACTTAAGCGGTTCGCTTGCGACTTGTCCCGGTGTTGAGATTTCGATATGTAGTTTACTTTCTTCCGCTTTAGATGCTTTGGACATAATAGTTCCTCAGCGAGAATACAAGGGAACAAGTTGCACGTTGAACTTATAATAGAATATATCAATATTGAAACTGCACTTAATTAAGTTCAGGCTTATTAAATATTACACTGAACCCTAACGTTAGCGTTACTATACAATGACCAAAGACTCACGATAGTACTTGAATGGCGAATATAAACACGACGGCGCCGGCGGCCGGATGCATTCCAATGCGATAAGACACGTCTCGTGTCTGGGATTTGCGATCTGGAACTCTTGATTTATACTCGAGGTCGATGCGACGATGGATTTTTGATTGATTTTAGGTACAGGATGACACGAAGAGATGAACACGAAGCAGGGTGGAAGTAAGGTAGGTACTTCCTTCAGGATCAGCAGCAGCACTCTTTAGGCAGCCGAAGACAGGTAATTGTAGATCAGGATGTGGTTACTTAACCACAGGAGCCGAGCAGGATCCTCTTCCAGGATCTGATTGTGACAGGTTCAGGACGTCACGGTAAGTTTATCACTATTCAGATTATCCTTTCAGGATTTTCTGAGACACTGGATACACAGGTAAGTGAATTCACTTATAACACTTCACTTTTCTGGATAATTAGATTTAGAGCGAGTCTGCGGAGCGGTCACCGGCACTGGAATTTTCGAATCCCACCGCTGCCACCAATGTTACGAGATGAATAGGGTTTGCCTTTTTAAAAAACGATCGAATTTACACCGACGTTTATTTAGTATAGAAATGAACAAAAAGTTATTTAAAATTATCTTTTGGCAACCGCTCTGATTGAATGATGGATACAGACTGAAGGTCCGTCCCTAACTAAGTCCTAGAGATGCTGACCTGATATAGCCAGGGTAGCAATAAGGCTTACAAGTCCCGGGCATAACAGAGCGCGCGGCCGCAGTGGTCAGTTTTGCTTTGGCTTTGGCGCGGTGCACTTGTTGTCGTAGCGTTCTTGAAGTAATGAAATAAATTATGAAGTTCGACCCCTCTTTCATTGATGACGTCAGGACCTTTATCCGTCATCAGAAGTGGGATACGATCTTCACTCCCACTCAAATTCGGTCAATCCAGTGAAATATCATCCTCATTTTTTTGTTATAAAATGTCTGCAAAGCACGTGTCGAGATAACCTCTTTGTTCTGTGTAACGTTCGCGCGCTGCGATTGTGTTTTCTGTTTTAGCCACGTGAAATGTGTTGACTGCCTCGATACTGATCTCGCGACCAGTGCTGTGGAACGCCGTGAGATGGCGCTCACGCAGCAAGCAATCGTGAGGTTGATATTTGCGTAGCTTGTTGCGAGGTCAAACTACGCGAAAGGAAACACGGTATCGTAGTTGTAGTTGTAGCTGTAGGTGCAGTGACCGTGATGCTAGCGGAGTTGATCGCAGTCACATGTGTCACCGCAGACGCGACCACCGCAGTACCACCAGTAATTGCATACCACCGTGTCTTGCTTACAGGATTTACATTGAAACAAAAAATCTATGAACCGGTTACCACCGAAACTGACCCGAAGAGATTTTGCACATTAACAGCTTTTCGTGGAAATTATCACTTCTGCGGTGTAGCGTTGCGTTTAAGAACCCTACCTTAAGCAACATTTACAGTATGAGCCTACAGCTCCTTAATAAGGTAGCCTGGTCTTACGCATACATGCAGAGCTGTCTATCCATATTAGTACAAGCGTCGTCCAACCCACTCACACATGTAGACTTGTTTACCATATCCAATGTTATAAATAGAACCCGCACCATACGCCCACTTTTCTTTTGGCATTGTACACGGCGCTGGTTACACTTTATATCTACATATCTAGCCAAAACGCCATATTATCCCGAACTTGGTGAGTCTCGTATCTACATAGACCTAGCTTGCACTGTTGTATTGTATTTTATTCTATTTCTAAACTGTACCTAGCCTAATCTTTCTAGGACACCTGCTCGTGGGCTAGCATTCTATAAAGCCCAGCTATTCTCTTAAGAATGCCTGACGCTAAGCTGCTGTGTCCGCCTAGGACGCTAGCGTCTACCTCTGTCTTTCTATCTATCACCTCACTAGTTTATTGTAAACCTCTGCGGTGCAATATGGCTGAAGTCTCACGAGTACACCTGGTTCCCTAAAGGCCACGTCGCTTCGTGGCTAAGAGACCTTCAGGCTATTGCACCGAAGACCTGCCTGTCGGCCAGCAACTATAACCTGTCGACTTTACAGGGTTCTACCACTGGAGTCTACCACCCAGTTCTACTGCAGTTCTACCACTGGGGTCTACCACCCAGTTCTACTGCTTGGTTCTACCACCCGGTTCCACTGGCATCTTCTACCACCCGGAGCTGCTTCTCACGGACCGCTACCTGTCCGTTGGAGACGCCTTGACGAGGCCTTCTACACCCTCGCAGGCCAAGCGAGCACGTGGTCTTGCCTTCAGGAGTAATCACCAGGGAAGTGCCGTGAAGCTAAAACTCAAATCAAATCAAATCAAATCAAACTGTTTTATTGCGTTCATGTTGTACAAATTAAGATCTTATGGTTAAGTTACAGCTTCAACATGAGCCCGGGTTGGGCACTGCAATATGGAACATGAATTCCAGGTGGTAACAATTATGTGCTACAATTTTATATCTAAAAATAAAAGTACTACAGTCTTAAATTAAGATAACATAAATAGGTGCCGTAAGAAGTTATTTTTCAAAAAAATCCTCCAAGTTATAAAAACTTTTTTTTATTAGGTATGCTTTTAAAACATTTTTGAATTTTCGCGTTTCTCGACTCTTGTTCCGAGGGCTTTGCCTCGTAGTTGTGATAACCAGACCAAGCTAGATCTATTCAAACCTACGTCCATAGCCGACTGGCCTTCTGCCTACTACATCTGCCTTCTGCCTACTCCGACCATAAAGACTTTAGTGATAGCTCTAAGAACATTTCTGTTAGTATTATTAAGAAAATAAATGTATTAAACTACCCCTATTGTTTTGGCTACCCAACTGTAGGAAATCTACCTAACTACATTAGGCAGGTTAGGAACTACTACTACCTACTTACTACTTGCGTGTCTGGCTTGCTAAACATACCAGCGTGACAATGGCGCCCAACTCTAAAATATTCTAAATCTAAAATATTTTCTATTATGTCCTTACGACAAATGGTCTAAATCTAAAATAATCTATCTAAATATATCTGTCTTGGTCTCAATCACACTACTTGGTAATAAATCGGAACAATTTGAGCTTAAATTATAACCGTACCTACTGGAATAGAGTGCCTACGCTTACATTTTTTTATTTATTGCACCGTGGCGGTGAAATAATAATTCTACAATTATTATTGTACCAAAGCACATTTTGTATTTCTGTGTTATTTTAAGTATTCTTGTGTATCTAACCTGTGTAAACAACGCATCAGTGCTAGCTAAGTGATCACTATGGGGTCCATAAAGTTCGGTTACCTAAGAAAAAGCGAGCTTGAATATGAAGTAAGAATCAGGGGGGATGAGCCTATGCCCACAGTTGCTGAACTGCGTAAGCAAATAAATAAGCTGTACAAACTTTACCCACACGATAGTATTGATGATTCAACAATTGAAACTGAGGTTGATATTTCCGGAGCAAGAACTACCTTGTCTGATCTATCAATTATGCCTTTAATATCTGACACTGATCTCGAAAGAGCTACAACCATCCTCTGCCATCTAGAAAATAGGTATCAAAGAATACACCCTACAAGCACTAGTACTAAGGACAAGGTTACTAAAGACCTTGCCGAATTAGTTAAAATCACAGAAAAACTTCATGCAATTAAATGTAAGCCTCAGCCTACAATAACAACTCCATCAGTGGAACATTCCAATCCATTCGACAGATACGAAACAAAAGCACACACACTAACAGACACCACGCTACCTATACACTGCTCTGAGAATAGGATTACTAATGACCTACTCAAACATCGATACGATGGTTCTTCTTGTGTGCGTTCATTCCTACAAAAACTGGAGGAATTTAGATTATCTAGGGGTCTATCTAAAACTAAACTACTAAATTCTGCGTACGAAATTTTCACGGGGGACGCCTTACATTGGCTTAGAAACATAAGACAAACTGTTGATACTTGGGATAACCTCGTCCTCAGACTAAAAGAAGACTTTGACTCTGACGACTATGACTACAGACTTATGTCAGAAATCAGACAGCGCACACAAGGGGAGTCTGAATCGATTACGATCTATACCTCGATATTGAATGGCATGTTCAGTCAGCTATCAAAACAGCCAACTACTGAGGACAGATTAGAAATCATATTACATAATATCAAGCCTTGTTATGCCGAAATCCTAGCTGTATCTAACCCACAAACACTAGACGTACTTATTTCGGTCTGCAGAAACTACGAAAAATACATGAGTCGTTCTAAACTTTATCATGAACCTCCCCGTTCAAACTCAAATACAATAGCACCTGATTATGCCTACATCAGAAAGCCTAACACATCTAACACTACCTACATTGCACACAAACAAGGTTATAACTCTAATTATAACCATAGGTATAACTACAACGACAAACAACCCAGCTACTATGGGACTAGGAAACAGACAAATGTCGCTGCTAACCAGCTGACAACTACTAAAACACTTTTGCCTGTATCTCAAATAAGACAAACTGTACCTACTTCTAAACGTAGTGTACCTATATTAACTAAATATTGTCCGCGTTGTAGATGCTCAACACATACACTTAAGGAATGCGACCTACCTCGTTTCCTTATTTGCTTTCGCTGTGGTAGGAAAGACTATAAAGCCCCAGATTGCCCTACCTGCAATATTCCAAAAAACTAAGTACTAAGGACTGTTGTAAAAAGACTGATCAAACTGAGTGGAATAACTGGCTATCTACTCTAAAGATATTCTTTTCTAGCTATTCAATTACAACAGTCCATAGTAAAAAACCTAACAATGACTTAAGGCCATATGCCAACGTAGCTATTTGTGACAAACCGATCTGTGGTTTACTAGATACTGGATCATCTGTCACAATACTAGGTAACAACTCTCATGAATACTTCACTAATGAACTAGGTCTTCAATATCAGTCAAATGACCCTAAATCATTTGTGGCCGCTGGTGGCCAGATATTGGAATCTGAAGGTTATATTGACCTACCAATATCCTTCGAAAATAAGTTTCATCTAGTAAGAGCTTACATTGTTCCTAGCGTTCAGAATTCTATAATATTTGGAATAGATTTTTGGCAAAAATTCGAAATTTTTCCAAAAAGACTAAATTCTATTACACTAATAAATTCTAAAGACTATTCTAACTCCGATCTAAAAGTGAGTTCTAATGAATACCTAAAGTCCTATAATCAGCTATCTGAATCAGAGCGTGTCTTGGCCAATAACATAATGAATCAGTTTCAAGACATTTCTTCTCAAAAACGAGGCTTAGGTTGTACTTCTTTAATCATGCATACCATTGATACTGATGGCGTGCAGCCTTTACGGCAACGCTACTATCGAATGTCACCGGAAAGACAGCGCATTCTTTGCGCCGAGCTCGATAAAATGCTAGAACTAGGCGTAGTCGAATCGTGTGAGAGTCCATGGTCATCACCTGTACTACTAATACCTAAAAAAGATGGATCTCACCGATTTTGCTTAGACAGTCGTAAACTAAACTCTGTAACTAAAAAAGACGCTTATAGCTTACCTTACGTAGCTGAAATACTAGATAGTCTAAAAGACGCTAAGTACCTATCTAGTATCGACTTATATAAATCTTTCTGGCAAATTCCTTTGAGAGAATGCGATAGGAATAAAACTGCATTTTATATTCCTACTATAGGATCCTATAGATTCAAAACAACTCCATTCGGTCTTACTAATGGGCCTGCTACACAACAAAGACTAGTAGATTCCTTATTTTCTGGACCAGAGTTCGAAGGAAAAGTCTTTGCATTTTTAGATGATATTGTAATCAACAGCACTACTTTTTCATCACACATATCATTGCTACTACGTGTTCTTGAAAAACTAACTAATGCTAACCTCACCATTAACTACGAAAAAAGCAGTTTCTTTAGATCTGAACTAAAATATCTAGGATACGTAGTAAATTCTAAAGGTTTACACGTAGATCCCACTAAAGTAGAAGCTATTCTAAAATATCCTGTACCTACTACCCCTAAAGAGGTAAAAAGATTCTTAGGTACCGCTTCGTGGTACAGACGGTTCATACCTAATTTTAGCTCACTAGCAGGACCTCTTAACCAACTAACATGCACTAGCAAAAAGGCACCACCCTTTGTTTGGACTAGCGAGTGTGAAAATAGCTTTAAAAATCTAAAAGAAATACTTATTTCTGCACCTGTACTATCATGTCCTAACTACCTACTTCCTTTTGAAGTCCACACTGACGCATCTAACTACGGTATTGGAGCTCTTTTGTCTCAAACTATAGACGGAATTGAACATCCAGTAGCATACATGAGTAAATCCTTAACTAAACAGGAACGTAACTATAGCGTAACTGAAAGAGAAGCACTAGCTGTCATCATTGCTTTAGAACACTGGCGATGCTACCTAGAAAATGGTCAAAAATTCAAAGTACATACTGACCATGCTGCTCTAAAGTGGTTCTTAAAACTACAGAACCCCACTGGCCGTCTAGCACGCTGGGGTGTACGTCTATCTTCGTTCAACTTCGATCTCATGCATCGCAAGGGGGTAGATAACATCATACCTGATGCACTTTCTAGGGCCCTTCCGGTCTCAGCTATCGCCCTTCAGGCAACATGTATTGCTAATACTACTGTAGATACTTGGTTCCGTACGATCTATAACGGCTGCCAACAGAACCCTATTTCATTTCCTAACTACACCGTAAAAGATAATAAATTATACAGGCTAATGAAAAGTAGATGTACTCTTCAATCTGAATTCGACTGGAAACAAGTCATTCCATTAGAGTCTAGAGAAGCCTTAATTCTAGAAAACCATTCTAACCTACTAGCTGGTCACTTAGGTATCTATAAAACGTATAAACGTCTATCTCAACACTACTATTGGCCAGGTATGCATAGAAACGTTGTAACGCTGGTTACATCGTGCGATGTCTGTCTATCACAGAAGCATGCTAACCATGCTACCTTAGGTGAAATGGGACGTCCTAAAAACTGCTCACGTCCATTTCAAATGCTAAGTATAGACGTCGTAGGACCACTACCTACTACTAGAAAACAGAACTCATACCTACTCGTTGTATCATGTTGTTTTTCTAAATACACCATGATATTTCCTATGCGTCGAGCTACTGCTGACATTATCATAAAGCTATTGGAAGATAATGTATTCTTAACTCACGGTATACCTCAATGTATTGTTCTAGATAACGGCACACAATTTACGAGTCATATTATGAAGCAACTTTTCTCTAAGTATAAAATACCTAATATTCATTACACACCTAAATATACGCCTCAGGTAAATAGTGTCGAGCGACAGAATAAAACCATAGTTACCGTCATATCAGCCTACATAGAAAACGACCAAAGATCTTGGGACCTACTGATACCTAAAGTTCAGTTCGCTCTAAACAGTTCTGTCAGTGAGGTGACTGGCTATACACCAGCCTTTCTAGTATTCGGTCGAGAGCTCGTATCTTGTGGTTCTCACTATCTAAATACGGATAGTGAGGATATCATTTTCCAGCCTAGAGATGCATATGCTGAAACACTAGGTCTTCTATCACCTATCTTTGATAAGGTTCAAGCCTTACTAATAAAAGCCCACTCCAGAAATGCTAAACTATATAACTTGCGTAGAAAATCAGCTGAATTTAACGTAGGTGACGTAGTCTGGAGAAAAACCTATTACCAAAGTGACAAAGATAAACACTTTAGTAAAAAGCTAGCACCTAAATACCTAAAATGTAGAATCACGGTCAAACGTTCACCAGTGGTTTACGAACTAGAAGATATGAATAAAAATCCTTTAGGTGTTTGGCACATTAAAGATATTAAACTGACTAACTATAAAGATTAATACATAATTGCATACTTAACTTAATTGTATACTTAACTACTTAACTTCTAATGTACCTACCTATACCTATTTATATTTTTTCTAACGCAACTAGGTCTACACCACAGTGCAAAAAACTTACGTAGGTAAATCATCATAGAAACTAACTTCTAATATGGTTCATCTAAACCATATCTTATCTTGTCATAACCTACCTTATGACAGGATTTTTTTTAGATATTTTGCAACAGATCTAAAATGTTGTAAAAAATTATACCACAGCTAAACTGATGGTATAAACTCTTGTATGTTGCCTACTGCATAGGCATATATAATTTACAGTGGCACGGCTACCCGTGTACTTAACTAATTTCTTTCTAGAAACTTTTGTTTTTTTATCTACAACTTTATCTGTTATTTCTTGCACTGTGGTTACTGACTAAGGTCAAGTAAACACTCTAATGCATCATTAGATACCTAACTAAACAATTGCTGCCATCTATGATTTTATTATGGAACTACGAACAATCTAGGTTCGCAGGGCCACTAAAATCAATTAAAGTTCTATCATCTTCCGTTAGAGTTCGTTCAAGCAGAAATCTATTTATTTACTAAGAAATTGTTATTTCAATTTTCAACTTATCCGATAATTAATGGTAAATAAAAAATACGTACCTACTTACGTAATTGCTAGCCGTAAATCGATTGAAAATTAAATAAAAATTAACTTTGACTTAACTTCACTTTTGACTTCTCAACTAAATTTTTTTTTCTTCTTTTTTCCCTATGTAGAGACGTATCTTCACATAGAGACATAGAGCAACATATAAACTTCTTTACATAACAGTCATACCTACTTAACACTACTTAATTTTTTTGTTGACTATTCAACTAACTTGAATTTTTTTTCTTCTACTGGTAGAGACATGGAGCCCTAGAGCCATAGAGACTTTTACAAATAATAAATAACTAATGATTTTTTTTCTCTTGCCTTAAATACTAGCTTCTCTAAATTCATCCTTGTTTACATTTAGAAACCTAACACAACTCTGCTCTATAACGATAGATAACGAATACGAATAATTTCTACTTACATCATTTCTTAAACTTAAATCTCACTTATTTTTTTTAGCACGACCTACCATGACTGAACTCAGTCAGTGGGTGTATTGATAATATACTAGGTTCAAAAAAAAATTTTTTTTTTTGGAAACATTATTTATTTCTAAATCTCTTTCATCTACAATACAAACAGTCTAGTCTACACTACTCTACACTATACTAACTACACTTGCCATCCTAAATGGTAAAGCCTCTATTACACTAACAACTTAAACTTTTGTTGATATGAGTATACATACATACTAAAGTAGGTATATTCTGTGTGTAGCTTCTAATGCTAGCTGATAGCTGAGGCTAATGCGTGATGTATGCGAGATAGAAGTATGAAAGCATGAATGAATGAATGTAGAGTCGGCAAGAGCAAGGTTGTAGTTCTAGCGGGTTTTATCAGGCAAAACCCTTCTCTGTCTGAGGGGGTACTGTAGCGTTGCGTTTAAGAACTCTACCTTAAGCAACATTTACAGTATGAGCCTACAGCTCCTTAATAAGGTAGCCTGGTCTTACGCATACATGCAGAGCTGTCTATCCATATTAGTACAAGCGTCGTCCAACCCACTCACACATGTAGACTTGTTTACCATATCCAATGTTATAAATAGAACCCGCACCATACGCCCACTTTTCTTTTGGCATTGTACACGGCGCTGGCTATACTTTATATCTACATATCTAGCCAAAACGCCATATTATCCCGAACTTGGTGAGTCTCGTATCTACATAGACCTAGCTTGCACTGTTGTATTGTATTTTATTCTATTTCTAAACTGTACCTAGCCTAATCTTTCTAGGACACCTGCTCGTGGGCTAGCATTCTATAAAGCCCAGCTATTCTCTTAAGAATGCCTGACGCTAAGCTGCTGTGTCCGCCTAGGACGCTAGCGTCTACCTCTGTCTTTCTATCTATCACCTCACTAGTTTATTGTAAACCTCTGCGGTGCAATATGGCTGAAGTCTCACGAGTACACCTGGTTCCCTAAAGGCCACGTCGCTTCGTGGCTAAGAGACCTTCAGGCTATTGCACCGAAGACCTGCCTGTCGGCCAGCAACTATAACCTGTCGACTTTACAGGGTTCTACCACTGGAGTCT
The DNA here is from genome assembly GCA_951392215.1 of Epirrita christyi. Classification (NCBI taxonomy): domain Eukaryota; kingdom Metazoa; phylum Arthropoda; class Insecta; order Lepidoptera; family Geometridae; genus Epirrita; species Epirrita christyi. The sequence goes on from OX595861.1 coordinate 821,178, forward strand.
ACCACCCAGTTCTACTGCAGTTCTACCACTGGGGTCTACCACCCAGTTCTACTGCTTGGTTCTACCACCCGGTTCCACTGGCATCTTCTACCACCCGGAGCTGCTTCTCACGGACCGCTACCTGTCCGTTGGAGACGCCTTGACGAGGCCTTCTACATCCTCGCAGGCCAAGCGAGCACGTGGTCTTGCCTTCAGGAGTAATCACCAGGGAAGTGCCGTGAAGCTAAAACTCTATTCCCCTTCGCGTTTCTCGACTCTTGTTCCGAGGGCTTTGCCTCGTAGTTGTGATAACCAGACCAAGCTAGATCTATTCAAACCCACGTCCATAGCCGACTGGCCTTCTGCCTACTACATCTGCCTTCTGCCTACTCCGACCATAAAGACTTTAGTGATAGCTCTAAGAACATTTCTGTTAGTATTATTAAGAAAATAAATGTATTAAACTACCCCTATTGTTTTGGCTACCCAACTGTAGGAAATCTACCTAACTACATTAGGCAGGTTAGGAACTACTACTACCCACTTACTACTTGCGTGTCTGGCTTGCTAAACATACCAGCGCGACAGCGGTATCAGAATGCTTCTTCATCGTGGTATTGAATGTAGGGACAAACAGCTTGTTTTTTCTAAAAACTTTTCCTGTTTTAGCAAAAAAAGGATCAAGCTAAGCCCGCTGTGACCTGCGACGTGTGCAACGATCCCGGACACGTAGCCACTGTTTGCCCCAAGCGCTAGAAAAGGAAAGAAGACGCCACTGCCGAATCCTAGCAACAAGCAAGTGAACCTGTGCTCCCGGTCTGCTCGAGATATTTTACAGATAAGTGGTCTTCAGTTACCTTTTATATTTTATTCTGGTTCAGAATGTAGTCTGGCTAGAAAGAGTCATATTGAATTACTTAAAGGCGAAAAGCTTTATGAACAAGTGGTTTTAAAGAGTCACCATCATCAGCCTGTACCAAGTCCACTGCTGGACATAGGCCTCCCCTATAGAATGTCATGACGAACGGTCCTGAGCCGTCTCTATCCACCGACTTCCTGCGACGTTTATAGTATCTTCGGTCCACCGAGTGGAGGGCCTTCCTCTACCGTTGCCACTCGAGAACTTTTATAACCCAACAGTTATCAGTTCTTCGAGCTATATGACCTGCCCATTGCCACTTCAACTTGCTAGTTCTGAGAGCTGTGTCGGTGACTTTGGTTCTTCTGCGGATTTCCTCATTTCGTATTCTATCACTTAGTGAAACTCCTAGCATGGCTCTCTTCATGGCCCGCTGCGAGACTTTATGCTTGTATATACGACCAATAGTTAACGACCACGTCTCAGTGCCGTAAGTAATCACTAGCAATACGCACTGATTCATGACTTTCGTCGCGAGGCTCTGCGGTATCTGTGACGAGAAGATATGGCATAGTTTCCCAAACGCTACCCATCCGAGTTGGATTCGTCGGTTGACCTCTTTGTTGAAGTTGGACCCTCCTAGTTGAATCGTCTTACCCAAATAGACGTAGTGGTCAACAACTTCGACATTATCATTCCCAACGTGTACCGGCATAGGTGCTACATGGGCATTTGACATAATTTTTGTTTTCCCCATGTTCATTTTAAGACCCACCTGTTGGGAAACGGTATTTAAGTCTCCGAGCATTGTGTCAATGTCTTCCAGTGATTCTGCCATGATGATTATATCGGCATATCGAAGGTGAGTGATGTATTCGCCATTGATGTTGATGCCATATCCATTCCAGTTCAGAAGCTTGAAAACATCCTCCAATGCAGAGGTGAACAGTTTCACAATAACATCTCCCTGCTTCACCCTTTTCTACAATTGGATAGGATCCGTTCACTGGTCTTTCAGACTGATAAACATAGTGGTCCTGCTGTACAAACACTTTAACACTTCAATATACCGGTAGTCGATTTGGCATCGCTGTAAACACTGTAACACTGCCCAGGTCTCGACTGAATCAAATGCTTTCTCGTAGTCCACAAACGCTAGACATAGCGGCTGATCATACTCTTCAGTTTTTGTGTAATCTGCTGGAGCGTGTGGATGTGGTCTACGGTACTAAAGCCTTTTCGAAACCCGGCTTGCTCGGGAGGCTGGAAGTCGTCGAACCTACGTGCGAGACGACTAGAAACTACTCTCGAAACAGCTCAAAGGGTTTCAAAGGATGTTGGACACAAAAACATTATCTGCTCATTACAAGTAAAATGCCCGACCAGTATAAAAGGTTTTTCGTTCGAACTTATCACATATTGCCCGATGAAAAAGTTATTTTATTAGTTCGAGATATTCAGAGGCAGGCATTTTAGTTGGAATTAACCTTTCTCTCTAGGTGACTTTATTTGTGTTATAAGCGAAAAGTTAGACCGAGAATATAAATGCCCCTTTAAAGTTACTGCAGTTTCAGAAAAATTACCGGTATGAGTTGAGACACATTAATGGAACTAATAGTTTACAATTATTTTCACGAGCATTTACGTGAAGCACCTCGTGACCAATGGGAAATTTTCTGACAGCTAAAAGAAAGTAGTTCTAAATCCATTCATAGATGGCGCAGTCCAGATATAGTTGTCTAAATTTTGTCGGCCAGCCACCAACTGTCAGTGTCACTGTCTTCACTCACTCATGCTGTTCGTTGGTGAAGTAAACCGGACCAAGATGAGCAGGGATTATGGTGTGTATGGTGTGTATTAGACTTGAAAAACGAGCTTCGGAATCGCAACGTATTCTCTGTGGTGCTTTTGCAAAATCTTCAGAAGACACAACCATGTCTAGTTACTGCCATCTACCAGAATTTTAAGAACTATTTTTTCATTTTGATAGCCTCTGAAAACCTTCCATTAGCTTTAATTGAAATTTAAGAAAATTATAGTGATGATGATGGCGTGACGGCGCGCGTGAAATAATGATAGTTATGTTTTTTTTTCATGAAACTAGCCACGGAAACAATAGTAATAGAGATACCATTTCAGTAACTAGTTACCGTGTCTGTGAATAGTGTGTTGTGTTGACGATCTGTGTGGCGCGGCGGATGAGTGGCCGACTGAGATGCAAGAGGTTGCGGGTTCGATTCCCACTGCGGGACAAACGTTTTTTATAATCTGCAAATGTTTGTTCCTGGTCTGGGTGTTATGTGGTACCATGGTACTCGTAGTTCTTAATACCTACGACACAGGGAGTCCTAGTGTGGAATCAGAGCTACGTATGTGACTGTTGGTGTTATGTGACACTATGTCGGCTGATTCTCGTACCTTAACAGCCAACAGCTATAATGCTCAACGTACGTCAATAGACTCGCTCAACACAGAATCAAATAACATTGTCATAATAATAATAATTTTTGTTAGTAGTAGAACTTTTTGTGAAAGAGTTCATCCGGGGAGGTACTACCACTATTTCTGCCGCCAAGCAGTAGTGTTCGCATTGACGTTTTCGTTTTGAAGGGTACGGGTACCGGTAAAATTACAGGCACATGAGACTTTTCATCTTTATGTTTCAGGGTCGGCAGCGAGCGTGTGGTGCTTCTGGTGTTGCATGCGTCCATAGGCTGCGGTAGCTGCTTTCCGTCATGTGGGCCGTGTGCTTGTTTGCTTGCCAAGTAAAACAACAGCTCGGATACATCGAGAAAATAAAAAAATGTTATAGATCATTGATGGATTGGAACAGGAGTAATTTTGGTTTATAAGACTATTCAAAATGATCCTTGTGATTTCAGACTTTGACTTTGACTTTAACTTTGACTTTAGAAGGGCATAGCCGGACCAATTATAACAAAGTTAAAGGGGCTAAAAAAAATGTCCGGACTAGCAAATCCGGGCCAGTTCTGAGAACTGAAGGGATCCTGAAGGATCATTGATGATCGGACCAGGGAGCTAGTAAAGGATACGGGAACGTTGTTTAAGTTTTTAAAAACTAAATTTAAAATTACTTTAATAAAATTCGTAAATTAATTTAATTAAAAATGACACATGTGAGACAAAGCTTATTCTCTACATGAATGAATCAATCATCTTACTAACTTAAGGCACAAAGGCACAAGATGCGTGGGTGGTAAGCGATAAGCGTTCATCCGGCAGTTACTAGAATGCAATGCTTGCAGTCTCAAACATTCAATGTTGTTTCTAGCCTGCCAACTGAATGCATAACTCCTCCCTCATTAAGTGCGAAATTATCGGGTCTCGCGGAAGCTCTGATCCGGTCATTTCGCATCAACATGAAACGATATGCTAGAAAACCAATAATAACTAAGCTTAAAATTAAGTACAATAGTATAGTGCCTAAACTAACACTTTTCATATTTACGCCACTGATCTCATTTTCACCTTCACTGAATACACTTTCTTTTAGTTTTAGGAATCGTGAAAAATGTTTCATTTCCTCCAAATTTATATTCTTGATGTTAACAGTAGCCAATGAAGTCATATTTATTGATTTCAACTCCGGTAATGTTACTATTGGGGTTATTTTATACTGAACACTCTCTGCAAACGTTCTGCGATAACTCAATTTATACTCATTCAGGTAAATCTCGCAATCTTCTGTTGTTGTTACGATATAAGTACCCAAGAGCGACTCTCTGATGTTATCATGACTACATTTTTCCACCAACACTGTCGGTTTTCGTGTAAAAACGATCCAACTATCCAAACTGATTCTTTGCACCTTGGTATCTTCAATGTCAACAGCATATGGTACGCAAGAAGTTGGGTCTGCCTGGAACTCCAGAAGCTGCTCGGCACAGGTCAGTGATGGGAACTGAGCCACGTTGTCGTCGTTGCACAGGAAATTGTCATCCACGGCAATTTTCTCGCATGGCTTTGTAACCGGCAGGTATTTCGAATTTTTCACCAAAAGGTAAGGGAATTCAGGAAAAACTACTACTGTTTTGTTAATGGAATCTTTGTAAATGGGCAATGAATAAATTTTAAAATAGTTGTAAGTATTTTTATCTGTCAGTGGAACTTCCAATATGAACGTTATCTGGTTTTCCTTTACATAAGCCTTTACCTTAATAATTCTTTCTAATTTTAACAAATTACTCTCGTGAGCTTCATACACCAAATGATTTACTTGCTCTATAGATTTTAGTAGATGTATCAGTTCGGTAGAATTTATAATCGACTGATGCAGTACAGACACCTTACTGAATGCCAAAGCTGTCTCTATTTCATTTAACGTTATATAAATGGTCCTGAACATACTCATAAACATATCAAACATGCTTAAAGTATACGACAAATAAAGACAAGAGCTTTCTTTACCATTTTTATCTGCAATTAAATTTTCAATTGTTTTTAATCGTTTATCTAGAATTAGTGTGTTTTTGTGTGAGATTTCTGTACTGTTTATGAAACTATCTAACATTCTGGTGATCAAGGTAATCTTTTTATCATTTACCATTTCCTTGGAACCAATTCGCGAAATGAGAGCATCATATCGAATAGCGTCGTCGTTATCTAAGTTTCCTGAAACTACCTTAATTAATGACCCAAGGGGATTCAATAATCCTCTCTTATATCTACGCAAGGGAATCAACTGCCGAAATTTCACAACGGTTATGTTACGTATGTACTCTACTTGAGTCCTTATGCCCATAAATTCATTGACAAAGGGTTTATGCCTATTTACTAACTTAATAAATTCTTTAAACTTTAAAATATGGAATTCTAAATCATTACTAATACCACTTAAATCTAAAATCTTAACTATCAACCACTTATCTTCTTCCTTGAACGCTTGTCCTTCCTTAACAGGCAAAATTCCAGGATTGTTTTCAATCTTTTGCAAATGAAGGGCCTGGAATTGGGGAAGTAGGCTCACTACGACCAAGCACCACCTGTGGAGGACGTTTCACATTTTTAACAGCTACTTTAGTCTTTCTCTTGCCTATTTGCATTAAGGCTACATTTCGTTCTACTCTACCTTTCACCTTGGCTTTATTATATCGTGGTTTATCCTTGCTTTTCCTAGTGTTAATATCTTTAGTATACACAATGTCACCGGGTTCTAATTCTACAATATCCCCTGATCTTTTCTCTCTAATTTTTTGCTTCTTTTCCACAATTTTATCAGATATGTATTGATAAAGATATTTCGTCCGTTTAGCGTGATCATTCAGCAATTGTTGCATGTATGTCTTTTCAAATTCACCATCAAATAATCTATTTGAATCGGTGTGCCCAAATACTATCTCAAAAGGAGTTAATTCTGTTGTTGAATGGATCGTGTTGTTATAAGCCATTATAGAGTATGTCATAACTGAAGCAGCGTCAGTACACTTTTGATCATATTTTGCCAAACGATAAATTTCTATTAATGTTGAGTGAAAACGTTCAACAACACTTGTCGAATTTGGGTTATTAGGTGTACAAATATGTAACTGGATTTTGTACATATCAGCAAATTCTTTCATCAATTCATTTTTAAACTCTGATCCGGGATCACTACTTATTTTGTTAGGAACTCCATACATTGAAAAGTATTTTATCAATGCACGAACGACTTCCGGTGTCGATTTATTTTCAATTTCTATTGCCTGTCCTAATTTACTAAATGCATCCACTATAGTCAAATAATACCGGTTTTCAATCGAAAAGATATCAATAAAGATTTCTTGAAATGGTGCTGATTGTGTTTGAGTTAACTCTATTGTTGGTTTTATCGGCTTTCTATCATACTTCATCTTTTGACAAGCAACACACGAGTTAATTACAGCTGATGTCATTTCCTGCATTTTGTGCCAAAAATAATTTCTTTTTATCCTAACCATAGTTTCCTTTATCCCCCTATGACATGTTTTTCCTTCGTGATGTTTTAATACAATTGCTTTCTGTTCATTCTCATCTTCCACAAATATAACCCTTTCAGTGCATTCATAAAACTCTACCATACCTTTCTTGAACAATTTTATAATAACTCTGTTAAAATCTTTTCTGTGATGCTTATCTTCGAAATAGATAAAATATTTCGTTTTTGGTGTAATATATTCTTTTAAAAACTGTTTGATTAATTCTTCATTATTTAATGGTAAAAATACTTCCAAAACTTTTTGTTTTTCTCTTGATATATTTTTTACCAGTATTTCCTTTTTGAACCAAGTGAAAACTAAAATTTGGTTTGGTTTCGTGTCGACTGCCTCATTTAAGATAAGAATCCCTTTTGATTCTAGATCCGCAGCTGAATGGACGGTTCCTTCCGTGCTACTTGATAACGGCGGAAGAGGGTAAGAAGGCTCTAATTCTTCAATATTTCGAACCGTCTCTGCATCAGAGGCATCCGATAGTACTACAGTTTCTATAGGCTCATCCTCTTCAGTGTCTTTACTTAAGTCAATAATTTCACTAGTTATGTCCTGAATGTGTCTTTGAAGTCGTTGTTCTTTTTCATCTAAGTTAACCTTCATTGATTCGTCTGACGTATCGTCATCAATAGCGTTTACCTTAATACGCGATAAGGCGTCAGCGTTTGTATTTTGTTTACCCTTCTTATATTCGGTACGAAAATCGTATTCCTGTAAACGCAGTCGCCATCGTGTTAATTTACTATTTGGCTCTTTCAGGGAATCCAGCCAAGCCAGAGAACGATGGTCTGTATAAATAGTAAATTTGTTACCATATAAATAGGGCCTAAAGTGTTTGACGGCCCATATAACGGCTAAAAGCTCGCGCTCTATGGTGCTATAACGCATTTCGGTCTCGCTAAGGGTCCTACTCGCATATGCAATAGGCTGATCAGTACCTACAGTACCCTGTGATAACACAGCACCTAACGCAACGGCTGATGCATCTGTTGTGAGAATATAGGGCTTTGATGGGTCTGGATACTGAAGAAGGGGCGCGTGTGTGAGAAGTTCTTTACACTGATGGAAAGCGTCCATGTATTTTTGGTCTATTATGATCTTATTCCGCTTTTTAAGACAATTTGTTAATGGTTTTGTTATTTTAGCGAAGTCTTTGATAAAGCGTCTATAATAGCCGATGAGTCCAAGAAAACTCTTGATCTCGGTTACTGTTTTGGGCAGAGGATAGTTTAAAACTGCCTTTATCTTGTCATCATTAGGTTTGAGGCCTTGATCGGTAATAGTATGACCTAAGTAAAGTACCTCTTTCCGTAAAAACTCAGATTTATCGAGCTGTACTTTCAGATTCGCTTCTCTCAGCCTATCAAAGATGGATCTTAAATCTTTAACGTGTTCCTGCATGCTAGTACTATAAATAATAATGTCATCCATGTATACCAGACAATGTAGACCTTGGAGCCCTCTGAGGATATTGTCCATGGCTCGTTGGAAGGTCGCTGGTGCCGTTTGAAGCCCAAACGGCATTCTTAAAAACTCATAATGTCCTGCTTCTGTACTAAAAGCTGTCTTCTGTCGGTCAGTCTCATTAATTTCAATTTGATGATATCCGTTAGCTAAGTCAAGAGTCGTAAAGTATATACTTTTCCCTAATTTGTCAAATAAGTCCATAATATTAGGTAAGGGGTATTTATCATCTGTCGTAATTTCGTTAAGTCGTCTGTAGTCAATTACCATTCGGAATTTAATTTCACCTGAAGCGTCCATTTTTTTAGGTACAAGATGAACAGGTGCATTCCACGGCGAGTGAGATTCCTGAATTATGTTATTTTTTAATAACTTTTTAACTTGAGTTTTAATTTCTTGCGTTTGGACAGGAGGTTGTCTATATGGTTTTACATAGATTGGATCCTCATTTTTTGTCCGAATAATATGTTTTACCTGATTTGTGAAGCTTAAAGGAAGCTTGTCACTGTAAAAGATGTCCTTGTATTCTCTACATAATTCAGAAATACACTGTTGTTCTTCTTGATTCATGTGATCAAGCCTAAGTCTCGTCAAATTTTCCTGTAAAATGTCATCCACTTCCATGTCTTTCATCTCTACGTCATTGTAGCAATTTAAGTTTACTGTGTCGTTACGAAATTTATCTACTTTAAACGGGGCTGTAATAGTTAAGGTCATTTGTGTTTCTAATGTATTTTGGATAATGGTGGTAAAATATCCGTTTTCAACGCTAACAATAGCTGCTGGCATCCGGACGCCTTCGCAGAGTTGTTTGTAATTTATTATGGCGTCCCCTGAAAACAGGTCTGCGGGTAATTTTACTCGTTGTTCTGAGCGTGGAGCTAGCTTTATGACGTGATCTGTTATACTTTGTACAATCGGCAGGGTAGCTGTTTTGGTTCGAAGTCTGTGACTTTTTAGATCAATTACAGCTTCTAATTGTACCAATAAGTCATTTCCTATAAGTCCATCATATTGAGGGTCTACATCATAAACGTAGAATTTGTGAAATTCGTTGCTTTTGAAAGATGGCATCAACGGAATTTCAATAACCTCGTTATGGCTACTAGATGCGTGCGTGCTTATTACAGTGAACAGTTCACATAAGGCGAACTCACGGAAAAATTGGTGAGCCTTTTGCGGGCTAATAAAAGATCTCGTACTTCCCGTGTCTATCATAAATTTTCCGTCAATTTCTGGTAAATAAACATACGGTAGCTTTAATTTCATATTACAATTTATTTTTATCACTTCCGGTCCTTTATTGAGGCCAGAATGTGAAAATTTTCAATTTCCACTACATTCGCGGTTTCATTTGTCACCAAATTTTCCTGTTCGTTCTCAGCTATCACTTCCATTTGGGAGGTGATGTAATCCGTATTATCGTTTTCATCATAATAATATCCTTCTTGACTTTCATAATTTTCGTGACCGTAATTTTCACCTAATTCAAGCTCATTTAAGCGAAAACCCTGTGGTTGTTGTGTTGGGGTCTGCATTTGTGGCTTTAAAGGAGGTGCGGTCCTCATAGAAACATCTGTGTTGTATTTTAAATTGGGAGGCTTGTACCCGAATTGATTTTGGTTGAACTGAGGCCGATAGCCAAACTGTTGTGGTCTTGGGTTAAAATTTTGGGGTTGCGTAAACCTTTGCATTCCAAACTGTTGCGGCTGCATCAACTGTGGTCTATATCCAGTTGGAGCCTGTTGACCGAATTTGTTTACAAATGGTTGCCTATACTGACTGTTTCCCGGAATCCCGAAATTAAATCGAGGGGGTGTGTTAAAAGCTGGCCTAAAGCCACTGGGTTGGATGGGCATGCTCTGTGATGGTGGAGTGCCAAATTTCATTAATGCGCCTGCTGGTGGCTGAGGGCGAAGCATTTTACTTCTAAGGCTATATTGCTCATAAAAGTTGACATCCTCCAGCACAAACTCTAATGCTTTTTCAAGTGTTTGTGGCATTTTCATTCGCACTGATCTAATAAGATTTTCGGGCAAGTTATAAAGGAAACATTAAGTGCTAAATTTCCGTAAATGCTCACTTTACTTTTCCTAATGTCCACATCCGGTAATTGGTTCACCTTGGAAATCAGTACTGATTTAACTGACTGTATCCGATTACAGAACTCTACATAACTTTCCCCTTGTTTCAATTTTAAGGTTTCTAGTTCTATCGCTATACATTCTTCACTTCTAGGATCACCAAAATGTTGTATTAACAAGACCTTAAGTTGGTCCCAGCTTGAAATGTAATTTCGCTCACTAGCTAATGCGGCGGCCTCATCAGTCAACTTACTCGTAATTGCATGAAATACATAAATATCTTGCTCTGCACATCCGCGATATTTTTCAATTATATAATCACATTTCCGTAGAAATAAATTAAGATGACGTTTGTTGCCATTAAAATTTGGTATAATATTCATTATTTCTTTTGGTATCACCTTAACTGTCGTCATTTTATATACGTACCTATCTACTCTGTTACTTTAATAGTATTTTTATTTTAATAAACTAAAGACACAAACGATTTTAGTAAAATTTTGATCACTACGTAAACAAGAACTATTAACTACTACTAGAATTACTTGGCTATTTATAATTTAAACAAATAATACCAAAACTAACACTTACTTAAATTTTGATAAGCAATGTTTATTTAACTCTACTTACTCTACATTCACAATTTCCTACAGTAGGAAACCAGAAAACGTTATGATGGAAAAAGTTCGATTCCGAATATAACAAAACACAAAACATAAAACACGAAAGGTAGGAAAGGATGGCGAAAATTCTACTCACCAGCCAGTCACCAACATGCTCGATCGCTTCTTAGCACCTTCACAATTTATTTTGTTCGAACAGATCCGATTCGCGTCGGAAAATTCCCGAAAAATCACGGAAAACTACGCGGAAAACTCGGAAAATCTGCCCCGGCTGCGCCAGTAAAGGATACGGGAACGTTGTTTAAGTTTTTAAAAACTAAATTTAAAATTACTTTAATAAAATTCGTAAATTAATTTAATTAAAAATGACACATGTGAGACAAAGCTTATTCTCTACATGAATGAATCAATCATCTTACTAACTTAAGGCACAAAGGCACAAGATGCGTGGGTGGTAAGCGATAAGCGTCCATCCGGCAGTTACTAGAATGCAATGCTTGCAGTCTCAAACATTCAATGTTGTTTCTAGCCTGCCAACTGAATGCATAACTAGCTATTGATGAAGGGTCAAGTAACTTGACCGGACCTGAGCAATTACTAACCTGAAGGGTAAAATTGGTAAACTGACCGGTCCAGATGTTTTAATAAGATAATATGTCAGGATGTACGAACAGATGTAATCCTGTGAACCCTGCAAGACTACGCGTACGAGGATGTACGCACTTCAGCATGGCCGTGACGGCGCGTCGTCATCGTTCGGTTGTAAACACCACGTGCAACGCGCTGAACAAGCAACCAACCATACTTTCCTTTGTTCTCGCTCAGGTATAAAAGCGAGCGCGCGGCCGCAGTGGTCAGTTTTGCTTTGGCTTTGGCGCGGTGCACTTGTTGTCGTAGCGTTCTTGAAGTAATGAAATAAATTATGAAGTTCGACCCCTCTTTAATTGATGACGTCAGGACCTTTATCCGTCAGGTACATAAGTCTTTTTGCATGTTTACTGCTACGTAATTCGATACTGGTACAAAGCTGATCATTTTGTTTTCTATTTGCTGTGGGATAGGTAGAAGGCGGTATAGTTCAAAATTGTCTCTGCTCACTAAAGGTATTTTGATCTCAAATACGATAAACTTATTCGAAGCTCTTGCTTTTACAGTGAGGAGACTATACATCTTAGATAGATCGGAATGAAGGTTATTCAAGGGCAATTCCAGGTCGCTTGATAATAATCCTGTGATGATATTCATCTCGTTTCGTAACTGCTCAGGGGTAAGATGAAAGTTGAATTTTCCAGCGTATATGTTTGTTAGTGAATCGATGATCGTTTCTTGAATGTTCTGTAAATTCACTAGGATACCTTGAGCGATAACCGATGATAAAGTGAAGTCACATGAGTTTGATACTAGTTGTAAATCATCTTTCTGCGTGTTCAATGATTTTTCGAGATTATTTAGATGCTGATTAAAAACTTTTCGTTGTTTGTCTATAGACGCTTCCACTCTCTTAATTAAGTTGAATCCCCCTCGACGACTGTTGTCTGGTTTTTCCAAAGTAAAGATAAATGTTTCTCATTTCCTCTGATAGTCTCAATGTCTCGCTCGTACTGTTCTGCGAATTCTTGATCGAGTACGCCGAACAGTTTATTCGCTAGGAACCCGACACCATTGATAAGGCCGCGCGGTATCCGTGCGCGTGCGCTCCGTGTGAACTGCTTACCGAGTAAAATACTGTTGTAATGCTCGAGTTCATTAATCCCGTGCTGTAATTGAAGAAGTATTATGTCACATTATGCTATCTTTTTCGTATGTTGATCGTTGCAAATGCCGTCTAAATGATTTATGTATTTTCCAAGTAATTCTGTACTTTGCCAATACGGAGTCATGTCATAGTAAATGACTAGATTCCATTGATCTCGTTCTAATCGAATATTGGAAATTTGATAGAAGTAAATTCCTTGACTAATATTAAGGCTTGATATTTGATATTCACTATACACAGGCGTTGCCATCATAAATATAAACATAAATAGCATGAAGGCAAAGTTGTATAGACTTTGTTTCTTTGAGCTATTTTTTGTAGTCGAGGCATTTTTTTGTTTCTGTTGTAAGTGTAACTTACAGTCTTGCTTGACTGTCTTGCTTTCATTCACAGGTAACTTTGAGATCTTTGTTATTGGTCTCTTCAGCTCCCCATTCTTGGATTTTAGGGAAACTACACGCACGTAGTTGTCTTTTCCAGGATGCAATGCAGTGATTCTGCCAAGGGCCCACTTCCCAGAAGGCAGATTTGCGTCGTGAATGATGACGACATCATTGATATTTAGGTTTTCTTTTGGATGACGCCACTTGCTGCGCGCCGATAGTTGGCATAGATATTCAGATTGCCATTTCTTCCATACATCTTTGAATATTTTTTGAGTGAGTTGCCATCTTGTTCGCTGTTTCTATGATTGTTAAAGTGGGACCACTTGCCAAGAATTGTGCAGGGCTCAGATATTCCAGGTCATCTGGGTCTTCAGTTAGAGGGCATAGCGGTCTTGTATTTAAACACGCTTCTAACTGAGCTAGCAAAGTGACATATTCTTCGAAAGTTAACTTCTGTTCGCCGATGACTCTCTTTAGATGATATTTGAGGCTCTTCACTGCAGCCTCCCAGAGCCCCCCAGCGATCGGCCAAGATGGACTGTTGTAGTGCCACAGAATTTTCATGTCTGAGATAGTTGTGTAGAAGTTGTCATCCAAAGTTGCTTGGAGATCTAAATATTCTCTGTTGAGAATCTTGTTTGCGCCTACGAAGTTGGTCCCATTATCACTGTAGATGTGACTGGTGTAACTTCCGCCCCCTGTCAATCGAACCCCCCCTCTCTATACTTTTTTAACCCTACCCCGACACCTACTTGAAACTCTTAACTGAACTCCTATTGCGGCGTGTTGGAGTTAGGCCCCTTTAACAGCTCGCAGATAGGGAGAATCAGGGTGTGGGTAATAAAAGCTAGTTTCTTAGTAACCAACTTTTACTGTCCATAACAAATCCACAGCCTGCACATTTTGCATTCCTAGAGTTAGGTATCACACGCGTCACTGGCCTGAACACTCTTCAGAACAGCAGCTCCTGGTATAGGCTCCAGGTCCAGGTAGATTAAGGTAGGTCGCGGCCTCAGTATGGTAGGTACTTCTCAAGGTATTGGAGGGGCTTCCGTCCAGTAACGGCACCGTGGTCTGCAGAGACGGTGGCTGGTCCAGAGCCGAGGAGTCTTCCAAAGGAATACTCTCGTAGTAGCAAGAATCCTGGAATCGAAGAGAAGCCTTAGGGTTTGTCCAGAAAGTGCTGTCTGTCCCACGCAGCGCAAAGAGGGTTCTCGAAGCTTCAGTCCAAGCTCAGTAACGGCGTGAGTGGAAAGTTTTGGATCGCCAGTTAGCTTTCGAGGGTCAGACAGCTTTACAAAGAAGTTAGAAAATGCTAAGTGTGGTGATAGGCAACAGTAAACAATAGAAACTCACCCTAGAGGGATTCCGAGTGCAGTTAGATAGATTTAAATAATAGCAGCGGTAGGTACGTCCTTTCGTCAGGGCTAGTAAGGTTCTGTGAGAGGATCTGCCTCGGGCCTCCACCCTCGGGAGCCACAGAATAAAACGTAGTACTCGTACAGGACACAGAATAATGCATAGGTCGAGCGCTAGCAAGGCTACGTGTCCTAATCCCGAGCGCACCGTAGGTAAGTAGGTACCTCGTATCTACTTAATTTCATTATAAAAAATCTTTATTAGTATGTAATTAATCTATCTTAGTAAGTATCTATGTAATTTTAGTTTTAATTTTATTTAAAGTTCAATTTAAAGCTATTTATCTATTTTATTAATCTATAAAAACGTACAACGCCACAGTACCCCGCCAAAAAACGTAGGATTTTTCCTATGAAGAAATCCGACTCACTTACCTAAAGTTCAATAGTACTATTCTCCATTCACATAACCATTCATACTTCATCTCTCATACTTCCTTAGAACATTTTGTCTGTAGTCACTTTAGATGTGCCCAAGACCCTAACACTCTGAGTATACTTGTGTGACAGAACATGTATACTCGGAACAGCACTAGATGGAGTTCCTTATTTAGAATAACAAAAAACTCACTTTAGGTAGGTAGAATAATTAGTATAGGTACTAGAATAGTGAATTGATGTAGGTATGTGAAAATACTCAAGAGTATAGATATAACATAGATATAAGTAGAATAAGCTAAGGATAATTTGTTTTTAATTTTTATTATGTATATTATATATATAGGTGACCTACTTAGATAGATTTTATTCTTTGTAGCTGATTAGTTTAAAATCTTTTACGTGCCATAAACCAAGATTATGACCGTTCATGTCACTTAGTTCGTAAACCAGAGGAGATTTTTTAGAAATTATCCTACATTTTAAATATTTAGGTGCTAATTTTTTGTTGTAATATTTTGCTTTATCACTTAAATTGAATGTTTTCTTCCATATTATGTCACCTACGTTGAATTCTATAGGTTTTTTACGTAAATTATAGGAATTACTATTTCTACTGTGTGCTTGCAAAAGAGATAACTGTAATTTGTTAAATATAGTAGAAAGAATACCTAAATTTTCAGCATACTGTTCACGTGGTTGAAAAATTAAGGTTTCAACTTCACCAGAATCATTATTAATGTAGTGTGAACCACAAGTGACTAGTTCTCGGCCATAAACCAAAAATGACGGTGTGTAGCCTGTCACTTCATTCACTGAATTGTTTATTGCAAACTGTATTTTAGGTATCAACGTATCCCAAATGCGTTGATCATTAGTAATGAATGTAGAAACTGCTGTCATGATAGTCTTATTATATCTTTCTACAGTGTTTACATGGGGAGTGTATTTAGGAGTATAGTGTAAGTGAGGAATGTTATATTTAGAGAGCATTTGCTTTAACGTGACACTTACAAACTGTTTACCATTGTCCATAATTACGGTTGACGGTATTCCGTGAACTAAGAAAACGTTTTCTTCTAGAATTTTAGTGACTATTTCCGCGGTAGCACGTTTTATAGGAAACAATAGGCAGTATTTACTAAAGATACACGTCACAACTAGTAAGAAAGCATTCAGTTTTCTAGACACAGGTAATGGTCCGACTAAGTCGATACTTAGTACCTGAAATGGTCTAGCGCAACATTTAGGTCTACCCATTTCCCCCAGAGTAGCATGGTTTTGGTGTTTATGGGCAATGCATGTGTCACAAGTACTTAGTACTCTAACTACGTCAGCATGCATCCCAGGCCAATAGTATTTCAAGATTAGGCGCTTATACGTCTTGAAAATACCGAGATGACCTGCCATAGGTTCAGCATGATTTTCCAAGATAATCGACTCCCTAACTTCACTAGGTACAACCTCCTTCCATTCAAACTCTGTAATTAGAGAACATTTCCCTTTCATAAAACGGTACAGTTTATCATTTTTAATAGTGTAATTCGGAAATGAAGTTGCAGAATTCTGACAGCCGTGGAAAATATTCAAATACCATTCGTCCCTAGTGTTTGTAGTATTAAGAGAAGTATCAATAGCCGAAACCGGACATGCACGCGATAACGCGTCTGGTATTATATTATCAACGCCACGACGGTGTTTGATCTCAAAGTTAAAAGACGACAGTCGCACACCCCAGCGAGCGAGACGACCAGTAGGGTTGTTTAGATTAAGGAACCATTTCAGAGCAGAGTGATCCGTATAAACGATGAATTTACGACCATTATCTAAGTAGCACCTCCAGTGTTCAATAGCTACGAGAACTGCGAGTGCCTCTCTTTCGGTGATGCTGTAGTTACGTTCTTGAGCTGAAAGAGACTTGCTCATGTAAGCTATAGGGTGTTCTACTCCATCAATAGTTTGCGTTAGTAAACCACCTACACCGTAGTCACTGGCGTCTGTGTGTACCTCGAATGGTAACGCAAAATTAGGGCATGATAGGATAGGAGCCGAGATAAGACATTCCTTTAGTTTGCAGAATGCTTCATCCGCTTCTTTTGACCAATCAAAAGGTTTAGACTTTTTACTAGTCGAAGTCAAACTATTTAGTGGACCAGCTATAGCACTAAATTTTGGTACAAATCTTCTGTACCAAGAAGCAGTTCCGAGAAATCTCTTTACCTCCTTTTTATTTGTAGGTACAGGAAAATTTAAGATAGCCTCAACTTTTCCGGGGTCAACGTGTAAGCCTTTAGAGTTCACGACATAACCAAGGTATTTTAGCTCGTTTCTAAAGAATAGGGATTTCTCGAAATTTATAGATAAATTTGCCATCCTTAGTTTTTTCTGAACTTTTAGAAGAAGTGCAATGTGTGTCTCAAAGTCAGCAGTTACCACGATTACGTCATCAACAAAAACAAAAACAGAGTTTTCGAATTCTGGGCCATAAAATAAAAGATCCATCAGTCTTTGTTGTGTAGCTGGCCCATTGGTTAGGCCAAAAGGTACGGTAACAAAACGATATGTACCCCGATTAGGTATATAGAATGCAGTTTTGTCTCGATCTTGTGCGGCAATTGGTAGCTGCCAGTAAGCACGAGAGAGATCAATACTAGATAGGTATCTAGCGTTCTTTAAATTGTTTAGAATTTCAGAGACATAGGGTAATTTATATGCATCCTTTTTTGTTACCGCGTTCAGCTTACGGCTATCTAGACAAAATCGTAATGAGCCATCTTTTTTAGGGGTAAGCAAAACTGGGGAAGACCACGGGCTTTCGCAGGGTTCAACTACACCTAACCGAAGCATGTCATCGAGTTCGTTACTTAAAATGCGTTGTTTTTCAGGAGAGAGTCGGTAATATCGCTGCCTAATAGGTACGGTGTCGCCTGTGTCAATACAGTGATCTACTAGATGTGTACGACCTAGCCCGCGTTTTTCAGTAGAAATGTCTATGAACTGTTCAAAAATATTATCAGCTGTTACGCGTTGAACGTTAGTGAGTTCATCGTACGATTGTAGCATTCTAGGAGAATTGTTAAGATCAGCGATATTGCATACTGCATTATTGTTAGTTAAAGATATTGAATTTAGAAATTTCGGGCATAGCTCGAACTTACGCCAAAAATCAACGCCGAGAATTAATGAAGACGTTATTTCTGGTATGACGTAGGCTTTTAGAACATGGAAGTTATTTTCAAAAGTCGTAGGTAAATTAATATAGCTTTGAGTAGTCACTTGTTGACCACCGGCTGTTATAAAAGATTTAGGGTTCATATCATTTACTAAGGAAAGTCCAGTAGAGAGTAAATGTAGATGTGAATTATCTCCTAGTATTGTTACTGACGAGCCGGAGTCAAGTAATCCGCAAATAGGAAGATTACCTACTTTTATAGTTACGTAGGGACGTACGTCGTTATCAGGTTGTCGATTAAAGATTGATGCAATGGAATAGCTTGAAGAAAATACTTTAATAAACTTTAGCCACTCATTCCATTCAGCTTCGCTAGTTTTAGATAAGTTTTTGTTAGTGCTAGTATTCACAATGCAACAATCTGAGCTTATTAGTTTTTTGGATTGGACTTTTCTTTTGGATTGCAGGTCGTGCAATCTGGGTATTTTACATCTTTCCTCCCACACTTAAAGCACACAAGAAAACGTTCCCGGTTGCACTGTCGTAGGTTATGCGAACTATTACGACATTTAGGACAATAGCGCTTATTATTCTCTTCATAGATCGGATTCGGGCTTATCGATGCTACCTTCGCACCCGCAGAATTAGACTGACCCGAAGTCTGCAGATTAGTAGGTTTATTATAGTTATATTTACCGTAAGACTGGTAAGAAGTCATAGGGTTTTTGTTAAAGTTATAGTTTTGTCTGTAGTGTTTGTAGTTAGACGTATCTTGAGGTTTAGAGAATGCTAGATCAGGAGCTAGTGTTTCAGTGGTGACCCTAGGTGGTTCACGAAATTGGGCAGACAAAGCTTGGATTTTTTCATAGTTTCGGCATAGAAAACGAAGAGTATCGATCGTATCTACATCACTACCATATGACACTAGGGTATTCGCATAGCACGGCCTAATATTGTGTAGTATTATTTCAAGTTTTTCAGACTCTGTTATAGCTTTAGACAGTCTAGAAAATAACTCAGACATTATTGCAAGATAGATAACAATATTTTCTGATTCGCCCTGAGTGCGGTTACGAATCTCAGCGAGTAGTCTGTAATCGTAATCGAATTGGCTGAAATCAGCTATCAAACGTCTAGTCAAGTCCTCCCAACAATGAACTTCATCTCTTACACTTCGATACCAGTGCAAGGCTTGGTCAGTGAAGATCTCGGTTGCGTAAGTTAAAAGCTTAGTATGTGAGATATTTCGAGACGTGCAGAATTCACTTACTTTTTGTATAAACACATGCACACAAGTCCTACCATTGAACTTTAGTTTTTGCAAGTCAGAAATGTGATTACGTTGTTCGCAACCAGACGCATTAGGCACAGGAACAGAGGCACTACCACTACCTAGTAGTAACTGCGTAGTTGGCAGATTACTTGGCGTTAGTAAGCTTACAGGCGCGCACTTTGATAGTAACTCAAGTACACCATTAAATTCTTTTAGCAATTTCGAATATTTATCTTCAATTGTAGATTTGTCCATCCGATTTAGTCGGTGGTAAATATGATTAGCAAGAGCTTTAGTACGGTCAAATAAGTTAGTTTCATATTTGTCTTGAAGAGACCTACCCCGTATCACTAGCTCTTTAACGGACGTAGATACACCTTCTAGATCATCCTCTGCATCAATTCCTGACTCCTGTACATCTTCCGTAGGAAATAGCGCACATAGCTTATTTATTTGCCTTCTCAGTTCTAGAACAGTCGAAGCAGGTTCTCCGCCTCTAATTAAGACTTCGTATGCAAGTTCGTTTTTATTTAGCAGTAGAAATTTTATAGGATGAGTTTCCATTGTGTCTGTTTTACATACGGTAGGTATTTAGGTACTTAGAAGCACTGAAGTTAATTACTTAGCTGTCTTTACAGTAAGGGACAATCTAACCACGAATAGGTGATCAATTTAAGTATAAATAGGTACAACAGAGATTTAAATTAAATAGTTTAGGTAAGCTGCGAACCGTTACGTAGGTAATGTTACAATTAAATTATAGATTTAGCAAAAGTTAGGTACAACCAGTAGGTAAGTTACAAAATATTATTTAGGTAGATATTCTGAATTAATTTATAATAAAAGATTTTAAAGTTAAGTAGCAATAATACGTAACAGCTTACATTAGCTAGATCCACCGCGTGGCATTTATAGGTTATGTACGTACCGGTTCGCTGCGTAGTAAGTCACCGCTTCGTTCACAGGTTCTAGAAAGTTCGACCGCTAACTGTATGGGATTTAGACTATGGATTTAAAATACAAAATGCTTGGCTGTGTAATTACCACGTTAAATAGGCGCCACTGCGGCGTGTTGGAGTTAGGCCCCTTTAACAGCTCGCAGATAGGGAGAATCAGGGTGTGGGTAATAAAAGCTAGTTTCTTAGTAACCAACTTTTACTGTCCATAACAAATCCACAGCCTGCACATTTTGCATTCCTAGAGTTAGGTATCACACGCGTCACTGGCCTGAACACTCTTCAGAACAGCAGCTCCTGGTATAGGCTCCAGGTCCAGGTAGATTAAGGTAGGTCGCGGCCTCAGTATGGTAGGTACTTCTCAAGGTATTGGAGGGGCTTCCGTCCAGTAACGGCACCGTGGTCTGCAGAGACGGTGGCTGGTCCAGAGCCGAGGAGTCTTCCAAAGGAATACTCTCGTAGTAGCAAGAATCCTGGAATCGAAGAGAAGCCTTAGGGTTTGTCCAGAAAGTGCTGTCTGTCCCACGCAGCGCAAAGAGGGTTCTCGAAGCTTCAGTCCAAGCTCAGTAACGGCGTGAGTGGAAAGTTTTGGATCGCCAGTTAGCTTTCGAGGGTCAGACAGCTTTACAAAGAAGTTAGAAAATGCTAAGTGTGGTGATAGGCAACAGTAAACAATAGAAACTCACCCTAGAGGGATTCCGAGTGCAGTTAGATAGATTTAAATAATAGCAGCGGTAGGTACGTCCTTTCGTCAGGGCTAGTAAGGTTCTGTGAGAGGATCTGCCTCGGGCCTCCACCCTCGGGAGCCACAGAATAAAACTTAGTACTCGTACAGGACACAGAATAATGCATAGGTCGAGCGCTAGCAAGGCTACGTGTCCTAATCCCGAGCGCACCGTAGGTAAGTAGGTACCTCGTATCTACTTAATTTCATTATAAAAAATCTTTATTAGTATGTAATTAATCTATCTTAGTAAGTATCTATGTAATTTTAGTTTTAATTTTATTAAAAGTTCAATTTAAAGCTATTTATCTATTTTATTAATCTATAAAAACGTACAACGCCACACTATATTTAACTCAATCCCAAATTTACTGTTAGCTCTGAACTATTGCGTACTTACTTTACTACTTCGTATTTATATTATCATAGTAGGTAATGCATGGATCTTTGAAGTGTGTTATGCTTTACTAGATATGGGTTTTCTGATAATAAGTTTGGCCAAGGTGATCGTCTAGTTTTAGTGGTAGGACCGAAAGTTGTGTGATCGCAGTAATCCAAGTTCTTTTAAGTTATTAAGTCGAGTCCTACACTACCTATTTTAGTTTTAACTAAATTTCCCTAATACATAAATAGTACTAAATTGGAGGGTTATTAACAAAAATGAAAAAGTAATAATAAGATAAAAGGGTTATACCTAATAAAGTTATAAACTAATATATTACTGTTCAATGTTCTTGAATAATATAAATTAAACAAAGAATATTAAAGAATAAACTTTAAGATCGAAAACTTCCCAAGACTAGAATTTTAAAATCCTTAATTTATATTAAGCACGGTAGTAGAAGCTAGGACATTTATAAATGGTTATTCTATAATTTCCTATTACATCCACTAAAATTCTATATTTAGGAATCTTTTATTTCCTATAACCTAAATGGATATGTTTATTAGTTGTTCACATTGAATAAACTGAAGTGTTAAATTTAGTTGAATTTCATAAGGTAAAAATATCATTTTAATAATTAAACTTTCTAAAAGTTTACTAAATTATATAAAATACTATATCAAGGGATTGAAAAATCATTTTAAAGAAACCAATTTGAAAAGCAAAAGACTATGCTTTTCAAATCGATGTCTGTTTAGTTCTTTATAGGGATAAACAAAGGGCCGCATAATTACATTTATGCAGAATGTTTAAATCCGCATAAATAAATTTATGCGGGACAGTACAGCCTCCTCCCCACTACTGTCTTTCCAAACCAACGCCAAATATAAATATATTTAATAGCGGAAAAGGAACAAATATTTAATAGATTAGAAAACTGCAAAAGATATTACCTTTAAAATTAAGGGATGATATTTTCAATTCCTTTTTTATTTAGGTAAAATATTTATATTTCAATATATTCATAAATTGAATATTATCTATATTTTCAAACTTGCGATAATAATGTTTACCTTATGAATTCCAACCAAAATTAAACTATATTGGTTTATAATACGAATAAGCTTATTTATCTATAAGCTATAGGTTTTATTGTATAAATATTTCTGGGAATTCTATTGATTCCTAATAGGTATAACTGTTTACTTTAAAATGAATGTTTAAACTAGAAACTCTATCTAAGAACATTATAGGAATGTAAATAATATATATGTATTTAAATATACTTATTAATTGAATAAAATCTTATCTTGTAACTTTCTAATTAAGTTTTAACTCTATTGGTTCATAATTCGAATAAGTTCATTTATCTATAAACTATAAGTTTCAACTTTGTTTTTAAAGTTTTTAGGAATTCTATTGATTCTGAATAGATATAACTATTTACTCATTAGATGAATGTTCAACCTAAGAGTTCACGATTAAATAGATATATCTTGATTAAATAGGTATGTCTATTTATAAGACAGAAGTTTCCGTTGAATTTCCTCCAAGAACACTAAGAGTTCACTATTTTATTTTATTTTATTTTATTTTACAAATTTTGGGAAAACTTACAGCTAGTACACATACGAATTATAAACTAAAATACATGAAGAACTACCTACATGTATCTAGAGGGCCATTTAAAAGTTTCCACATATAGGTCACAAACGAGTTAACATAAAAACAGTAATCGTAGACGACGAAAAGAGAAAAAAAAGAAGATACAAAAAACAAAATGAAATTAAATGATAAATACGAAGTTAAGTTACCTAATATAAGAAAAAATTGTCACTGAGTAAGCGCTTAAGCCTACTAGTTGGGGTATTGAATAAATCAACATCAACATCTGCCTTGACCAAAGTATTGAACGATGTGCATGCCCTAATCATGAACGCGTTTTGCCTGTAGTTTGTCCTTGCTATTGGAACATGAAGGACATTAGGTCTTCTTAATATAGCCGTGTTAGTGCGTAGTCCTAGTTTCTCTAGCAGCTACGGACAGTCAACTGTGCCATTTGCAATGCCTAAGAGATACGATAAATCAGCTATTTCCCTGCGTTTGTGAAGAGGAAGAAAATGAAATTTGCGACATCTGGCCATATAATCTGGTAAATATATTCGAGCTCGAAACTGTAGATAGCGTAAGAACCTCTTTTGGATGCGTTCCAACCGTGAAGAATAAACGTCATAGTAGGGGTTCCATACCTGTGAGGCATACTCCAACTGACTGCGCACGTAAGCACAATACAGGATTTTAAAGGTTTTGACACGTGAAAATTCAGATGACATTCTTAAAACAAAACCAAGCGCTCGGGATGCCTTATTAACTATGTTGTTAACATGCTCGTCAAATAATAGTTTACTATCAAAAGTAACACCTAAATCTTTAATTGAGTCAACTCTTGTTAGAAGTGAATTATGCAAAGTGTAGTCGAATTTAAGAGGTATTGGTTTACGAGTGAAAGAGTAAACATAGCACTTGGATACATTTAGATCTAGTTTATTAAGTATGCAATAGTTCTGAAATCTATTAAGGTCATCCTGTAGGTAAAGTGCGTTATCGATATTTTCTATTTGATAAAGAATTTTCATGTCATCTGCATAGAGAAGGATTTTGGAATAAACAAAGCAAGAGGAGATATCATTAACAAATATTGAAAAAAGCAAAGGTCCCAGTATGGACCCTTGAGGGACCCCTGAAGGGATACTCATGGGTGAAGAAGTATACCCACTTAGAACCACAGTCTGACACCGGTTACGTACGTATGATGAGAACCATCTATAAAGATCACCCCTGATACCTACTCGTTGAAGCTTGCCTAAAAGAACCAAGTGGTCAATGCGATCAAAACATTTACTGTAATCGGTATAAATTACGTCCACTTGAGATGGTTCAGACATGAAGCGCGTTTGAAACTCAGAACAGAGCAAGAGATTAGAAGCGGTAGACCTGCCCCTCAAGAACCCATGCTGTTGTGTCGCGAGATCATGCTTGAGTGCGCAGTACAGTTGGGAATAGACAATTTTTTCGAGAACCTTGGCAAACAAGCATAATTTAGAAATCGGTCTATAGTTTACGATTTTATTCTTAGGCCCTTTTTTATGTATAGGAGTAATAAAAGCAGCCTTCCAAATGTTAGGTACAATGCCTTCAGATAAAGAGCGACGGTAAAGAAGACAGAGAGGTAGGACAAGACTTCTGGCACACTTTATTATTAGAATAGGAGGGATATTGTCAGGCCCAGCTGATTTGTTTATGTCAAGAGATTTCAATAATTTAAGGACTTCCTCCTAAAGCACTTCGACCATACCAATATCAACTGAAGTCGTACAGCATTGAGGGCTTACCGTGTCATATTGTACGTCAGTCGGTGTATCGCTAAGAAAAGTGGAATGGAAATACTCACCAAACATGCTAGATATCTCATCACCACGATCAGAAGAACGGCCACCAAACTCCATCACTGACGGATATGCGTTTGACTGATTTTTGCTCTTTACATACGACCAAAAAGCCCGGGGATTTTCCTTAATACTATTTTCAATCTTTTTTATGTAAACATTGTACATGTCATTTTCCATAGTCCGTGCTCTTTCCCTCAAAATTATAAAAGAGTTTCGATCATACGGATTGCCATATATTTTAAATTTTTTATGAAACTTAGCCTTTTCTTTGAGTAGTTTTATTAGGGGCCGCTTATACCATAATGGATACTTTCGGGATGCAGTAACAGTTTTCGCTGTAACAAAAGTGTTACGCAGATTATAAATAGTGTTATACAGAAAAGAGACAGCGTCCTCCATAGTCCTACTATTAAACTCCGAGAGCCAGTCGACAGCATCAAGTTCGGTACAAATGGATTGAAAGTCTCCTTCCTGATAAGCAAATTTAGTGTACGAGAGCGGTTTGATGGTATGGAGCTGAACGAAATCTACAGAAACTACAACAGATCGGTGGTGGGTGTCTTCAGGCACTAAGGGAAATGCCATCATCACTAGTGGCCCACAAAATAAAAGGCATGTTGAAATCTCCTAATACAACCACCTTATCGAGTGAATTATCCAAACATACCTTTGTCAAGTTATCGGCGAAATTTGATAATTGCAATTCCATTGAGTTACCTAAGTTTTGATTGCATATATAAACAACACACAGATGCATCTTGTAGGTAGATCTAGGATTACGAGTATGAATTGTCAAGGTAACCCACAAATCCTCAGCTGAGGATGACCAATCGCTCCGAACCTCGGCCGCGAGTTCACGACGAATAGCTATTAAAATCCCACCCCCCTTTAACTGGTCCAACTCGCCATAGTTTCGGTCGCGCCTCCAGACAATATAACGATCATCAAATAATTCATTATTATTGATGCTATCATTAAGCCATGTTTCAGTTAAACAGATAATATCGTACGAGCATAAACATAAATTTCTATAAAAGATCCCTGTCTTTGTGCGTAGACCACGTACGTTTTGGTAATAAACACTAAACGGCATCATTGTTAACAACAAAAAATATTAGCATGAGAATAGGCATAGAAAATTAAATAGGTATGTCTTGATTAAATAGGTATGTCTATTTATAAGACAGAAGTTTCCGTTTATAACGTGAAGGTAATTTATTCATTTAAGAATAATGTTTAACCTATGAAATTCATCTTAAAACATTATAGGTGTGTAACTATACAGGCTTGTCTACTTTTAAGACAGTAATCTCAATTGATTGCTTGAAATTAACTTAGAACTTAAATAGCTAATAATAGGTAAGATTATAACTACCCGTCTCTTAAGGGTTTTAAAACTAAATTGACCTGCAGACTCTTAATGAATTTTTTGTATGAATAGGACTAAGCTCTTTTAGACTCTATGACCTATTTTAGAACCAGTAGCACCATGTTTTGATGAAGGTAAATGTTTATTTATATAGATATGGCCATGGTTTGATTTCGTTCTGCGAGCTTAATTGTTTTGACTTGAAGAACTACCAGTGGTAAGTACTAAAATAATTGACCTTGAATATAGGTGAGCATAGAAAAGGACTGACAGTATTTTGAAAAATCAGATCAGATACACCAAGATCATCCTTCTATTTTAGATAGGATTCTCTTAACTAGATATCAAAACTGAGTACCTATCTTTGCTACAATTTTGATACTAAATTATATTAAATTTTGAAGATAATATTGATTTATTTGACTTCAAGGTAACAATCCAAAATCACAACTTAAGCGAGTAAATATTAAATAAATCTAACTTGATAATTTAAAAATAAGATAATTCGATCAAAGAAACTTCTGAATTAAATTCAAAATTCAAAACATCTCTTTTTTTGAAAAACTTAAGATAGTAGGTATCAGTGTTTGATAAACTCGTTTAGGGACATCAAGGTCCTCCCTCTATTCTAGTCAGGATTCTCTTTGCACGGCTTTGCTTGGCATGTGTATAAACGAGGATATCAAAATTGAGTTCTCTTTCTCCTCAATCGATACCACTATGTAAATAATTTTTTGTAAAAAGGTTGGATTTTAGATTTATTCAAAGAATAAGATTCATAATAAATAATAGACTGTAATTCGAATACGCCTGTCAGAAATAAACCCTAACTAATGGTTATTTCAAAGTGTAAGTCAGATTAAAATACTCGACAATAATAATAACTGGGCTATTACGAATAAATTCAAATGTTTTAGGAGTAAAATGTGATCAATAATTTCAGTAGACACCTGTAAAGTCAATTAAATTTTGTTTGAAGAATACACATGAGGTTTAATAAATCAGAATTAAAATCATACGTAAGAGGTAGATAGTACACAAAAATGATCAGTAGTACCTGTAAAGTCACGTAATAAAATGAAAGAACACAAGAATGGAGTATTCAGATAAAATTTGTCACACAGATGAAAGACAATCAAACAAGCAGTACGTATCAAGGTCGATAGACTCCAATAAAAATATAGAAAGAAACACAGGATGAGTTTTTTATAATTGTTTAATTTTTAATATTTTAACCAGGCGCCTAATGATCTAAAGACCAACAGGTTAAGGTTATACTAATGCATGCATTCCTTAATACTAAAGACTACGGGATCGATGGGAAAGGTAATGTCCTTCAAATGTCTTTCGATCCGGCTAACCAGACCGACCAACACTTGATGGGATGGATGGGAAAGGTAATGTCCTTCAAATGTCTATCGATCCGTTATCCAGACCGACCAACACTTGATGGGATGGATGGGAAAGGTAATGTCCTTCAAATGTCTATCGATCCGTTATCCAGACCGACCAACACTTGATGGAATGGATGGGAAAGGTAATGTCCTTCAAATGTCTATCGATCCGTTATCCAGACCGACCAACACTTGATGGAATGGATGGGAAAGGTAATGTCCTTCAAATGTCTATCGATCCGTTATCCAGACCGACCAACACTTGATGGAATGGATGGGAAAGGTAAAGTCCTTCAAATATCTATCGATCCGTTATCCAGATCGACCAACACTTGATGGAATGGATGGGAAAGGTAAAGTCCTTCAAATGTCTATCGATCCGTTATCCAGACCGACCAACACTTGATGGAATGGATGGGAAAGGTAAAGTCCTTCAAATGTCTATCGATCCGTTATCCAGACCGACCAACACTTGATGGAATGGATGGAAAAGGTAATGTCCTTCAAATGTCTATCGATCCGTTATCCGGACCGACCAACACTTGATGGAATGGATGGGAAAGGTAAAATCCTTCAAATGTCTATCGATCCGTTATCCAGACCGACCAACACTTGATGAGTCACTAGAATTGTGAACTGAGCACGACTTCACTGCTATTCCCACGGATAAAGAAAGAACTCATATCTCTGTAGGCAAATAGTTGTTCAAATCTAAACTGAAATTCCATGGAATCATTTCACTTCGTCACTGTAGGTAGGTTTAGGTGCTCAGCCGGTCTATGTTCTCCGAAATATCCGAAGTCCAACCAAAATAAAATATTCCTGTTTATTTGGTGGCAGACAACACCTCGGAGTAACATATACCTGCCGCTTTCGATTTAAATTTATTCGGAGGCCTTTGGCTAATAACGAATTGTTATTCCATAGTAGCCAAAGGGTCCACACTTCACGATATGATTCCATAGATACACACAATGTAAGTAGATAATTATTAATTCTAGAACTCACATCTGTACTCGTCCACGTTCCGCGTTCAAAAAGCCCCGAACATTCGCTGCTTCGCCTTTTATTATGCCAATACCCTTCCCCCCTAGTACGTCTCCGTAACTCCGCTCGTCATCACCCCCGCTTTCACCGCCTCGTTCCCTAATCTCTCTTTGCCTGACTTGTGCATTTGTTGGTGTTTGTCTACCCACATAAACTTTTTTTTTTTGACGTGACAACGTCTTATAATTCGATAGAGCCGGCTGCACGCACGAAAAAACATGACTCATGCGGCGTTACCTCGCTCTGAGGCGTTCAATGTAAGGCTTGAAGTGCAAGCGAGAGCGCGGAACGAGCGACAAAGAAGCACAATCGGACGTTGTCACGTTCAACTATCGTCAGTAACCAATTTTTCCTGATGTCTTTGCGGCAATTAGAGTAAATAAGTACTATTTTGCGTTGACAAAGATTAATTAAATTCTGCTAATCTGACCCTAATGGATCTTATTTTATTCATAAATACGTAAATAAATCGCATAGCCATCTCGATGGCTTCTATTACGTTATCTTCCCTAAAGCTGAGTGATAAAAGGAAACAGATTTATATCTTGATTAACATGTTTTGTACCTACTAGCTGTTGACGATCTTCGTGACACGGTGGAGAAAATATTCGATCGAGACGCGAAAGGTAGCAGGTTCGACTCCCGCTGTGAGACATATGTTTGTATGAATGAGCTGTCCTACTACTGAACCAATTCCTCCACCAAGTATTTAAATTTATATTTAAGGTGACCCTATAAATATTTGTCGGTAGGTACTACTACGTATTTATTACTTAGAAGACTACGTAATCCCATTATTCTGCCTTACACATAAGACTATTTAGCCTCTTTTCTTCAATGTCAATTGACGACCTCTGTGGCACAGTGGGTGAAGGCTCACCCTCGACGCAGGAGGTTGTGGGTTCGATTCCCGCCTCGGAACAAATACCTGTACGATCCGCAGATATTTGTTCAGGGTGTTATCCAGTATCTGACGAAAATTACTACTACGTTATTTGAATCCCCTCTCATAATATCAAAAAGGGGTAATTAGAATTGTCTCCATCTTCTGATTTAGATAAAGACCCGCGCCGTAGGCGCTCCCGTTCCACAGAGATCGTCAAAATGTATATAAAACAAGTTATTTTCAATCCAATGAGTCATTTATCAATAAGAATATAGAAGGTACCTTCAGTTTAATTCTAATAAAGCATCCATACAGGTTCTGACTCCTATCTCCAAGTAATTTTGTTTAAAAATTAGGGTTGAAAATTGTTAACAAGCTCCTGCTCAAAACTCATGAGCAACCTTCTCTCACCTTTCCTTTAGGCATGACAAAATTAAGTTATTTTCAAAACTACGATTCCTCCTTTAATAAAAGCGCACATAATGTTTTCCGCTTAATTTTAAGGAAGTATTAATACAGATTTTTGCTTCTCTTTTAATCTCTGTTTGTTAGAAAAGCAAAAGTGGAAATCCACTATCGTAGCACCTACTTAAATTCTACGAGCAACCTCCTCTGATCTTGCTTGTAAATACTTGAAGGTAGATTGTATCTTCCTTGATCAAAGTATCCTAAAAGTACCTATTTAAGACAGTATGTTACATTAACAATTTTCAATTTTAGATTCATTTATGCAGTAAAAAGTGAAAGTTTACTGGTCCCTAATGAGATCTTAAACTTAAATAAATTTATAAAGTAAACGAATCTTTGTCAGTACAATGATTAGTTACACTGGGAGCTCCTCTCCGAGCCGCCATTCTACGTAAAGCGGCTAAAAAGGCTGATGAGGTTAGGTCAGATACCAGTTCCAGATGCACAGCCTTAGTCACCATGCACACAAACACTGATATATATCCCTTGGTTGATTTGATACCACGACCCTTGCTTGATTTAACGAATCCGGTGTAGTCGACGCCGGTATTTTGGAAAGGTCTCGTAGGCCTGGTTCGAGCTGCGGGTAAATCACCCATTATCTGTTCATGCTTAATAGGATCATGGCGTCTGCATAAGACGCAGTCACGCAGTTTTTTCTTTACTATTTTATTCCCCCCTACGAGCCAAAACTTTTGTCTTAGGTAAGCTGATGTAAGACGAGCTCTTCCGTGGTAACAGACTTTATGAGCTTGATCGATTAAAAGCTCTGCTAAGCGACTTGATCCTGATAATGATGATTGGATATTTCATGTCGTGAGGTCGCGTCACAAAAGCCGTGTAACTCGATGACGTCACGTTCGTTTGTTGATAGCCACCTCGGTACTTGCAATTTATTTATGTTTTTGATATCATGTTTGATAATGATCCATTCTGATAAAATGTCTTCGGGCAGTGGGTCATCCCATTTGATTGCGGACAACCACACTTTTTGAAAAATGATTTTTAATTTTGTTGATATTGGTGCAAGCCAACCGAGCGGGTCAAATAATTTTGATATATCTGATAAAAGTGACCGCTTTGTTTCTTGCTTCGGGACTTGCTCAATTTTCGATTCGAAAGTAAACAGATCCTGCTGGTGATTCCAGCTGAGGCCTAATGTCTTGGATGTATCTAGTTGTTTGAAATTAAATCTCTCTTGCTCACTATTATTCGTGATAGCGTCTGATAATTCAGGGATGTTTGATTTCCACTTTCTTAGGTTGAAACCGCCTGATTTAAGTAGACTGATAAGGTCTGCACGCAATTGTTTTGCTGCTGGAAGTTGGTGACATCTGTGAACTGCGTCATCCATGTAGAAAGAAGATTCAAGGACATCGGATGCTGGGCTATCTGGATAGTTTGATCTCTCACCTGAAGCCAACTGTCGAAGAGTCATCATTGCTAGGAAGGGAGCAGCTTTAGTGCCGTAAGTTACGGTCGTCAGATCCCAATCTTTGATATTTTCATGCTCCGCGTCTCGCCAGATGATTTTTTGAAGATTTTGGTCCAGTTTATTCACCCAAATTTTTCTGAACATCATTTGGATGTCTGCAGTAATAGCGAATTGATATTGTCGCCATTTAATGATAAGAGACTGCAGGTCCTGTTGAAGATTGGGTCCACGTTTCATGACGTCATTCAAGCTGTAGCCTGACGATGTTTTTGCAGAGCCATTGAAAACAACCCTAAACTTGGTGGTCGTTGATTCTAACCGTTCTACCCCGTGATGAGTGAGATAAAAGTCAGGTTTGGCGCTACTTGTAGCGGAAGTCATGGTCATAGTCATAGTCATAGTCATTTATTGATAATTTAAATTACAGGTCAATAAAGTGCGTGGAGAACTACTTGCAAGTAGCACATTACAATTAAATACTAAATAAATAATAATTACTAAATATGTATTGATATCATTATTTTACTAAATATTAATATCAATAATAACAATGAAATCAATATAAAATTCGTCAATCCTATAATAGGATTGGTCAATAAGCCAATCCTTCAATTTGAGCTTAAAGGATTGCGTTGACGGAGCACTCGTGATAGTGTCTGGAAGACGGTTGTAGACCGCCGGTCCCATCACATGAACTAGTTTAGACGTTTTGGCGAGGCGCCGCGGCACGGCCATCAGCTTAAGCGCATTCCGCGTTGCGTAATTGTGACCGTCTCCAACCCCGTCAAGGTACCCGTCAAGGTGTTTCCGAACATGGAAAGCCGCATGAAAGATGACAAGAGCTGGGACTGTCATGATCTTGAGTGCGCGAAAAATAGGACGAGCGGGCGTGTCCCACGGAACTCTGACTATCGCTCGCACAGCCCTTTTCTGCATTCTGAATGCTCGCTCCCAATCAGCAGCTCTGCCCCAGAGCTCTACACCATACTGAAGGAGCGAGTGAACAGAAGCGAAGTAACAACTCTTAGTCATGTTCCGCTCTAAGGTGGCGGACAAGCGCCACAGAGCAAAACACGCCCGACCCATCCTCTCACACAACCCTCCGATGTGTAGTTCCCATGTCAGTCCCTCATCAATCTGGAAACCCAGAAATGTCGAAGACTTGACCTGGCTGACGACTTTACCTCCCAAGGCCACGTTCATAGGTGCATACCTATTAGTACGGCCAGCAAGATTGAAGACGATAAAGTTTGTTTTCGTGACGTTTAGTAAAAACCCGTTCAGATGGAACCAAACATGAAGCTTCTCTGCCACCATGTTCAATCTCCTCTCCAAGAGTTCCCTAGTAGGTGCCAAGACAACTGCAGCGACATCATCCGCATACATTAGGATGTGTGCGTTGTCCATGTGGCCCAATGATTGATATTCTTTCATGAATGATTTATAGCTTTCTTTCATTTGATGGTTCTTTGTGAATTTTTGCTCTAATGATTTGAACTGTGCAACTGCTCTATTTTTTGATAAACCTAAGTTGTTTTTGAAGTTTAGAGGAAGCCGCACCTCATAACTACCGTCCTCTCGCCGAATGGTAGTGCTTTTATAGTATTCAACGCACTCTTGATCTTCCAATGATAAAATTTGATTCTTCTGCAATGTCTTCGATTTCCCAAAATCTATGGATCTCTTCCACATTGTTCAGGACTACGTTACAATGTAATGCTCTTGCGCATCCACTCAAAATCCACCCAACTTCGTGTTTTGAGCAATAGGAGAATTTGTATGTTCGCCTCTACAAATTCCTTCTAATAAAATCAAAGAATAAATATCGGCTCCAAACAAAATGTCGACAGGACGACTGATGTTCATTTCAGGATCTGCTAGAGTGATATGATTTAGGTACGACCAATCCGGCTTAGCGAAAGAACAACTTGGTAGATTTTCAGTATGAAAATCAAAATTACAACTGGTTGATACACATTTGATATTGATAACTCCTTTGCAGTTCGATTGCTTTGCGCCTATTCCTGTGATCACTCCTTGATACCTTTGCCGTGGTAACCCTAGAAGTTGTGCTGCAGTTTCCGTTATAAGGGAAATTTGTGAACCCTGGTCCAGAAGTGTACGCATGTTGACGTAGGTACCGTCTGCCTTTTCAACCCTGATCACAGCTGTTGCAAGGAGAATTTCTGGTATTTCTGGCTGCAATGACACGTGCGAGCTTCGAACTGACGGCATTTGTCCTTGTTTAGATGTGCTGACATTCGCATAGCTTGATGGTTTAATTGATATTCCGTCCAGTAGCTATCTAATGTGTCTAGCCTTCGCTTGATATTATCTGCCGTCTTCCTATCCGAACCGTCTTTCTTAAAATTCGAATAGAGTTGCTCAATTGCAGTTGAGATTTGCAATTGAGCTGATAGTAGGTCTTCCATCGACATCTTGATAGGATCTTGATAGGTGATGAGCAAATGGAAAGATCTTACTTGAGTTGATTATACTCGGTGAACGGTGACTGCTAGCTGATCCGCGTCCGTCCTGTGGTATCTGTTGATACCCTGCCGCTGATGTAGTGCGCAAGTCGGCCTGACTTGCGCTTTCTGCTTG
This sequence comes from Epirrita christyi, assembly GCA_951392215.1. NCBI lineage: Eukaryota > Metazoa > Arthropoda > Insecta > Lepidoptera > Geometridae > Epirrita > Epirrita christyi. Next base: position 855,253 of record OX595861.1, read on the forward strand.
GTAGCTGATGCTGCCCGTTGATATGCTTAGGATAAGGTGAGCTTGTTGCCCACGTTTATCACTGATAGTTCCATTTGTCAGTAGCTGTCGTCACTTGCAACACAGAGTCATGTTTTGATAAGTCCACGGTCGACTGAGTCACTCGAGAGGGCGATATATCAGTTTTAAAATTAAAAAAAAAGATGTACGGGTCCGCACACCTTGGGTTGTGAAGTAAGCTTTTATATCAGTAAAACTATGTTATAAATTTTAACTGATATATTGATATAAACTTATGATATTAATGATATGATATGAGCCGCGGGCTTGATTGAATGCCGAACGCGAACTGAACGCATGTATGGCGTAAAGTGCAGCTTAGGTCTAATTATCTAGGTCAGTGTACGTGCTCGTACATTGGGAGTCCGGTTATTTACAACCAAGAAACTCGCACGCGTACCTATCAATAAAATTAACATCCTAACAAAGTTATAGCGTTTTGCTTGTATGGCGTCTCTTTATTGAATTGGCGAGTGATCTACCAAGGAAATAAAATTGTTTTCTATAATTAGGGAAAGTTCAACATACAAATGTTTGCCATACTGATGATAAGAAATGCCATATTTTTTTTAAGCTACACTTTGCATAGTTGTTTCTGCAGCCTTTCACCACACAATACGGCATTTTTGGGCCGAAATGATCACGCGCGGTGTACGTCACCGACTGATTATCGAGGGTGTCACTCAACTGATTTTTTACACCATTTTATTTGGCGGTTATCTAGCGAGCGTCCGCAGTGTCCTTAGTGTATGTCTATGAATCTGTCCTACCAAAAGTTCGATGACCGGCAGGCAGGCTGGTGATAAGTTTTCTGCAAGAAAACAAAAAGGGCGCCACCATGACGGAGATCCGGAACAGCTTCGAGTGTACCACGGCAAAAATTCCGAGGAGATGAACCGCGTGGTCGAATGTCTGCTGGAGAACGGGGCCGCTTTGGGATTCTTGGAGAGGACTATAGGTTCTCACTATTCGAACTGGGATGCGCGCGAGAATTGCTGCACTAATCGAAGAAAGCACCGTAGTCGTTGGCGGAAAAGATTGTATTAAAAGTCGCTACTATTGGTAAGTCCTTCCTGTAAATCTTTTGGTACGAATAATGCATCCATTCCTAATGCAAATTGACTCTGATATAAAGTGTTGCTGTTCATTCCGGTTTCTTCACAGTAATAAAGTTTCTACTTGTATTTCAGAAACGGCGATCTGACGAAGCCAGGAGGCCTACTTGCTTTCTTCGAAACGAACGAAAATTAAACGAATTTTCCACTCCGGACCAGCAGGGCGATTCTAAAACGTCGGATTCGTTAGTTTCTCATTCGATGTGGTAAGTAACTGAAACAATTTTCTAACCATTTTGTCTAGTAAAACACAGTAAAAATCAATAAATATTGTATATTACTGTGTTTTACTTGTCATACCTACCGCTACAACCCTATCTGCTGATGAGGCGATAACTTCAAATCAAATGGACTTTGAGGTCGATCGATTGCACATAATGTGCATGTGTCAGAATGCTGATGCAGCACCACTAGGCACGAGGAGCCGGAGGCCATCCACCCATGGATCCAAAATAAAATAAAATAAAATTGTAATTTTATAACTATGTAACTATCGCAGTTCGAATTAAATTAGTTTAAATTATTTCGGTTTTTTAAGAACTCCAGGCGTCGTTCTTATGATTCGTTGGAGCAGTAGTAATTTTAGTTTATAATAAGATTCAAAATAATCTTTGTGATTGCAATGAATAAAAATCTTTTGATTTGATGTATCAAATTAACATCGTTTATTGAAATCTGGATACCACCACTTCCTGAAGTGTTCGTAAACAGTTACCTTATCAAACCTCTGGTCATTCAATGCTGCGCAGACATCGCATATCCAATAATAGTCATGGCAGCTGAAGTGGAAGTGTCCCTTCCAGCGGAAGAACTTTTGGTAGAGCTTGGGCGAGTTCATCAAGCGAACCATGATATTGGCCAATTCGAAGGGACTGTATTTGCGAGCGTCGATGTAGGAATCTGGTGGGATGAATCTGTATAGAAATATGAGATCCTGTAATCATTTTTTGGTGCCAGCCAACATCTAGAATTGACTTGCTCAAATATGCCTCAATGACACACGCCATCCGTTTAGTTAATATTCTCTCGGAGAACAATATTGACACTTCTTATCACAGCTTGTTTTGGAAAAAGTTGATAAGTAGGTAGTTTTATTATTATAGGTTTACCTAACCTCATTCATTATGTACTTATACAAATACAATACAAATACAAATATTTATTTCGGTAAACTTAATCATATTACATCTCATGGGTTTGGGACCTACTGGTACTTACCTACTTATTTTAAGCTTGGTTGTTTATTTTTATTTTATTATAATTATAATCGTGCATATAGCATTACTTTAGGTCTTCTGTAAAGGTGTTAAGGTTCCGAGTCTGAGTTTTTAACAAATAAAAAATGTTGTATTTGTTAGCCGTTCGTCCTGCATGCAGTTAGTCCAAGTCGCGGTTTGTCCAGTAAGCGTTTGGTCCAATACGCAGTTAGTCCTAAAATCAGGACGAACTGCTGCAAATTCACTTGGTAGCAGTTGGTCCAAATCGGAGTTCGTCATATTTGCAGTTTAACATACCGGCAGCCCACCCTAAGCCCAGTCCGTCTCATACGCAACTCATAAGTAATAAAGTAGAAACAAAAAACGTTCCTAAGCAACTACAAGTGACAGGATGAACTCATATACAATTTTGAGCTGTGTTTAAAGCTATAAGTTTTATCAAACACTGTTAAACCACTCATTTACAACATAAAGCTATAAGATAAGCAAAATTCACTAATGTGCTGCTTGGGAAGTGTCGTTATAAGAAAACTCTCATTTTGGCAGAAACTGTTTACTTATATTAACAAAACAAAACTAAACGTGTTGTTTTATAAGTGGCCAGGATTATATTGACATCTACTTACGTATAGAAAACCTCTTTAATTGTTTCTACGATACCAGAGGCCCAATTCACTAACTTTGAAACATTCCAGTCACAATATAATCTCGTGTCAGTCGCACTGTCTCGTATATTAACTATTACTTAATCTTCGCGTATACATGCTAAGATTAAGTAATAGTAACTATATAGGTGACAGCTGACAGTGCGACTGAGACGAGATTATACTGCGAATTGAATGTTTTTAAATTAAAGAATTGGGCCTCAGAATAATATCACAGAATAAATATTAGTACAAATATGTAATATACTTATTATTGTGTGTACCTCAAAGAGTAGTGTAATATACTATTTTAATTGACGAATGGCGAATCACCTATATAGGTACCTACATATAGGACGAGTTGCGTTTGAGACGGACTGGGCTTAGGGTGGGCTGCCGGTATGTCAAACTGCAAATAATATGACAATCTCCGATTTGGACCAACTGCTACCAGTGAATTTGCAGTTCGTCCAGATTTTAGAACTAACTGCGTATTGGACCAAATGCTTACTGGACAAACCGCGACTTGGACTAACTGCATGTAGGACGAACGGCTAACAAAACAAATGTTGTATGATAAATTCGGCACTACGGAGGTATAAGTTTAAATAGGTTTAATTATGTTTTGAATTCACAAACTTATTGCACACGATGTTCTAAATTCAATTTTACTTTATCTTCTAACGGATGAAAACGGCTTTTGCACTCAGATGTCGAATAGCAAAAATAATCTTTCCGAGATGGTGGGATGAAATAGAACTTAATTATTTGTTTGTTATGCACTAGCTACGCCCTGCGGTTTCACCCGCGTGAACAATGATGAAAATTGATGATGATTGATGTGTTAATCCAGGGTATGAGGTATCTTCATTCCAGACTCTTTTGAGCGTGAAGAAGTAACAAACTTTCGCATTTATAATGAAGGCGGCTCGAAACCGTTCGTCGTGGCATTTTATGGAGAGGGCTATGGCCAGCAGTGGACTTGTACAGGGTGATGACAAACAACTCACCTTGAATAATCTGCACCGCCAAAGACAATCGGCACGGCGTCATTCTGTAAAGCCGTAAGTACTTTCTCAGTCACGTAATCCTCAGCGATAGAGTTTTCAAACGAGAGGTAGAAGTAGTAGTCTCTTTGAACCAATTTTTTGCATGTATTCCATGTACAATTCAGCGGCCCACATCTCCCATACACATCTACGGTGTGATTATAAACTGCTAAGCTGCTCTTCAATCTTTTTACATAATCATTTCTTTTACTCTTGGCCCAGCAGTTAGAGACAATCCACGCGGCCGCTTTCGACTTACTCGCTAACTTCTTTTCATACTCTTCACTGATCTCAAGAAAGTCACTAGGCCATTTCATATCCTTCTTCGGGCCCACGACCTTCCCAACGCTATTCCTCACCATGATGGTAGGAAATGGAATGTCAGAGTCCAGTCTGTACGTAAAGGTCCAGTTGAAGAAGCCGTCCATCGTCTTATTGCACACCGGATAGTTGTCAGCGGATTCTGTGTTACAATATATAAACTTCTGATGCCCGGAACGATGTTTTGGTAGATTTTCGTTGGCAAATCTGCCGTTGAAAGCAATAGCGTCAAATCTCATCGTGCCACCATCGAAGAAATTTCTATCGCTGGTGATGTAGCAATTTATCACCGAGCAGTTGTGCTTGATGAATGTTTTCTGTCCATCAGTGAAGCAGTTAAATGGTACGAAGTCTCGTCGTGCCCAGAGGAGAATATACTTAAGCCCTTTTGGGAGATGATTAGTTTTTCTGTAGGCGTCTATATAGCGTACATTATTTTTGACGTTTTCAATAGCTTCATGGACCAAGCTTTTGTTGTCAGGTACCAGCCATAACCAGAGCAAGGTTGTGGCGATACCTGTGCAGCTGACCAGGAATAGGCTGACTTTGAGCACGTAGAGGCTGGTGCTCGGACCAGCGCATCGTGGCATCGCTCGGGATAACGTCGGTGTATATCTTGGAAAAGTTCCCTGTGATATCGTGTTTAAAAAAGCTCTGTTTGGTTTACTTTTATTCGGTGTTGGTCAGTCCTAGAGTATTAATTTTCTTTGGGTCAGTCCCAAGGAATGTCAGTCCTTAGAATAATGACAAGCAGCACGATGATGTGCTTGTCATTATTCTGAAGGCCAATCTGTCGCAACTTCTGAGGTCGCAACACTCGCAAAGTCGCAACTAAAACAAAAAAAAAATATTTAAAGGATCGGGGCAAATCGGGCAAATGTTGACCATTTTTGTCTCACTCACTTCCTCTCAAGGAACATAAACATAATACTCTAGGGCAGGGGTTCCCAAACTTATTTTGTGTACTGCCCACTTTGGGAATAAATTATTTTTTAGCGCCCCCATTGTTTCACCTACTTAAAAACCACTATAACTTCAAATTAAATTAATTATTGTGAGCTATATTAGCGGAGAGTTAAACATTCGTTCTAAACGAGACTTTTACTATAACCCGCAAGAGTTAACTTGAGACCTAGTGCAGTTGGTACACAACGGCGCGGCGCTCAGATCTCATGTTTTAAATTTTTTTTCTGGGTCTCTTACTGTCCCCCTTATAGGCCTATAGCGCCCACAAGGGGGCGTTATCGCCCAGTTTGGGAAGAGCTGCTCTAGGGAGAAGAAAACCAGCACGATACCTGAAAAGTGGTTAGCTTTTTTTTTTCTTTGAGACCTAGCACCACGATCGTGACCCACCAAAAACTTTTTAACAGATCGAGTGGCGGAAAATTTGAATTTGTGGATGGTGGCATTTTTTGAATTCGTGGTACCTATTATTTTATTTCAGATTCAATTATTGAACCAAACACTTTCTAATGTGCCTATTTCTGGCCCATAAAAATAAAAATACGATTGTTATAGTTGTTAGCCCACGGGTGGTCCCATTTTTGATTCCATGGCTCAGGCACGAAAAATATTTAAAGGAAAATTAAAGTGGTGTCAAAACCATCAAGAACAGATAAAAATGGACCTGATGGCAAGACACCATTTTAATTCAGATTTCAAGAATTTTTGGAAATGCACAAATAAACTTAATGTTCGGTCAGGCATCCCAGTAAGTGTTGACGGTACATCAGACCCGAGGGACATTGCCAATGTTTTTAAAAACCATTTTGCGGTACAGTCGCCTTTGGGATCACCATGTCAGAGTTTTAATGCTGAGACCCGGATCCCCGAAATTTCCACAATGATTTTCGCAAAAGACATACGAGCCGTGATTATTAAAATGACAAGAGGGAAATCGCCGGGTCATGATGGGCTCAGTATTGAACACTTGAAGCATGCGGGCGTCCACCTGCCTCGGTTACTGGCTATGTTGTATAACTTCTGTCTGAGCCATTCTTACCTCCCTCCAGACTTGATGCGGACTCTGGTAGTACCTATTGTCAAGAGCAAGACTGGGGACGTGTCTGATAAGAACAACTACAGACCCATTTCTTTAGCTACTATAGTTGCGAAGGTACTTGACAGTGTGCTTAACTCCTGCTTGAGTAGGCATATTAATATACATGACGCTCAGTTCGGGTTTCGGGCCGAGCTGTCGACTGAGTCAGCCATTTTAAGCTTAAACCATGCTGTCAAGTATTATACGGACAGACAGACCCCGATTTATGCCTGTTTTCTAGATTTATCTAGGGCTTTCGATCTGCCCCCCGATTCCCTATCTTTTTTGTCTTTAGTGACTCACTGATGATAGTTGTTCACTCGCCCTGGTGGGTAACCGAAGATTGTTATTAATCGCGATTACGTATCGGAAAGCTGCATTGCTGCACCAAGCTCTAGCTCGGTGACTTTCGATGTTTATCGATATTATTTTAACAGCTCTAGTTACTTTCAAAATGGAACTCTATGTGTGGTCTATGGGCAATGAATGAAAACGATTTGTCTTCGCGCTCAATAGCGAGCGGCGGCTATTTACAAAAACTGTTGGCGCCAACTTGAACAAATTTTAAATTACATTTTTGAGAAAAGTTGCTTGTTTTCTTGTGAAGTGACATTTTTCAAATAAAAGCAAGTAAGTACCTATTTAAATGATGTCGAGTGTAATGATGTTTAAAGATGAAAAGATACCTAATAATTGACTGTCCACCACCTATTTCAGAGAGCTTAGAGCAATAATGGATGATTTGTATTTGCCTAGAGTACGATTAGTGTGGGTTAGACACCAATAACTGCTTGCAATGGGCCGCGCCAGTGGGCCGATGGCCAGCCAAACAAACAGCCAACAAAAAGCGTGGGATAGTTTGGCGGTCCAACTCAACTCCCTGGGAGATGATTCGACCAAGACTGGGACGCAATGGCGGAGAGTATGTTTTACTCGCTTTTGTATAACTTCACAATAACGCCATGACTTCCACAAGAATTACAGGCCATATTTGTAATGCATTGCTTGCTTTTTTCTTTACTGGATAGACTTTAAGGCCAAAACGAAAGGTAAAGAGGCTAACTCCAGACGTCAAGCAACAGGGACAGGTTGTGGGCTCAACCCATGCTCAACCGGATGATATTCATTACTGCACTGGAAGAAAGGGTGTTGGCTCTAATAGGGCCTGTGGCGATTGAGGGCTTGCCTAGGGTTCCAATACCAATAGATGTAGATAAGTATTGTGTAAGATACACACTAGCATTTTATGACGACCTCTGTGGTGCGGCGGGCGTGTAGGTAGCCGGCTGAGATGCGAGAGGTTGCGGGTTCGATTCCCGCTGCGGGACAAATGTTTGTATGATCTGCAAATATTTGTTCCGGGTCTGCTATGGTACCATTTCTAAGGGTACAATAGTACCTACTCATAGTTCCTACTCATAGTTCCCGATACCCACGACACAGGGAATCCTAGTGTGGGATCACGACTACGTATGTGACTGTTGGGTGTTATGTTATGTTATTACCTACCAAAATTAAATTTATTTTACTGTTTACAGAAAGTCACAATCAAACGAGCAGTTGTCGTGAAAGTAGGCGTCGTAATTACCTAGGTACCTATCTACTTAGATGGTTGACCCAATTTGTTACAATCATTTAGTAATATTTACTAACAGAGCCTTTTTTATTTTAGTATGGCATGAGCAGCGTGTGCCGAATTGGGCAATGGCTATTTTGAGGAGCGGAGAATTCAAAATGATGAAGCCCTAGTTCAAAACGTTGCCATTCTTGAGCAACAGCTGAAACGCCGGGCCCACGACCTTCCCAACGCTATTCCTCACCATGATGGTAGGAAATGGAATGTCAGAGTCCAGTCTGTACGTAAAGGTCCAGTTGAAGAAGCCGTCCATCGTCTTATTGCACACCGGATAGTTGTCAGCGGATTCTGTGTTACAATATATAAACTTCTGATGCCCGGAACGATGTTTTGGTAGATTTTCGTTGGCAAATCTGCCGTTGAAAGCAATAGCGTCAAATCTCATCGTGCCACCATCGAAGAAATTTCTATCGCTGGTGATGTAGCAATTTATCACCGAGCAGTTGTGCTTGATGAATGTTTTCTGTCCATCAGTGAAGCAGTTAAATGGTACGAAGTCTCGTCGTGCCCAGAGGAGAATATACTTAAGCCCTTTTGGGAGATGATTAGTTTTTCTGTAGACGTCTATATAGCGTACATTATTTTTGACGTTTTCAATAGCTTCATGGACCAAGCTTTTGTTGTCAGGTACCAGCCATAACCAGAGCAAGGTTGTGGCGATACCTGTGCAGCTGATCAGGAATAGGCTGACTTTGAGCACGTAGAGGCTGGTGCTCGGACCAGCGCATCGTGGCATCGCTCGGGATAACGTCGGTGTATATCTTGGAAAAGTTCCCTGTGATATCGTGTTTAAAAAAGCTCTGTTTGGTTTACTTTTATTCGGTGTTGGTCAGTCCTAGAGTATTAATTTTCTTTGGGTCAGTCCCAAGGAATGTCAGTCCTTAGAATAATGACAAGCAGCACGATGATGTGCTTGTCATTATTCTGAAGGCCAATCTGTCGCAATTTCTGAGGTCGCAACACTCGCAAAGTCGCAACTAAAACAAAAAAAAATATTTAAAGGATCGGGGCAAATCAGGCAAATGTTGACCATTTTTGTCTCACTCACTTCCTCTCAAGGAACATAAACATAATACTCTAGGGCAGGGGTTCCCAAACTTATTTTGTGTACTGCCCACTTTGGGAATAAATTATTTTTTAGCGCCCCCATTGTTTCACCTACTTAAAAACCACTATAACTTCAAATTAAATTAATTATTGTGAGCTATATTAGCGGAGAGTTAAACATTCGTTCTAAACGAGACTTTTACTATAACCCGCAAGAGTTTACTTGAGACCTAGTGCAGTAGGTACACAACGGCGCGGCGCTCAGATCTCATGTTTTAAATTTTTTTTCTGGGTCTCTTACTGTCCCCCTTATAGGCCTATAGCGCCCACAAGGGGGCGTTATCGCCCAGTTTGGGAAAAGCTGCTCTAGGGAGAAGAAAACCAGCACGATACCTGAAAAGTGGTTAGCTTTTTTTTTTCTTTGAGACCTAGCACCACGATCGTGACCCACCAAAAACTTTTTAACAGATCGAGTGGCGGTAAATTTGAATTTGTGGATGGTGGCATTTTTTGAATTCGTGGTACCTATTATTTTATTTCAGATTCAATTATTAAACCAAACACTTTCTAGAGTACGTTCCTTTTGGGTGACATTTACGTTATTTTCGTTATTTTTGATCACAAATGATGTTCCATTCGATTTGAAAGTGCTCACTGTGATCGTTTGTAACTGTTTTCACCGTTCTTTCAGACAGATTAAAAACGCTAAGAACGCCACCGAATTTTGTCAATTTTTACCCAGCTATTTCGATGGGTAAAAATTATCGTTTTTTGACATTTGCGTAATGTTTGACATTCTGAAGTTATTTGTTTCGTAATATGCTGTAGAATTAACATTTTAAAACGGTGAAAATGAAATATTTACTAGTCTAGGAATAAGTTAAAACGGCCTATGAATAGGGCTCCTCGAACTCGTCCTGTGAATGTCGTAAAAGGCGACTAACGGATTACGCCAGGGCAGCAGCATTCACCTGAGTAATAAACACCAAACTATGATCACCAATCCGCCTGCCAAGCGTGCAAATTCCCTCCATTGCACGCTATGAGGGAGGCATCATCCAAAAGTGGATGTCTACCGACTGATGATAGTAAGTATAAATAATATTTGATATATAACCTGCACCTGCATAATTATGTTTACAATTAGACTTACCACCAAGTAACTGACAACCGTTGGGGAATGAAGTTCTCGAGTGGCAACCACAAACCTAGCGCAGAAGAGGAAGGCCCTTCCCCCCCTCTCAATGAACCAAAGATATTATGAAGGTTCCAGGAAAATGGTGCATGGAGGTGGTACAAGACTGTTTGTTGTGGCATTCTATGCGGGAGGCCTATGTTTAGCAGTGGACTTCGATAGGTTTCATGATGGAGATGATGAATGGACATACTGATCAGAAGCCAAATGTTAAAAAACATAATAAGTCAGGTACATGTCTAGTTTAATTTTATGTTGTACCTATATTTTATTTTTTCAGTGACTCTTCACATTCGTGTGCTACAGCCAGCACATCAGCTACCTACATAGAAAAAGATAGGCTGTAGAGAAGAGAAATCTCCAAAAGCTATCGGATCATTATCAGACCTTATGAATACCGTTTTGGAATAATTTTGTAGAACATGAAGTCTGATTTCACCTCTTATAAATCTTTAAATTGAACAGTGTTAAAAGATACATGTTTTTTTTTGTTTATAAATGTAAATTGTGATACCAACTTAGGAGAAAAATGTTGCTTAGGAATGTCTAATTTGTAAATTCAGGCACATTGGTACTGACTGATGCACACATTTAATAATATAAGTATACATTAAATTACAATTTATGATAGTTCTTAGAAATAAAGACTGATCTAAGATTCTTTGTTATAATTTTTTAGTTTAAACAATATTATTTCATTTAAATGCTGCGGTATGTCTGGCCTAAAAATATACCTCTCCATCTCCTCCTGTGATGATGTAAAAGCCATCTAATGTGTTTGCCACTGGAGAACCTTTATTCCCCAGCGGGTGTCAGTTCTGCGAGCTATATGACCTACTCATTGCCACTTAAACTTGTTGATTCTGAGAACTATGTCGGTAATCTTGGCTCTCTAAGTCATCACTCGCAATACGCACTGATTATAGACAATAATAAATTACAAACGGTATATTCTGTTACCAGATATTTTATTATATACATTATAATATGCAAAAACATGTACTTAGCCTAACTGAAATAGAATTTTATATTTAAATACCCTCTAAATATCCTGAAGAGGTAATTTAGTTGCTACATAACATAATAATTGGCAATAGCTTCTTGATGATAGAGTCCACGCACGCACAGTAGTCGACAAGAGTGTCTGAACTTGAGGCTCAGACTGAGCTATTGTTATCTAGAATTAGTTATCTCATTATATTATTCTACAGTCCTTTCTTGCTTTCTATTTCTTTCCAATCCATCCACAATTTCTCGAGTAATTTCCACATACCACATGTTTGTTTACAGTGTTTGCGTGTTTGGGTTGGTTTGTTTGACAAGTTTGTTTGACAGATTTCGTTCCAGACACCTGTGAACAAAATTTTTGAAAATATCGTTTTTATCAGTTTATAGCCAAGTGGAACACTATTGAACGAATGTAATCGTTTTTTTCGTTCTTGGCAAAAATTTTATCAAGTGGAATGGGCCCCTAATGTACCTATTTCTGGCCCATAAAAATAAAAATACGATTGTTATAGTTGTTAGCCCACGGGTGGTCCCATTTTTGATTCCATGGCTCAGGCACGAAAAATATTTAAAGGAAAATTAAAGTGGTGTCAAAACCATCAAGAACAGATAAAAATGGACCTGATGGCAAGACACCATTTTAATTCAGATTTCAAGAATTTTTGGAAATGCACAAATAAACTTAATGTTCGGCCAGGCATCCCAGTAAGTGTTGACGGTACATCAGACCCGAGGGACATTGCCAATGTTTTTAAAAACCATTTTGCGGTACACTCGCCTTTGGGATCACCATGTCAGAGTTTTAATGCTGAGACCCGGATCCCCGAAATTTCCACAATGATTTTCGCAAAAGACATACGAGCCGTGATTATTAAAATGACAAGAGGGAAATCGCCGGGTCATGATGGGCTCAGTATTGAACACTTGAAGCATGCGGGCGTCCACCTGCCTCGGTTACTGGCTATGTTGAATAACTTCTGTCTGAGCCATTCTTACCTCCCTCCAGACTTGATGCGGACTCTGGTAGTACCTATTGTCAAGAGCAAGACTGGGGACGTGTCTGATAAGAACAACTACAGACCCATTTCTTTAGCTACTATAGTTGCGAAGGTACTTGACAGTGTGCTTAACTCCTGCTTGAGTAGGCATATTAATATACATGACGCTCAGTTCGGGTTTCGGGCCGAGCTGTCGACTGAGTCAGTCATTTTAAGCTTAAACCATGCTGTCAAGTATTATACGGACAGACAGACCCCGGTTTATGCCTGTTTTCTAGATTTATCTAGGGCTTTCGATCTGGTCTCTTATGACATTTTATGGCAGAAGCTGGGAGAAGCAGGGTTACCGCCAGAGCTGATATCGACCTTTAGGTTTTGGTACCTTAATCAAGAGAATCGAGTGAGGTGGGCGGGTGAGTTGTCGGACGCTTACAGGTTGGAGTGCGGGGTGCGGCAGGGGGGGTTAAGTTCACCCTCTATTTTCAACCTGTATGTGAATGCGCTGATTGAGACACTAAGCAGCATGCCTGTGGGTTGCCATGTTGGAGGTGTATGCATGAACAACCTGAGCTATGCTGATGACATGGTGCTGCTGTTCTGTTAGAAAACAAAACACCAAAACATGGCGCAGCGGACCTATAGAGGATGGACCGTTCGTCGTGGCATTCTATGGAGGAGGTCTATGTCCAGCAGTGAACTTGTACAGGCTGATGAGCAAGATGATTCTAATTGCAGATGTTACGTCACGACTGTTTTCGTTGATGAGTATGAGCGACATGTGTGGGTGGATAAGCCGCGGCGCGCGCGCGTGCGGGATGTTGATGGCTTTCTCCTGCTTGTCTCCAGTTAGCACCCACACTTTGATATTAGCTTTTAGTAGCGCGGCTGTCGCCTCGGGTACTCCGTCATACAACATAAATACAACAATATCTAGTTTAACTTTTGAAACTACCATGGTTATTAACATAATTATCACTAGAAACGGGATATTTACCATGATTTTTGAGTTTTGTTGATTCCCGATATTTCGGCACAATTTCATGCGCCATGATCACAGGTAAACTGAAGTCTTTGCGAGTAGAAATGGAATGTGATCGACGTTTGGCTTTCTTAGACGTATTGGTACAGGTCCGAGAAGATGGTGGATTGGGCCACTCTGTTTATAGAAAGCCAACGCATACGGACCGATATCTCCATGCTAATTCACACCACCACCCTCGGCAGCTCTTTTCGGTGGTAACGTCTCTCACCAACCGTGCTTTTGACTTGTGTGATGAGGATCATATTGAAAGTGAGCTAGCTCATATCCAGTGTGTCTTGCGTAAGAATGGGTATAAGTGTCAGACTTTGCCATCCCGTTCTAGGCCTAGACCCCGCAAATGTATGGTGGATCGAAAACCAGCATTTCTGCCTTACGTTAAGGGAGTGACGGACAAAATTGCGAAAATCCTGCAAAAGTTCTCCGTTAAGACCATTTTTACTCCCTTAAACAAAATCTCACACTACCTGCGCTCACCTAAAGACAGTTTTCCACTTGAAAAACCAGGGGTGTATAAGATTGATTGTAGCTGTGGGAGTTCTTACATTGGTCAAACTAAACGTACGATAGCTTGTCGGGTCAAGGAGCACATCCGAGCGGTCAAAAACGTCGACACACAGAAGTCAGCTATAGCGGAACACCTCATAGAATCTGGCTCAAACCATTGGATTGAGCTACACAATCCACAGGTAATCTCAACAGAGCGGCATTACATACCAAGACTGGTACAAGAGGCAATTGAGATTACTAAACACAGGAATTTCAATAGAGAAGATGGTTTTCAATTGTCTGGAGTCTGGAATCCTGTGGTGAGAATGTGTAGCAATCGGAAAAATTGTGTGGTACCAGTTGCTCGTCCGGATACCGTTAGTGTGGTGTGTCGAGATGGAGTTAAGTATGACAATGAAACTGATGGTAGGGGTGTTCGTAATAAAAGAGTGAGAAAGAGGGTAGATCGTTACGGCTACCTATAACAATAAAAATCTACTCGCAAAGACTTCAGTTTACCCGTGATCATGGCGCATGGAACTGTGCCGAAATATCGGGAATCAACAAAACTCAAAAATCATGGTAAATATCCCGTTTCTAGTGATAATTAATATCTAGTTTATTCGTTATTTATTAGTTATTTGACAACCTCTGTGCAACGGCGGGCGAGTAGTTAGCTGAGATGTGGGAGGTTGAGGGTTCAATTCCCGCTGCGAGTAAAATGTTTGTGTGATCTGCAAAAGTTTGTTCCGGGTCTGAGTGTTAAACCAAATCAAATCAAATCAAATCAAAATATTATTCAAAATGTTATTGTACCATTTGACTCGTAGTTCCTGATACCCACGACCCAGGGAATCCTGGTGTGGGATCAAGACTAAGTATGTGACTGTTGGGTGTTATGTTATATTTATAACTCCGCCAGCGCCACACAGTGGTTTGATCGTGTCATTCCCCATACAAGAGGTCGGAAATAGCATACTAAAATAATTCATGTGGGTATTTTACAAAACTAACATTTCATTTGTCCATCAAATAGAATACATTTCAATTGGACTCATGGTTATACTTAAACTAGTGGTTCGCCCCGAACTGAGACCTCGCGATAACACCTTTATCAGCCCTACTACTTAACCAAGTAATTTCCATTTTTTTATTATTATTTTTGAAAATTTTCACCTCGAGGTCTACCAGTACAGTACAGGATCTATCAGTAACAACTCTAATTTCCTACACATCATCGAAATAACCTTAGAATAGGGCTAAGCAACGGGGCGTAATACTACATACCTGTTAGTACCTATATCAAGTACCTGACGAATTAATTGCTAACGTCCTTTTGACGAAACCATAGAACTCCAGCGTCATTCAAATTCCTAGAAATGGGAGGTCAACAATGGGTGTTATATTGGTTTTTATTTTATGGAGTACAATTTTCTAAATTCTTCAGTTTCAGACTTTTCCCTGTAGTTGTGACACAAAAGCCACAAGCATACCAAATTTCAGCATTGTGGGATTGCTGGTAGTACCCTAGAATTTTTGATTTTAACGTTTTTTATTTTCCCTAATATCTCAAAAACTACTAAGGCTAAATACTTATTAAAAACAGTTTTGAAATGTCCAACCAAAGCGCTTTCATTAGACACCCCACTTGATCGGACTGTCTCACTTTTATTTTTTTTACCCCCTCTTGGACCCCAATATCTCAGCAACCCCCTGACCGATATAGCTCATAACCATACCTACAAATTGTACCAATACTATCTACTCCCATACCAAATTTCATGAAGATCGGATTAACGGTTTGGAAGTTTTCGTCGGACAAACATACATACATACATACATACATACATACAAATGCCGATTCTTCCAACTTGACTCAGAGAACTCGCTTCGCTCGTTCAAAAATATCTCCTAAGTTTGGACCATTTTCGACATGAGGTTTTATACCAGATATATAATGCTACATTTTCATCAATGATACATGGTTACTGCTTTTTGCGTTTTTTGAGATAACATGAAAAGGTCAAAATATTTAAAAATTCAAAACTTTAATGCCATTCTTTTTGTCAATCAAACATAAACAACTAATGATAGAATAAACATTTCGATTGGACTCATGCCACTTATAAAAATCGTTCTCAAACAAGCTAAAATGTGTCTTCTTTTTTTTTTTTTTTATTCTTACATTTTTATAAGGACTTTGATTCGCTTTGCGACTATGTCAGCCCTGATAAGTCTTGCAATAAAAACTTTACAACTAATAATATTATACACTATACTAAAAAGTGCCTTAGCCGCCTCACATAAAGGGGCGGATGAGATACATTGAAACGCGCCAACATCCAATAAGTTAAGACCATATTTATTTAGTTATTTTATTTTTTGGAGAATCAACAGCTTACTTAAATACAATAACACAACAGAATAACAGTAGAGAGCCAATAACAGGATCCCACGGTTAGTAATTGAGTAGGTAGTCAAAGAGTTGTGACCAATAAATTTTCGGGGAAGAAAAAAAGTTACCAATAAAACGCTTACATACCTGCTTGTATGCTAACTAAAATAAATAACCGTAGAACTATAAGAATTTTAAACCAACTAAAGTAGAAAAAATAAGATTTTTGCATTTAAAAACATCACATTACGAAAATTGAAATATTGGCTACACATGTATGTTCTCAAAAACTGGCTTCGTACACATTCCACCAGAAGATGATGAACGTCTTCTGTAAGTCCGCATGTCGCACAGTTGGGGGAGTCTGATATTTTCATAAGGTGATTGAATTTTGCAAGAGGAATGTGTCCTGTGCGCAGTCTGTGAGCTGTTACAATCAGACATCTCTTAAATCTAGTATTTACAAACCAGGGTATACGAGGAGGTTCACATTGTACAATTCTATACCAAATTCCTTTTAACTCTGAAGTATTCAAATAATACATTTTCCATTTCTCAAAAAAAAATTATTTTTATTTAAACAACACTTCTGAGTGTTCAGGTACAATGAAAGTTTCTGCACCTACTGAAAAAGCCTCTTTAGCCAATTTATCGGCCTCCTCGTTGCCCTGAAGACCAACGTGTGAAGGAACCCACTGCAATCTCAGATCCACACCCTTGTTCCGCAAGAACAACACTTTCCTTATTATGCCATAAGCTACCGAAGCACCTCTTGCACCAGAGACAACGAGCTATATGCTGTAAAGCACTTCGACTGTCTGTCATGATAACTAATTTGCTTAAATCTAAGGTAGTCACATATGATAATGACTCTGAGATTGCAAAAAACTCATCTGACATAATAGTATTATATTCAGACGTAACTTTAAATGACTCTTTCACATTGCGACTAGGATCGTAATATGCCTCGCCAGCACTGTCACCTATTTTAGACCCGTCGGTGTACAGTTTGTGCCAATCCTTGTATTTATCATTTATTATAAATAATGTAAGGGACTTTAGTACATTATCATCATACTGATTTTTTGCCTGGTCTATCCATCTACCGTAGTCTCAATAAAATCCAAATTTATATCCGATACCCAAGTATTCAACGAAAACAGATTGAGGGGCTTACTCGATTTAATGATTTCTAACTTCGTTTCTTTATAAATTGAGATTAGCAAAGGTTTTTTCTGCCGATACCCGTCAAGCAATTCTTGAAATAGAGCGATAGTGATGTTATCAGAGAATGATTGGGCTTTAAGACAATATTTGGTGGCAAGGTATTGTCGCCTGAACTGCAGTGGATGTAAACACACCTCACATTCCATAGTATGTAAATTAAATCACAAATTACAAATCATTTATTTGCTTTCAAAAAACACTGAATCCATTCATTTAATAATGTAAATAAGTTATAGGTACCTTAATATTATTGAATTAGTAAGTACCCTAGGTAGGTACTCACTATAAACAAAATTTTAAACCAGAACAGAAGGTACTTATACATAAGTAAGTAGGTAATTTACTAACCTCCACACTAGGATTCCCTGTGTTGTGGGTGGTTAGTCTCTTCCAGGAGTCTAGTAAATATGATGTATGGGTGTGGTTCTGATAAATCTACCGATTACTCTCATTGCTATATTCTGTATCCTATCTAACTTTAATAAATGTGTCTTTGCAGCTGTTTCATAAAGAAAGCATCCGTAATCTATTCTGCTACGAATCAAGGCAATGTATAACCTGCGCAGGTGTTTAGGATGCAAACCCCATGAAACACCAGCTAATACTTTCAGTAAACCTATCATTTTCATTGTTTTTTCACATGTCTCATTTATTTGTTTACTCCACAGCAAAGATTTATCCAACCAAATGCCCAAGTATTTGACATTTGTTACACATGTTACGTTATTATTATTGATATAATAGTATAACTAGATCCACTTTTCTCCCTCGCCTGAAACTACAGCATTGGGTTTTTGTTGGAGATATTTCCAATCCCAACTCTCCCAACTTACCTACAACAGAATCTAAAGCCCTTTTTATTTATTTATTTATTTAATAGGTTCACAAAACAGATTACAATCAAATAAGCGTACACATAAACATTGAGAATAGTTCAGATCTAGATTCGTAATCAACTATGTAAACACGACAAAGTTACAGTGTTGCAAACTTATAAACTAAATTACCCATAAACCGGGCACTGAAAAACAAAAAAAAAAATTAAACATTGTTATCATTGAAACCTAATATCAAGATTTTAAAGAGACATCGCTTAAACCTGTTGATATTAGGATCAAAAACATCCAAGTCATTAAAAGAACAAGCCAGCTCGTTATACCGACGACACATTCGAGGAAGAGGATTGTTAAATGAGGTGTTGTTTTTATATATTCTTAATGCAAAGGTTTGGGGTTTACGAGTCCTGTAAGATATATTTATGTTGATTGAAGTTACTAAAAAGGGGCAATCTATGGTAGAATGAAGAATCTTGTGGAGGTAAATAAGGCTGACGTATTCTCTACGAGCAGAAAGTGAGGTAACTTTAAAATAATTAAGCCTATTTACGTACCCTGAGAGCGAACGACCCATATTGTGCCGATATGAAAGGATCCTTAGGCATTTATTTTGAACACCTTCAATTCTGTCCGTATGTACGTCATAGTACGGCGACCAAATTGGACTGGCATACTCAAGAACGGATCGAATCAAGCTATTGAATAGATGTAGTACGCTGCAGGATTTTTTAAATTCCTTTGTGATTCGAGTAATAAAACCCAGTAGGCGATAGCTCTTGCCTATTATATAATCGTAATGCTTTTTAAAAGTGAGTTCCTCGTCAAAGTATATACCTAAATCTTTTGCAGTGGATGTACGCACTAATTGAGAACCTGCTATCGAATAATCAAAAATTATTTTATTAATTTTTTTGGTAAATGTAGTTACGAAGCATTTATCAACATTAAGATACATACGATTGCGAGAGCACCAATCAAATATTGTATCAAGATCGCTTTGTAGCTTGACGCAATCATTTATAGTGTTTATTTTAGCGAAGACCTTTAAGTCATCAGCGTAAAGCAGGCACGGGCATTCAAGACTTTCTGCTAGATCATTGACAAACATAATATAGAATAAAGGCCCCAGGTGAGACCCCTGAGGTACTCCTGAAGGAATTAGCATTGAAGAAGAAGTGAACCCTTTGATTGCCACAATTTGACTTCTATTGTTGAGGTACGATTGAACCCAGCGTAAAAGACTACCATGAATACCAAAATGAGCTAGTTTAGAGCACAATATAGAGTGACTGACTTTATTAAAAGCTTTGCGGAAATCAGTGTAGATAGAATCAACCTGGCCTGAAGAATAGAATGCATTACAGAGGAAATTGCTATAAACCAAGAGGTTGCTTACTGTCGATCTTTGTCTTACAAATCCATGTTGATTAGTGGAAATAAATGGTTTCACATGGGCACAGATATGGTCGTAGACTACAGACTCGAAAATTTTTGCGAAACAAGAGAGGATGCTGATGGGACGATAATTCTCACATCGACTTCTATCACCAGATTTATGTATCGGAACAATGTGTGCCCTCTTCCATCGAGTAGGAAAAGTGCCGGAGCTTAGAGATTTATTAAATAAGATAGCCCTGGCTATCTTATTTAATAAATCTCTAAGCTCAGCTCTAAGCTGTTCAGACAGCTCAAGACCACATGAGTTAATGAAGAAGGGTGGAATACCGTCAGGTCCAGCTCCCTTTTTACGATCTAGCTGCTTTATCTTGGTGCTAACACTGAATTTACTAATGCTTAAAGTTGGCAGGATACTGTTGCTTACACAAGTTAGAGATTGTGGGCAGCCTGCAGTGCTCAAGTCATCATTTTCATATACAGAACCAAAATATTTACCAAAGAGTTCACAAATACCATCACTATCTGCAGATGATTGACCATTGTAAAACATGATTTGAGGAATAGTGACTGAACCCTTTTTATTTTTAACAAAGCTCCAGAAGCTTTTTATGTCATCTACCAAGGCTTCCTCTACTGATGATCGGTATAGATTATAGCATTCATCCAACAATCTTTTACTCCTCGCACGGAGGAGGGAATAAGTATCATAATCCCTAGGGTTCTGATACTTTTTATAGCGTTTATGATATTTAGCTTGTTGGGTGAGGTTCCTTATAAGCCCTACACTGTACCACGAGGGATGCCCAGAAGAGGATGACCTAGACAGTGGTGCATTCTCTCGAATAAGAGTTAAAAGAGTAGAATAAAAAATGTCAACACAAGAGTCAACATCCAGATCCGGTAAAAAGACACTAGGCCAATCAATAACATTCAAAGCAGATTTAACATTTTCAAAATTGCATTTTTTGAAATTTACTAAACTTAACTTTCGAGGTTTAAATGGTTTAGATATCTGAAACTCCAAATCAATGACTAATGATGGGTGTTGTTTGTCTAAACGGCTAAGAGGTTCAGCACCATAGACCTTAACATTGTCCAAACTGGTAAGAATCAGGTCGAGATATCGGTTATTGTTATTTGGGATATTATTTAGTTGGGAAAGATTACATAAAGAAAGAGTGTCCAATAGCAACTTAGATTTGCTTACTAAAGGGTCGCTAGGGACCATCACACTTAAGTCACTAGAGGGCGTCCATGTAACGAGAGGCGTATTGAAGTCACCTAGTATAAGGAACTCTTCGTTGCCTTTTGAATTGAAAATGACTCTGTGCAGATTATCATAAAACGATTTTAGCAAATTAACTGGCAAATCCGGGGGTAAGTAGCATAAGCACACATTCAAGTCAGGTTTGCCATGATCGCAAGATAACAGGGTTAACCAAATGTCTTCCACATCACTTTCCCAATCAACCTGACGAATAACTCTTAGTTTTTTATTCGAAGCTATTAACAGACCACCACCCTCTTTTTTAGGTACCTTCGTGCTAAGACGATCCCTTCGGAAAACGTTATAACGAGCATCAAAGAGCTCCCCATCCATAACACTATCATTTAAGTTACTCTCCGTCAAGCAGATTAGGTCATAATTATTAGCTGAAGCGTTTAAGTATACATCTTTGATCTTAGATCGAATTCTGTTTACATTTTGATAGAATGTACAAATCATTATGAACGAGAATGAAAACCACGTAGAAAACTATTTAAATCATATTTTAAACCAGTGACTTAAGAAAGTCACAGCTCTTTACACGCACTGCATTTGAGTTATCGTCTTTTCGAAGGAAGACTTGACCGTATTTAACCCAGACATACTTGTAGCTGTTATCTCGCGCAAATTTTCTAGAAGCTGCATGTATCTGCTTTGATTCAGGCGAGATGTGCTCGACGACGTACACTCTTCTGGAGTCAACAGTTATGCCAAGGTGTCTTGAGCTGAGCATATCCTTCGCATTGCTTTTGTTATAGCGGTGAACAGCGGACAGCAACAAATCACGAAGTCGCGGCGAAGAAAGGGTGATGATAATGTTCCTCGGCCTATCAGACGTTCGATCTATTTTCGCCACTCTACGAAAGCCACGGATGTCATTATCTGCAAACGGAGTCGATACAGCTGCGCATAGGTTTTTGAATATTCCCAGCAAATTTTCACTGCGGCTCTCGGGTACTCCTTGAATTTCAACATTGTGATCACGTGAGATCTTTTCAACAGCAGATAGACAATTATTGAGGTTTATCAGCTCTCTCTGTACAAGGACACTTTCTGATTCAAGTTCTTCAATTTTCTTGTCACGTTCATCCAATTTGTTCTTAATGTCCATTTGCTCCGACGCAAGGAAATCAGTTGTGGTAGAAAAATCGGCCATCAGCTTAGTCACCTTTGAGTTAACTTCAGCGACCACGAGCTCCTTTATGTCTTTCTTCAATGCTTCACGCATATTTATGACGAAAGGTGAAGTCAGTGACAGTTTCTCATCAAGCAGCTGACTGATACTATCGAGCGTCAGTGGCGAAGAATTGCGTTGCTCGGAGAGCGATGATGAACGGAAAGCTACTGGCTGGTTGACAGCAGCGGTCGTGTTATTGACGTTGTGTGGTTCCATTTTCTGATCAGCTTTGGCACGAACTGGTGTGCTATCATTGTTTCTACGTCCCGTGACATTCGAACAGGAAGGACATTTGAGAGACTCCAATTGATTTTTGTTGAGACTTGCAACTTTCTTACCATCAATATTCAGACATTCATAACAGAATATTGACTTACAAGTATTGCAGGACAGACATTTTTTGTCTATATCTTTATTTGAACAACCGCTGCAAATCATAATTAGATACTCCCGAGAAGTTGGGGTAAAAGTTTTTTACTGGTATCCCAAACACCAGATTAACATTCCAGACGTGTCGCGTAGTAGTATGGCAGTTGAGTGAACAGAAGGAATGTCACTCTGCCAGAGACTTGACTTTGACTTTCTGTCAAATATTTTCCAGTGAGCTGTCAGACTGACTCGTGTCTTGTTGAGAATTTTACAAGTTCCAAATTAAATTACCAAAACAAATACCAATAATGAGGGTATTGAATAAAAGGAATGTCACTTAGCTTTAGTATTTTAGCACTATTATCCTCCAAATCGATGACTTTTCACGAAGACAATGTATTCACGGCTTTGTTTCGGGATTGAATTAGCTCCTTATAACCAGTGAGTGTAGTGAAAGTTGCGGTTTATATTTAAAATGAGAAAAAACACAGCGAGACTTATCTCCGGTGCCACGGTAACGGGTAGGACCTTTGAATGTATGCCTCATTCAGTTCTAAGTTCCTATTTTGTGTATAAAAAACAAAATCATCAGCGTACTGCAAAATACTAACATTATCATATCCCGTGCAAATTTGATGTGTAGCAATATTAAATAGGAGGGGAGAAAGAGAGTCACCCAGTGCTAATCCTCTGCCAGTCCATCTCACCATTGTCTGACATCCATCATCTTCTTTTATTGTCAAAAATCTGTTGCTTAAAAATGTCCACAAATATTTACATGTTGGGGTCCCTACCCCATATTTAGATTATCAAGCATTGTTGGTACGTCAAGTTGGTACAAGTTGGTACGTCAAAACATTATTATAGGCACTTTCAACATCTAAGAAAATTGCTAGCGTGGATACATCTTTTGAAAACCCTATCTATATTTGTGTGACAAGACGGACTAAGCAATCTATGCATGACTGACATTTCCTAAATCCACTGGTGACTGGGGCTAAAATTTTATGTTTTTCGACAAACCATTCAATCCGTTTACAAAGCATCAGATGAAAAATTTGACAAACACAAGATATTAATGATATAGGGTGGATTAGGTTTCGGAATAGGGACTATTTGAATACTACGCCATTGTTCTGGAAATAGAGAATGTTTAAAAATCTGATTGAACAGTTGAAGCAAATACAATTTACCTTTTAGAGGAAGATTATAAATCATTGAGTAGGTAATACTATCTTCTCCAGGAGCTGTGCCCTTCTTTTTTAACCCATTTTGGAACTCATGCAAAGAAAATTCTCTATCCAAGGAGGTGTTATTAGATGTGAACACTGGTTGTGAAGTTTGCACAAAATCAGGAGCTAAACTACGTAAAAGTTCTTCTTTTTTATCACTGGGAGCGCTCACGTGATCCCTTCGGATACCCTTCATCCAGCGCATGCGACGCCACATATCAGAGGGTGACATCGTTTCGTCTACCATTCCACCGAATTGTTGCCAATTTGCAGACCTAGCCCTCCTATGTACTCTTTGAGCTTCAGCGATCTTTTCATTTAGCTTATCAAGGTTCAGGGTTTCGCCTAAACACCATTAGTAGTTTTTAGTTCTGATGATGGAATCCATGAGGAATTGAGGGAACTCCTCAAATATTGTAGGCATACATATGGCGATTTTGACATTTTCAGCAACAAACCAAGCATTTGCATTCAAAAAGTATCATAATCTTTTCACCACTATGGTTCTTTCATAATTTTTTTTTCATCCAAATATTTTAGTCGAATACAATGGCGGAAGTCGGTTTTTTAAATGAAAAGTTATGGAACATGTCCTTACATGTTTCTCAGTGTACCCTACACGATAAAACATAAACTTCCTTCTGGGTGGGCCATCGGGTAAACATAGTTTTGAACAAAAAACTTGTCCGTTTGATTTCTTACCGTATAATTTTATACATATACAATACAAGGTACAATATGAATACACTAACTAATCCGACAACCCAATCAGTGATGCCAGCAAAATGAAATCTGTCTGATTGGAGCGCCCCCGGCGACGCGCGACGTCAATCAACTGCCCGCCGCGCGCCGCGCGTCGAGCGCAGCCGCCGCGTAGCCCGCGGTAATTGTTTTTGCTTATATACCTAGCCAGCGTGCGTTTGAATGGGCTGAATTATTTAAAGTGATAAGTAGGTGTCATTTCCAAATAGATAGGTTGGAAAGATTTAAAGCGAAGCCACCAGCTGAAGTATCGATAGTCTTCATATTTTTTAAACTAACTATTTTTATTTCAATAATCATGCCTGCGAGCATTGATTGATGTACATACATACATAAACACATGTAGGTAACAGCGCCTCAAATGGCCTCTTTTCACCGTGGGTTGCACAATCGCTGGAATATAGATGTGACAAGTGGTGAGCTTATCGCCGCCATTGCTTTCTACGACCAACTCATCTAACGCTTTCAGTAATAACTCACTCCTAAATAAGCCAGCGTCAGAGCAAAACCAACGAAAAATGGCCAACAATTAAATAAAAGGAGTAAATAAATGAATAAAAAGTAAATACATATAAGGATTATTACTAAAGTAATACTCACAAGAATTTAGGTAAGTTATCATCAGCCTGTAGAAGTCCACTGCTAGGCATATGCCTCACCCCTAGAATGCCACGACGAACGGTCTTGAGCTGCCTCCATCCACCGACTTCCAGCGACCTTTATAATATAGGTATTAAGTCCATCGAGAGGAGGGCCTTCCTCTACTGCGTCGTCCAGTTCTAGGTCGCCACACAAATCTAAGTCTCGCTAACGTTAGATATTCGTGTTTGAGCCAGTGCAGTGGCGCGATTACGTAACTCTTATGCTATTGGTTTCAATCGATTTCAATGTTGTTTCCATTCGAAATGACGCTCTTGCGACTACCCAATTTACGCATTTTGCTTACAAACGTTAATTGCAACAAGACTTCGTAAATTAGGTAATCGCATAAACGTTATTTCAAATAGAAACAATATTGAAATCAATAGCAACAGAATTACGTAATCGCCCTCCAGTTGTCAGAACTGCATAGTACAAGGTTTTAGCGATCACACAAAAGTTACATTATATTATAATGTAACATTTCCCCCTTCCCGCCTTCAATAATCTAAATTCCAAAGCTTGTAATTTTGGGGCCTGGTTTTTTTAAATAAATAATTTTAAATTATGTTTTTGAGTTTATCTGCTTCGAAGTACAAGTAGGTACTTATAAGTTTAATAATTATTATTTAATAATATTAATTATTATTTTGTACCTATGTATTTAATAAATTTCACCATTTGACTTGTAAAATAACATTTTACAAATAAATAATCCCTTGGTGCACGGTGCAAGAGTCTAACCCGCACTTAACACATTTATTTTAGAACTAATTGAGAGGGTGAATGTGTAGATGCTTTACGATGTATTGATATCCCACCTGTGGGCTCGTTACTCACGTTGCTAAATAAAATAAGTACTGCTTCAATAAATATTAAATGTTCTAGTAAAGTATAAATGTGTTCGCGCTCCATTGGACAGTTCGATGGGGTTGAGTTTAGTGTAGTGTGGTGATAATATCCTCTTTGGGGTTGAGATGATAATTTATCGCATAATTATTGTTATAGAGTCTGTGCATAATCCTACTAATATTATAAACGCGAAAGTTTGTGAGTATGGATGTTTGTTACTCTTTCACGTAAAAACTACTGAATGGATTTGAGTGAAATTTGGAATGGAGATACTTTACGCCCTGGATTAACACATAGGCTACTTTTCATCATCATCATCAATTTTCATCATTATTCACGCGGGTGAAACCGCGGGGCGCAACTAGTAAGTAATAATTTGACGATCTCTGTGGTGCGGCGGGCGAGTAGCCAGCTGAGATGCAAGAGGTTGCGGGTTCGATTCCCGCTGCGGGACAAATGTTTGTATGATCTGCAAATATTTGTTCCGGGTAATGGTACCGTTAATAACCGGAACACAACGATTCATTCAGTAGCTTCATTCGATAGTTTTCCACTCACATTGTCCTTCATTCAAAAAGTCTTTCTGCGTTTTCCCAAATTAATTTGCGTAGTTATAAGTAGTCAAGGACGTGGTTCTTACTTAACAAAGTTTTTAAACGTGAATAAATACTAAAACAATTTTGAAACTAAGTTATAGGTAAGTACAAAATGTTATGACTCTATTTTCGTCTATAATAATATTTATTAATATTGTCACGGGTATTTATCGCGTGTTGCCTTATTATTTATTATTCCCGACGTTTCGAATGCGTCACAGCAATCGTGCCTATTTTCGTCATCATCGGTTGGTCTTGCGTTCTCATTGCTGCATACCAAAGTCAAATTCAAAGTCAAAATCAAAGTCAAAAGTTATTTATTCATCACATGGATAATTGAACCGATGACGACTTCTGCCAAAAAACAAATGTAAGGTTATGGTAGGTTGAGAACCGAGTTCCTTCAATTTGTTTTTGTTTATGTTTATTAGAAGATCAACATCAAATACTGTTTAGATTGTTATATATAACTTATGCTATAAAAAGGCCAATAATAGATCTTCCTAAGGTAAAATTGAAGAAACTATGGGCTGAGCTAGTTGCTCTCCAGCCGTGCTACTAACTATGTATAATAGAACTATGTAATAATGTAGTCGTACATAGTACCTATCCTAGGACTATTGAGTAGACCTGAGAAGTTATTGTACGTCCGAAATGGCCAAACTGTTGCAACTTATAAAATATAAGCACCTTTACGCACACGGTTTTAACAATAAACAATTAAACTTTCGTGAACTATATCATTCATTTTGTAAAACGGGAAATTTTCACGTACTTACCGATATGTTGGTGGTGTTGGTGCTTCCACCAACATATCGGTACGTGAAAATTTCCCGTTTTTACAAAATGAATTATAAAGAATTACTTTACTTTACTAAAAAGCGGCTATTCTATCCCTTTCGATGGAATTTGAAACTGCTTGTGAATGCAAAAACAAAACGGTCTTTAGCTATTTCTAAGGATCATCATTTGTGTTTACAGTAATATTGAAAACTGGTTAACTATTATGTTCTGGAATAATAAATAGTTAGTAGAGATGGTAAAAAACCGGTTTTGAAACGATTACGCACACGATTTGTAAACATTAGCAGCTTTAAAACGAACTGTAGCATGAAAGTACTCAAACGTACGATTATTTATGGTGTACAAGCACGACAGAATGATTTTCTACAAAACATTCATTAATAAAAATTATAAGAAAACCTTTTTTGATATCAAAACATCGATAAATTATCTGACAATTGAATACGCGCTTTTTTAATGTCAAATTAGGCCGCCATTTTAGTCAATTGTCAAATTGTGTATTGTTCTGTTGTTCGGGTGCGTTCACGCGATCGTTTCTTTTTTATAAGAAGGGGTGACGAGAGCTTTATTTGGATTTGGCTTTGGATATTTTATCGTTTTTAGGGTTTCCAAGTCCGACAAGGAACCCTTACAGTTTCAGTTTTTTTAAATTAAGTTTTATAAATACGGTCCGTCTCATAATCATTTTCTAAATAGGCTTTTGTTTTCTTCTCTCTGATGTAAAATGTCATAGTTACATCAATAAAAGACAAAAGCTATTTTAATTAAAATAGGTTTAGAGAATGATTATGAAACAGGTAGTCTTTATTGTCTCCACTATCAATTCTCGTAGATAATAAATCAAGCAATTACCTACCTATATTTTTTCAAAATATGGTTTTGGATTTCCTCACACTGACCCATTTTAATTAAATATTTTGTGTAATTGAAGGACAAGGAAAGTTATCGCAAGAGTTTTTTCAGCGAGAGAGCCGTCGTGGCCAAATTGTGAACTACATAGTTAGAAACATAATTAGGAGCTGTGTTTCTTTCTGTCGACATTTTGAATTTTAAACTAAAGAAATAAGTAGTTATAATATGTACCTAGTTGTAATATGATCAAAATGGAATAGACGCGCTATCTAGCGAAAAAAGCACAGCAGTGCCCTCAAACCCCACAACGGGTTTCTTCCTGAACAGGCTCTGCGTAGGCTTTACTAGTTTACGAGTAGTAGTCAGGTGTGTAAATCCATCTCAGTAATATTATAATGCTCTATCGCCATAACGGCTGAACCGGTTTTGCTGAAATTTGGGAATCAGATAAGTATATTAAGACGGATTGACACTGACTATACTAACTACAGAAGCCTTCACTGTGCGTGGTCCGACACGCGCTTGGCTGCTTTTTTAGTGTCTATTTGACATGTTGTGTGGCCTTTTCATGTCTGCTGTTGGATCAAGGTGCCTCTTCTTGTATTGTGTTACCTAATCCTCACGAGAATGTAATAGATCTTCATTGAAGTTGTTTTTTTGTAGTTTTTGCGTTGGCGTGTGAGCTTTCGAAGCCAGTTGCTTCATGCTAATCTCCTTTGCTTCAATCTTGTTCTTGTTCAAATTCAATTTTGTTTATTACCAATGAGTAACGAGATAATAGGTTTTTAAAATTCAGGTTATTAAAACATGAAAGGTACATACAGATTAGGTGTTCGTTCTTGATAAAAAAAAATGTACTTTTGTAGAAAGAGACTGATTGTATCCTTGGGATCTTCTCTTGCACAGCATTTTAATCATTTTTGCACTTATTAGGCACGTTATGTTATCATCATCATCATTGTACTACCCAACACACTTGTCGATATTGGACACCCGTACTAGATAGTTGCTCTTTCATCTTCATACAGAGCTGTAGAGTACCTTTCAGCTTTCTGCCAATAAGCTGCGAAACAATTTAGACAGTTCAACCAAACAAGAACCACAAAATAAATACATGTAAATATTTTGTGCAAGAACTGTCAAAATAGCTTTTATCCCGGGATCAGTCAGTTTTGCTGGAAGCGTGCTACTTAATATTCTATAGATGAACTCCAGTTCTGACTAATTTTAATACTAATTATACATAAATGACATTATATTTTATTTGGTATTCTGACATTTATTGTTTTTTATGACATTTTGAATAATCTTGCCGCAGTGGACTCCTTCAGGTTGAGGACGATTCATTATTATTGTTTTTTTTATTTTTATGTTGAGTTTTATTAATATGTACCTACCTAACATTCAAATACCAATTGAATTCAAGTAAATTGATCTATAAATAAATGAAATGAATGACTATCCCCACTTTGTGGCCAGCCCCCCAATTAAAGTAGTAAATGGCAATGGAGAACTCAGCAATGGGGATCATTTTGGGAGCCTTTTAGCGCAATCTAAATCTTATGAAACTTGAATAGGGGAAATTTCTTGACCTAAGTATTCTGCCTTTCAAGACAGTGCTTAGGCTGTCAAAACGATTCCCATTGCTGCGTTCCCCATTGCCATTAGCTACTGTAATTGGGGTGCGGTGTCTGTATCTGTATCTTGGAGAAACCTGCTGGTGACCATGTGAGTATGGTAAACCTGATTTTAAGTAAGTAAACGTTAGGTAGAAATGGTGTTATAATAATAACTTTTCATTTAAAAAACCGACTTCCGCCATAGTATTCGACTAAATATTTGGATGAACAAAAATGATGAAAGAACCATAGTGGTGAAAGGATTATGATACTTTTTGAATGCAAATGCTTGGTTTGTTGCTGAAAATATCAAAATTGCCATATGTATGCCTACAATATTTGAGGAGTTCCCTCAATTCCTCATGGATTCCATCATCAGAACTGGATTCTGAAAAAAATGGGACCAATCTGGAAGTATATCTATTCAAATAAAAAAAGAAATTTCCAAATCGCTTCATAAATGCCGGAGATAAGCGGTAACAAACATAAAAAAAAAAAAAAAAAAAACAACCGCATTGAGAACCTCCTCCTTTTTTGGGAAGTCGGTCAAAAAGCAAATCGTGCAAACGTAGCTCAAAGCGTAAAGTGTGTCACACACGTAGCAGACGCGGTAAGATATCTGTATCTGAGAGCGTATCAGACCATATCGCTCTCTATACTAAACTCAAGGATCAGCAGATCACTTTTATTTTTACCATCAAGCATCTGTAGGCACCGACATATATCAAAAGATGGACAGATTATATCTGTGTATACAAATTGAAAAACAATACAGTTTGAAGTTTTCCGCGTGAATCTATCATTTTTGTATATTATCGTATCTACGTGTATGATACCATCCATCAGATGTGATAAGTTTTTATACGCATATAAAATATTACCGCATTTCCTACATGTGTGATGCACTTAATTCAATCCACATTGCCGCATCCAGTGGGCTGATAAGTCATCGTTCATCAATACACTACATCGTGTATACACTACACGTGTCGTGTACTACACTGTGTGCTACTGCTGTGTAGAGTGGAGCTTGTAAACACGCCGCTCGCGCCAGAGAGCGGTTTCAGGGATAATGCTTTCATTTCGTTTATTTTCTGCATCAATCATATCAGGCTGCAGAAGTCCACCGCTGGACACAAGCCTCATCCATACTATACCACGATGAAAGTCTTGAGCCGTCTCCATCCACCGACTTCCTGCTACCATAAATTATAGTTTTTAAGTATAAAGTATGTATGTTAGTCTATCCTATCCTTATCCTATCCTACTAATATTATAAACGCGAAAGTTTGTGAGTATGGATGTTTGTTACTCTTTCACGTAAAAACTACTGAATGGATTTGAGTGAATTTTGGAATGGAGATACTTTACGCCCTGGATTAACACATAGGCTACTTTTCATCATCATCAGTTTTCATCATTATTCACGCGGGTGAAACCGCGGGGCGCAACTAGTAAGGTATATATTTCTATGGGCTTTATAATTTATTGTGCATTTCCCATGTAGCCTGAAATAAATATATTATTATTATTGTTATTATAAAAATGTTATCGGTCCATCGAGAGGAAGTCTTTCAACGCTGCGTCATCATCGAATAATAATCTAGAGTCGCAAAAGCATCAATCTTTAAAAGATTATTAATCTGTATTTTTCTTATTAAATTCCAAGTATTAGTAATATAGTTACTTTAATTTAATTGAGGAAAACAAACATTTAAATATATTTTGATATTATCACGGGTATTTGTCGCGTGTATTATGTTCTACAACATATTGTTTATTTTCCAGTCTTATGTCACAGTATAAACACGGAGAATTCTAATTCGGAAGAGCAAGTGAGGGTAGCCCCTGCAGTTGCCGCCGCTCCTCGACGGTAGCTATTCTCCAGTCAGCGATTTTTGTAACACGCGAAACGTCGGAAAATAAATAACAAAGGTGGTGTAGGCGAAAAAAAACGATTTTTTTGCGTTGCATAAAGAAAGTAATTTTCAAAATTCACCCCCTAACCTACCTAGGGGTAATCTTACGATACCAGTTTTTGGCAGATTTTTGGAGTTCAATGTCTCAGTTGTGTTTCACTGAACAATTAAACAATGTGGTCTAGTCCTGAGTGCGTCCTCGAGCGCCACTCACGTTCGCATCCAATTACGCTGCACAGACATTTCGGCGCATTCGATACAACTAAGTACTTACGAGGTTTAAAGTGTTCTTCTAACTGTTATTTACTTATTTACAGTTTGTTTTTATGAGTTCTTATAAGCTTGCGTATAAAGCTCAAAAACTTTTATATTTGGTATTCATTTCATGTTGATCCGTACCTTCAAGCCTTCAACCGCTCAGAAAAGAGTCTTGACAGACAGAAGAGCATATGGACAGACAGATATATACTGACAACAAAGTAATCTTATAACATAACATAACACCCAACAGTCACATACGTATAC
This sequence comes from Epirrita christyi, assembly GCA_951392215.1. NCBI lineage: Eukaryota > Metazoa > Arthropoda > Insecta > Lepidoptera > Geometridae > Epirrita > Epirrita christyi. The sequence continues at coordinate 887,560 of OX595861.1, forward strand.
CCTGATTTTTAATTTTAGTAAATTTTTGTAAACAAAGAAATGTCACTGTGTGTATAAGTGTCAAATATGTGTTCATATGTGTTTGTTTACAAAAATTGTCTAAAATTAAAATCAGGGTATAGTCTTGATCCCACACTAGGATTCCCTGTGTCGTGAGTAACAAGAACTACGAGTATCACAACACCCAGACCCGGAACAAATATTTGCAGATCATACAAATATTTAACCCACAACCTCTCGCATGTCAGCCGGCTATTCGCCCACCGCGCCGCAGAGGTCGTTAGAGGTAATTAGAGGCACATGAGACTTTTGTATTCTTTTTGTGTCATTGTTTTATTGGTGAGGACAGTGCAATGCAATAGTTGGGTAGGTACATGGTTAGAACATCCCTATAGGGACAACCCTAAGGAATACCCTAGGCTTGTAATGCGGGTAACAGCCATTTTCTACAACAGTGACCAACAAAGTCCAACATAATAGTAGTAGTGAATATCTGAAACTACGAGCATCTTAGTACCACAACACACAGACCCAGAACAAAATATATGCAGATAATTTAGCAGATAAGAGGAATCAAGCCCGCACCTCTTGCGTCTCAGTCAAACGGCCGAGTGGCTAGCCTGCTGCACCACGGCGGACATCAAATAAAACGAAATGTAAATGTATCAATTAGTGATCGCAGCTCGGCTACTGCCACATTTAGCACTATTAGTTGCAATGCAACCTGATACGAGACAGAAACTAGAAACTTGCAAAGTGCTTTCGCAAACACGCTGGGGTCAGCTGTGTGCTTTGTCTGTCGTTTTTGAACGGAATTGTTTGTCTTGCCACTTAATGGCCACTCAGCCAGTTACAATATCACTGCTTACCTACTACTTCTTGCTCTTTATCGGCAGGTAGACATCCTCTGCTGGTTGAGGCCTCCCCCATAGCACCATAGTGTGAAATGCGGGGGATTTGCACTAATGATGAATGATGGTGTTAAGTACTCAGGTGGATGCTGCTGCCCATCCTCTAGCGTAATCCCTTAAAGAGTTAGAGGAGTCCTTTCTTAGGCCGGAACCAACACGGTTTTAATTTAAATGATTACTTCCAAGATAATCCAAAATAACTAATGGTTCGCGCCGAACTGAGACCTTGTGAATACAGGAAATGTAGGTTACCTATAATACTTCCAAACTTTCTAACCGACCCTAAAAAAATTAAATTATAATGATCAAGAATTAGATAATTACCCATACAAAGACGCAAGGACAAAAGTTCAATAATAAATGCTGGACATTTCACACAACAATATCTAGCCCCAAGCTAAGCAGAGCTTGTGTTATGGCAACTTGATAACTGATATTAGACAGATATTTTTTGATATACATAGAAAAATACTCAGAACACCCTGAACAATTATTTGCAGATCGTACAAATATTTGTTCAGAGGCGGGAATCGAACCCGCAACCTTCTGCGTCGCAGGCGAACATTCGCCCGCCGCGCCACAGAGATCGTCAAAAAAATATACGAGGATTATAACTTAAGCTCTGAAGTGGTAATTTGTGTTCAAGTAATTGAGTCAAGTCAACGAGGGGAACTCCTACTGGCTGAACTGCTTATTGAGAACACCTACAGAATACAAATCAGACCTAAAGCTCACAAACCTAAAGCACGGTGCCAAGGAAACAAACGATGGCATGTCGAACGAGCGGAGCAAACGAATGAGTGGACTGCATTCCACCCCACCCCATACAAACACATCAAACAAGAATCACATTCAAATGGATACCGTTTGCAAGTGACAGGACAATGAAGGAATCCTATTATTGTTGAGCGGAACCCTTCGGATTATTCAGGACACCCTCTTCTTCGGAAAAAGAAATGCTACCTACGTAGTCAAGTGAATTTGGGAAATTAAGTAAATTGGGAAAGAATTTTCTGCGTTTGTTTTCGTTTGAATTTAACAATTTTTATAAAGTCGAACATTTATAAATGTATGTGCATGTATGTATAGCAATACCTTATTGCAGTTTTGTTGGATTAATTCTTGTTTATTTGAAAGGTATAAACTGTTGAGATACTTTTCAAGTCGGTAGGTTAGCCCTATTCTGTTAACGACGTTGGTGTGTCTCAGGGTAGTAACTTCCTGGCAAGACCATTTTTGTTTTTGCTATAACTCGGCCATTTTTGAGGTACAAATTATGAGCTTCGAGTACAAAAAGGTACAAATTAAGCTCTTAATTTGTACCGGAATCAAAATTGGAAAAGCTGATGTGGTCCTGCCAGGAAGTATCACGCGAGTTTTTCTTGACGGATTTCAATGAATTTTCAATAGATAAAGTGTGGGATTATTTGATATATTCCTTTTTAACACAGAATTTAAGTGACTGACTTTCTAACAAAATATAATGTATAATATATCTGACTTAATAAATAAATTAAACTAAATTATTTATTGAAGTAGACTTTGTACCCTCTGACAGGTGAGCTTATTAACCGACTTCCCAAAAAAGGAGGAGGTTATCAATTAGGTTGTATTTTTTTTTTTTTTTATTTTTGTTACCGCATATCTCCGGCGTTTATGAACCGATTTGGAAAATTCTTTTTATATTTGAATAGATATACTTCCAAATTGGTCCCATTTTTTTCAGAATCCAAATCTGATGATGGAATCCATGAGGAATTGAGGGAACTCCTCAAATATTGTAGGCATACATATGGCGATTTTACTATTTTCAGCAACAAACCAAGCATTTGCATTCAAAAAGTATAATAATCCTTTCACCCCTATGGTTCTTTCATCATTTTTTTTCATCCAAATATTTTGTCGAATAAAATGGCCGAAGTCGGTTTTTTAAATGAAAAGTTATTTTTTGGAAATATATATTTTAAGAAACAAGCTAATATAGAATTAGTTTGGAACCGTGAGCTGATCGAAATGAGACTAAAGGGTGATGATGTTGATGATAACGATCTACATAAAATTAATTATTTACATTGACCAATATGACAAGAGAGACTGATTTCACACTAAGATAGATAAGATAAGATAAATCATTTTTACCAGAAAAATACAGTAGGTACAAGTACAGAAATATAATAATAAGGAAAAATTGAGTAAGATTATGAATTTCTATAAATAACAGAAACGCCCCACACTAGGCTCTAGCAATTTATTCTGTGGCTCTAGGCCCGTGTCGTGGGTGCCCAAAGCGATTAACAAAATTTAAAGAAATTGCTTATTAACTTTATCAACTAAGTTTACTAAATTATAATGAAATATTCTTTTTCAATAAAATTATTTTGTTCTAAGATTTTCTGTTAAATTCGTCAACTTGAAGTAGGTACACAAGGTGTAGAAAAACAATGTCGCTGAGTTCGAGCAGTGCAAAAGCACTGTGGTGTATTGGTAATGTAGGGGTTGTGTACCGGTGATGTAGTGCTACTGCAGTCATGGTGCAGAGGTGGGTTCTAATCCCGTGCACCGATTGCTGGGATAATTCCACTCGAAAGATGTATTTATTTTCGCAATACAAGGTATTACAATTATGCTCTCAAACAGTGAAGGGAAATCTCCAGAGGATACTGGAATGTCCTAGAAAGTCATGTGTGACATGTGCTTAAAGAACCCTTTGCGGGGCACACTGAGTCCTATCACCGCACTGGTTGTTTCACCATTGGACACAAGGCCCTTGTTAGGGCCATCATTGCCTCGACCTGGTCACTGGCCTAGCGCAGAGTGACGAAGAAAGAACTTATGTCACAGTCACATACATAGTTCTGATCCCACATTAGGATTCCCTGTATCAAGAACTACGATTACCATTGTACCACAACATCCAGATCCGGAACAAATATTTTCAGATCTCAAACAGAAGCGGAAATCGAATCCGCAACCTCTCGCATCTCAACCGGCTACTCGCCCACGGCGCCACAGAGGTCGCCACTTGTCACAAGATAAACGTACAAACGTCGGGTCAATGTAATGAAGCATATCCTGATGCATTATAGTTAATCGGTTGACTAATAAAACTCAGGCGCCAAAAGCAAACGCGTGCCAGGCGTGCGTCCACCATATGGTGCGGGAGGGAGACGGACGACCAGACAGAGATGGAATCATTCTGGAAGGTACTCTGGGGTGATTTCGAAATTGAGGGTAGTTAAAAGTTTAGACTAATTACTTTTGTTTTGATTTGGGGTTACGTTTAGTCCTACTAATCCACTATCATATTTTATGTTCATTTATAAATGCGAATGTACGTCTGTCATAGTGATGACGACCTCTGTGGCACAGCGGGCGAGTAGCTGGCTGAGATGCGAGATGTTGCGGGTTCGATTCCCGCTGCGGGACAATTGTTTGCATGATCTGCAAATATTTTTTCCGGGTCTGGGTGTTGTAGTACCATGGTACTTGTAGTTCCTGATATCCATGGCACACGGAATCCTAGTGTGGGATCAAGACTACCTATGTGACTGTTGGGTGTTATGTTATGTTGTGGTGCAGTAAGGAAGTTCAAGATAACGAAAATAAAAAAATAAACAAAACTTAATTTTCACCCGCGTTATTTTAAAGTATACTCGAAGTACATAACTGAGTTTTAGAACAAAAAGTATTTTATTTTGAATCCAGGTTCAATCACCAAAAGTACCAAATAAAAGCCAATTTGTCATGAACCTTGACAAATAAACAAACTACATATTTGATCGCCTGATGCAGGGCTGCAGGGCAAGAAGTAGAAGTCGTGTTGAGCGTGTAATCTGGTCGGCAGCTGGCCGTGACGTGCGGGACGCGGCGCGTGGCGCGCACGCGGCGCCGCGGCGACATCTGGCGGCGATCGATCCACTTTATTCATTTGCTGGATAATCTCTTTTATTTCATCTTGTTATTGGCATCTTGAGCAATAACCACCCCATCATGTGCAGTAGGTATATTTATGATAGCGCTCAATTTTTAAGGTTGGTCGTGTCGCTATCGGTGCAAAATTCAAATTTTATTGTGTTTTGAAGACTAGGACCTGTATTTATTTAACGAAACTTAGCTCTGGGAACAATTTTGAGTGTTTTTCAATTTCAAAATTCCTATACAAAAATGAAATTTGTGATTTACTCAAGATCGTTCTCAGAGTTGAGTTCGATCTATTAATACGGGCCTAGGAGACCCAACACACATGTTTAAATATCTGTATGTGTTAATTTAGTTTAACTTTAGGCGGTGTAGCGTAAATAAATAAATGCTGGACATTTTCACACAACATTATATAGCCCCAAGCTAAGCAGAGCTTGTGTTATGGATACTAGATAACCGATATACTTAATACAATACATTACATAGATATTTATAAATGAGCCGCTAACATAGCTAATATTTGAAAACGTTTTCTTTTGGATCTTCTGCAGGCTTACGTACGTAGGGACCTAAAGCAACTACCTCCCTCCCTGACCGAGCAAGGCTCTCAAGAGAGAAATACGCTTTGGCAATATTTAGAAATAAAAGCAAATGAATCTAATTGTCACCACTCGAGCCCAGTGGAGGTGGAGCCTATAAATAAACACCTGACGGCGCCGGGTCGTGCTAGCGACACGCCACGCAACGCGACGCGGCTCGCACCTCTGTATTTATGTGACGACACGCCTACACAAATATACCTACTGGTGGAAATTCCTAAAAAGTTTTTAATAAGAAAATAAAATTTGTGAATCAAAAAAGTTGTACACTTGATACTTCAGCCCCCTATTCCCTAAATGTTTTTTTATTTATTTTTTTATTTTACTTGTCAAACGTTGGTCACAAAGTGACTTTCACGATAGGAAATAGGGGGGCTGGAGGCTGTTAACAATTGATACGGAAGAATGGTGTATTGTAAGTGTAACACAGATTTTGTATGGCGACACCGGTGAGCCCTTAGCGTACACTCTGTGAACCTCATTTTCCATACAATAATCCGTGTAACACTACACCATACGTCCTTTCATATCAATTGCGTAAGTCACGGTAAAGTTTAACGTTTAGCGTTTAACGCTAGCGACTCGCGTTGCAATGCAAAACCCGTTCTAGGCCCTTTGGAACAATGAGTATCATGGTACCACAAGTCCACATTGATCACCGGGGGGAATCGAACCCGTGCCCCTAGAGCGCCTGTGCTGGCTACTCGCCCAACTCACCACGGTGGTTGTTATACAGATTTAAGGTTCCTACATACACCTCATCAAACTTTTCAGCTGAATTACATTAACACTTTTTGTTTCTTTTCTGATTCGTTGTTTTTGAAAATTGTTTACCTTGATAGGTCTTTTCCAATTTTTAAATATTTATGTTTATTATATGTTTATTTTAATAAAACAATAAACCCATTATTAATTGTTTATTTTCACAATAAAATTACTTACTTAGTTGTAGATACCTACAAGTTTATTTAATTTAAGTATTCATCATAATATCTTTATTTATATCACTAACTGAGATCTCTTACGTTATTCTCACTATAATATTTACATTTTAAGTGTTTATATTGTAAGGAACATAATAATTACTTATAATAATATGGCAACACACCGGACGATCAGTCGTTCGTTCCTTTATGAAGCTTACCAATTTTAATTTACAGTATTTAACATAGCGACCATTCCACATCCCACACTAGGACTCCTTAAGTCGGTATCGGGAACCACGAGTGCCGCGGTAGCACAACAAAGAAACGGAACTACTGCTACTAGAGTATGCCATCATTTAAGCTGCAGCGGGAATCGAACCCGCACCTCTCTAGCCGCTGCGGGACAAATGTTTGTATGATCTGAAAATATTTGTTCCGGCAGGGCATTTGTATTTGTATGTTCAGGGGTACTTGTAGCCAAGACAATTTTTCTGTTGTTTTTAGAACTGTGAGAACAATAAATAGTATATACAACAGGAAGTTGAGTACTTGTCGAGTTGTGGAGGGACTACGAGTTGACTTCGGAACCCAACACTATCCGTGGTTCGAAAGAAGACGCATGGCCGTTTTATGTCACCGAACATAGATTGTAGCTAGATTTAGATATTATCTGTAATTCGCATGGAAGTAATAATAAGTACTACGTGCAACAGGGGGCTTAGTACGGGTTTTGATAGTTTACGAAACTACATGAAGTTTCGTTTCCTTCCATACATTTACTTACAGCGCCCCTAGCGAAAACGAGAAGACAACTAAGGACGCTGTCAGTAAATGTATTGGATGGAAACGAAACTTCATGTAGTTTCGTAAACTATCAAAACCCGTACTCAGCCCTCTGTTGTACGTAGTACTTATTACTTCCATGCGAATTACAGATAATATCTAAATCTAGCTACAATCTATGTTCGGTGACATAAAACGGCCATGCGTCTTCTTTCGAACCACGGATAGTGTTGGGTTCCGAAGTCAACTCACAGTTCCTCTACCAGTACTAAGCCCCCAGTACTTATTATTTCCATGGTAATTCGTATCTCTTTTGGTTGATCATAAAAAAACAATTATTTTATCATGTATGTGAAATTTTCTACTTATTAAGAGTTGAATTGAATTCAAAATTAAAAAGGTATTCAAACATATTTTACAAAATTTTGTATAATACTAACAATAAAGCATAATAAGTTTAATTTTATATAAGTATCTCAACTTATGTAGTAAAGGTACGCCTACCTAACTATACCTAAGTAGTAGGGGCAATAAGCAACTCAACCTTGCACTTTTGTCTCGGAAGACGCCACTTGGCACGATTGTTCTTTAGGTCATTCTGAGCAGATTCAGCCCTGTAGCCACAAAGTTACCCCCCGCTGGTAGCCAGGGGAGCGGGGAGAAGTTTGCATCTCCCGCGTTACAGTCAGAGCTCACATGTCCACTTATAGCTACAAGGGCAACTTTGGTATCGTTTTTATATAATTTAAAGATGGGGGATTCCATTTCTGGAACATACTTTTTACCCAACCATAGAAAAGAAACGAAAAATTAACAAAATGTTAAAATTTAAAAAACAAAATACTCAAATTGTCGCTTACAGTCATACTACATCGATTTTTGGTAAATAAAAAATATGATGTTCCAAAGAATGGGTTCCCCTGTCTTTGAATTACACGATATTGAAACCAAACTTGCCATTTTACTTACATTTGAGTAGAAATTAAGCTCCAAATCCAACGGGAGAATCGCAACCTTACCCGTTTTTTAAATTTTTTGCATTTTGTTTATTTTTCGTTTCTTTTCTATGGTTGGGTAAAAAGTACTTATGTTCCAGAAATGAATTCCCCATCCTTAAATTATACAAAAACGATACCAAACTTGTCCTTGTGGCTATAAGTGGACAGTAACTGAGCTCGGACTGCAACACGGGAGATGCACACTTCTCCCCCCTCCCCTGGCTACCAGTGGGGGGTAACTTCGTGGGTACAGGGCTGAATCTGCTCAGAATTACCTAAAGAACAATCGTGCAAGGTTTGGACAAAAATCGACGCTTATTGCCTCTACTAAAGTAGTGTGGACCTATTCAGACTTCACAAGCTATAATATCCGTCATAGTGTGAGCCGTCCTTGAGTTGCCATTTGCAGAATACAAAGTCATTATTCTATTAGACCTATATTCTTAGTGCAATAAAAAATATACAAAAACACGTCATGTGACATTTATCTCCTCGTCGGAAGCGCTAGCGTCGCTGTCAAAGTCCTCCCCCTCTTCCAAATTTGAATATTCGCGCGGGAAAGTTGTTGTCTTGTCGTCATAGCCTCTATACTCCGAAGTGGTAGCATACGATTTTTTTAGCTCTTCGTTTTGTTCGTCGTTTTGAGATAGCGGTGACAGTTTGGGCTTGTCCGCTTCTGCGTCGGACAGGTCAGGGTGGGGGTTGTTCTTGTTGGGCAAGGTCTGCTCGCGGGAGCCGCCCGAAGCGAGGAGCTCCCGTTCCTTCGAATTCCGCCATTTCATGCGTCGGTTCTGGAACCAGATTTTTACCTGTAAAAGAGAGACCTGGATTCAATTTTTGCTAGAAATTCGTACTAAAATATCATCATTATGATAGATAGATAATATTTTTTTGATCACCCCACACAGAAACAATGATCAAGTAATTTTACGATAGAAAGGCAATACAATGGGCGGCCTTATCGCTGAAAGCGATCTCTACCAGACAACCTTTGGATGGAACGAAATGAGCAACGCTATAATAGACTGCAATGTACCTACAAAGCAGAACTAAAAAGTATTCTAAATTAATGAAAATATATTTATAAGTAGCTATGAACTATATTGATCCCTATCTATGTATAAATAGTCCCAATTTTTTTTTTTTTGTTTTTATTTCATAAGCTTAGATAATACTAGGTAGATGTGACCAATGTTATGCCCGTAGACATGTGGCAACCTATCAATGGACGTTTTGAATTGGTTTAGCTAGCTAGCGTGTATAGAAATGCAGGTCTTCATATGGAAAACTTAGATTGCTTATCAAAATGTGCACACTCTTTTGTGACCATTGTAGAAGCTGCTTAATAAAAAAAGTCACAAAAACACATTAACTTTTTTAAATCCAAAAAAATCGCAATAATCATTCATCAAAGTCAGCAATACTCCACACATTAGCTTCTATTATCACGTCGTTTACACATTACTGCTAATATTTTTTGTTAAAAATGTTTTTTTTTCGTGAACGTAACAGTTTTTGCGTGCATTGTGTCCCTGACGTGTCGTGTATTGATGGCGAGAGGCGCGCTCCGCTCGTATGCGAGGGTGACTCTGCTTTGGGCTTACAACAAAAAAATCCGATGTGTGTGACATTTGACCGCTATCCGCTATGCAAAGATGATTACATAAATCTTTGCTAATTTTAGTGATAAATATTTACATAAAAGATTTGGTTAGAGCCGAATGTAGAGCTTACAGAGAAAAGCGTTTTCACATTGGGCCCACTGACACCGATATTGGTACAGATAACTATACCTACAGAGGCCGTACCATGAGTTCTTATAGCGATTCAGTTCAAAAACTATTCAGTACAAATATAGGTTCCTTGATGTCCGCAGCTATATTGAAAGGCACAGTAGCAGAAAGTCTATAAACTTCTGCGATTAAAGTTATTCAATGATGACGGATGTCAACGACTAACCGATACTTTGTAACTGAATAGTTTATAAATTGAAACTCATTGATAACTAAAGTTCTTAATACGTATGATATTATTTGTTTGACATTTAAATTCTTATAGACATACCTAGCTTCATTAATATTATTGTACACCAATCTTGGTAACATAGTGGACATTGTTTTTAATTTTTACCTAACATCTTAATACCATACCTATGTTTGACAATAAATGATATTTAATTTGATTTGATTTGATCAATACAAGTGCGTCCTCCAGTACATCTCTTGGAAAACGGTGATTTGCGACTTTTTTGATGATATTTAGTACATAAAAAAATCGCACCCCAGGTAGATAAATTAAGTATTGGAGTTTCACTACGTTGTAGGACCCGTAGAAGAACCAAGATCACTAGCATAGCTGTACTGCGAGCTTTCTCAGTTATCTTATTAAGTTGAAATAGCATTGGTTAGGCCATATAGCTCGCAGAGCTGGAATATTTTTGGGGGTTCTCGAGTGGCGGCCACGAACCGGACGACGCGGTTCAAAAAGGGTTGTCGGCAATACTGGAGTCGGAATCTCAAAATAAAAATCTCCAGCGTCCCGCAACTATTTAGTTAAATCTAAATTCTCCCAGATTTCAAACCGGCGTTTTCGATATGAAACTGCTTTCACAAGGGTTATCTGGAAGAGATCTCTCTCAGTGATAAGATCGCCCATTGTACTTCCACTCTTTTTTATTATTCATTATAATATGGTGCCATAAAATGTAGCCTATCTAAGTACCTATAACAGTTTTGAAAAAATGATTGGCGGTCATGTAACGGACTACTCAGTGATGGACCGACGCCATTGTAGGTCACGGGAAATCGGTGAATGGAGATGGCTCAAGCTCGTTCATCGTGGCATTTGCAGCGGGGGAGGCTTATAGTCGCGTCACATCGTGTCGGGTCATGTATTTTGGCCTTTAGTAGTGGACAACAACTGGCTGAAGAGCAGCGCGAATGCGTTGGTACAAGAGTAATTTTTCGTTCACAATAAAATTATTCTTTGTAGGTATGTGAAAGCATTTACTTAATTCACACTTAATTGAATAAAATACTTTTGACTTTGACGTTGACGTTGACTTTGACGTTGACAATGATGTTGACTTTGATGTTGAATTTGACGCTGAAGTTGACTTTGATGTTGAAATTTGACTGTGGCGTTGACGTTGACTTTGACTTTGACTTTGATGTTGACTTTTATGTTGACTTTGATATTGTATTTGACGTTGACTTTGATGTTGACTTTGACTTTGACCACCGGCAGCCGTGGCGCCGCGCACTGGTTTGACCAGTGGCCTTATTAGGGCTGAAACGATGAAACGAAGTATTGGTGGTCGCACAAATAAGGATTAGTTAGTAAAAGCACACCGACAAAGGAGTAACAGAACCGGTTCTGTCAAATCATGCTTTCGCTAAATGGCTATCATAAGAGCACAATAATAAATCATGACAATGATGACAAATCATTTTTATTGTCACGCTTTTCTATTTATTATATCTATTGTTACCGTTTTGTGAGCTGTGTTTTTGGTACTGATAACTCTATTACTAGAATGGAATCATTTTATATTGAAATAAAGTTAATTTTTGGAAAAAACATAAACCGACTTCAAGCCTGTGCCTATAATGTAGATAATTCATATTTGAATAAACGCTATCTATCGGCTGGTAGGTATTTAAGTATTTCTATAACGCCATCTGTCGACGTCTAGCAGTATCATCTAGCGCTGACAGAACCAAGAGTGGCACAGTAATATATTAGGGTTTTTCTATGGGAACCACAAAAAACCAAATTTTTCAAAAAGTGCTGAATCAATTTCGTTAAAAAATTTATGGGACCACCTCTGAAGAATAACCTACCAAACAAACAAAAACATCAAAATCAATGCAAAATTGTCGGAGTAATCGCGTAACATGCATACAAAAAAAAATATACGGGTCGAATTGAGAACCTCCTCCTTTTTTTGAAGTCGGTTAAAAACGGCTACCACTGTTTTTCGTCACTTTTGCTGACGTTTCGAGACTGAGTTTCTTTTTTCTATTTATAACTCTATTATTGATTTTGGTAGAGTCTGTGCGAAATGAGAATAGGCGTGGTAGATGAGGGCCTGAGTTTACATTGTTAACAACACTGTCTCGTCATTATAAATCTAATACAAGATCTAAAAAGTTAATAATAGTTTGCTCTTGAATTGACAATCAATGGTAATTTGACTTGTCAAACTTTAGTCACTGAGTGACTTTCAGCAGGGCTACTCTTGAAAACAGTTAAAATCCCTTGGCTTGCATTTTGATCATTATCATAATCATTTATTCATTTACAAACATGGGTAGGTACATCTTCAAAATCTTCTTTTTTTTTGTTATGTATCTTAATGTTAGTTCCGTTTTCTCCACACCTAAAAAGAAGAATCTAAAAGGACTACTTTAGCCGCTCTTGCAAAAGAGTGAAGAGAGTTTCTATATTTCTATATTTGTTCTTGTTTTTTGCATTTTTTTTTCTTTGTGTGTTTTGTTATATATTAACAGCTTATAAATAATTATGATGTGTACGCAAGCATTGGAATACCACCTAGTTGAATTTTTTTATTATATTCTTTCAAATTTTTTTTTCGGTTGTATTCTGGTTTGTGTACCATAGGTTATAAATAAATAAAAGGGCACCTATTCTTTTTCCGTACAGACTCTACTTGTTCACGTAGCCCGCTTTTACTTGACACAAGCTTGACGTTCAAAAACGGACCTTGTGCTTACGGATTATGGAATATTTTATTTTGATGTAAGCAGTTTTCGATTACACACACTCTACCTAGGTATGGTCCTTCTACTTAGTATCAACGTGAGCAATGACGATTTACATCTTAGATGTCATATTGTATTGGTGTGCGTCGTGTAGAGAGGCCTTAGACAAAGTAACACTCTAATAGCGATGACGCCAGTAGAAAAGTCCAATATGTATGGGATAGACGTTAGCTATCGATATGTCACGTGGTCTGTATTGAACTACGGCTGTAGAAATGGAATCGCTTCGAAGCGAATGCCGTTTGGCTAGGCATCGTACGGATCGCATTTAAGAGAAGGTTCCTTTTTATACGCGATCGAAGTTTGCTTGTATTTTGGCTATTACTTCTTCAAATTCCATTCAATTTTGTGCACATTATCAGTACACTAATATCTAGACCCGTGGTGCGTCAGTTTTTTTTTAAGGTTTTTGACCCCCCGGGACCTTCGGGACCACGCGAACAAAGTCGCGAGCGTGCCGCTAGTTCGTAATAAAACTTAAAGCTTGTGTATGTCACAAAACTCAGAGTAGGTAATTAATTGTCAGCTGGCGCGCCCCTGTCTTGTAGGGATGTGACTTTAGTCTAGTCGATTAATCTTTATCGATGTTTTTTGTATTCGTTTTCGAACATTTATTTTTAATTGCAAGTTCTTTTAATCAAGCGACGCAATGCTTTTACATGTCATTTAATTCGATTATTCACTTCACATAACACTTTAAGCAAAACGAAACACAAAATATTTAAAATTAACAATTTTGTTCTAAAAACATTTATTTTTTAAATGTTGACAAGATTAAATGACAACCTCTGTGACGTGTCGGATGAGTAGCCAACCGAGATGCAAGATGTTGCGGGTTCGATTACTGCTGCGGGACAAATGTTTGTATGATCTGCAAATATTTGTTGCGGATCTGGGTGTTACGGTACCATATGGTACTCTTCGTTACTGATACCCACGACACAGGGAATCCTAGTGTGGGATTAGGTTAGGACTACGTATGTGACTGTTGAAGAGGTAAATATTTTTCACACAGAACTACCTAAATTTATATATGTGTATTTGTTTTTTTAAGTCAACTAATTTAGCTTGTAGAACGTTTTGGCTTCGGCTGTTAGGTTTGTGAGCATCTGATTATAAATAAATACATAAATTGAGTGTTGACGCCGTAGGTGTTATTAGATGAAAAGTCATCGATAAATTCCAGGGCACATCACCTGAAGGGACCTGAAGGGCGTCATCTGCCGCTGGCGTATTGTCGCCCTCGCGGAGACCTTGCCTGACCATGCCGCGGGCGGTTTCAGCTTAGATCAGCTGTTTCACTTATTACAACATCCAATGTAGCCAACATTTAACTTTAAAAGTGACTTTAGATACAAAGCTATTCAAATTTTGAAAATTTCGACACTGGTGCTCACTGTCAAGCTTATTTATTTATTTATTTTTTGGTGAACCAACAGCTTACTTTAATACAATAACACAACAGAATAACAGTACAGAGCCAATAACAGCTTACGGTACAATGGTACTCGTAGTTCCTGATACCCACAACACAGGTAGCTCTAGTGTGGGATCAAGGACTATGCATGTGACTGGTGGGTGTTATGTTATGATAACGTCAAGCTTTATCAAAAGAAAAAGAAAAAAAAAAGGCAAAATAATTATGTTGATTAATTCCACCGAGGACTAAGAAGTTCCAATTGTCTTAGTGGTTACTATGGCAACCTATTTGTACGGAGCCTTCTCCACGCGAGGCCAACTCGCACTTGACCAGTTTTTTATGTATCAGTTTCTGTGTGAGTGACCATCGTAGCTTCGACACTAGTCGATATCGGCACCAAACGCGTCCTAGTGAAACTTCTCTACCAGTACCTATAATTATAACATCTAGTGAAACTTATCTATACCCTGATTTTTAATTTGAGATAATTTTTGTAAACAATGAAATGTCACTGTGTGTATGAGTGTCGTGTATGTGTGTCATATGTGAATTTACACGTATGCTACACAATCATGACAGTTATACTCACAGTGGCATATCTTGACATTTGTTTGGTTACAAAAATTGTCTGAAATAAAAAATCAGGGTATACTATTCCTACAAATACATATAACGTCTAGTGAAACTTATCTACCAGTACCTATAATTATAACATCTAGTGAAACTTATCTACTATTCCTACAAATATAACGTCTAGTGAAACTTCTCTACCAGTACCTATAATTATAACATCTAGTGAAACTTATCTACTATTCCTACAAATATAACGTCTAGTGAAACTTCTTTACCAGTACCTATAATTATAACATCTAGTGAAACTTATCTACTAGTACCTACATACAAGTATAACTTAATCTGTGCCGTGCCACGAACATTTTGTTAAGTTTGATACTCGTAGTGTGGTTAATGATGGCAGTTTACATAATGTTGATGTTGCTTGCATTTGATTTTACTAACTATAATAATATCCAAGTTAACATGTTTTCATTTGGTTTGTTATTCAATCACGACGTACTGATTGAAGTAACAGCTGATCTATGGTGCGATTACGTAATTCTGTTGCTATTGGTTTCAAACGAATTCAATGCTGTTTCTATTCAAAATGCCGCTCTTACCATTACCCAATTTACGCATTTTTCTTACAAAGGTTAATTGCAACAAGACTGCGTAAATTAGGTAATCGCTGAAACGTAATTTCAAATAGAAATAAAAATGAAATCGATCGAAATTAATAGCAACAGAATTACGTAATCGCCACCCTGTTAATTGGTAACGGTGGCTAGACAATAAGGGGACTAAGGACACAGAGGCCATTTACTATTTTATCCCCGAACTTAATCGTGAGTCCGCGCTCATCCTAACCTAACCACATTCAACTCAAGCAAATTAAAAACAGAAATGGGGAACAAAAGAAGAAAAAAGTGAAATAAAGAACAGAGTTAGAATGTGTTATATAAAGAACATGAAATCTTAAAACAGATATAAAAAAGTGAAATAATAAATTCAATAACACCAACTCGCGCAGCTGCCACTGTGCCTAGTACGCGGGGACCAATTTTAAATTGTTTTTATTTTTTATTTTTTATTAGTAACATCACGAGACCACGCTGTCGTAAAAAAAAGTGTTTAAAACAAAATGCAAATCGTAGATTTGATTTTAATATATATATTTTTTTATTTATTTATAGGACTTTGTCGCTAAGTGACCACATCGTTCCGTAAAACACATAAATAGGTACACGACAAAAAAAATTGTTACACAAAATCAAATAAAATCAACTCTTAGCTAATGCCAAATCTGCCAATTTAGACAATTTTGTTTTTGTCTCTTCTGTTGATGGACAATCCAAAATACTATTCAGGAGGCCAACATGTTCAAATCTGTTCCTACCTAAACATGATATCCTAAATGTTTAGATTTTAATATTTATAAATCTTTTTCTATTCTACTACAATAGTCAGAATAGAAAATATGCATGGCATAAAGAAATATTTGCAGACCATGCAAATATTTGTCCCGTAGCGGAAATCGAACCCGCACCTCTTGCGTCTCAGCCGGCTACACGCCCACTGCGCATTACGATTTGTTCCCGTGACGACTTGTTTGACGCAGATGTGACGTCATTAGCATTCACTAATCGATATGAAGACGTTACATTTCATCGATATATCAATTTATCGACAAGGAGAGGAGAATTTCACGCGTGTCATTTTAAATTGACATATTATTTTGGAAGGCGCGAGTGTTGTATTCAAGATCGTGAGGGTTCTGTATTTATTTTTATCGACATTTATCTCGTAGTTGCTGTATTCCATCACAGCATGGTTTTAACCACGGAATATAGAATTGATCCGTGGTTTTGGTTCAAATCAAATAATTTATTTGCTTTGAATAAGGTTAAAAATCAATCATAGGCAACATAAATTGGCCCACTGCTGGACCAAGGTAATTAATTAATATATTATTTCAATATAAATATTTGTATTATCTAGAATAACCTCGGTCAATTACACTAACTAATTACTGTAAAGTAGTGACAAAACAAACTTTACAGTTATGTAAGTAAGTGTAAGTAGTAAAAAATCAAAAATCAAAAAAAATTATATAAAAATAAAAAAAATAAAAAAATGAAAATGAAAAAACTGTTTATTTTCAACAATCAAATAGATTTAAAACTAATTGTTAACAACAAAGTGCAATTTGAGTGTTGACAAGGCTTGTACTAAAATATTTATTCGGCGGTCTCCACACTAGGCCAAGCCTGTATCGTGAAGACCAACATTGTTTGAGCAGTTGTTTAAGCCTCGGACTAATTCAATTACTTACTACTTATATAAGTAAATACCTATTAATAGATTTAAAATAGTTATGTCAAAACCAAAAAATAAACATTCGAATTCAAACAAGGTAAGCGAAAAATTCCTTGAGTAAGCGCTATTCCTCACTTACTTACCTTTCTAACTTAATTTGTGTTTCACTACCTCCCTAAAACAAAGGCGTTTGCCGACAATTATGACAAAGACTTTGTTAAAAGTTTTATTTGTTTAGTCAGACTCTACTGGTTAGGTTTAGTTAGGCAATTGGTAATTTGGATACAGAACCCTAAAAGAATAACGTTCGATATTTAAAGCTTTGACAAATTGATCTTTTGCGTTAGATTGATGAAATTTCAAAAAACGAACGAGCATCTGTCGGTGTGTGTAATTGGCTAGGACGAATTGTTGCCATTTGTCACATTGTTCCAAATTGTGTTTTCAGCTGAGTTTGATGGAACTTTTTTGAACATTTATTTCAAGTAGGTAGGTAGTTAGCGATCAACTCATTTGTTATTGTTTCAGAGAGTGTTTGTGTCAGAATTTTAGCATTTGTGATTTTGCTCGTTTGATCTCAGCAAGTTACGAGTAACGCACTAACATTTAACACTAGGTTTGTGAATCACATTTTACACTAGGTTTGTGAACCACATTTTGCGTCCAATGAATTCAATACTCGGACGTCCTCGAAATTTCAAATATTCATATTTGGAATGAATATTCAACCGCCGCCATGTTTACATTCGCGCCGTTCCAATATCAAATATTTGCATTTATTTATTTTAGGCGTCCCGCGGGTTTTTGTTCAGCCAGTGTCGTATCTGAATTTTAATTGTTCCTTTTTTGAATTTTGACTTTGTGATTGACATATTGTGTTTAATTTGCATTTATTTTTTTGTCTGCCAATAGTTTGCCATACAAATGACAATTGAAATGTTTTGTGTGTAAAGTAAAACAACCCTTTCTATTTACATTGTGGTGACGTCACCTCAATACATTATACCATTCATAGATTGGTGTGCAGCAAACTTATTCAAGACATCAAAAAATCCAAGTCAACATGAACCATTTTTAGGGTTTCGGTATTACTTAAATGGTAAAAATAACCCATTATAAATAATAAATAATAATAAATAAATGCTGGACATTCCACACAACATTATCTAGCCCCAAGCTAAGCAGAGATTGTGTTATGGCAACTAGATAACTGATATACTTAATACAATACATTACATAGATAGATATTTTTTATTATACATAGAAAAATAGCCAGAACACCCAGATTATAATGAGACGTTCTTCGTCTCTTCTCTCCGCAGTGTATGATCAGCCCACATACCTCAGGGAGGCGGTGGCCAAGGAAAGAACCAGTGACTCTAAGGATGAAGGTCATAGTTTACTAAAACGATATATGCGAGTGATGTGTCCGGGTGTGTAACACACCCTCACATAACTGAATATACAATCGAATAAGTACAAGCCCACCGACAAAAGCTCGTCTCAAACAACTCCTTATCTGGCCGTTGAGAATTAATTAATTGTTTAATAACAATAGGATCATCCGATAAACGCTTTGACGGAACCCGCCCTCCGTCCTCAGGAACTTTGCGGGTACAGTCCACGGCTGTTGCTGTGGCGCGTGAAATAAAAGAAGCATCCATCTCTCCACCACACTGGTTTGTCTACCAACGGTAACAATCACCTTTTGATTGGAATGGAGTTGGTTAGGCAAGATGGGTTTACGTTTTATATTTCACAGAGTGGCGATGGGCTTGCGACGCGGACACTTTGTATGGGATATGCTAACCAAGATGTACCGGTATTTGTCAAAAATAGATTGTTTGGACTTGCCTCTGACTAACTCTTATACGATGAAGAGAAGAGTCTTGAGAATCTACTATGTATAAGGAGTTAGGTACAATCATTGATAGATAACATACATAATAATAACACCAAACAGTCACATACGTAGTCTTGATCCTACACTAGGATTCCCTGTGTCGTGGGTATCAGGAACCACGAGTACCATGGTACCATAACACCGGAACAACTATTTGCAGATCATACAAACATTTGTCCCGCAGCGGGAATCGAACCCGCAACCTCTCGTTTCTTAGCCGGCTACTCACCCACCACTCCACAGAAGTAATAATTTAATTTAGTCGGACTCGCGCATGAAGGGTTCCGTGCCATTATCTATAAAAACGGCAAAAAA
Source organism: Epirrita christyi (assembly GCA_951392215.1). Classification (NCBI taxonomy): domain Eukaryota; kingdom Metazoa; phylum Arthropoda; class Insecta; order Lepidoptera; family Geometridae; genus Epirrita; species Epirrita christyi. Next base: position 906,991 of record OX595861.1, read on the forward strand.
ACACGTTTGTTGTATGGGAGCCCCCTTAAATGTTTATTTTATTATTATTTTTATTATTTGTTGTTATAGCGGCAACAGATATACATCATCTGTGAAACTTTTAACTCTCTAACTATCACGGTTTATGAGATACAGCCTGGTGATAGACGGACGGTCAGCGGAGCCTTAGTAATAGGGTACGTTTTACCCCGTTTTTATGGGTTACCCTAAAAATATGCCATTAAAAATAAATCTTCGAAAACGAATGCGAAAAACATTAGTAATTATTAGTATTTTATTAATTTTTGAATTTTTAAAAAAATCTGATCACTTCTGGGAAGAGCAAGTTTATCTTAGAATTGCAGATTTGTAATACCGAGAGCAAAAACTAAGAGTTCTAAAATGAAATAGCGCCTGAAGGGCAGCGGCACGCGGCACGCGGCGGCCGGCGCGCGGTGGCGGGTGCGGCGCGTATCCGCAATCTTGGCACGCTGGTTGCATTTGACGTTAAATAATAGTCGGGCGCTAGAGCGATGAACTCACAGACACGGCAGAAAGCTCTTGTAAAAAAAAATTTAAAAGCTATAATTCGGTTACGCAATAGCTGGAGACAATAGTATCAAAATATTGTAGAAGAAAGCCAAATATATAGTAAAGAAAGACCTCAGTGGCATGACGGTGGACGAGAACCCGTCTGAAACGCACGAGGTGAAGGTTCGATTTCCGCTGCGAGATAAATGTTTGCATGATCTGCAAATATTTATTCCGGGTCTGGGTGGTGTGGTACCATGGTACTCGTAGTTCCTGACACCCGCGACACAGGGAATCCTAGTATGGGATCAGCCCTTCTATTCCCTATCTTGAAAGCAACTCGGTGACCAACGTTTGACAAGTGAAATTACCATCACTTGACAATTCTTAATGATAATTTTGAACAATTTATGGTCATTTTACTTGTCAAACTTTAGTCACCGAGTGAGTTTCAGCTAGGGAATAGGGGGACTGGAAAATGTGTGTGACTGTTGTGTTACCTTCAACTTGTTCACTTAACCCATTATATTTATATTGATTAGTATAATAATATTAAGTATATGTTTCTGATCATGGAAAATTGCGTTTATTTCCATCATTGTAGAGTGACCGCCATTTAGTGTGACGTCATATTATCACCGACGAAGGCCGAAAGTCAAGACGCTTCAAAGTTAACCATAAAAACATAGACTAAAATCAGAACCCTCCTTTTACTTTGCTGTAGTATGTTTACACAATAAAGGGGATTTCGGGAATTGTATTAAATATCTTATTTTATTTCCGAAATTCCCTTGATTTTGAACTAGCAGCTTCAAAGGGGATTTCGGGAAAAAAACCCGAAATCCCCTTAAAGGGGGATTTCAGGAATAACCCGTTTTTATAAGATGTTTTGTGTTGAATTTGAACGAGGTGTATCTACTATCTACGTGGAAAACTTTATATATCTGGCACTTCTATCCCCTCGTACCCCTGCAAAGGGGTGAGATGGGTTGAGTTGAGACGTCCCGGCGCGCAATGACGCCGTTTTATTTCGCTTTTTGCACTTCTGTAATTTGTATTAATGGTGACGGATTCATTCGTTTCTTATTATTATACCTAATAAGGTTACTAAAAGTTGGTAGCTTCACACAAGATACGGTTTTATCACTTATTTTCTCAAAAGAATATACAAAGAAAGAAAGATAATAGTAGTAATAATAGTATGTGCCATTAAGCATAGTTAAGCTAATTGTTAAATCATACGATACTAGCTTTATAAAGTATTGTTTACTCAAAAACCTAGATAAAAATCATTGGCATGTGGGTAGTTTTGGATCGAAAATTAATACATATTTGTTCATTGGAACATAATTATTGATATGTGTTTTTTGAATAAAAATCCATAGCGAGATTTCTTTATTAAATATATGAATATGTTTCGGAAAGATAATCATTTATGTCTTGGTCTTTCGGCTGATGGCGATGATGAAATTAGTATTTGAAACCATGAGTATAAAATAAAATATATGATAATAGTGTTTAGACTCATTGTATTCACTACAATGAGTCTAAACACTATCATCAATTAAGGAATTCCGTTGTCAACTGTCAGTCTCCATCGTCAGATCGATTTATTCCCAGTAGTTCCTTGTGGCAGTTCCTATTAAAGGAACTAATGGGACACTTGCTATCACCACTGGAGGAAAAATCTAATATAAATGTTTGATTGATAGTAACTTAGGCAGGCATATATTAAAAACAAAATTATCACAAAATAAAAACAAAAGTAGGTAGGGCTTTCATAAATACATTATTTAATTATAATAATCCTACTAATATTATAAACGCGAAAGTTTGTGAGTATGGATGTTTGTTACTCTTTCACGTAAAAACTACTGAATAGATTTGAGTGAAATTTGGAATGGAGATACTTTACGACCTGGATTAACACATAGGCTACTTTTCATCATCATTATCAATTTTCATCATTATTAACGCTGGTGAAACCGCGGGGCGCAACTAGTAATAAATAAATGCTGGACATTTCACACAACATTATCTAGCCGCAAGCTAAGCAGAGCTTGTGTTATCGGTACTAGATAACTGATATACTTAATACAATACATTACGTAGATAGTTTTTTTTTTTATCATACATAGAAAATACCCATAACACCCTGAACAGATATCTGCAGATCGTACAAATATTTGTTCCGAGGCGGGAATCGAACCCGCAACCTTTTGTGTTGCAGTCGACCTCTGTGGCGCGGCGGACGAAGGTTCGCCTTCGTCCGCCGCGCCACAGAGGTCGTCAATTATGTCACCACATACCCTTATGATCGAATTACCTTAAACGCGAGATGCCAATGAGGGCATTATACCTAAACATGAGAATTGCCAAAAAAACATAACTGATTAAGTACTTAAATACCATTTAAGAGTTAGTGAACTTGGGCCAAGCTCCGTTTATCATTTGACGAAAAACTAATTAGGTATTTTCAGGTAGGTTCACAGATAAACTATACTATTTCTATTAGGTACCTAGTTATCTAATTTTCATAGCATTAGGTTTAGTAAAATATAATAAATCTGTATTGAGTGAACATGCAAACATAATTAACTAAAGCATCCTTAAAAAACAAAAAACATTAAAATTCTAAACAACATACCTACCAACGGTCCGTAAACATTCAAACAACCGAATATCTGCTCCGAAGTGCGTAATAAAAATCGGATAACCGTAAAAAAAATCCAGCGAAATTCAGTTACCGACCGAATAAAAAACAAACGACCAATAGCGTTGCTGTACTTTTACTCGATACATATCGACCAATAGAAGACCGTTTTAAGACGCAATTGTACGGTATACCCGTCTCTTTCTTACGTACTGAGCAGTGTGTGTTGTTTCGTCCACATTGTCTTGGAAGAATTTTTCAGCTATCGAGTTGAAATGGGATGTTAAATGCGTTTGGCATCTCATTTTCGTTTGTTTCAAGTCTTTTATGACGCTATAACGTTATTTGAAGAATCTTTTATTGTTTTCAATTTATCTACAAACAACGGGAGTTATTGAATCTTCGTCGAAGCCCTCGTAGATTATCAACGGCTGTGCTACGCCGTAGAGAATGCTCGTAGCTACGTTATTAGCTACGCCCATAGTAGCGTTAAGAAAATAAGATATTCATTTTGAATAATTTCACCACAGAGGTTCTTTCTCCAGACAATCACAGGTGGCCCTTTTCAGGGCCAGGGTGTCCAAGAAATACCCAGACACAAGAAAATTATAATAATAATAAAAAAAAATAAGACAAAGTATCACAGAAGATGACACTATGCAAGAATCTGTGTGTGTGCAAGCGATACTGATTCTTAAAGTCAGCGAGCGAGAGCTCATATTCCATTTGACAGAACTGGACGATTAGTGCTGTCACAATTCCTATTATCTGAATAAGTCCACTGATGGAATCCAGGAAAGCCTGCTGAACTCCCTGATTCATCAGTCGAGTAAAGTTGCAGTTGAACCTTGTAAAATCTTAATTCTGCGCGAGATTTTAAAGATATACCCCTTAACAGATTTAAGGGCATTATACACAAGTGGCTTTTGTCAAACTGTTTTTACTCCATGCATGAGTATTTTTATTATAAAAACAGCATTTAAGTTATTGGGGTTTTCATTCTCTCAGAACAATGAATTGTTTTTTATTGAAATTGTGTTTATATTTTTGTTCACCTATTTAGTCGTTTTATGAACATTTCGAGAATTTTGTTTTTCTTAATCGTATGTATCTTGCATATTAGCTATACCTAGTTTGTAAGAACTGCTAAAATACACGCTTAACGGCAGAATGTACTGGAGACTATAATATATATTTATCATCTATGTACTGTATCTACATTCTAAGCAAGTAAATAATTCATTAATTCATTCATTTATTCGTTTATTCATTCATTCATTCGATAAAGCTCAAGGTTAATTTAAAGTTTTATTCAATTATTTACTTAAAGCTAAACAAAGATCCACAGGTTTCCTTTTCGTGTCGTCAGAGTGAGAATTCTAATGTAGCACTATTAGTATTCTGTGGTAGAGGGTAGACTGGGGAGCCATTTCATTAACGCACCGCAGGGTATCCAGGGTAAGCGCGGCTCTTAATCGAGGATCATTGTCCAATTAAATCCACCGATAATACAAACAAGATCAGTCCTTAAACAAAAATTATTTTTATTTTACGTGGAAAAAATTATTGGTTTACTATTTGGATTCGAACCCGCGACCATAGAATTGGAAGTCGGGACACTAGGCTACGATACTGCCAGCGCTCTCGAAAATTAATTAGAACCAACTATGGTATAGTGACTCACTCAAGACCACTCACTTATACCATGTTGACTCATTCAAGACCAACTATACCATGTTGACTCACTCAATACACTATACAATGTTGACTCACTTCGTCAAACAAAAAATGCAATTGTATAGAAGAAGTTTAAGCAAAATATCTTCACAAACTTTTTAAATAAACATGTTAAAGAATCGAGCGGTCGTTATGCCCGCGGCCCCTCGGCAGGTACTTGCCAGAAAATTGCGGAAGTAATCGGATTTAATCTCTCCCTAGACGTTTTGTGTTTTCTAAAAAAAGTTGTGATCGAGACATCAAAAATGTTTTCGTTATTTATGGCAATACTAACTGCAACCCGCGGTTTCACCCGCGTGAGCAAAGATAAAAATTGATGTTGATGGAAAGTAGCCTATGTATTAATCCAGAGTATAAGGTATCTCCATTATAAATTTCACTCAAATCCGTTCAGTCGTTTGAGCGTAAAGAAGTATCAAACATACTCACAAACTATTACATTTATAATATATTATTATGTGTGATGATTGTTTTTCTATGATAATTAAAATACCTACTTAATAAACCAAAGAGATTGAATATAAAAATGATTGAACTAAAATTGTAACTAGTCCGGCCGACCCATAGTTAAGTTGGCTTATTTGTTTTTCTCGACTCAAAGCTTCGACGTAAGATTGATATAGTCGGCCACGACCGATTCCGCTGTAAGTACTTTGGCCAATTAACTCAAACAATGAACTATGTATTTGTTTAGGAAATGCCAAAATATGCTTAACTATTATACCTACAAAGTGCATAAGGATCAACATGCGATAATACTGTTTATTTATTTATTTTATTTTCTTAGGAAATCGCATGGGTTGCGAGCTCCAGAAAAAAAATGCCGAAAAAGTGACTCATCACTAAAAAAGTAATTGAGGCCAAGTTACTAAATCTATCAAAATTCTGATAAATATACAAGAATTCTAATGATTTTGCCTATTGTATTCATAATGTAGTAATAAAAATAAAAAAATAAAAACAAGAAAAGATCAAAAAAATGTGATAATATTTTAATTAGATAAAATTTGCAATTTTGCTAATCTAATGACTATTCAAAAAATTAAGCTATTGACTATTAAGATTTCCGCATCTTACTAGTGTTTGTGTTAGAGGGATCTAAAAATGTGCAATGAATGTCCACAATAAAGCACTCTACAAAAATGTTCGTCCGATTTTTAATTCGTAAAATAAAATGCGTCTCCAAAGTAGGTTCGTTTGGAAAGGCGTAGCATTCTCTCACATACAGCCAAAAGGCCTAATTTCACCCGTTCAAAATCTCAATATCGAATTCAACAGTCAGTAATTGTTTTAAAAGCTCCCGGGGGGCGTGGCACCCCAACGCCTGCGTGTGACGTCCCCCTCTATTGTGAGAGGGTAGCTTTTTTGTAACACCCTGCGTAGCTGAGCACCAGTCCACTGATTTTGCTGTTTAGATAGTGTTTCCGAACGGATTTCGTTTCGGAATTATTTTACATCGCTTATTGTCGACCATACCAAACGACTGACGAGGCAGTGTTCCGCATGGACTAAAACATTTTAAAGATCAAAGAAAGTCAGTGGATGAAGGCGGCTTAAGACCATTCGTTATGGCATTCTATGGAGCAGGTCCATGTCCAGCAGTGGTCTTCTATAGGTTGATGAAGACGATTTCAAAATATTACACTCAACAGTCACACACATAATCCTGACCCAACACTGTGATTCTCTGTATCGTGAGTATCTACGAGTACCATGTTACCACAACATCCGGACACGGAACAAATATTTATATAATAATATTGTGTCGTTTTACGAAAGTTTTTTCGTCTGTGTCATTTTCCTTTGGTCTCATTTTGAAACGGAGATCCACACTGTTCTCTCATGATCGCGTTCACTTCTTCAGGGCCATCATACTTCAAAGATTACTAAATCACTGACGAGACGTCACCAATAGTACTATTTTAGATAATCTAAAAGCTACTTCTGCCCCCTATATAACATATTCCCTAGCTGAAAGTCACTCTGTGACTAACGTTTTACAAGTAAAATGAACATTCATTGCTCAAAATAATAATTAAAAATTAACAATTGATGGTCATTTTACTTGTCAAAACGTTAGTCACTGAGTGACTTTCAGCTAGGGAATAGGGGGGCTGAACAAGGTAAGGTTTTATTTTACATTCTGTTCGTAGGTTTTTATATAAGAAATATAAATATTTATTATTATCTAATGCTTTTTCTTACGCTGAATTTATTATAATGTAAAGCATGGCTAGATCTACCATACTATGTCACCTTTTACTATGTATCCATGTTTGTATATGAATAAATAATAAGAATAATATAATAATATTTATTTCGGACCGGATTTTTTTATTTGTAGCTAAATTACTGTTTAGCTTGTCCAATTATTTTGGACAATACAATTATGTAAGTATTATATATCCCATAATTTATTTTTTAGGTAATTTTATGTAATTTATCTGACTGCTAGGTGATAGATAGGTGGTTAAAGGTAAGCAGCTGTCAGTTTAGTATACTCTGATTTTTAATCTTAGACAATTTTTGTAAATAAACAAATGTCAAGATATGCCACTGTGTGTATAAGTGTCATGATTGTGTATCATACGTGTATACATATACACATATTATACGCATACATGACACTTATAAAACATTGACATTTGTTTGTTTACAAAAATTGTCTAAGATTAAAAATATCTAGGTATAGGTACATGTTGTAGTCTCATATGGTACTAACAAACGGATACATGACTGAACTCTAACTCCTAAGTTTTCCTGTGTTTAGTAAATTATTATTATTCAATTATAAGGAATAAGTGAGCTAATGTTTTATTTTCGTTAACTTTAGTATTTTGACTATAGTTGATATCTCCTTTTAAGTATGTAAATACCTGTATTAGATGGTATCACTCTTCGATAAAGTAGTTGTCTCAAAAAAATAAAATAAAATAGTTTAAGGATACTTAACATAATACATAATAAGAAAAAAAAGCATTTAGTGACTTTTCATTTAAAAAACCGACTTCCGCCATTGTATTCGACTAAATATTTGGATGAAAAAAATGATGAAAGAACCATAGTGGTGAAAAGATTATGATACTTTCTGAATGCAAATGCTTGGTTTGTTGCTGAAAATATCAAAATCGCCATACGTATGTCTACAATATTTGAGGAGTTCCCTCAATTCCTTATGGATCCCATCATCAGAACTGGATTTAAAAAAAATGGGACCAATCTGGAAGTATATCTATTCAAATAATAAAAGAATTTTCCAAATCGGTTCATAAACGCCGGAGGTAACAAACAAACAAAAAGAAAAAATACAACCTAATGAGAACCTCCTCCTTTTTTGGGAAGTCGGTTAAAAAAGAAATTAAAATTAGATATAAACATTTGCAAATGTTTGTGTGAGTGCAGATGTATGTGTGAGTTTAAAACTGTACCTGACTATCCTTGAGGCCAAGCTTCTCCGCCAGCTTCTTCCGGTCCGGCTTGGAGATGTACTTCTGCACTTGGAAGCGCTTCTCCAGCCCTTTGCGCTGCAGGTCCGAGAAGACGGCGCGACGCATCATGCCTCGCCGCGGCTTGCCTGCGGGACGAGAGCTACGTGACAACGGTTCTTTCGGCGCCATCAGCAATTATATTTTTTTTTATATAATGTTGGACATTTCACACAACATTATCTAGCCCCATGCTAAAAAGAGCTTGTGTTATGGGTACTAGATATACAATACATTACAAAACAAAACAAAAGTTAAATTTTAAATTAAAATCTTACTACTTAGTAATATTACTCGTAGAATAATAACATCCTACAACAGTAAAGACATAATTAGTAGGATCCGTCGAGTAAAACTCAAGTTGTAAGCTTAGATGTCTACAACATAGTTTTTTGTAATCAGTTTGTTTGATAAATAAATAATTAAATAAATAAATTAAAAAAAGAATTTTCCAAATCGGCTCATAAACGACTGAGATATGAGGTAAAAAAAAAAAAAATACAACCGACTTGAGAACCTCCTCCTTTTTTTGAAGTCAGTTATAAATCAAACGATATGTACCTCTAGAGCTGTGCGCCCAAGGGAACCCTCCTGGTAACGGGAACACTTGTGTGTGAGACTGCGTTGGCCTCACTGAAACAAACAAACCAACATAACTAAATCATTCACACCCAATAGTCACATAAGTACATCCTGTAGGACTAAGATGGCAGACAAAGACATATGTCACGCGAGAGAGAGAAAACGTTGTCGATTTCAATTCGTTTATCACGCGCCCACGACAAAACGAAATGCTAACTCGTTTGATTGGCTTAAACCTAAATGCTACGACTACTTCGTAGTATTCTGTGGTGTTTTGTCTATAAACCCTAACATGGTGCAATAATTGTATAGCATTTTGTCATGTCTACACGGCCTCTCTCTCGTCTATCATTTTCATTGTAGACTAGATAGGAGATAAATAAAATCCACCGTTTGCGTTGAAAATTGGATGGGTCTCCTCTCATGGATGTGTCTCCTTCCATGATGGGTCTCCTCCCGTGGATGGGTATTCTCCCATGGATGGGTCTACCGCCATGGATGAGTCTCCTCCCATGAATGGGTCCACTCCCATGGATGGGTCACCTCCCATGGATGGGTCACCTTCCATGGATGGGTCTCCTCCCACGGATGGGTCACCTCCCATGGATGGGTATCAACCCATGGATGGGTTACCTCATATGGGTGTGTCTCCTCCCATGGATGGGTCACCTCTTATGGATGGGTCACCTTCCATGCATGGGTCTCCTCCCACGGATGGGTCACCTCCCATGGATGGGTATCAACCCATGGATGGGTTACCTCCTATGGGTGAGTCTCCTCCCATGGATGGGTCACCTCTTATGGATGGGTCACCTTCCATGGATGGGTATCCTCACATGGATGGGTTACCTCCTATGAGTGGGTCTTCTCCCGTGGATGGGTCACCTCCCATGTACGGGTCTCCTCCCATGGATGGGTCACCTCCCATGTACGGGTCTCCTCCCATGGATGGGTAACTTCCCATGGATGGGTCACCTCCCATGGATGGGTCTCCTCCCATGGATGGGTATCCTCCCGTGGATGGGCGGGGGTAGGTGTGTATTATGTGTAGGTATGTTATCTATTTTCATTCCCGTTTCGGGCCGTTTCACAAAAATTTAATGAAAACAAGGAACAGTGTTGCTAATATAGTCTATGTTTATCGGTTTCTTACCGCGAGAAAACGAAATAGTCTCGAGTTGTTTCGAGTGTACTCGAGTTGGCGGCCATGTTAGGAAAAACGAACCGGTCGACATGAAGACATAACGAGACATATCACGTGAATTCACGTCTCAGCACGAGATAATGCTGTGAGAAAAATTTCTCGTGCTGCGCATGTTAGCCGTACTGGTTCCAGTCCCCGTGTCGTGGGTATCCGAAACTACGAGTACCACGGTACCACACACAACACATACACGGAAGTAATACTCGCAGATCATGCAAATATTTATCGATAGATCATGAATCTGACCATGATAAGTACCTAAATAAGCTTTTTTTACTTGCTTTTTGCTTTCGTCATTCTCTCTCTTTACGTCACTGGTTACTTCTTGGTGCTTTGTTGGTAGTGTAAAACTTCTTGTGAAAGAGTTCGTCCAGGGACTACCACTGTTACCTATTTCTGCCGCCAAGCAGTAATGCCCGCATTGCTGTGTTTCGGTTTAAAGGATACGGGTGCCGGTGAAATTACAGGCACATGAGACTTTTCATCTTCATGTCTCAGGGTCGGCAGCGCGCGTGTGATGCCTCTGGTGTTGCAGACGTCCATAGGCTACGGTAATTACTTTCCATCAGGTGGGCCGTATGCTTGTTTGATTGACTAGTAGTATAAAAAAAACCTTGTGGTTTGCGTGAAGTGAACAAACAGACTAGGAATCTGACAATAATAGATTTTTTACTCAAATCATCGTTCAATTCCCAAATCCTGCAAAAAAACTGCGAAATGGCATCCCTCGGCAGCCGCACTCACCCACACACAATAGGATAATGGAATATGCAATAATAGAAATCATTTTGACGCCGTAGCGGGTTTTGTAATTGTATTGATAGATCATACACGGAGTTATTGATTTGTTCAGACCCTAGCACAAATATCTAACGTTATCAAGACGCAAGCGAGACCACGGGCTACGTAGCCGGGTTTCAGTTTCGGGAGGGTTTCAAGAAAATAAAACAACAAAAATGTACACGAAATTACATTAATATTCATGTGAAAAAAAATATATTCACCACACTGGTGTTTCTGTAAAAACTATCAAATTTTGTCAACATTTTGAATATTTCGGGGGGGTTTGAACCCCTGCCTATGCCCATTGTAAACAAATCCTACAAATATTTTTAAGCTGCCTAATGTTATTGGTCAATATTTGACATTGGCCGTCGTCTCGCCTGCGTCTCGAAGTCAAAAAAAAGAAAGTCAAAGTCAAAAAGAACTTTATTCATTGAAATCACAAGGATCATTTTGAATCGTCTTATAAACCAAAATTACTCCTGTTCCAACGCGATCAAGCCTAGAAGAATCAGGCAACTCGATAATGTTAGATATTCGTGCTTACCCCACTGATGAGATAATAGTTATAATCGATTATTAAAACGTTCTAAAAGAATATTTACAACATTGAATAAGAAGCTAAAAAAAACGAAACTGATATTTGAAACTTCAATTTGATTGTTTCAGTGTTACTCGATGGTAAATAACTTTTCATTTAAAAAACCGAGTTCCGCCATTTTTTTTTAACCGACTTCCCAAAAAAGGAGGAGGTTCTCAATTCGTTTTTTTTTTTTTTTTTTTTTTAATGTTTGTTACCGCATATCTCCGGCGTTTATGAACCGATTTGGAAAAATCTTTTTTTATTTGAATAGATATACTTCCATATTGGTCCCATTTTTTTCAGAATCCAGTTCTGATGATGGAATCCATGAGGAATTGAGGGAACTCCTCAAATATGGCGATTTTGATATTTTCAGCAACAAACCAAGCATTTGCATTCAAAAAGTATAATAATCCTTTCACCACTATGGTTCTTTCATCATTTTTTTACAATATTTGAGGAGTTCCCTCAATTCCTCATGGATTCCATCATCAGAACTGGATTCTGAAAAAAATGGGACCAATATGGAAGTATATCTATTCAAATAAAAAAAGATTTTTCATAAAAAAAAAATAAAAAAAAAATACAACCGAATTGAGAACCTTTTTTGGGAAGTCGGTTAAAAACCCAACGAGTAAGAGTGTCACCCTTTTGGGTGTTACTCGTTGGGAACCCTCCGTTTCAATTGAACTAAGTTGTCTAATCGACATTGTAACCAGACGACCAAGTAAAAAAAGTCCCCCCTCTCGATGAACCAAGGACATTTCAGGTCGCAGGAAGTCGGTGGATGGAGGAGGCTCAATACCGTTTGGCGTGGCTTTCTATGAGGGAAGCCTTTGCCCAGTAGTGGGCTTCTACAGGCTGATGGTGATCAATCAACGGTGCGTAAAATCTACATACCGTGCATAATACAGAAAAAATTACCGATAAATGACGCCGATTCTTCCGTCAGTCATAAAAACTCCCTATTTCATACTAGTTAAATAATAATAAATAACCTCATTATATCACACAATGATTAAATAGAGACAATATAATCATTAAATATGATTTGATTTTGATCCTATCAATATTATTAAGATTTTCAACACAAGTAGTAATTTATTAGCTTTTACTGCATTTAAAATATAAAACTTGAATAAAACTAAAACATAAAAAATTGTTATTGATAATAATAATTATAATAATCGTGATGTATCGAGCCGCAAAACCAAAAGAGCCCTAACCGCAAAGCCCGCAAAAACAGGATTAATGTTTATGACAACAACATTCATTTTTTAATCATTAGACATTATCAACTTGGTATATTTATGTTTGAGATTATGGTACAACAATAGGGGCTCGTTTTATTTGTTGAACAAATTGGGCGTAGAGACTTTGGTGTATTGTTTTTTTTTTGTTAGAATGTTGTTACAATTGGCAACAAAATGTTTTGTTTGGCTTGTATGGGAGGTCCTGTTCTACTTTTTACAGACCTACCTACGTCAACATATTTTGTTTCTTAAGATTTGTTTTTTAACATTTTATTCTTAACGTACTGCTAATAAAAACAGAATATATCCTTGGAATAGTTATACCGTGTTGTCTCTCTCGATAGAATTTGAAACTTCAAGTCAATTAAAAAGACAAAACGCTGTCTAAAGATAATCCGAGCTTAATAGTAAAACGGTTTAGTGACTGTTTTAAAAAAAGGAATGTGATATTGTTCAAATGTCAAACCAAATCTTAGCTTCGCTCTAAAATGTGGCTATTAATGATGTTAATCATTTAATTTATGTTTTTTTTAAATATATTTTTGGTTTTTCACGTAAATATCAATGGTTTGATAAACTATGTTTCAAATGAATTAGTTAATCCACATCATTGTGCCAATAAATATTTTTTTTTATAATTGAGTAGGTATGCTGCTTATAGCAGCTGGTACCCAGATAATAATTGACAAGCTATTTAAAGTTCAGTTCAGTTCTTTACTTATAAAAAACCAAGTAAAAAGGTAAAGCAAAAATTGCGGTCTTATTACGAAAGATGGTTTAAGCCTGAGATTAGACAACGCCTACCAGTCTAAATGCTTAAATATCGACCTTTGACTTGCGACTTTAATACAAAAGCAAATGACTTATTTTCCGAAATCAATTCTCGCGCTACTACACAAATTTCCAAGATGTCAAACTGATGGCTCTTGTGTGACAGTGTCACATCACAATTGGGATGATTAAACTCTAACTTCCACTGAGCAATTTAACTGACAATCTGTAGACCATTGCTTAACTAGGAGGCTGGCTGATTTAGTACAGGCAAATTAGCAAAAAGTGTGGACCTAAGTCGTGTAGTCGTGGATTCTTATGGAAACGTTAGATGACACGAAAAGAAGCTTATCCTAAGTTTACACCGTTTCTGGCGCTTACGGAACCCTTTTAAATATTAGGTACAAACTTAAAAAGGCCGTAAATTTTAAAATAGAAAGAAATTACTTGATGCAAGTTAAATTACGTATAGAGACTGTCTTAGTGCATTATGATTTTAATAAAAACCACGTGCATGTAGGGAACACAGTGTTGAACAAATGCATCTTCCGTAAATTAATACCAGTATAAAACTTCCGGCGGATGTAGTACTAATTAAATGAATAAGTTTAAGTCAATTTCCAGAACTACATTAATTTTCCCCGAAGTAGAGCGACAATAAGATATGGAAAAGTGCCTTCCGTGAGATGCACCAAGGTGCAAACCTGGTAATGTATTTCGATCATTTTTCTAATAAGTCTATCAATTTGCACAGACTAAATTAATTTTCCCGGAGCCGTAATACCCACAAAAAATTTTTTTGTAAATGATTTTTTTTTGTATGTTCCGTATGTCGGATTTAAAAAATACTTGGTGCAAATGTAGATCATAACGGTTCAAAGTTTATGCCAAATTGCACCGACTACTTCTATTTCCCCCATAAATTTACGGAAATTATAAGGTTTTCACCCTATTTCACCCTGTTCCGGAGGGTGAAATTACTGATGCTTATTATTAGAGGTGATTTTCAAGCCATACAAAACAATTAGAAAAGTTTTCATGACTACATCTATGTAATTAGTTCTACACTTTTGCAAAAAATCACCTAATTTGACTGTACTAATTAGAGAAAAACCAGAGACAGTCCGAGGTTCAGTAATTTTTGACATAACCTCGAGAGTTGATTTCGGAAAACAACAGCCAGCGGATTACGTATTTATGTTGCTAACAGTTTCAATCAGTCTCAATGCTATTTCTATTTACAATGACGTTTTTGTGATTACCTAATTTACGCAGTTTGCCTACAAAGCTTGATTGCAACTAACTACACTGCATAAATAAGGCCCAGAAACGCTATTTCAAATAGAAACAACATTGAAATTAGCAACAAAATTAGGTAATCACCCTATTGTTTACAATAATAACTTTCTGGGAGACTGGCGTAGGGCGATGCCACTTAAGGCGCATCCTAGGTGGACGTGACCAACGAGATCTGTAATTATTATTAAGGGCAGGCTTAATGGCTCACCACTTAGTAACGAGGGTAACCTTCCAAACACGTCAATTACTAAAATATATAAAAAAATAATTTTGAGTTAAATTCTGTTCTCGATTTGAGGACATTTTATTTATTCTTTTTCTTTAGCAGCTTTTAGACGTCCTCTGCTAGAAGTAGCCTCCTAATTCATTAATACAATGGAGGGAGTTGCAATAATCACCACGCTTGGCAGGTGGATTGGTGATCGCAATATTAACATTGAGTGCTCAGGTGGATGCTGCAGCCCATCCCCTATTGGCAAGCAAACAAGCATACAGCCCACCTGATGGAAAGCAGTTACCGTAGCCTATGGACGCCTGCAACACCAGAGGCATCACACGCGCGCTGCTGACCCTGAGACATAAAGATGAAATGTCTCATGTGCCTGTAATTTCACCGGCACCCGTACCCTTCAAACCGAAACACAGCAATGCGAGCACTACTGCTTGGCGGCAGAAATAGGTACGGTGGTAGTACTTCCCCGGACGAACTCTTTCACAAGAAGTTCTACTACTAACAAAACCACCTAACTGAGTGTGACTTACCTAAATAAGGATGGTGACAATGTGCCAGAAGATGTTGCAGATGCTGATGCTGATGCTGCACTGGGATGGGCCGGCTGGCGATGGGCTTCGCTATCGGCCATGGACTGCCCATCATCGGCTGACGGTATTCTGAAACAAAAATTGCTAAAGCTGTACCTTTAACATACATAACACCCAACAGTCACATACGTAGTCCTGATCCCACATTAGGTTTCCGTGTGTCGTGGGTATCAGGAACTACGAGTACCATGGTACCATAATATCCAGACACGGAACGATTATTTGCAGATCATACAAACATTTGTCCTGCAGCGGGAATCGAACCTGCAACCTTTCGTATCTCAGCTGGCCCCAACTTACCCGCCGCGCAGAGGTCGAACACAGGATTCATGTGGGACACTACCTAAGTATTTGTGTAACAACCTGTAACCATGTTTGACGACCACTGTGGCGCGGCGGGTGAGTATAGGCTGAGGTGCAAGAGGTGCGGTTTCGATTCCCGCTGCGGAACAAATGTTTGTATAATCTGCAAATATTTGTTCCGTGCCTCGGTGTTGTGGTACCATGGTACTCGTAGTTCCTGATACCCATGACACAGGGAATCCTAGTGCGAAATCATGACTACGTATGTGACTGTTGGGTGTTATGTTATGTTTATGTCAAGTTATGTAGTAAAGATAACTAGGACTGTAGTAACTTTTTTAGTTTATGTGTTTATCGAATAATATTTCATTAGAACGTTGTTTTCTATGGAATGCTAGCTTTTACATCGGTCATCGACTAAGCATTTCCATTCAACGTGACAATGTAGCCAGCATTCTGGGCACGCTGCCGTCGGGTGACGGTGGTCTGGGCCCGTATTCTCGAATATTTAAATCTCGTCCACGTGATGACGTCGCATGATACGTATAGTATACATATACGTATTATAATCGTAGGTATGATATCGTACGAGATTTTTCCGAGAATCACCCCCGGTCGGTAAGTATGGGGGAAAAACCGTTTTGAGTTTAGTTGTAGATAATAAATAATAAATAAATAATACTATAAATCCGAAAGTTTATTTGGATGGATGTTTGTTAATTCACGCAAAAATACTGAACGGATTCTGATGAAACTTATTAATATTATTGCTTATAGGTACTTCAGAAAAGGCTGTAGGCTATAATTTATTTACCACTTATTGACTAGACGACCGGGGCCACACGGACAAAGTCGCGAGCGGGCCGCTAGTACTGTATAATGGTCTCATATAGGGGTTTTTTTAATATGTTAAGTTTCCATAAACAAATAAATATTTAATATTTTAATCGTTTTTGCGTGATCTAGTTGAATGGCGGAGATACGCCATTGATACGCAAATAGCACTAAACAGATCGAAATAAGACGATCAAAGGCCAATTTTGGCACCCCATTCCTAAGATTACTATACAATAGCCGGGTATTGTTCTCCGTCGGGGCTGGGACAAGGTGTGCGAGCAAGCGCGGTAACTACAAAAGTTGGGTTTTCTTTGATTCGACTTGCAGACATTTTTTTCTAAAAGTCTAATGAATGTACTTGTATTTTTTGAAGTTATACTAGAGATACAAAAGTGTGTCATTTGTACTACCAGTTGTACTTCTTAGTAGTACTACAGACACGGATGCTTTTTTTTTATTCATCTTACAATTCTTTAAAACGTAGTCTTTAACAAATAGAAAGCAACAGTAGGCTTAGTACGAGTTTTTATAGTTTCTTTACATATACTCGTAGTTCCTCAAAGTTTTCGCTAGGGGCGCTGCAAATAAATGTATGGAAGGAAACGAAATTTTATATAGTTTCAAAAACTATCAAAACTCGTTTTAAGCCCCCTGAAAAATACTTTACATAAAACTTTAATATAATAAAAATAAACAAAACTTAATATAATAGTAAAAGTTTTATGGGGGGTCTTATCGCTTTGAAGCGATTTCTTAAATAACCTTATAACTCACATTTCATGACTTGGATGACCACATACAATACTATGGACTTAGCATGATAAAAATTACCTACCTAATTATTATTGAATGAAACTACTTAAAATCAGAGATATACGAACTCACATAGTACTTGCATAAACGAGAATCAGACACCTCCCTGATTTTGAAGTCGGTTGAATAAGTATCTATATCTAAACTCAGATTTTTTATCTTAGACATTTTTTGTAAACAAAGGAATGCCATTGTGTGTAGAAGTGTCATGTATGCGTATAATATGTGTATATACACATATGATACAAATACATGACACTTATACACACAGTGGCATATCCTGACATTTCTTAGTTTACAAAAATTGTCTAAGATTAAAAATCAGAGTATAGACACCTGCTTCAGTACAGTTTATATAAACCTGTGTTTTAAACTAAGTTTAAGTAAGTAGAGAGGCAGCAACCGCCGACCGTCGTGACTCGTCACCCGCACCCGATTTCTTACCCTCGACTGTCAAAGCCAGGCCTGCCCTGCCCTGCCCTCCCCTCCCCACGGCCCTCCCCTCCCTGATATATCGTGCAGCTTGTAATAGCATTAATCATTTAGCTAAGCGTTGTTTTCGACTTTTCATTTTCAACTTGTTCATTCAAAGTACTTTCTCGTATTTTAAAAGTGTAATTTAGAACTAAGTAGAACCAGACGACGTAGTGGAGGAAGGCTCTCTCTCGATGGACCAAAAACATTCGAAAGTCGTAAGAAGTTGGTGGTTGAAGGCGGCTCGAAACCGTTTTCCGTGGCCATATATAGCCGATTACCATTTTTTCAGCAATTTGTACTATTTCCTACATGGAAAAAAATTTTGCTTTCTTTTTTTTTACGCCATCCGCAGGAGGAGTTGGAGGAGTCCAATTCTTATGCAGAGACTACCACGGAACGTGGAATTTACTATTATCTCCAAAATTAAAACATTTCAGTGCAAACAAGTAGCATTAGAACACACATAGGTACGGTGGTAGTACTTCCCCAGACGAACTCTTTCACAAGAAGTTCTACTACTACCTTTTTGAAAGAATCCTGTACTACGCAAGTGAAGCCACGGACAGATACTAGTGAAATAGAATTCTAAAACC
Source organism: Epirrita christyi (assembly GCA_951392215.1). Classification (NCBI taxonomy): domain Eukaryota; kingdom Metazoa; phylum Arthropoda; class Insecta; order Lepidoptera; family Geometridae; genus Epirrita; species Epirrita christyi. The sequence goes on from OX595861.1 coordinate 925,696, forward strand.
AATCAAGGAACATAGTAGGAAGCTAATAATGGGATCATTTTAACCTTTGATAATAGATCTCATACTTGGAAGCCACAAGGCTGACACCCCAAAATTTATATAAAATAATTAAAATCACACCCCCATACGTTTTAAATCGTTAAACGTAGGGTGGAAGTTTTCCGCGGCAACGCCTTGCATCCCTTAATAACTCCCGGGGGTTCTTCACTTACCTTAAGCGTTTACAAGTTTATTTAGGGGATGCTGTATTTTGCGGAAAATTTCGATTTTATGTTTTATTAAACAGTTTTCATTACTATATAAAATGAACGTTTTCAATTTATGTTAAATCAATTGATTTATTATAGTTTCATTTAAAAAAACTATCTAGACTTCTACGACGATTGACATAGGAGCATTTTCTTATCAGACAAGTTTCTCAGTACAAAAGACTTCAACGCACTCCTAGTGCTACGGAATTTAATGAAAATGATATACGTCATCACGAATTATTCATTGCATGTCCTGTAACAACCCTTGTTGTGTTTCATCTCGTTGAAACAGAGTAGCAATTACGTAATTCTTTTACTATTGATTTCAATGTTATTTCTATTTGAAATTACGTTTAAGCGATTTCCTAATTTACGCAGTCTTGTTGCAATTAACCTTTGTAAGGAAAATGCGTAAATTGGGTAATGGTAAGAGCGTCATTTCAAATAGAAACAGCATTGAAATCGATTGAAACCAATAGCAACAGAATTACGTAATTGCACCAGAGGAGTTATTTTAATATAAATAAGATGATTCAAAATGATCCTTGTGATTTGAATGAATAAAATTCTTCTGATTTTTGATTTTGATCAGGTTCCAGCCATTTGGTTTGCGATCGTGTTGTGTTACATGGACTGCACAGTACACGTCCTTCCAACGAGTGTGCGTCGACACACATTACACTAGTTTGGTAATAAATAAAAAAAACACTATGATGCCATTTTCCCTTCGAAAACAAACTTAAGAAGAAGAAGCGTTGCTTGGGAGAGGAAGACCCTTCACTCAATGGACTAAATACATAATAAACTTTGCAGGAAGTCGGTGGATAGAGGCGACTCGAGACCGTACGTCACGGCATTCTAGGGGGGAGGCCTAAGCCCAGCAGTGCACTTCTACAGGCTGATGATGATGCTGGCATCACCGAAAAACGAAATGATTTATTTACTCATACGCAAACCAAAGTATATGTACGTTTACTGAAATGATTTATTATCTCTCTCGAAGTAGAAACGAAATGATTTATTAACCGACTTCACAAAAAGGAGGAGGTTCTGAATTCGGTTGTATCTTTTTTTTTTTTATGTTTGTTACCTCATATCTTCGGCGTTTATGAACCGATTTGGAAAATTCTTTTTTTATTTGAATAGATATACTTCCAAATTGGTCCCATTTTTTTCAAAATCCAGTTCTGATGATGGAATCCATGAGGAATTGAGGGAACTCCTCAAATATTGTAGGCATACATATGGCGATTTTGATATTTTCAGCAACAAACCAAGCATTTGCATTCAGAAAGTATCATAATCCTTTCACCACTATGGTTCTTTTATAATTTATTATTTATTTTATGAAAAGTTATTTTTTTGTAACAATTGATCCCATGTTATGTAATGTAATTGTAATTATGTAAAGCACTCATAATTATTACCAAAAAAGATAGAATCTTCTCCCAATACCTACGATAAGAAATTAAGTTGATTGGCATGCAACGGTGTAACTACTATTGGATCTGTGACGCGGAGATAACCAAACTAGCTTTGCCGTCTCGTCAGTACATGAGTAATAACTTTTCATTTAAAAAACCGACTTCCGCCATTGTATTCGACAAAATATCTGGATGAAAAAAAAATTATGAAAGAACCATAGTGGTGAAAGGATTATGATACTTTCTGAATGCAAATGCTTGGTTTGTTGCTGAAAATATCAAAATCGCCATATATGTATGCCTACAATATTTGAGGAGTTCCCTCAATTCCTCATGGATTCCATCATCAGAACTGGATTCTGAAAAAAATGGGACCAATCTGGAAGTGTATCTATTCAAATAAAAAAATAATTTTCCAAATCGGTTTACAAACGCCAGAAAAAAAAATACAACCGAATTGAGAACCTCCTCCTTTTTGTGAAGTCGGTTAATAAGTACCTAATTGCTTGCCAAATATCGATAATAGAGGCTCATAGAAAAAACTGCTCTCATTTGAAATAATTCGCCATAATCTTCCGCATAAATAGGTCTTCAAAAAATCATAATAAGACGATTAAAATGAACACAACAAATTAAACACATCGCTTTTAAAACGAACACTTGAGAAAACAAAGTCTGTTTATGAAATAAAAAAATGCATCGGTACACAAAAAGCAATAAAAATTGCCCTTAAATACTCCATCTCTTTCACACACCATGAGAATAAAAGGGAGAGGTAATCCAGCCATAATCCTCAAACATAATAAAAGATAGTTTTGATCCGCAACACAATAGAATCTGTTTTATAATTTTTTAGTTATACTGCTTTTGTTCTCGCTGTTTTTATTTTATTGACGGTTTTGTATCTGTTTATTGTAAAATACTAATATATGACTTATTAGCACGCCCCAGATTTGTTCAGATACTATTAAACATTTGGAGTAATTCGTGGATTGCATATTTTATTTTGACCACATTTTCTTTGATTGAATATAAATTAAAAATATTGCACAAAATGTTAAAATGTCTCATGTTACCTATTTTAGAATTATTTAGAAGTTCCTATTTGGTGCCTATATGTTATAAATAGTCGACTCTACCAACATAAATGACAGATGATGAGATGATGAATGGTGAAATTACAGGCACATGAGATTTTTCACCTTTATGTCTCAGGGTCGGCAGAGCGCGTGTGATGCCTCTGGTGTTGCAGGCGTTCAAAGGCTACGGTAACTGCTTTACATCAGGTGGGCCGTATGCTAGTTCGCTTGCCAAGTAGCATAAAAAAAAATAACAAAACATGTTTTTTCTGTAATACACGGGCCCTGAGACACCCTGTTTATTCAATCATTAATTAATTCAGGGTAAATCAGACACAGAAAAGACAGGTGAAGTCGCGGGAAATGCCAGATTGAAACAAAGGGCAGGCCTGGCACTAAGAGCGATCACAAAAATATAATAAAATAACGATAATCACTGCTTCCACCTTATAACAGTTATTCTGCCTTTAATTAACCAGTTATTCGTTAACGATAGAGTGAACAGCTATCGGGCAGCTGTCGCGGCGATTCGCGCCAATTTTTACGCGGGAAAGTGTGAAAATAATTGATTCGGGAGGGGACCGTTCGGTTATTGAAAATTTACTTTTGGCCTTTTGTCGAGCTTTTTAAATATTCTTTAACCTGATAACTAACTCTTAGATCAAATATTTACTAAAATAGTTGAATAATAACATGAGTTTCAAGTTTATATATCGAGGAAAGTAAATCAAAAAGTAAAATAAATAAAACTTTGAATTACTAAAATGTGTCGAGTTGAATCGATTAGAAAACAAATTCCATTTTAAAGCTACGATCAAAACTCTCCGTGTCCGTTGACTATGGCACGATTTAATCAACCATTAAATTGATTGGTTTCTCTGTGTACGGCCTTAAGTAGCAAATAAGTAGCTTGCCCAATTTTGTGTTTGAAAAACAAGTATTCAATCGGTTATGGTATCTAGAGCATCCACAACTAGTTTTTGTATGTTATGGCCTGACAAATAGGCTTACGGCCTGCCTGATGGTAAGCGGTTACCGTCGCCTATTGACATCTAGAACACCAGGGGCATTGCCAGGGGGTAGCCTGCCCTGATGAACTCTTTTTAAAATCTTTTTGAAGCAGTCCATATTATAGTTTTGCGGTCTATAATGTAGTATTGTAGTTCTGCTAGGGCCACCTTACTTCAACCAGGGGGTTACTATGAGCTATTATAGCCATTTAGTTCAAAAACTATTCAGTACATAAAATCGGTTCGTCGTTGACATTTCCCATCGTTGAGTATTTTTAATCGCAGATGTCTATATTTAGACCTTTAAATATAGTTGCGGATATTACGGAACTGATATTTTGAACTGAATCGCTATAAGAGCTCATGGTAACCCAGCTGATGGCCACTATAAGCCTAACAAAGGGTGACTAGAACAGAACTAGTGATACGACGAGGTACGAACACTCATAATCAAATGTATAATATTCGAATAAGCATGAAAATGATATTCACCCAACTAGCCGAAAAACGACATAACCCCAAAATTGCAAATTCTAAACACACGGCGTTAACTCGCAACCGCACTGGCTCGTTTAAATTCAGAACGCGTGCGGTCGTGTTAACCTCATTTTAGTTCAAATTTGGAATGATACGGTACAGGTGTAGTATTAGTGTATCGTGTAGTAAGATTCTGATGTCGCTATTATTGGATATCAGTAGTGCCAACATAATATCGGTTATCTCATTAAAAGAAGTTTGACTTCAGTTCTGCGAGTTATTTTATTGACTTATTACTTTCTGGTAAACTGGATTACTTATGCCTAGGTGAGCAAGTGTGTTGAAAAATATTATATTAATCTATTTCATGAGATTAGATAAAGTAGTGTATGAAACTGCACATAATTTGGTCTTAAAATACTCGTGTGATGCTATAAAAAAACTCGCCTGCGGCTCGTTTTTTTTAACTCATACTCTCGTGTTTTAAGAACCCTTATTATGCAACAGTTTCATAAACTACTTTTGTAGCAAGTTACAAACAGTGTGCATGTGCTAAATAAGAAATAGGCTTGTCTTTGACAAGAAGGAGAGACGACACTTGATCGCACAGCATATAAAAACAATCCTACAAACAACAACTAAATAACATAACTATGTTATAGAAATTTGCCCTGGCGTGTCTGGCCTTCGAATAGACCCCTCCGCATCCTCCCGTGGATGTCTCAAAACCTGACTACGGGATTAGACCCAGGGGATGGGCACCAGCACCTCCTGAGTACTCAATACCACTACTATGATCAGCAAACAGCGAAACGTGCAAACAAAAGTCTCCCATTACATTTTATGGGCAAGTCCTCGTCCAGCAGTGTATGTATAAATGCAGCTGTTTTTTTATTTATTTATTTATTTTATTTTATTTTATTCGGAAAACAAACAGTATGTATAACGAATAACCACAGATTAAAAAACTAATTACCATTAACATGTTTTCGCATAAAAGAGTTAAAAAAAAAACTTGTTTTGCCTTAAATACTCACATAAATAATTCAAACAGTAAAAAAGAAAGAAAAGTAACAATATAATGTTAGAACTAAATTAGCAGAAAAGTTATTGAACCAACTCAAACCAATGGTCAGAAAGAACGCGCTTGAAGACGGATGGACTATTACTAAAGAGATCTAAATCAGGGAATTCAACCAGTTTTTTTATAGCTATTTGCTGATCTAATGAAGAAGGAATTCTTCCTATAATTTGTGGCACAATGAGGAACGTAAAACGAAAGAAAAGGTATCCTAACGGATCTTGTTGGGACGAATCAATAAAAGACTGCGCTATTTTAACAATAGTACATATGTCAGAAATTTACCTTCTTTCTTGGAGTGGTAGCATATGCTGCCTTTTACATCTCACCTCATAATTTAAATCATATGTTTTGCACTTGTACTGAAGGAATCTCACAAACTTGCGTTTTCATACTACTTGGCAAGCAAATAAGCTTAAGGCCCACCTGATGGAAAGTAGTTACCGTAGCCTATGGACGCCTGCAACACCAGAGGCAAAACACGCGCGCTGCCGACCCTGAGACATAAAGATGAAAAGTCTCATGTGCCTGTAATTTTACCGGCACCCAAACCCTTCATACCGGAATACAGCAATGCGAGCACTACTGCTTGGCGGCAGAAATACTTATGGTAGTACTTCCCCGGATGAACTCTTTCACAAGAAGTTCTACTACTAACAAATAATAATAATAAATAAATAAATAAATGATGATGATGATGCCCTAACTAGTAGTATTTGAAGGATATCACATAACATACATATATAACATAACATAACACCCAACAGTCACATACGTAGTCATGATCCCACACTAGGATTCCCTGTATCGTCCCTGTATTGCAGATCATACAAACATTTGTCCCGCAGCGGGAATCGAACCCGCAACCTCTCGCGTCTCAGCCGGCTACTAGCCCGCCGCGCTACAGAGGTCGTCATATATCAGAGGATATCATCCATATAGATTAAAGTCGTGATTAAATTCAAACTACAGACTCCGCGCGCCGACAAGCGGCAGGTAACATAATAATGTCACCGCGACATGTCGCGACATGTCGTGCTACATTGCAGTGCCAACAACCACACACAGTAATGTTGTGCGTGTTAATTACTGTGTTTTATTACATTTAGTTACTCTTGGCTTCCACCCGCGGCAAAGGTAGCCACTATGCTATTCTGGATCATGAACTACCAGTGCTTGCCCGCGGCTTCACTCGTGAAGTCACGAGGTATCACTATTAAAACCGGCCAAGTGCGAATCGGACTCGCGCACGAAGGGTTCCGTACCATTATCCTATAAAAACGGCAAAAAAATCACGTTTGTTGTATGGGAGCCCCCTTAAATATTTATTTTATTCTGGTTTTTAGTATTTGTTGTTATAGCAGCAACATAAATACATCATCTGTGAAAATTTCAACTGTCTAACTATGACAGTTCATGAGATACAGCCTGGTGACAGACGGACGGACAGTGGAGCCTTAGTAATAGGGTCCGTTTTACCCTTTGGGTACGGAACCCAAAAAAGTAGATATTGTGTCAATCGAGCTCAGAATTAATCTATCTCTACCAAGAAGAGACAAAGGCTACTATTAACCTGGTATAACGCGAGCAAAACCGCGATCTGGCACTAGTAACAATGTTAGATATCTCGAAGCAGAGGCAGTCCATGGGGAGGCCATTTCCCAGCAGTGGTACTGAGGTTCTATGAGGAAACCGCATCGCGTCTAGAACCATTGCCAGAGATACGTAGTCCTGACCCCTAAATACGATTCCTTGAGTCCATAACTACGAGTACCATGATACCATAACAACCAGACTGTAAATAAATGTTTGCAGATCATACAAACATTTGCCCGCAGCGGGAATCGAACCCGCAACCTCTTGCATCTCAGGCTATTCGCCCACCATGCTACAGAGGTCGTCAAAGTAGATTTGGGTAGATACTTAATCTATTTCAACCATCGTATAAGCCTGATTTGAGAAGGGCAGGTCTCTAGGTACGGTTATAAATAAGTTATAATAACATAAGTGACTCATGTCTATGAGTCCGATGACTGATGAAAATCATAACAAAATCTGTGACTCAAACGTCACAGAGACCTTTAAACCCCTACCGTCACCCCCTAACTACAGAAAATAACCATCCCCCGCACCTGCTCGAAGGACCAAAACGACCAACTCGATCCCAAACGATAATCGAATAGAAATTTAACGGAACAATTTATTCCTAGAATATCTGACTTTATGACTTTCGCGTAAAAAAGTACCCGCCAAATCTGAGTAATATAAACTTTTGCAAAAATAACGAAACCTACCAAGAATTTCTCTACCACCTTATTCGTAGCGATATAGAGTTGAAATTCAAAAAACGAGAGCAAAAGAAACGACAAGATTAAAATGGCGAGCGTTGTCGTAGTCGATCGAAATTCGAATATTATTTCAATATGGCGCCCAATGACATGTTAATATGGGATTCGGTGCGATATGCATAATTTTATAACGTACATATTCGAGATTTGGACTTACGGATCTTCGTGTAAAATGTTTTCAGACGGAATCTTGGAAAAATCTAGGCGTTTTTCTTAATGATTCTGTTAAATTAAAATCCGTCGGAAGGTATAATTACAAAATGAAGGCCAACTCCGACATCGGCATCGTGCTTTTAGGGTTCCGTAGTCCATAGATAAGGAACCCTCAGGCTGTCCGTCCGTCCATTCGTCCGTCTGTCGCAGTCCATCACAGCGTCGCGTCATAATAACGTTCACAGTAAAGTTATGAAAAAAATGTATGAGATTTGGTATAAGGGTACTTTAGATACAGAGATATCAATTTTTAAAACGACTTTCATAAGAATTTTAGTAGTAGGTATGTAAACAGTATGTAAAGTGGACAATTTTTTTTAGGTCATCCTCCCCATCTTGTGTCATATCGTAAATAAGGTCTCGTAACCTTTCACTATGCATGGTCCAACACGCACTTGACCTGTTTAATTTTTTAATAAAGTAACTCCGTACTTCGAGAGTCTGTATTTAATTACAGTACATCTATATCGTGCCGTAGTGTGTCCGGCCTAAGAAAAGACCCCTCCTTCTCCTCCCGTGGATGAAATAAAAGCCTACTAAGGGATTAGGCACACCGGAGGATGAGCAGCAGCATCCATCTGAGTACATATCACTACCTGCGGTCACCAATGCCAAGCGTGGTGATTATGGCAAATCCCCCCCATTTTCTGCAATGGGGGAAGTCTCGCTCAGCAGTGGATATAAACAGCTAGTGATGATGGAGATGATGACAGCAACATCATTTGAATGATTAACTGCCACACTCAGAGTCTTGTAATGGCTCATTAAATGTGCACTTCGTCACAGTATTTCGTGCCCTAAAGATTACCTGCATTTACTTAGTTGGTACCTAATTATTTAAAAAGGTACTTAATTACTCATTACTGTTTATTTAATATGAACGTTTGTTTGTTTGTATATAAACTTTATTGCACACAAAACTAAAAGTAATTGTACAAATGGAGGGCATAATGCCAAAGGCATTTTCTACCTGCCAACCAAGAAGGTGGTAACAATTAAGGCGTGCTAACACAATAAAAACTAAAAAAAAAACAAAAAAATAAATAAATAAAATACATAGACTAAACGATATACTTAACTTAAATAATAAAATCTGGAAGAATGAAAGAAAAAAATAACTTATACAGTTTTTCAAGGTAATGCTCACGAGTTAGCCTTTTAAAAGACACTTTGGAGTCAACGTTTTTAATATCAAACGTTCGCTTGGCGGAAACTACAAAAAAATAACGAACACTAAAACGGTTTTTCTATTAACGCTATTAGAACGTAACAATCTCTTCTTACATCTTAATTTACTGAAAGTCACAACATGGCGCCGACTTTTTCAATAAAACCAGGCAACATCTGGACCGACACTTAAGCGCGGGGGCGGGAATGAGACAGCTATTCGAGAGCACAACTTGTTAGAGCGAGACAGCTGTAGAGGGGTCGGCATAGAAATTAATATGTCCTTTTCTTACCGTTTTCGTCGGACGCAAGTTGCTATATTATTTTATTATTGATGTTTCATATCTGCGATATTTTGCGAGAACTCTGCGAGCAATTAAGGATGGTGTGCCGCTCACTTCGTGTGCCGCGAAACGAACAAAAGGGCAGAACAAACAGACAACAATTAGGACAAACAGACACAATTATTTGGAACGAAAACGGTATCAGTTTTTATATCGAATCAAATAGCTCTTTAATTTTTTTGGGTTATATTTTAATGGGTTTGGGCCACAATTTCCTATCTTCGTGCAAATGAGGAAATTGTGTGTAACGCCACAACACAGGGAATCCTAGTGTGGGGGTTAGTAAATAGCCTACTTATTTATGTATAAGTACTTTAGAACACTTCCTAATATTGTTTAGTACCTACTTAAATGCATAATTAAGTATATTGCTTCAAAGTGTTTTTGTTGCAAAATAAATGATTATTATTATTTTTAATGATAGATTGATGGACAGACAACGAAGTGATTCCATAAGTGTTCAAATTTTTAAACAACATTGAAATCAATATAAATCAATAGCAACAGAATGACGTCATTTTCATATTTAGATTAGTTTTATTATTATTATTAATTAATTACGTTCCAAAATTTGATATTTAGATTAAACATAGAAAAAAGGCTGTCATCCAAATATCGGTGTGTTGGAACACGGGTAGGTACAAATATAGGTACGTTTAAAATATTTTGACATATATACGTTCTATAACTGATGTGTCATTACAAGTGTCGAGGACTGTAACTCGTTGCTACGCAAAACACAATCCAAAATTTGATTCAAAGCGACTCACGCCGGAAGATCCTCACGGAAATTTTAAAATACCTTCGTGGCTTTGACTGTTCGCTTGTCTGCCTAATAAACTTCTCATCAAAAAAATGGAAACACTTCTCAAATTTATGTGTCTAATGGATTACTAGAAAAATATTATAATAAACGGGAAAAAATGACATTATAACAGTAGGTAATACAAGGTACAACTGCCAGTAAATAATAATAATAATAGCTTTTCTTAAAGAAATAATCCTCTTATTTGGTTATTTGTCGCCAGAAAGTCAAATTTCATATATTCATATTCATATTATTTATTGCAATTATTATGTTACATGCGATGGTGAGGTCTTAAAGTTAAAAATGGTAAATACATAATGACCCTTAAGTTTAGGGCAATATTTGGAGTGGAAGCGGGCCGAAGCTTGAAAAAACAAAAAGCTAGCTGTTTGCACTGCAGGCAGCGTGTCTTTGAAGAAGTTCTTTAGATTGTAGTAGCATTTTTTAATTAGTAAGTTCCGCAATTTACATTCAAATGTCCTACACTTAAGGGTCATTATGTATTTACCATTTTTAACTTTTTTTTTTTTTACTTGTCAATCTTGGTAGTGTTTCGAGTTTTTTGATAAAAAGTGTATTACTCCATGATTATTCAATTTTTATGACATACATTTTACCTGTATGTTTATTTTCATTTAGTTGATTTGACTTGCCTGCTTGGGGGACGCTGGGAGTGAACCTAATTTTTTTTATAATATCACCTACCTGCATATTGACTATGACATTTGTTTACCAGATAATTAAAAATAACTAATTAATTTAAAAAAACTAAAATGCATGCCTCTAGAGTAATAAACCTACAAAATTACAGCGCCCTACCGGATTTTACGTGTTTCTATTCTATACCTACCTAAAAGTAAGTAGGTAATATTAATGTTTCTATTACATGAGCAATAAATGAATATGAATCCATGTAGATTCAAGTCCGAAGACAATGTACGTATAACAATTTAACTAACTAAAACATAAGAGGTGTATGCTCACAGATTTGATGACGATGCCTCTGGTCTGCTGATGATCATAACTACACAAAAACTGTTAGCGTAGCAAATATCTCACTATGCTGAGGCATGCTAGCTAGCTTTTGTGACACGAATACAGGGAAAAGATCAAAATTATTTTTTTTCTAATTTTTGTACTATAAGACATATTTTTAAAAGTTGGCTGCAAAAGTTAATTTATTCTGTGTATTTGAGAGGACTCTGTCCGGTGCGAACCACTCGCGTCAATACTTTTTATTTCAATGATTCGTATTTTTAACCGACTTCAAAAAAAGGAGGAGGTTCTCAACTCGACTGTATGTTTTTTCTTTTCATATACTTACATGTAAACATTATAATACAATAATACTACGTGCTATTAAACGGTAAAAGAAAATATCGTGAGAAAACTGATTAGAAAATTTAAAAACATGGGACCAATGCTTGAAAGTAGCCCCTGCGTAGGGCACTGAAACTTTTCAACACACTGGTTCTCTCTTTAGTCAACACACCCTTTTCAGGAGCACTGTAACTCAAGCTCATCGCTGCCTTATGCAGGGTGATCATCAAAGCCGAAATAAATAATAATATATAATTAACAAGCTTCGGCCCTCGGTTTTACCCGTGTAAACAATCATGAAAATTGATGATGATGATGATGAAAAGTAGCCTATTTGGTATAAGGTATCTCTATTCAAAATTTCACTTAAATCCGTTCAGCCGTTTGATCGTAAAGAAGTAACAAACTTTCGCATTCATAATTATTAGTGTGATGATAACGGTGATGTTATTATACAACATAACACCCAACAGTCACATAAGTAGTCATGATCCCACACTAGGACTCCCTGTGTCGTGAATATCAGGAACTACGAGTACCATGGTACCATAACACACCTATTATACACCTATATATGGCGCCTTCTTGGTTGGCAGGTAGACAATGACTTTGGCATTATGCCCTCCATTTGTGCATTTACTTTTAGTATTTGTGTGCAATAAAGTATATACAGGGTGTTTTTTTAAATGGGACAGTATGGGGATATCCGAATCCATAAGAGATACGGGAAAACTGTCTTTAGAACCATTTGCTCATTTTGTATGAAAATGATTTTAGCATAGTTATTTTTTTGGTCAAGCGTGAGTTCTCCATAAAAATGAGTAGTTTTGATCAAAAAAATTTTTTATGCGTATCGACTCAGTTTCTTATAAGGATTGTTTCATAATATAGGAAGGAAACAATCTGAGCAGCAGAAGTTAGTCAAATTTAATAAAATGTTTTCTCATACAAATTGTAAGTAATCTGGTACCTACGTTAATAAAACTATCGCAATAAATTTTCAAAATGGCCTTCCTCTTGCTGTTTCTAGGTACGGGCACGTTTCAGAACATCTCTAGTGGCATTAGACAAAGATGTGTGGTGAATGTTGTTCTACTGCTCTGATGGTTTCGTGAAATGAGAAAAATCAGAGCTGTAGAAGTTAGTCAACCTTTAATAAGAAAATCTTTGTCTAAGGCCACAAGAGGTATTCTGAAACGTACCCGTACCTGAAAACAGCAAGAGGGAGGTCATTTTGAAAATTTATTGCGATAGTTTTATTAACGTAGGTACCAGATTACTTACAATTTGTATGAGAAAACATTTTATTAAATTTGACTAACTTCTGCTGCTCAGATTTTTTTCTTCCGATACAATGAAACAATCCTTACATGAAACTGAGTCGATACGCATAAAAAATGTTTTTGATCTAAACTACTCATTTTTATGGAGAACTCACGCTTGACCAAGAAAATAACTATGCCAAAATCATTTTCATAAAATCAGAAAATGGTTCCAAAGACAGTTTTCCCGTATCTCTTATGGATTCGGATATCCCCATACTGTCCCATTTAAAAAAAACACCCTGTATAATAATAATAGCACCCAGACCTGGAACAAATATTTGTAGATCATACAAACATTTGTCCCGCAGCGAGAATCGAACCCGCAACCTCTTGCATCTAAGCCGGCTACTCGCCCGCCGGGCTACAGAGGTGATCCTAATAATGATAATAATCCTTGTGATTGAAATAAAACAATGTTGACTTTGACTACTTTGACTATGAGGAATAAACTCACCATTAACATTAGTTTTGACAGAGTCCTCGCGGTCGCCCAGAATCGCACTAACACTAAACTTCAGCAGCGGCTTCTTCTGCTCATTGAAGTCCTCGCAGCTCCTCACCATATCCTCAGTGTTGTACTGCCTCTCCCTGCCCATATCCTCATCAGAGTTCTCCTGATAACTGTTCAAGTTAAACCTTTTCTCCAACTCCTCAAGTCGTCTGATACCAGATTTTTTACAAGTGAACGGAGGGCAGTCATTGCTGCCACAACCAAGACAGCGTCGATTCAAATTTGGAATGTTTAGCACCTCCTTTTCTTCGTTACGTTGGTAGTATTCATTGTTGTAGTATAACTCGTTTTTGACTGGGTTGTAACCTTCCTCTTCGTCTCTGCTTTTGGACTCTTCATCTTCGATCGATTCTTCTTGTTTATCTTCTTCGGTCTCAATTTTCGATTCGTCTATTTCCGGACTGTTCTCTCGTGAACGCTCGTAGCTCTGCCTGTGTAACACATAGTTCTCTATCTGTTGGTTTAGGTACTGGTTATGAAGCTCGGCAGTTTTCTGCTGATGGAGAATGTTGTCGACTAAGAACGGTGATGTCATGTTAAAAGCCTGATTCTTGTTGTAGCACAAGTTTTGTATCGTCTTCAACATAATGTTGTGATCGAGTTTATTTGTGAACGGATTTAACTTCAATGGTCCATGGCTTAAGTCCGTTGGGTACATTATACGATCATTATCATCAATAAATAATTTCTAACTTCGTTCCTTTGTAACAACTATTTATAAAGTGTTTTCGATAACAACATTAAAGCTATTTAAATCGAAGCACATCACTAAAAACATGAAATGTCAAAAATTACAAAAATTTAAAATCAATTCAATTATCGAATTGGTGTGTTCGGAGATCTCATCGAACACAAAAACACGTGTGTATCGGTCGATGGTCTAACAACGACTGACTTAAAAGGGAGTGGTTCTTAGGGGCGGGTATCTGCACGGGGTGGCTTTTTACCCGCGCTTTTGTTAACCCAACCAAACAACTCAGACCTGCCTCGTTCTTAGCCCACTAACATTTATAGAACAAACCAAGACAGTTGTACTAAACTACAGAGCTCTCTTTATAGTGGTCACTTTATTGCCTTACAAAATTCAATATTCAGTTCTATCTAAGCAATTTTGACTCCTATTCGAAAGCTTTAAGAGCCTTTTTGTGATTGACAAGAACAGTAATAAGTTTGTCTTTGTCGGCAAAGGGAGTGTGTGTATTATTCATAGGTCGAGACGAGAGTAAAAAGGATGTAATCATATCAGCTTTTTTTGTTTCAGATTATATTTATTGAGTTGAGACGGCGGCGGCGTTGTGGTGAGCCCGAGGGTATTCTAATAAAGGATATGAAAATCTAATTTATAAACAAAGGATATAAAGCGAAAATATAAGCAAGTAGTGGAGAGGCTCCGTTGAGTCACACAAAGTTACCTACGAAGTGTATGACTTGGAAGTATTAAATAGTGCCAAGCGGAAGGCTAGAGGTATTAGAACACCCCTAGTACATACGGGTACCCGAATGTACTAGGGGTGATCTACGACGTATTATGTTTATAAATTGCTTAGCAACATTACTGAATAATGCTAAAGGTAAGTCCATTTATTATGTTCTTTACTTTCGCATTCTTACCACATTTGTCAAAACTGACATAGAAAAAAAATGTATGCAGTCGAATTGAATCCTTATTTTGAAGTAGGTTAAAAATAGCTACAACTTCTGAAAAAAGAAAATTGTGATACATATTGGGAGTGATTCATCTACCCCAAGAGGCGCTCTACATATTATATACTTCCGCTTGACTCTATGGAATGAGACATTCTGTATAAGAAAGAACCTTCCTAGAAGTTATACAATAAGATTTCAAAATTACAAGCTTTTTTAGCGTCACATAGGTACTAGTGGGGTGATCGAGAAATAACCAGTTACACGACTAGAAGTATTATCAATAAGTGATCGTAAAATAAATTTCTACTCTGTTCGTTCGCGCCTACGCCAAAGACTACGCGCCTACGTCAAAGACTGTAGGCGCCTACGCCGTAGACTCTGGTCACCTACGCCGTAGCATAGCACAATGTATCTCTTAAAAATAGTTTACTTGGTTTTTTCCAGAATAATTAAATAAGTACCTATTCCGTACCATATAATGTCTCTTGCAAGTACCTATGGTCGCCTTAATTGTGGTAAAAAATTACAACATGGTTAAAAGCGAAAAAAAACTTTTGTTCAATAAACTTGGACGAATTCGACGGGCAGATAGGCAACTTTATGAGTGCAAAATTAATTATTCGGCAAACCTACGACCACAAATGTTAAAAAAAAATCTCCAATTTCATATAACATAATCATTTTAATACAATAACTGAAAATGATTGTTATTTATACGTTCCAAAAACAAATAACACGAAACAACGAAACGTCAGAAACAAGACTGGCCGAAAAGAAAAGAATCACCGACCGCAGAGTTAAAGAAAAAAGTGTTCCAATTTTGAAATTAGCCACACCCCCGTTTTGTTATTGGTTGCGGATCTTATTTCAAAATGGCATATGTTTGACTACAAAGTCATTCTTATTTTCAACCTTATTTTGAAGCCTTTAGGTTGGTTTTTTGTGATTTACATAAAATGGAATGTAGATGAAAAGGTAGATATTATTGTGTTAACAATTTGAATTTTATTCTCTTGTACTCGATGTTAATATTAACAGACGTTTTGAATAAGTCGATTATAATCTCCCAAACCAAACGATTTAGAAGATTGAGTTGTGGAATTTGTATTGTATACTTACATAATATCTTTTATTTTGATTGCAGATAGTGATTCGTGATAGAGCATTCTTGATAGATAATACTTTCGTGGTGGCATATTTCGTTATGACATGAACCGTGGTGGCGTTAACATCGGCGTAGAATAGAAACAGCATTGAAATCGATTGAAACCAATAGCAACAGAGCTACGTAATCGTGCCACAGGAATAATTTATTAAAATTAGCATTACAATGGGTGGCTGAGAGTGATTTCTTCTAGGCCACCTTTACTATGATTTTTTGTGATTGTTCGACTCCATAAATTCGGAAACTTGGGTCATGGTGCGTGCATCTACCCGAACTTTTGGACTCCACACTTGAACTTTCAGACATTTATATGTCTCATGTAGGTAAGTATCCTATTTTTAATAACTTTTCATTTAAAAAACCGACTTCCGCCATTGTATTCGACTAAATATTTGGATGAAAAAAAAATTATAGAAGAACTATAGTGGTGAAAGGATTATGATACTTTCTGAATGCAAATGCTTGGTTTGTTGCTGAAAATATAAAAATCACCATATGTATGCTTACAATATTTGAGGAGTTCCCTCAATTCCTCATGGATTCAATGGAAAAAAAATGGGACCAATCTGGAAGTATAATATGTATTCAAATAAAAAAAGAATTTTCCAAATCGGTTCATAAACGCCGGAGATATGAGGTAACAAACAATAAAAAAAATAAAAAATACAACCGAATTGAGAACCTCCTCCTTTTTTAAGTTGAAGTCGGTTAAAAAACGAAAAAGATGGACGAGAAAACTTCAAAAAATGTACTTACAGTCCATTGACATAATAATAAATTACCTACTAGTGTATCCATAGACATATACTTATATTACTATCTAAATCAATGATTATATCAATGTTACAGTCCTAAATTTGTTAGTTTCCCTTATTAACCGACTTCAAAAAAAGGAGGAGGTTTTCAATTCGACCCGTATGTTTTTACAGTCTTTAGCAGTGCCAGATCGACTGCCGGTATGGAACCGTTTTGGGGAATAAAGGTTCTCGAGTGGCGACCACAAACTGGACGACGCGGTAGAGGCAGGCCTTCCGCTCGATGGCCTTAAGACATTATAAACGTAGCAGGAACTCAGTGGATGGAGGCGGTTCGTCGTGGCATTCTAAGGGGGAGGCCTATGTCCGGCAGTAGACTTCTACAGGCTGATGATGATGTAGGTAGGTCCTTAACTCCAGATACACGTTCACACGCTTGATTAGGTACAGCGTACTAGGTAAGTCAAGTACTTGGGTGTCCAAACTTAGCTCGGGAAACTCGGAAAAACGCATTTTCCCAGAGATGAGACCTATCTTAATCGATTTTATGGCCCCCAAAACGCCCATATAGCAAATTTCATCGAAATCGTTACAGCCATTCTCAATATATTTATACAATTATTGCTCGTCTAATAGTATTAGATAGATAATTTGGGCGTTTGTTGCGCTACGTTTATTTCTATACAAGTGGAGGTGAGGTGTAACAGATGCAAGCTTTTAAAAAATTTTGTACTAAGTCGCAACGCATAATATCTGAGCCATAATTAATGCATCGGGCTCTATATTATGGGATATGGGCCCTTTCATTCACATGTAATATTTACGCAATAACATAGATTCGACGCGGACATTTGCTTAGCAAAGGGTTGATGTCCAAACAAAATTATGTTTAACGTTCCAAAGAAACAAGTGATCGATATTGTTTTGCGAGGCTCACATTGCCCTCTTAATATTATAGGTACTCGGACTAATAAGTACTATATAGAAATGAATGTTAAAAAAAAAAAAATGGCTGCGTAGGTTATAAAACTAAATATTATTAGGTATGTAATAACTTTGGTCTGGAATCTGTGTAATCAGGCATTAGTACCTACGTACTTACGTACCTACCTATATTGCGACTATTAAGTAAACTAAAGAATATATTAATCTAAAAAAACATGTACCTACTCAGAGGCCGTACTCATGAGCTCTTATACAGGCTGTTTTTTTTAAATGGGACAGTATGGGGATATCCGAATCCATAAGAGATACGGGAAAACTGTCTTTGGAACCATTTGCTCATTTTGTATGAAAATGATTTTGGCATAGTTATTTTTTTGGTCAAGCGTGAGTTCTCCATAAAAATGAGTAGTTTTGATCAAACATTTTTTTTATGCGTATCTACTCAGTTTCATGTAAGGATTGTTTCATTGTATGGGAAGAAAAAAATCTGAGCAGCAGAAGTTAGTCAAATTTAATAAAATGTTTTCTTATACAAATTGTAAGTAATCTGGTACCTACGTTAATAAAACTATCGCAATAAATTTTCAAAATGGCCTCCCTCTTGCTGTTTCCAGGTACGGGTACGTTTCAGAATACCTCTTGTGGCCTTAGACAAAGGTTTTCTTATTAAAGTTTGACTAACTTCTACAGCTATTTCACGAAACCATCAGAGCAATAGAACACATTCACCACACATCTTTGTCTAATGCCACTAGAGATGTTCTGACACGTACCCGTACCTGGAAACAGCAAGAGGGAAGCCATTTTGAAAATTTATTGCGACCAGATTACTTACAATTTGTATAAGAAAACATTTTATTAAATTTGACTAACTTCTGCTGCTCAGATTTTTTTCTTCCGATACAATGAAACAATCCTTACATGAATCTGAGTCGATACGCATAAAAAAAATGTTTGATCAAAACTACTCATTTTTATGGAGAACTCACGCTTGACCAAAAAAATAACTAAGCCAAAATCATTTTCATACAAAATGAGCAAATGGTTCCAAAGACAGATTTCCCGTATCTCTTATGGATTCGGATATCCCCATACTGTCCCATTTAAAAAAACAACCTGGGGGATTACCATGAGCTCTTATAGCCATTCAGTTCAAAAACTATTCAGTATAAAATATCGGTTCGTCGTTGCCATTCCCCATCGTTGAATAATTTGAATCGCAGAAGTTTATAGACCTTCTACGGCAGTGCCTTAAAATTATAGTTGCGGACATCATGGAAACGATATTTTGTACTGAATAGTTTTTGAACTGAATGGCTGTAAGAGCTCATGGTAAGGCCTCTGTATAGCGATTCAGTTGAAAAACTATTCAGTACAAAATATCGGTTCGTCGTTGACATCCGTCATCAATGAATAATTTTAATCGATATTTATTCTGTGTCGATAGAGACCTTCTGTTACTGTGCCTTTAAATATAGCTGCGGACATCACGGAACCGATATTTTGTACTGAATTGAATAGTTTTTGAACTGTATCGCTATAAGAGCTCATGGTACGGCCTCTGGTAGGTTGTCTATTTCTAATGTTGAAACGAGCCACGGATAATAAAATTAAAAAGTAATAAAATGCAACAGTCTGCGGCCGACAGCGAGTGTCACGCGTTTCGGCGGGAGCGCACGTGACGCCATCTTTTGTTCCATTCGCCACGGAATTAGTTGCAGAGATTCTGTTTTGTCATAATTAATTTATATTTTATCGTTTATTTAATGCGTATTTAGCACTAATGTGTGATTTTATGCTACGCTTTAGTATTCAAATGTGTCGTGTCATGGAGGATTTTAAATTTATAAATGGTTTGAAGCTATTATAAAAATGCTGGTCAAAAGAATGGACAAAAGTTACAACGGAATATTTAATTTAAACTAGCGGGAATCTGCGATTTCACCCGCGTAGTTTCTCGAGGGTCCAGAATTTTAGGATAAAAAGTACCTTGAATGTAACAGCCCTACGGCAAAAACGGGGAGGGAAGGTTGTTTTTAAAAAATATAAGAAACGGTCAATTAGTAGTAGACAATCGATCTCCACATTTGCATACACAAGAGAATGTCATCATCATGGGTGTTCTGCAGCTCGATTCTACTGACATGGTTTAGGGAGTGCGGGTAAGAAACGAACAGAGTTCTTCTTAATATCAGGGGGTTTAGTACGGGTTTTGATAGTTTACAAAACTATATGAAGTTTCGTTTTCATCCAATACATTTACTGACAGCGTCCTTGGTTTTCTTTTCGTTTTCGCTAGGGGCGCTGCAAGTTAATGTATGGAAGGAAAAGAAACTTCATATAGTTTCGTAAAATATCAAAACCTGTACTAAGCCCCCAGTCGGCTATAGCGCTCTTCTCAAGGCAAGGCGGACAAGAGAATGTCAATATGTTCTGTCAAAATTGACACACGTCGAATGTACGACACCGCGCCGATAACCTGTCTACACAAGCATCTCCAGAGTAGGTGCTACAGTAGGAGTATTTCCCGCTACACGCTCGCCCTCCAGCCCGACAAGGATAGTGGCAACTACTACCCCATGAGCTCCTGGATCCGACTTCACTAACGGTAAAGTTGACGAAGAATAAATAAAGAAACAAATAGACGACCTCTGTGGCGCGGCGGGCGAAGGTTCGCCTTCAACGCAGGAGGTTGCGGGTTCGATTCCCGCCTCTGAACAAATATTTGTACGATCTGCAGATAATTGTTCTGGGTATTTTCTATGTATAATAAAATCTATCTATGTTTTGTATTGTATTAAGTATCTAGTACCCATAACACAAGCTCTGCTTAGCTTAGGGCTAGATAATGTTGTGTGAAATGTCCATCATTTATTTATTTATTATTAATTTGTTCCGGGTCTGGATGTTATGGTACCATGGTACTCGTAGTTCCTGATACCCACGACACGGAATCCTAATGTGGGATCATGACTACGTATATGACCTAGAGATAGGTCTCTAGGTCGGTCTAGATATTAGTGTACCGATCATGAGTACAAAGTTTCATGGAGTTTTAATAAATAATAGCCAAATTAGAAACAAACTTAGTTCGCGTGCAAAAAGATTTTGCTAGCTACCGGTGCCCTCTTAAGTTCGCCTATGTACAGTACTTTCAAGTTGTGCAATAAATCATTTTCTATCTCCTTTGTTGCAGAAAAATCTATCTCATATAGGCTATATTCAAAAGCAGACAAAGTCGCGGGTATTCAACTAGTCTATATATATATAAATCAATTGCTGTTCGTTTGTCTCGCTAAAACTCGAGAACGGCTGTTTTGAAATGCTTGTCGTAGTTTAGGGAAGGTTTAAAAAATAATCAAAAAAATATTTTCTCATACAAAGTGGTCGATGTGAAAGAATAGGTTGTTATATATAATAATAGGTTGTTTACCAGGCGCTCATGGCAGGGTAGACAGTGGATGTCTAAGCAAATTAGTGGTTTTAATTTGTTTAAAAAAAATGTTAATTAGGCTAAACACCGGGACCTCGCGCGCGGGCAGCTAGTATTCAATAAAAACAATTATTAATTGAAACAAGCATTTTATTTGATACAATTTTCCACAATAATCAAAATATAGCAAATATACATAAACATTTATTGATTCACATATACCTACCTACCCACATTCCGAAAAATCTACTATGGTCGCGTAAACCGTACAGCCGCGTAGCCGTGTTGCAGTCATAATGTACAGGCAGACATTTAAACAAATACCCGGTTTTGGTCCATTCATAACAAAACTTGACGGTATGGAATTATATAACAAGTAAAAATTAATACAAAAATTATCTAGTACAATTTTATTCAGACCATAGAACGGTATATTACAAGCTAATTAAAAAAATATTTAATTGTGTTTTGTATACTTACACTTGTTTTATTATTTCAACAAATAAATGTATGCAAGTATTTTATGTCGATTACAAAAATGAAATCCGTCTTACTTTCAATGATGAATGGACCCACGCTTGACATTTTGATTACATAAAAAATATCTGCAGGGAAAAATATAAGGCAGATAAGATATAAAATAAAAAAAAACTAATTATTTATTTAAGCTACCTACCTATAACTACTCATTTATAGAACCAAACAATTAGTACACATTAAAATATGCCATAAATTACTTAGGCACTAAGAAGAAATTTAGTTAACACTGTGAATTTTAAATAAATACAATAATTTTGAAAATGGTCATTTTAATTAACTAAAAACAACCAACAACTACCACAAAATTGATAAGCTACACTAAACAAAATAATGATTGTAAGTTTGTGCACACTTTAAACAAATATTCAAAAAACAAGAAACACTGAGATCAAACTAAAACTAACAAGTCGGACCATATCGACCAAATTATAAATACGATAATATGCTTACTTACAATTACAATTGAAAAGCGCCGAATGGATGACAGTTTTTTTTTACATTTATTACTTACAAAGAAAGATATATTTACAGTTTTAAACAAAATCGCTTTAGTTTTGATCAAGTTTTCATAAAAAAAACAAACTCAATATCGAATTCTGTGTTCCATAGTACCTTGTATTAGTTATAGTACCTTACCATTTTGAATGCGGCACTTTTTTTTAACTACAAGTATATTTACTAACATAATGTGGGCATTTTGTCAAATTGCCAAATTCAATAGTGATAGCAGCATGTACGTGTGCATCTATTTAATTGTAATAATATTATTCCGACAATATTAATGGAGAGTGGCCACTGTTGCGAAATATATAAAACCATAGACATTACAAAAATAATCAATTAGGTACCTACGTATGTTAATAGCAAACTTATTGCAAATGGGACTGAACTGAAGTTGGCCGTTACGATGCGCATAGACAAATAAGTTCCTGTTAAGTAAGTACTGCGCAGCTAGCGGCTAACTTCAACTCTGCCAAGATCAATCGCCAAACTGTATCATAATCATAGTATAGTACGTTCAATAATAAGGATCACCAGCAGTGGGATTTTTGGGAATAATCTAATTTGATAGTCGCAAAATCCCCATTTTCCTGCCAGTGATCGCGCGGTGGGGTTTTTGGGAAGATTTAACATTTTCCCAAAAACCCCACTGGTGGTGTTTCACTGGTGGGGTTTTTGGGAATGATCCTTATTAATGGACTTGCGACTTTACCAATAAGTGAACTAGGTGTCTACCAAGTATCTACTGTGTTTCTGTATCAAGATGCTGCGTTTTATCTCTCCGATTGCTAGGTAAGTGTAACAACAGAACCTACTCTTTTTAACCGACTTCAAAATGGAGGTTCTAAATTCGTTTTTCTTGTTTTAGTATTAGTAAACATTTTACGTACAGACTTTTTTTGCCTCTTTCCATCATTTGCTTCGTCATTGTAAAATAATCTTTCTAAGCATTTCCTCATAAAATGTCTCTAGTTAACCTGTCTATGGCTATACTTCGCCTACCTAAAGCTACCTGCCAAGTGAGTGAAAGAGCGCGCATCAGTTATTTACTTTCAGGCTTGCAATGTAGAGACGGCGAAACTAATAGGTAACTATAAAAAAAACAGTACTTTTTTATCAAATGTTGTGTATTTTTAGCACCAAGCTAATATTTATGTAAAATAAAAAGATTAGTAATACAAAACTAAGTTATTTGGAACGCGAGATGTAGTAACATTTAAATGTGACGTAATCAACAATTTAACTCTGTACCTATCTCTATACATAGGTAGGTTCTTAGTGAAAGTCCACACACGGTAGTGCGCTCGCCAAGTTAAAACGTAGGTACCTACTTTGAATTATTTTTTATGTCAAGCTTTTCTCATATTTTGAACTCCACACTCATTCGGTCTCCCTGGAAGCTTCGCTTCACCTTAGGACCTAGTCTAGAAATGTAAAACAATGTTTCCATACAAAAATCCATGGAAGTACACCACACGCCCGTGTAGTTACTGGACACGTTTCTTGTATTAGTTATGTAATCGCCATAATTACATATATTTATGTACCTATATGTATATGACAATCTATTGAATATATCTATTATTTTATTTATTACAGTTGCAGCTCGTAAGAGAAAATAATGTAAGTACAATCTTGATAAAATTTGCATTTCGAGAGTAAACTAATTTCACCCACTAAACTAAACAAGCAAACCCCTTAGATTATAATCCAGGCTTGTTGGTTTAGCTTTTTTAATATTTTAATTCCAGAAGTTGGTAATTTCTACAAAAATATTTAGCCCAAAAAACCTATTTTGAGTAGAATCTATTGCGGAAAGGAGACCTTCGAGTACAGTCTTTGATTGTGTGAATAACATACTACACCATCATATACATCGGATAATATTCAGAGGTGTGTGTGAGAGAGTGAGAGAATGTGGTCTCTTTTTGTATATGCGCGGCGCACGCGCAGCCACACTACGGGACACAGCAAACAATGTTACAGTTGAAACTAAAAGAGAATAATGGTTCGATATATTTAATAGATTTAATACAACTAAGGATTGTTCCAAACTTGCGCTTTCTAATATTATAAAGTAACCCCCTTATTCATAATTATTTTTTTAACCTATTTTATTTAAAATAGCTTTTGTTTTGTTCTCTCTGATGTAAAATGATACACGCCGAAACATGACAAAAGCTATTTTAGCTACCAAAAGGTTTAAAAATTGATTATGAATAAAAGAGTTGGTGTCAATGTTTGTCACTCATCAATGACGCAGGCGCCGTGACGGCTGAACCAATTTCGATTAAATTTAGAACAGTTCGAGATTTTTAACAAATATGCCACTTTTTGACCTTGTACCAAGTGAGTCAAGCCAGAGGCAGAACATAGAAAATGTTACGCTTGAAGGACTTGAAAACGACTAAACCAATTTTGATAAAGACTATATTGATAAGTAAGGAAACATCACAATCACAACAGACACTTAAAAATTTAAAATAACATTTCTATTCGATGGGTTTATAATGTTACAATTTATCTTATCTCAAAACCGATATCTCCATTTTGATGAAATTAATAGATCCTAAGAGAAAAGTAAATTGAAAACCGTATATAAGTTAACATTTTTGATTAGTCAAATACTTTCAAGAGATATCTAATTAATTGATAAACAGCATTATAACTTTATTTAAAACTTATAAATAAACTAATATAATATGATAATTCGTTTTGTACACCTATACCTACACTTAACAGACCGCGCTTCCGTTCGTCTACAGAGGCCCAAGCACGAACTTCTGTCGTTATCGAGACAATGGTAAAGGCCAAAGCACACCGGATGCGTATACAGCACGCAACATAGATGCGCGTGCACGTCACGCAAGCGGTGTGCCATGTCTCATACATTTCCATACATTACAACGTGATGGTACGTCGATGTGCACGTCAACGTCTACGCATACGCAGCCAGTGTGCTGTGGCCTTAAATGCCAAATATTAACCAATCAATTTAAATTGAAAAAAAAGGGAAATTACCAGTTTTTCGTCACTTTTGCTGACGTTTCGAGTCTGAGTTCAGAAGAAACGAACAACAGACAACTGAGTGACGAAAAACAGTGGTAATTAGCCGTTTTTTTTCAATTTAAAATGATTCCCAACCACGAAAGTTTCAATTCTATTAACCAATCAACTTTCAAATATTTCAAGCCACCGCAATGTCATTGGCCAATATTCGACATCGACTACCGTCTCGACACCGATATATATTCGTGCTAACCCCACAATTCTCATACTTGCTGCCAAATACGTCTTCATACGATTAAACAATTGAAAAACTATGATAAATAGAAATAAAATATACCTGTAAGTAACAATTTAGCTTTAGTTTGTACTGGCTGTCTTTCCACAACTGTACCACAAAATATATAGCAGTCGACGCGCGTCGACAGAGATCTACCGAGATCGTCGTGGGTGCGCGTCTATGTGTGCGTACTTTTTATCGCTTGTTGCACTAAGCTAGCTTTCAGTACCTATATATTTTGTGCCTGTACATTGTCAAACCGATCAACACTCACAGCGAACAAGAGAACCATTAAAAAAATACAAAGTTATCACAAAATTTAAATTGGAAGATTTAAGGCGACAGCACACCGGCTGCGTAGACGTAGACATGCACGTCGACGCGCGTGTCCACGTTACGTGCTGCATACGTATCCGGTGTGCTTTGGCCTTTAATAGGATCAAGCTCAAAGTTCACCAAAGAACGCTTAGCACATTAATCAGCGCCCGGTTTGAATCAAACCGGGCTCGGAAGAGCTATGCTCCAGTGGAAGGGATCCGACTTGCGATCCTAAGGTCGCCGCGGGTTACTTTTATAGCTGTCAACTTATTGACACATGTTTCCTTATCTGTCATCACCACAGATGGTTACAGCTGACATCGTTTATAATATCAGTGCACTTGGGTATTAAGAGCCCTAGCACTAAACCATTAGTTGTTACCATAATGATAGCAGATGATATGAAAACTTGTCAAAAACCTTTACTAGGCTAAGAGCCAATTTCACCATACTCTGTTAGTTAGTAAATGTCTAACCATTGGTCAAGGTGACAGATAATCTTTGAAAACACCTGTCAAAAAGCATTGGTTAGACTTGTTGTTGTTGTTGGTGAGAGTTGTTGTTGTTGGTGAGAGTTGTTTAGCCGCCTGTTATTTGTTGGTGAAATCAAACATAAACAGTCGTTTTCATATGTTAGTGAACTGGGGCCAGTTTATATAACAATTTTATATTACAAAAAAAAAATAGTTTCTATCTCAATAATCACATATTATTATTATTAACATCAAAAGGCACTTAATCATTTATTTTTAATGTCTAAAACTAAAGAATTTATACAATGAAATTCATACAAAATGAATTCGTTCAATTTTCAATAAATATCCATTGTTATTTTCCAAATGTTTTCACTCTAAAATCTATGTTCCTGGACTCGTTAGGCAATTGCTGTTGTTATAAAATGGCGACGATGAGCTCACCACTAGTCACCTCTACGTTCCCACGATTGCGCGACCCACAGGCTCTGCCTACCCCTACGGGGAAAAGCCGTGTGTCTAAGATTTTAATCTAAGATTTTATCGTGAAAGCTTATAAATGATAGCACCATTGCTGCTTTCAGACATTTGTATGACAATATACACAATAGCATGAATCTATCTAAGAGGAGGGGAGAGGAGGTAAGATGATAAAATGAAGAAAATAACATGTAGATTATTGCCAAATTGGCCGAATTCTTTTGTATAACACATTTTATACTTACGTATGAGTTTAACGTCGACCCAACGGTCTACATCATAGCACTCGTCACACACACCCGCGTCACCAAGCGTCACCAGGCGTCACCAAACGTCACCAGGAGTCACCAGGCGTTATCAAGCGTCACCAGAGGTGCGATTTTTGAATGTCACTGAGTGACTAAATATCATCACCATTTTTCAGAACATGCACTGGAAGAGGCACTTTTATTGATATCACAGGTATAAGAACTTTAGTCATCAATGAGTTTCAGATGTATAGAAATTGGGAAATCGTAGAACGGAAATTTTACTGACGTTTAGTCACTCGATGACTTTCAAAAATCGCACCCCAGGCATCACCAAGCTTCACCAGGAGTCACCAGGCGTCACCAGGAGTCACCAAGCGTCACCAGGCGTTACGGCCACGAGTACGTGAGTACACAGAGCACTCTCAGAGAGTCGATAGTACAACGATTTCAATATCAGTATAAACTAAGAAAGTCTATTCGATATTAACTTTGAAAGTTCTAACAACTTTCAAAGTCTTTGTCAACTTAAAAAGTGTTAAATATTTATTCAAAGTGTTTGTTCAATGTTGAACTGCCAGAGTTTTAGGGTTCGCATATTAAATTGTTAATTAGTATACATAATAAAGTTAACGGCCGCACAAATAAACCTTACTTAAATTAAGCGTAATGGACACTTAACTAATGCCCATTCATAATTTTAAAAAAAACAACTCTATTATGTTATCGCCTCTCAGACTCGTCTGTTACTTCCAAATTTCATATAATTGATACTTCCTGAACGTGTCAAACTAACGATCATCTCTAAGGTTGAGATAAATAGACGTTACTTAGCAAATACGTATGCTTAGCATTGTCCCTGTCACTCTCTAGCACGCGTGTTTTAACATTTGTGCGACAGTGACAAGGACAGTTCTAAGCATTAGTACGGACTAGTAACGTATATTTATCTCGACCTCAATTACCAAAGACCTTCACTTAGCGCTAATGAACGAATTTAATGTTTCGTCAACATAGGTCAGTGGGGTCAGCACGAATAATTTACGTTACCAAGACGCTAGCGAGACGATCGCATATGTCAAATATTGACCAATGACATCAGGATAACTTGAAATCTTAGTAAGTTGATTGGTTCATATTTGACGTGTACTATCGTAACGCTAGCGTCTCGATAACGTTAGATGTTCGTGCTTGGGCCTCTGAGCGAGACAACAGATATCTTTCAACAGCGACGATAGTTCGCTTCTCGCTCGCAAGCAATCTAGACCTATTCTATACTATAACATCTCTTTCGTTCGCACTGACAACAACTTTTTTAATAATTTAAAAAAACAATTTTTTGCCGTTAATTGTGATGGTTAATTTTTATTTTTTTTTAGGTTTAATTTATACGTATTCATTGCACTTAATTAATTAATTAGCAGTGGACTTCTACACGCTGATGAAGATGATGATTACACTTAATTTAAGTAAGGTTTATTTGTGCGACCGAAATGTAAACACAACACTTAGAAATAAATAATGTTCAAGATCAAATAACGTCTTTTAGGACGAAATAGTTAAGTCAGGGTTTCGTAAGGCTGCGGCCGTCATATCACGATGCAAATAATTGATTATGATGGCGGCCGCTAATTTGTCAGCCGTCATATTGACGACCGCTAATTTAGGAAATCCGGACACAAAGTTGGTGATCAACATTGATACCCAAATTGTGATCTGGAGAGCGATTACGTAATTCTGTTGCTATTAATTTCAATCGATTTCAATGTTGTTTCTATTTGAAATAACGTTAATGCGATTTCCTAATTTACGCAGTCTTGTTGCAATGAATCTTTGTAAGCAAAATACGTAAGTTGGATAGTCACAAGAGCATCATTTCGAATAGAAACAGCATTGAAATCGAGTGAAACCAATAGCAACAGAATTACATAATCGTATTACTGAAAATAGTTTTAGTGTTTAACAGCTTTCTAAAGCTGAACATTTACAAAGTTTATTAATAGTGACTTTCAAAGTCTTAAGAGGGTGTATAAAGCAAATTCAAATATCGTTGCTTTATAGAATTGATCGTTGCTTTGGTGGTGAAGAGATTCAAGTCACACCTCTTCTCACACAAGTGAAGAAAGATAAACTGCTTACATTTTTTATCGCAATGTATAGTAATTTACTTAACCATCTTTCACTATTTTAGAAAAGACATATCTAGAGGCCATAAGTGGGTTAGCTTTGTTCACTATTGCATAGAGTATGCTTTTCTGATTCGAAAAGTGTACTTAACTCATTTTTCATGAAAGTGTGGGTTGAGTCTCTTCACCACCAAAGCGACGAAATACATTCAAATAAAATGCGTTTCTCAGGCGGAGAGGGGAGTTGCTTGGCGGCGAGGGGAGGCGCGGGGTAGCGCATGCCTTTTACGCCCTCTTAACATAACTTAAGTCTTATATTTGTAGATATCAATATTCAAGTTATGTTTTAACATACACACATTTCGGCATATTGTTGTTTTATAACTATGAAAGAGTTTTAAGATTATGATATAATATGATTCGATTAGAATTGTATAGAATATTATAATTAGATTCTGTTGGTTCGCCTGTCTGGCCGCCTGTCTATTCTCAGCGGTGAGGTGACAGACTGTATCATCTCGGCTAACTGCGAGTCTACTCTCGGCTTCTGTAATCGCTTGGCGGCGCGCGTGCGGAACTTGGCGGACTCTTGGTTCGCTATCGCGTTGGGCGTCAGTGATTTTATACACCTACAATGGAAATTTATAAATATAACTATTTGATTATAAATAATAAACCCCATATCCGTGAATGGGTTCAGCTATCTGAGACCGTTAAGTTTTAACAAGCTATTGACACGGACGTATGGTGTAGTGCAAACATTTCAAACATGCCTTTACAACTTTGACTTGACTTTGATTCAATTTTAAGGACAAAGTATATTTTTGTGTCATTGTACTATTAAGTTATGATTAAATAAACGATCAGCTTGTCAAACGTTAGTCACCGAGTGACTTTCAGTTAGGGAATAGGGAGGCATGATATATAGATAGATAGAGAACCTACCTATACCCTGATTTTTAATTTCAGACAATTTTTGTAAACAAACATAGGTCAAGATATGCTCTTTTACTCACAGTGGTGAGTATAAGTGTCATGATTGTGTAGCATACGTGTCAATTCGCATATGACACATACATGACACTTATACACACAGTGGCATATCTTCACATTTGTTTGTTTACAAAAATTGACTAAAATTAAAAATCAGGGTATAACTCTCTTCAAAGCCTACTGCCAATCTTTTTACACGAGCAGTCTGTGGTTCAGCTTTACTCAGAGATCGCTTAGTGCCCTGCGCGTCCATTATAATAATGGTTTTAGGATGCTGATGGGACTGCCTCGCTTCTGCAGTGCATCTACAATGTTTGCGGAGGCTAGGGTTGATGGTTTTCACGCCATCATCCGTAAGAAAACTGCCTCATTGCTCAGCAGAGTGCGGAGCAGTTCCAACAGCATCCTGCAGGTCATTCCTGATCGTTACGATCTGCCAGTAATGAAGGCTTTTGTTCGAGTCCTGATCAGGTAGGCGTCTCGCTGGAGTCTGTTTGGTCGGGATTCGGATAAAAGTTTTTAATTACCTACTTCCAGTTACTGTCTGACGGCTATTATGTATTTTTTAACAAATAATTTAAGTGTACCTACTAACAAAAAATGGATTTTAAGTATCTGATTCAATAAATAAATTATTATTATTATAGGTAGGTTCTCTATCTATCTATCTATGCAATGAGTTTGTTTTCTTTGTTGTTTGGTTTTGCGGCCCACTGATTCTAGTCTAAGCATTTGGCCCACCAATGTCTTTGAGTTTGACATGCATGGTGTAGTGTAACACGGATTTTTGTATGAAATTTACAGGGTGTACACTAATAGCGCTCATCGGTGTTTCGATACAAAATCCGTGTTACACTACACCATGCATGTCAAACTCAAATACATTGGTGGGCCAAATGCTTAAAGACTGTAGAATCAGTGGGCCGCAAGACCCAGCCATAAAGAAAACAAACTCATTCATAGATATACCTAGTAGTACCCTAGGGGGGCATCCTATTCCCTAACTGAAAGTAAAATGACTATCAATTGACAAATCTTTATAATTTTGGCCAATTGATTGTTATATTTTTACTTGTCAAACGTTAGTCACCGAGTAACTTTCATTTCGGGAATAGGGGTGGGGGTCAGGACGCCAGTCGTTTATTTAATCATTAGTAATAGTAAAATAAAAGAAAAATATACTATGTGTTCTTAAAATTGAATCGGGCCGCAGTCAAAGTTGTAAAGGGCCGCATGTTTGACACGTTTGCACTACACCATACGTCCGTGTCAATTCGATTGCTAAAACTTTAGACTCAGCACTCGGGGTAGTAAGTGGCTATGAGTTGTGAGCGAGCTAGCTGCGCCTTGCTCGTGTCGTTGTAGGACAGGTACCTGGCAGCCTCCTGCAGCTTCCTGCTGAGCAGCTCGTTCTGCATGTTGGCGGCGGCGAGCTCGCGGCGTAGCTGCGCCTTGCTCTTGTTGCCGGCGGGGTGCAGCAGGGGGTGCCGGCGGAGCGCCGAGGCCGCTGGGCGCGCTGTCGGATCCGGGTCCACCATTTTCTAAAACACAATTTATGGCTTGATATTTTGGCACAACCACACTGGGATCACGCATTTTCATGGGACCAACCCGGAATTATTCTATACAATTTTAATGGGATCAACCCGGAGTTATTCCATACAATTTTAATGGGATCAACCCGGAGTTATTCCATACAATTTTAATGGGATCAACCCGGAATTATTCCATACAATTTTTATGGAACCAACCCGGAACCGTTCCATACTATTTCTATGGGACCAATCCAGAACGTGAACGTTATATACGTGTATATGACTGTTGGGTGTTGTTATTTTTTTTAACCATTCCATACAATTTTCATGGTACCAACCAGGAATCATTTCATACAATTTTAATGGGACCAACCAGGAATTATTCCTTACACAGCAAAGCAATAAACGTATTTAGATATTTAGATATTTATTTATTTCACCATTCCGTTACATTGCATAACATTGGTATGTCAAGTTGGTACATAATAATTACTTATAATTCTAATAGCCTAACACAAAACAATACAAAAAATAATAAAATGTAAATACACTTACACGTCATGCAATTCAGAAAATGAACAACTCATGTACTCATCAATATGGTAAAACGGATTACACTCAAAAAATATTTTTATTTTATGTTTGAATTGGTTTGGAGGCAGCCGTGTTATTTCTAAGGGTAGTTTATTATACATAACCAGCTTTAGGCAGATACCTTGTCTATACGTCTTAACAAGTCTGGTTTTAAGTTTGGTTTTTTTTTAGTCGTTTAAATCAGACCAGCAATCAAGGCATAATTGGTGAGCAAATGAAGATACACATAAGTGGACAGTTGAAATAACTCTATAGCACGACTATAGTGAACCATACAACGTCACAATATTATCAGTAACATAGCACCACTTTATTCACAATTATGACAACAAATTCGTATACTGTGACCACACCACACCCCCTCAGATATCGCTGAAGTATTTGAAACACTTGAAATTTTGGAAACTTTATGATTGTTTTTTCACAGAAAGACTAGCGCCTCGCCTCTTTGCACTCTTATTCACTCAACCATCGTTCCATTCAGGGGGTTGTCTAGCTCTGCTTCACACCGAAGAGTTTCGCTGCATGACCCCATTGTTGCTTCTGGCTCCCGCTGATTTATAATGGCAAATTAAACTTTTATGAATTTATTTTTTTCACAAACCATATATTTAATTGCAAAATCACTCAAGAAACCTTATTTTGATTTTACAAGATCTTTTAAACAATACAACACACAATATTACGTTTTTTTTTACTGATGTGTTTGTCATAGCTCTCATATATTAAAATCCAACTACCCAATGTTAAGACTCAGTAAAGTAGTACTACGTGGTAAAATTATGATTGACAGTAGTTTTCGATTTCTGAAGGTTATGTTGATTCTGTTCTTAGATACGGCCTGACAATTTGGGGATACAGGACGGAATACAAGTGTTTAAATCGAAGCTTACCTTCAGGAGTAGATTGAAGTCGCGCGATAGCGCAGGGAGCGCGGGCAGCTGGCCGTCGCGGAAGGCGTGCCACTCCGGACCGTTCTTCGGTAAGGGGCCGCCGCCGGCCGCCTCGAACAACGTCAAGCCTACACAACCAACTACATTAACACGAGATAGGATACAGGCTCATATGCATTAGTTAAGTAGCGAGTTATCTTGTGGCTTTTGACAAGCAATCGACAAGGATGTATGGTGTAGTGTTCTGTGCCAAATTTTCTAGCAAAATATGTTAGTAAAACAGCCAGCCCGCTGCAACTTTTGAGTTGACAGTGTTTTGATAGAAAATCTCTTTTCAAATTATGAGTTCTGACATCTTCCTCTAAAGAGCCCGGACACGAAATGAGATACTTCATCCTCCCGCAGGCGAACGGGGGATGTTTGTGTTTTTGCTAGCACATAACATAAAGGCCACGCCCCCTTTCTGGTAGAAAACATTGTTATATGTTTATTAAACATGGCGCAGCGGACCCGGCCTCACACATATTGTCCGTGCTCTCGATACAAGCTCCGTGTTACAACTTGACGAACATGTGAACACACAAATATGTAACTCACCGAATGCAAAGATGTCCGCCTTCGTGAGATCCGTGAAGTCTTCGTGCAGCACCTCCTTGGGCAGGTAGCGGCAGTCGCCCTCCTCAACGCAGGGGGAGGACAGGACGGTCACGTGGCCTAGGTCACCTGCAACACAAGCACACTGTTTACTACATAATGTCCCCACTACAGAATGAAGCTAGGAATGTGGAGGTCGAGCCGCGCCTAGCACTGGTGTAAGACGCGGTACAAAATGCTTTTAGCATAAAGCCCACCTTTTGTACAATATGAAAAGTAGCGCGCTTGTATCTGGCGGGGGATAGTTCAAGACATTGCGTCAAGTACCCCCGCGGGAGGGCGTCGGCTTCTCTTCCTAGCTACGCTTAGACTAGGCTTTCATACACGCACAGTTGTTGGGCTTGTTCTTGTAGACTCGGTTATCGCGGACTGTGTTTGCTGTCGTGGACTGTGTTTGCTGTCGTAAACTGTGTTTGTAATCTTGGACTGTGTTTGCTGACGTAAACTGTGTGTTGCTGTCGTGGACTATGTTTGCTGTCATGGACTGTGTTTCCTTGGACTTGCTGTATATCTGTTTGCTGTCGTGGACTATGTTTGTTGTTGTGGACTGTGTTTCCTTGCACTGTTGTATATCTAAGCACGTTTCATTTCACGGAACCTAGCTGTTGGCACGTACACCGCTAGCGCAGTGCCGGTCGGTGGATGTCACACGTCCAGTAAGTATTACAGCTGAAAGAGCTCACCGATCTTGTAGGTGTGGTGGACGGCGCCGACGTGCGGCTGCTCGTCGTCTTCGTAACCGTCGTCGGAGTCGGGCTCGTCGCCGTCGCCGCTGCAGATGAATATGTTCCCCGGCTTCACGTCCATGTGCACTAGCTGGTGCGAGTGGATGTAACTGCAAGTATACATACATAACATAACACCCAACAGTCACATACGTAGTCCTGATCCCACACTAGGATTTCCTGAGTCGTGGGTATCAGGAACTATGAGTATTAAGGTACCATAACACCCAGGCTCAGAACAAATTTTTGCAGATCATACAAACATTTGAATTATTGACGACCTCTGTGGCGCGGAGGGCAAAGGTTCGCCTGCGACGCAGGAGGTTGCGGGATCGATTCCCACCTCTGAACATATATTTGTACGATCTGCAGATAATTGTTCAGGATGTTTTGGGTATTTTTCTATGTATAATAAAAAAATATATCAGTTATCTAGTAACCATAACACAAGCTCTGCTTAGCTTGGGGCTAGATAATGTTGTGTGAAATGTCCAGCAATAATTATTATTATTATTTGTCCCGCAGCGGGAATCGACCCCCAACACCTCGCATTTCAGCCAGCTACTAGCCTGCCGCGTCTCAGAGGTCGTTGTTGTTGAAGGAACTGGAAGAGACAAGAGATACGCACGATAGCCCCTTGGCGATGTGCGCCAGCAGCAAGAGCAGCTCGGGCTCCGGCAGCGGCCCGTCTCGCAGCTTCTGATGCAGCGAGCCGCCGTCGCAGTACTCGTTCTGAATTATCATGTGGTCGTCTTCAGCCCACGCCGAGTAGTACCTGCAACAAGTATACATTATAGTATGAAGCCACGTCGTAAGGTAAGGTATGCAGTTACCTTATTGGCGGTGGAATATTATTCTAGCATTTCATTGCAGCGTAGCGGAAACTGCCTCTATGGGCTGCGGGTATGGGTGAATATGGATGTGGGTGCCTGTGTGTGAGTGTATGTGTGCGTGTGTGTAGTACCTGACGACGTGCGCGTGCTTGCCGAGCGCGGCGTGCGCGTACACCTCGGTGAGCGCGGCGCGCTCTGCCGCCGAGCCGGCCACGGGGCGCAGCGAGCGCTTGAGCGCGTACACGCAGCCGTCCAGCTTGTTGACGCAGCGCGCGACGCGCCCGAACTGGCCGCGCCCGATCGCGCCGAGCTCCACGAACTCCACATTGTACCGCGATATGTTCGACTCCTGTGGAACCAGCAACCATACAGTGATCATGTCAAGTACATTATATGATGGGCCTTCGGGTACTATAATATCACACTTAATATTGTTAATGCGTAGGTTTCTGAGTATACATAACATAACACCCAACAGGGGGTGTTATTATAAAAAATGCCCTTAGTCTGGGTTTAAACCAGGACTACCTAGTCTAGGCTTAAATATCGACCTAGGGTATATAAGACTGTAATACAAAAGCAGATGGTTTGTTTTCCAGAAGCAACTTTCGAGCTAGATATGCCAAAAATGACATAAGTTTAGCAATGGTCTATAAATTGACAGTTGATTGCTAGTTAGAGGTAAGAATTTGGACATCTCAATTGTGATATGACACAATTCGTCAGTTTGATACTTTGGAAATTTGCAAAGTAGCGCGAGATTTGATTTCGGAAAACAAACCATCTGCTTTCGTATTTAAAGTCGCATATGCCTAATGTCGATATTTAATCCTAGACTAGTACGCCTGGACTAAATTCAGATTTAGTCCATGTTCTGTAATAAGGCCGATACAGTCTTAATCCAACATTAGGATTCCATGTCTTCTGGTCTGGGTGTTATGGTACCATGGTAAACACCCAGACCCAGAACAAATATCTGCAAATCATACAAACATTTGTCCCGCAGCGGGAATCGAACCCGCAACCTCTCGCATCTAAGCCGACTACTCGCCCGCCACGCCACACAGGTCGTCAAATATACGAGTGTGTTTGTTACTTCTTCACGCTCAAACGGATTTGAGTGAAATTTGGAATGGAAATATCTAATATCCTGGATTCTTTCCATCATCATCATTATCAACTTTCATTTTTGTTCACGCGGGTGAAACCGCGGGGCGCAGCTAGTAATACATAATACTAACTCGTAGTCTCTTAGCGGGCTGCTCGGGTGTGCTGTCCCACGTAGGTGTCTTCGATAATGCTCGCTTCTTCTTGTTCAATGCTTGACCTGCAAACCATTTTGATTACTACAAACTGTTCTTAAAGATAATTTAAAAGTGTGCGTGTATCAATCACATTATTTCCCCTCTGTAGTCTGTGCCGTGGTGTGTCCGCCCTAAGAATAAACCCCTTCTCTCGTGGATATAGTGATAGCCTTACTAAGGGATCACACCAGGGGATGGGCAACAGCATCCACCTGAGTACCTAAACAACAAACTGCAATCACCAATCCGCCTGCCATGCATGGTGATTACGGCAAATCCCCCCCATTGCATTCTAGAAGACGTCTGTGACGTCTGACTGTTGAAGAAGTAGTCTGTCCTCCAGATATAAATGACATCCGAAGATATTGTGAGCCCATGCACGCATGTATGTATGTAAGTATACGTTACCGTCCGGTGTGAATGGGTTGATGTTGGCAATGGGCCGCATGAGCCGCGACTCGTCCTGGTCGTCCGGTGGCAGGCTGCCCAGCGCGCTGTCCTCGTCTGACGGCGGGTGGAGGTGGTGACTCGAACCTGACGGCATGCCTGAACATCACATTACATTATTCAACAAGTGGACAGAACAAATTAGGGCCAAGGCGAATCCTGCATCGACGCAGTGATACCCTTCATCGACGCAGTGAGACCCTACGTCGACGCAGTAAGATCCTACATCGACACACAGTGACTCCTTGCATCGACGCACAGTCAGACTGCATGGATGTTACCATTACAACAAAGTCCTGCTTCGTTACTTCAAGAATCTGAGCTGGCTGGAGTACAGTGAGTAGGGGACATTCAAAATACATACACCCCACAGCAAGACATCAGTGCATCAACACCTTTACTCAGAATTAGAACTAAAAGAGGACAGTTTAAAAACCTAAAGCCTGACGGCAATTCAATTCAGTTCAGGGAACAGTCTGAACCGGGGCGAATGTTGCGAGGGCGTGGAAAACTCGTGTAGTAATGTAATAATCTTACCAGATTGCACATTAAGCTTGGGCGGGAACAGTTTGGACCGGTACGGATGGTGCGAGGGCGTTGAACATTTGTCGCGTAGAGTCTTCGGCGTGTGAGGACTGTCGAATAATCTGAAAATTATCGAATTAGTTTTTTATTCCTGAGTATGCCTGAGTATACCTGCTATATCGGGTTTACAAAATCCTATCCAACCATGGTAATTAGTTAGCGTTACCAAATGTAGAACCAGACAAATTGTTAGAGTAGAGCTCCTTGTTAAAGAGTTCGCCCCGGGAAGTACTGCCACCGTACCTATTTCTGCCACCAAGTAGTAGTGCTCGCATTGCTGTTTCGGTTTGAAGGGTATACGGGTGCCGATGAAATTACAGGCACATTAGATTTTTCATCTTTATGTCTAAGGGTCGGCAGCGCGCTTATTATGCCTTTGGTGTTGCAAGCGTCCATAGGCTACGGTAACTACTTTTCATCAGGTGAACAGTACGATCGTTTGCTTGCCTATTAATAAAAAAAATACCTGTGTGGTGAAAGCATTTGGTGGCCTCGCAAGGAGGCTTCATTCATGTTGCATGTATTTAAAATTATTGTAGGACATTTCTCACGATGTTTTCCATAACAGTTGTCGCAAAACATTGTCGTAAAAACTAATTGGAGCAAGTACTGCGAACATTCGAACCCACGATCATTAGACGACCACTATATGACCCCTAGCCACTAGACGGCTCCCTCACCAGTAGACTCATAATTATTCTGGGGGACATTAATTCCATAATGTTACTTTAAAACCTGCCTAATGTTTGTAACCTTCAGGTGTGCAATGAATACAACTTATTAATATGATTGTGTAACAAGTCGAAGGGTGATTTTCCATAAGATCATAACAAAAGGGAGGAAGACGTATTATTATAGGTGTATGCACAATGGCAGTTTTGTTGTACGAATAAGAAATGTACGTTTCGACATTATTTCCTATGATAGCTATTTTATTGCAGCCTTTGCCTGCAAACTAATGAACGAGCGAAGCGAGTCGAAAGGCCTCTTTTCTTGCGCAAGCTATACTGGTTGTAGATTAATATTTCAATATACTAGCAGCTTATGTTGATGCATGTATATCTTCTTCTTCAACAGCCTTAGACGTCCACTATTGGACGAAGCCTCCCCGACTTTGTTACACAGTTGGGCAAAATTAATAACCTATAGTGAGTATCCCCATAATCAATTGTTATTCAAGATAATGTCAAGCTATTAGCTCTCTTTCGGTCAGCCTGTGATGTTGAATTATGAACATATATTAAGAAAAGATAAATTCTAATCTAATAAAATTGACTCATCATAACACCACACTGTGACATCATGGGCAGGTAAAAATTAGCATTTTTGCCAACATCTTTGGAGTCTGATAAACACAAAGAAAATCGAAACCTTTCGACCCGAAATACACTCTATCCAACAACAATAAGGTTGAATGTAGTAAGAATTTTTTGTAAGGATATCATAATAGCCTTGCAAAAACATGCTCTAATCTTGTACAGGTAAGGTAGAATTTTGCTCTCGTTTGGCCACAAGGTGGTAGTACGTGGGTGTAGTTTTTTTTCGCAGCCAGCTGTTTGAGCTCCATATGTTTTGTTATTGTGTGTATAACTGTGCTATAACCGATTTCCAACCGAAATTTGAAGGAGGTATTTGCGAACTTTCGATCGCGAAAACATCCTAAGTAACTCGTAGGTATGGCGTTGATTCGAATACTGATGTTTCATTATCGACTAGCTAGCGCTCGTCTGCGTTTTCACCCGCTTTATTCTCCAAGTCAACTGAGTTTTGAGATAGAAAGTATCCTATATTTGTAATCAGGTTTTGATCTGTGTGTGTACCGAATTTCATAAAAATTTACCCAACTGTTTGGGCATGAGAGTGCGACAAATAAAAACAAATACACACAGTCAATATCTCACTATTAAATTACACGTATTTTTATTAATATACTTTTTATTTTCTTTTTTTGCATCCTACTATTCTAAAGAGGAGGTGATGTCCAGCAGTGGCCTTCTGTAGGCTGAATGATGATGGTGATATAAGTAATGATGACCTTTACGATTTTAAATAGTATCAATCGGCAGGCTAGATGTAGAGCACCACTAGAGGCCCAAATCACTCTCATTCCGCAAATTTATTTTAGTTTATGTTGCCATGGTGTGTCCGGCATAAGAAAAATTAAATTCGTTATTTATTAAAACACGGTTTTTGACTCATAAATGTGTAGAATAGCTGTGGATGTCATTTAAGAATATGAATTTTGAGCATTTATTCTAATTCTGGATTAACACAATAGGCTACTTTTCATCTGTATCAAGGTATGGAGTGTTCTATTTTTTTGAAACATTGATTAAAAAAAATCAGAGTTAAAGCATTTAATGCAGCTGAAAAGTTTACATATACACATATGTACATGTGTACCTTGATATGTCATCTTTCTGAATGATGTTTAGCGTACAATGTGTTCATCTATAATTGGAATTGCATGTAAATTTGATCCTAATGTGATCATCCAACCATGTCA
The DNA here is from genome assembly GCA_951392215.1 of Epirrita christyi. Taxonomy (NCBI): domain Eukaryota; kingdom Metazoa; phylum Arthropoda; class Insecta; order Lepidoptera; family Geometridae; genus Epirrita; species Epirrita christyi. The sequence goes on from OX595861.1 coordinate 966,040, forward strand.
ATTATGTTGATGTTCCATAATATAAACAAATAAATAGCATTCACAGCCAGTTTGGCATCAGAATGAGGGCATGGGGTACTAGTGAAAGTAGAAGTGAGAGTTGTTTGTTTAGATGAGACTTGATTAGACATGAGACTTGTTTGGACGTTAGACTTGTTTGGACATGAGACTTTTTCAATGTGAAACATGTTCAGGCTTGCATATGAGATTATTATGGCTTTGAACTGGACTTTTATCAGGAATCTATGAGCAAATTTATCATTTTGTCATTTTTGACACATATTGATACATATTTTATAACACAATTTGTGATAATGCCCACCATCTGTAGGGCTTCGCATGTCATCTTTAGGCAAAGCTTAAAGTACCTTTGTTTGCTTTAAGTCCGGTCTGCATTTACATAATTTGTGGTGTTCCGTTTCAGAGTTTAGTTTCAGGCTATTTTTAATTTCCACCATTGGAGGATTGGATAGGCTTAATATCTTAAGGAGTTGGTGTGAGTTTAGCTTCTTTCTTTGCTAAGAAGTCGGCCTTGTCATTCCATGGGCAAGAGCTGTGGATTTTAGACCACTTTATTTTAACTACCTTTGTGTCAGCTAGTTTTTGGTGGGCACTGTGGCATTGCCCCCTGCAGAAGGGCGATTCTAAAACGTTGGAAACGTTAGTTTTTCATTTCGATGTGGTAAGTAACTATAACAATTTTCTCCAGTAAAACACAGTAACTAACTAACGAACGTGCCCTGCTAGTATCAGGTCTGCAGAATGCATTAATTAGTGCTATGCTATCTGTTGTGAAAATTAGCTGTGTTTGTTGATTTGCACTTGCTGTACTTCCTGTGGACTCTATTGATGATGATAATTCAATAGCTGCCAAGAGGAGCCCGAAAGTTTCTGGTATCTTTTATTAGTGAGGTATGCTATAGCTATTCTGTCCGTGCCTATTATGGCTTCAGGTATAATTTTAGTAGTCTTAATAGAATTGAAATTATCGTGGCTTGGTATAATTTTAGAAAAATTATGACTATGTACACCATGTACTTTACTATTATCCTGCTGACGTTTCGTTGACCATTTAGAGGTCCTTCCTTGTGAGAACCGACTGCAACCACACTCAAAGGTTGTGAGACAGGTACTCAGTACAGTTAGTCGTCTTATCCAGCATCCTGCAGTGGTTTAACACTGCCAAGACAATAAACTTTTCTAATCACATCTTAAAAATCCTGAGGTTTATATTCTATTCTAAAGTCCTTCCTATACAACTACAATTTTACATACTTTTGCAGAAAGATGTGTTAGTTCCGACTTGATCCTGCCCAAAAGTATGGTAACATAAGATTTCGGCCTTTATCAAACATAACATAATCATAATATTGCAGCCATTAGTAATGACAGACGTGGATGCTTGAAAAGCCTCTAGAAGGTTCTATTACTGGAAATCAAAGCCATGAACGAGGACACAACTGTTCATGTAAAATCTCTTGTCAAATAACATAGTGATGAAAAGATGCTTACCGCATTATAATTAATTGTTTAATAAGAACTGAGAGTTTTCGGTGCAAATGGACTTATGTTTTCATTAAAAAGCAATAAACATGTTTGGGATAAGTACACAAATTGACAGATTCAAACCACAACAAAGATATTTTTTCCCTGTTTAGTAGTTTTCTAGGTGAGCCCGTAACGGGGACAAAATAAATACCACTTTCCAAGGCTATCATGGTGTTTATGCCTAGAATTTCAATGGAGAAAGTACTAAACTCACCTGAGAGCCCTAACCCTTTTGTATGGTGGACTATGTGGATCTGGGGCCGGCGAAGAGTCTCTTAAGCCGTCGTCATCATCCGATGTAGTAAAATCCAGCTTCCTAGGCACTATAGACACCGGTATTGGACTCAAATTGTCCGAAAATATATTGAATGGGTCCAAAACATCGCACGAAGATTCAACAGATAATTCCGAGGAATTATGTTTGTTGTTGTAACCGTTCTTCATTCTATACCACTCCGACATGTTTGTTAACACATTAAATACACTAAAACAACACGCTAACACAAACTAATCACTGTATTTCCTTGATTTACTCAAGAAGCGCATTACTTTCACATTTTACTATCAAATCAGATTTATGGCGGATGACGCATAGCACCTGTTTGACTACTCGACCAATCAGAGCACAGCAAATAACCGGTAGCAAGAATTTTTGAATTTGATTGGTTAGCAATTAAATGTTTAAAAATAATGGCGCGTTAGATGCTGTGATTTGCTGGTTATAAATGCGTTCATAATATTCTAATAGTATTCGTTCATTAAGATTCAATATATTTGTAAATTCTCTAAGATAAAATGCCTGAAAAACAAGCAGCCAAGCGCGTGTCAGACAGACCCAGTAATATTACCACTTTCAAATCGAATGGAACTTCATTTGTGATCAAAAATAACGTAAATATCACCCAAATGGAACGCACTCTATGAAATACATTGGTCAGGAGGATGTTCAGATATTGGGATACAAGAGGTAGCCAAAAATTAACTATTTTCCCTGCTGAAAACACAGACTTTTTTAGTTTTACGCATTTTTTTTGGGCGAATTTTTATTTTTTCGTTGTGGTGATACGCAAACATTTGTGATTTACGCGGTGGTACCGCAGTCTAGCTTATACACACCGTTGTGTTTTGATTCGAATGTTATTCGAATCAAATGTTATATGTGTTTAGACGCGAAACTCGGAAAATCATCCGCTGTCAAAGTGAAGAAACTAAGCACAAAGACGTTTTCACTAACGAACCTCGTGATGTTACGAATGTCAATGAACCAAAATAACACTATACAAATCATTCATTGATATTCGTAACTAAACTAATGATATTTATGAGATACTTTCAAATTATAACACGTGTGTTAGAACTCATGATTCCCGCAAAACCAGTGTTCACTACTTCAAGAAGTGTTGATGAGCAGTAATTAGCAAAAAACACAATAAAGTTTGAATTTCGCACAACTTGCAAAACGTTTCACTTAAAAAGTATTCCAATTTGAATTAATTGACCATACCCAGAAGAAATCCTCCGATTTGATCCAAACCATGCTCGCCCCGCATAACCTTTTCATTTCCCGAATGAGGGGTTTTCACGGGTGTTTCAAATCATGCTTTCAGCATTGAAAATAGATGGCGGTGCTCTGTTACGTAGCTGTCAAGTGACAAAATAAAGTTAAATGTCAAAACCAACAACGTGGATATATTTTCGTTTCGTGGTATTTATTTTTGCTTACTTATAAAAACACCATGAAATCGCTAGCGTACTCTCAAGAAGCAGACACAAACAGAATATCATGAATAGTAGCCACAGATTAGTTAGATAACAGCTTAGTATCTCTAAGTACGCGTACACCACAGAAACACACATTTGACAATCTTGTCAGCTACAGTTGAGTCAGCGACATCTATCGAACCAATTTGAACTACTTTTTTTTTAAATCGAAGTTGAGAAGCCCTCATTGGCAGCACTGAAAGCTGTACGAGAAAGCAAATTGCTTGTTAGCCTATGTTTGCATACATTGGTAAAGGCACGACGCACGACCAATGTTCTATAGTCTATGCCTTTACCACCAAAGTATACCCATTGAACGCATCCCTTGCCTTGACAGTTAACAGAACAGTTGACTTGATAACTTGACAAGTTGACAGTAACCTGACGTGACGTAACGTACCTACCGTCGTACTTTGTTTTGGAATTTCGTTTTCGTTTCGTTATCCTTGCGAGCTGGCTGCTGCTGGCTACAATTTGTACAAAAACTCACTAGAATGTTAAATGAATACCCAATTTAGGAGATTTAAACACTATCAATAAGTGTGCAGTATGTCGCTTGTAGCTTGGCTAAAAGTTAGTTTAATTTTGTGTCTACCCTGCTTTAGTATACAACAAAGCTTCCGACCACACGAAATTATATTTAATTACAACAACACGTAAGTAATAACTCTTTATTATTATTAATATCAAACATTGTATGTACTACACTACCTTGCTACATCAAAATAGCATCATAATTTGTTTTAGATACTTAAATTGCAGCTAGGTACAAGTAGCAGCCAAACATGCACTTCTTCAAGTAGGTAGGTCCCTAAGTACCTATATGTCTTAAGTATAATTATGTTTGATTCCAGACATGGAATGATTCATTCTTAACATAAATGAACCTTGATAAGACTTGTTTTTTCCTTATCTGGTAATAAATGAGACATTGGCTTTGTAGTATTGTTGATTGCTATATGAACCACTGGTTCTGCAATGGTCACAATCAAAGACTCTTGAGCTACATTTATCAGGCGGTGACCAAGAAAAAACCAGCGACATGAGATAAATATAATGTGAAATTATTTAAATGTATTGTCTTAGATAACTATTGTGGTGAGTTCTAGAAAAGAAAGAGAAAAACAAATAGCAACAAAAGCATAGTCCTGATCCTACACTAGGATTCCCTGTGTCACGGGTATCAGGAACTAAGAGATGATATCACAACATACAGACCTGGAACAAATATGCAAACATTTGTCCTGCAGCAGGAATCGAACCTGCACCTCTTGTGTGTCAGTCGAGTACTCACCTGCTGCACCATGCAGGTAATGTACCATCAGTTTATATATTTTTATATGTTTTGTTCTGCTTCAGATACAAGTACAATGTATCCTACGAAGTGTCGGTTGACAAGGACACGGAGTACATCATGGAGTTTGCAGGGGTGAGTTATTCTCCTTTAACTGGATCTCAAAAGTAGTATTTTGAACGCCCAGTGTGATTTGACGAGATTAAATAATGAGATGCAAAAAATAGTGTAGGTAGAACAATATAACAATAATAAAAATCATAATAATAATAATAATCATTTATTGATCCATAAAAATTTACATTAAGTATAACAATAATATGGTAACGTAGGTACCATAATTATAATTTTGTACACTAGCTCCCACACTAGGATTCCCTGTGTTGCGGGAAGCTAGGCTCTTCCAGTAGACTAGTGACAGATAGTAGGTACATAATTGCTTAGATAAAAAAGACAAATAAATTTTTTAATTAGATACATAACATTATTAACATTGGACAAGTAGGTAGTAGGTAAGAAAGTAGGTAACCACTTATTAATAACAGTAGATAACTACTAATGTTAATAGGTGGCCGCAAAAGCTTAGAAGGTACCTACTACCTACTCGTCCCACGCTACATGAGACATTAGCAAGCTTTAGATAATAATAGATGATATATACTAATAATAGATGTAACCGAATAGAGTTTTAAAAATAAGTCTGGTTTTGCTATTCAAAATCGCACAAATGACCACCTTAAAAACCCTTGGGATTCAAATGCTCTTAATTTTGAATGGCAGCAACACAATTTTTTTTACAAATTAAATAGCTAGACTTTTATTTTAAACTTCTAACCACATATACCAGCGCAGAAAGCGTGGCGACTTGATAAAAACCTACAAAATACTCTGCAATCATTACAATGTTCCGGGAATATCAAGCATGTACACAATGAACAATACCACAAATCTGAGAGAACACTCACTGAAGCTACAGAGCCGGCCAGGTACTAGCAATCCGAGGAAGCATATTTTGGCCAACCGTGTCGTCAGCGACTGGAACCGGCTTCCAGAGTCAGTGATAAGTGCTACATCAGTGAACTCTTTTAAAAATAGACTGGATAAACATTTTAAGTGCACTGACAATTAATAATATATACACGCATCAGCTTTGAGCTGCCTGTGCTTTAACTAATAATAATAATATTTACCCGTGGTGCATCAGTAAAAAATTAGTTTTTTAAATTTATAATTTGGTAAAGTTTAGATAGTATACTAATCATATTGTGTACAAAGTTTAATGGAGTTTAAAGTAATAATAAGAAGCTAACTTCGTTTGCGTGCAAAAGTTCGCTTTGACCTCCCCTACGATGTCAGTTCTTTGAGCTATATGACCTGAGTATGTACGTGTGAGTAATTCCCCAGGACATGGTGCAATACGTGACACCGGCGCGGGTTACGGTGGCCAGCAACTTTGCAAACAAGACCTATCCACTCTTCATAACGGCGAGGCAGCAGAAAGGTATCATGTCTTTATACCAGTCCAAACTACCTCTAATCTAATATATAAAAGGCAAAGTCCTGACTGACTGACTGACCGAGTGACAATGCACAGCAGGACTTTGAGTTGGTGGCAACACCGTTGAAGTGTGTCCGAAGGCGTCGATGATGGAGAGCAGGATAGAGTGTAGAGGTGTACTAATCCATTATACTTACATATAGGACGACCTCTGTGGCGTGGCGGGCGAGTAGCCGACTAACAACCAAGAGGTGCGGGTTCGATTCCCGCTGCGGGACAAATGTTTGCATGATCTGCGAATATTTGTTCCGGGTCTGGGTGTTGTGGTACTATGGTACTAGCAGTTCCTTATAACCACGACACAGGGAATCCTAGTGTGGGATCAAGACTACGTATGTGACTGTTGGATGTTATACGTCCGACGATCTCTGTGGCGCGGCGGGCGAAGGTTCGCCTGCGACGCAGGAGGTTGCGGGTTTGATTCCCGCCTCGGAACAAATATTTGCACGATATGCAGATATTTTGTTCAGGGTGTTATGGGTATTTTTCTATGTATAATAAAAAAATATCTATCTATGGTAATGTATTGTATTAAGTATATCAGTTATCTAGTACCCATATCACAAGCTCTGCTTAGCTTGGGGCTAGATAATGTGTGAAATGTTAAGCATTTATTTATCATATAACTAGTATACTCACGCGGCTCATTCCATCGCAGGCGTGTTCTCGTGGCAGCTGCCGGTGTTGGTGCAGACGCCGGACTCGGTGGAGCAGTTCAGCAACATCTCGAGGACGCTGTGTCCGCACAACAACATGTTCGCTGAAGACGAGGACACTTGCGGTATGTTATTTTAACATTTCGTCGTAGCGATAGTGGTTTTATTAGGGTTCCGTGCCTGACAAAGGAACCTTTATAGGATCTTTCGGGCCGTCATCGGCGTCGGTCTATTCGTCCCAGCCTGTCACACCATAATGATTGGAGATAAAGTTTAAAATGCTATGTAGATGTACGTTTGCGAAACTTGTCTTCGCTTCCGCGACAATGAGAATTGGCCCTTAGGGCACCGTGAGCATTAGAGAGTGAGTGAGTGAATGAGTTGATTGTCTGAGGAGTGGCCCACCACATACACAACAATAGATGCGACTCTTAATGAGCCTGCAGCGGCCCACTAAGTGACCACTTAGTGTAGTCACTAAGTCTTGTGTTCAGTGGGGTCAGCACGATAATTTACGTTAGCAAGACGCTAGCGAGACGATCGCAAATGTCAAATATTGGCCAATGACATCAGGGTACCTTGAAATCTTAGTAAGTTGATTGGTTCATATTTGACGTTTACTATCGTAACGCTAGCGTCTCGATAACGTTAGATGTTCGTGCTTGGGCCTCAGAGAACTGATTTTGAGTTTTGACAAGCAAATGACACGGACGTCTGGTGTTGTGTAGTGTGGATTTTTGTATGGAGACACCGATTAGCGCCCCTAGCGTACACTCTGTGAACCTCATTTTCTATACAATACTCCGTGTAACACTGCACTTAAATACTTCCGTGTAATTGCTTGTTAAGAGGAGGTCAACGGTAGCTAACAAAAAGGCGCTTACGCCCTTGTGTACGCGAACGAAGTTAGCTTTTGATTTGGCTATTATTTCTTTTAAATCCATGCAACTTTGTACACATTATCAGCGGGTCTAAAAAAGCCACTTTATATGAATCATAATACGACGATTCATATAAAGGCATTGGCTAAGGATCTGCTGAGAATTCGGGAAATGAATTGCTACCAGATGAATTTGCCACATTGAGCAATTCATCTGGTTCCAATTCATTTTGCGAATTCTCAGCAGATCCAGAGAGATTATGATTCATATAAAGTGGCTTTTTTAGACCTCCAGTACACTAATATCTAGACCCGTGGTGCTATAGTTTCTTATAAAAGTTACCAAAACATAAACAAAGAATTTTTTTTTAAACTGACGCGTTATGTTTCTAGATATTAGAGTACTGATTATGTGTACAGAATTTCATGGAGTAAATAATAGCCAAATTTAACTTTGTTCGCGTACATTAGGGTGTAAGCGCCTTACCGTAAACCTCCTCTTAAAACTCTCGGTCGACTTCGGTCTCTCTGTCAAACCTCCCAAATTCATGTATTATTTTTCTCTTTCTGTTCACGCTTCAGTCAATGGGAGATGGATAAAAGTCTACTGTGGGCCTTTAATACGTAAATAGTCAATTTTGTATACAAAAGACATTGTTTGAATCTAACTTTAAGTACTAAACACTTACGAAAGATGGTTTTAACCTGAATTTAGTTCTGGGTTACTAGTCCAGGCGTCAATATCGACTTTTAGTATATACGACTTTATAACAAAAGCAGATGGTTTGTTTTCCGAAATCAACTCCCGAGCTAGATATTCCAAGGTTATTTTAAAAATGACAAAACCTCGTACTATCTCTGGTTATTCTTAAGGTGGATGGTGTTGCATGTGGCGGGAAATTCAAATTTTATTGTGTTTTTTGCTCGTCACAGCTCATCAACACTTTTTGAAATAGCAAAAACAGGTTTGGCGAAAACTACACTCGAGAGCAATGAATCCGGGTCACTTAAAGAATCCTAAAAATCTCGGAAACTAAAAATGCTAGGTTAATGCAATAAATTGTATTTAATAGACAATGTAATACTCCTTAAATGAAGGTATTAAAACTTCTTAGTTATTGTAAAGTTATATCATAAAAAAATCAAATTTGAAAAAGGGCCACTTTCGAAGATGGAACTACGAAATTACAGCATTTGGTTTTGCTTTTGTTTGTAATCTGTCATTTATCATTGTTTGATTTCTGTTTTTTTGTTGTTTTTTTTCTGCGTAAACGCAGTAATGGAAGCACGAGGAGGCAATACGAAGTATTAAAATTCAAGAAAATCGTAATAAAGTTCAAAAATTTCATGTTTCCTATTTTTGTTTTAAGGAGAGATCAGCAGTTTTTTTCTTTATGTAATTTTGTGTTAATAAAATGTATGGTGACTCATATTTTTTTTACCTTCATTTAAGGAGTATTACATTGTCTATTAAATACAATTTATTGCATTAATCTATCATTTTTAGTTTCCGAGATTTTTAACATTCTTTAAGTGACCCGGATTCATTGCTCTCGAGTGTAGTAGACCCAACACACATGTTTTAATTGATACTATCTCATAAATATCATTAGTTAAGCTACGGATACCCCTAAACCAAAAAAACACTGTAAAAATCATTGAACAATATTCGTAGCTAAACTAATTATCTTTTAGAGATACTATTAATTAAAACATGTGTGTTAGGTTTCGCTAGCACAAGAAGTGTTTATGAACTGTGATGAGCAAAAAACACAAATAAATTTGAATTTCGCGCCACATGCGAGACGATTCACCTTAAAACAGACAGTCCCTTAGTTTAATGGTCAGCAAAGTGACAGTTGCTTGCTTGTTTGAGGTTAGAATTTTGAAATTCTTCTTTCATACAGAATTCGTCAGTTTGGCACGATGGAAGGAAGGGTTCTCCCTAAAAAAAATCCCAACGACTAACACTGTTACTCGTTGGCGATGGTAGCGCAAGAATTCATTTCGGAAAACCAACCATTCTGCTTTCGTATTAAAGTCATATAATACTAAATGTCGATATTTAAGGGAAGGTTCCTGGTAGGGCGCATACGCCCTTTTGTACGCGAACAAAGTTTGCTTGTATTTTGGGTATTATTTATCAAGCGCCATGAAATTTTGCACACATGATGTACACTAATATACCGGGCGTAAAAAGACTACTCCCGAAAACGGAAACAGTGCATTCAGACCATGATTCTGAAAGTATTGAAGCTGAAAAAACACGAAAAAATAATGCTCACTTTTGGTCCGCTTTTTTCGTGTTTTCTTTATATCCATAAAATATCGTTAAAGGACCACAAAAACCTATTTTCCATCATTAAAAACACGTTAATAAATAAAAACGTCAAAAAAAGCAATGAAAATCACATGAGAAATAGTGGCCGTACGGGTCGATCAGCTGACCGGGAGCGTTGACCTCGCGCGGCCGGAATAAATGCGTACATTGCTGGCTGACAAATACGATACGAAACGAAAAACAAGGTTTTTCCGGTATGAATCACCTCGCAGGCGAAAGCTATTTTTAACCGACTTCCCAAAAAAGGAGGAGGTTCTCAATTCGGTTGTATTTTTTTTTTTTTTTTTTTTAATGTTTGTTACCGCATTTCTCCGGCGTTTACGAACCGATTTGGAAAATTCTTTTTTTATTTGAGTAGATATACTTCCAGATTGGTCCCATTTTTTTCAAAATTGAGTTCTGATGATGGGATCCATGAGGAATTGAGGGAACTCCTCAAATATTGTAGGCATACATATGGCGATTTTGATATTTTCAGCAAGACACCAAGCATTTGCATTCAGAAAGTATCATAATCCTTTCACCACTATGGTTCTTTCATAAAAAAAAATTCATCCAAAATTATTTTGTCGAATACTATGGCGGAAGTCGGTTTTTTAAATGAAAAGTTATATATAGCTATGATATAGGTAGATTTACCAGTACCTTCAGTATTCGGGAGCTGTCTTTTTACACACTGTATAGACCAGTGGTGCGTCAGTTTTTTTAAATTTATTTATTTTCAATTGATGATTTTGTCACCATATCATTTTATAAGAAACTAACGCACCACGGTTCTAGGTATTAGTGTACTGATCATGTGTACAAAGTTTCATGGAGTTGAATAAATGAATAAATAATAACCAAATTAGAAGCAAACTTTGTTCGCGTGCAAAAGGGCGTAAGCGCCCTTTTGCTAGCCACCGGTGACCTTCTCTTAAGCCCAGACTTGTATGCCTGGTCTAAACTCGGGTTTGAACCATCTTTCTTAAGGTGATTCGTCTCGCATGTGGCGCGAAATTCAAATTTTATTGTGTTTTTTGTAAATCACAGCTCATCAACACTTCTTGAGATAGAGAAAACAGGTTTTGCGAAAACGAGGAGACCTAGCACACATGTTTTAATTGATAGTATCTCATAAATGTCATTAGTTAAGCTACGAATATCTTTAAACCAAAAAAACACTGTAAAAATCATTGAAGAATATTCGTAGCTGAAGTAATTATCTATATGTGAAACTATAAACTAAAACATGTGTGTTAGGTCTCCTAGTTTTCGCAAATTCAGTTTTTACTATCTCAAGAAGTGTTGATGAGCTGTAATGAGCCAAAACGCAAAAAAATTGAATTTCGCGCCACATGCGAGACGAATCACCTTAAGGCCACAGCACACCGGCTGCGTACGCGTAGACGTAGACGTGCACGTCGATGTACCATTGACGTTGTAATATATGGAACTGTATGAGACATGGCACACCGCTTGCGTGACGTGCACGCAAGCGTGTACACAGGGCCCCAATTCTACTAAACAAATTGTGTTTCAATTGTTAATGAATTATCTCAAAATTGAAATTTTTGACACTTTTTGTATACTAAAAGTGTCAAAGGTGTCAATTTTGAGAAAATTCATTAACATTTTGAAACTATCATGTTTATTAAAATAATTATCACTAGAAACGGGATATTTACCATTCAATGGATTACATCCCAAGATGAGGTTCACGTATGAAATGGAATGTGATCGACGTTTGGCTTTCTTGGACGTATTGGTACAGGTCCGAGAAGATGGTGGATTGGGCCACTCTGTTTATAGAAAGCCAACGCATACGGACCGGTATCTCCATGCTAATTCACACCACCACCCTCGGCAGCTGTTTTCGGTGGTAACGTCTCTCTCCAACCGTGCTTTTGACTTGTGTGATGAGGATCATATTGAAAGTGAGCTAGCTCATATCCAGTGTGTCTTGCGTAAGAATGGGTATAAGTGTCAGACTTTGCCATCCCGTTCTAGGCCTAGACCCCGCAAATGCATGGTGGATCGAAACCCAGCATTTCTGCCTTACGTTAAGGGAGTGACGGACAAAATTGCGAAAATCCTGCAAAAGTTCTCCGTAAAGACCATTTTTACTCCCTTAAAGAAAATCTCACACTACCTGCGTTCACCTAAAGACAGTTTTCCACTTGAAAAACCAGGGGTGTATAAGATTGATTGTAGCTGTGGGAGTTCTTACATTGGTCAAACTAAACGTAAGATAGCTTGTCGGGTCAAGGAGCACATCCGAGCGGTCAAAAACGTCGACACACAGAAGTCAGCTATAGCGGAACACCTCATAGAATCTGGCTCAAACCATTGGATTGAGCTACACAATCCACAGGTAATCTCAACAGAGCGGCATTACATACCAAGACCGGTACAAGAGGCAATTGAGATTACTAAACACAGGAATTTCAATAGAGAAGATGGTTTTCAATTGTCTGGAGTCTGGAATCCTGTGGTGAGAATGTGTAGCAATCGGAAAAATTGTGTGGTACCAGTTGCTCGTCCGGATACCGTTAGTGTGGTGTGTCGAGATGGAGTTAAGTGTGACAATGAAACTGATGGTAGGGGTGTTCTTAATAAAAGAGTGAGAAAGAGGGTAGATCGTTACGGCTACCTATAACAATAAAAATGTACTCGCAAAGACTTCAGTTTACCCGTGATCATGGCGCATGAAACTGTGCCGAAATATCGGGAATGAACAAAACTCAAAAATCATGGTAAATATCCCGTTTCTAGTGACAATTAATTCATTAACAATTCACACACAATTTGTTTAGTAGAATTGAGGCCTTGGTTGTTTTTTTGAAATGGGACAGTATGGGGATCTCAGATTCCATAAGAGATACGGGAAAATTGTCTTTGGAAACCAGTTACTCATTTTGTATGAAAACGATTTTGGCATAGTTATTTTTTTGGTCAAGCGTGAGTTCCCCATAAAATTTAGTTGTTTTGATGATTTTTTTTTCATACAAAATAAGTAAATGGTTCCAAAGACAGTTTTCCCGTATCTCTTATGGATTTGAATATCCCCATTTAAAAAAAAAACTTCGCCTGTGTACGTAGGGACGCGCGTGTCTACGTTAAATGCTGCATACGCATCCGGTGTGGTTTGACCATTAATGAGACCGTAAACAATTATTTACAGATGCGCCGGCTTTGAACACTCCTATTGTACATTTGACATCGTCATCGCCCGATCCTATTAAAGTGACCATAAAAGTTGAGACAGTGCAGGATTTTTTCATAAAATTGAATTCGACAACTGACCTTAGCAGTACTCCGAGCCAGCCCAAGTACTACTTCTATCCGTTCGATCAGAACAAGAACAACTTAGTGGATCTATCGACGCAAAATATTAAAAGGAAACACATGTGCAACGAAGAATTGAATGCGTCTGAGCAGAGTATATTGAACAGGTAAATATCACTCGCTAATCGCTACTCATACATAACATAAAGTGCATCACACACACAGCAGACGCGGACATATTTTATATGCTTATAAAAACTTATCGCATCTGAAGGTATCACACACGTAGCAGATACGATAATATACGAAAATGATACATTCACGCGGAAACCTTGAAACTGTATTGTATTTCAATTTGTATACACAGATATAATCTGTCCATCTTTAGATATATGTCGGTGCCTACAGATGCTTGACGGTAAAATATAAGTGATCTGCTACGTGTGTGTTGCTCCTTGAGTTTAGTATAGAGAGCGATATGGACAGATACGCGCTCAGATACAGATATCTTACCGCATCTGCTGCGTGTGTGCCACATTTTGCACCCAACAGTCACATACATCGTCCTGCCTCTCAATTACAATCGCAAATGGCAATGGGGAACGCAACAATGGAGATCATTTTGTACGCCTGCATGCAAGCTGAATGCATCGACTAAAATAGATTTAAGATCTAAATGTGTAAAATTATGTGTTCTTAAACAAATAAACGATTGAATCTTAAATCTTGAATTAGTCTTAGCGCTATTTAAATCTTATGAAACTTAAATAGAAGACATTTTTTGACCTAAATATTCTGCCTTTCAAGTTTCAAAAGATTTGGACGGAAGGGTGCCAAAATGATCTTCATTGTTGCGTTCCCCATTGCCATTTGCTACTGTAATTAATAATAATAATAATGCTGGACATTTCACTCAACATTATCTAGCCCTAAGCTAAGCAATTTTTTATTATACATAGAAAAATACCCAGAACGCCCTGAACAGTTATCTGCAGATTGTAGAAATATTTGTTCCGAGCCTGCGTCGCAGGCGAACCTTCGCCCGCCGCGCCATTGAGGTCGTCATTTAGGAGGGGGCAGGACGTATGTGACTGTTGGGTGTTATGTTATGTTAAGGTCTTATTGACTGGACTCTTGTAGAATTGAGCTACGCATGATGTGTGATGTGTTTATAGGTACTACGAGACGAGTAACCTGTACGCGGCGCGAGGCTGGATGTCGCGACCCAAGAGCGTCATACTGCTGATAGAGTCCGACGACGATATATGTGCGGTCGTCTCCATTCAGAACTTTTCTGTAAGTAATTACTTAACGAAAATGCAATGAAACAAGATAATTGTACGAGCTAAGCGAGTTCTCAGAGTATTTTTTTTTCTTTTATACTACTTGGCAAGCAAACAAGCATACGGCCCAACTGATGGAAAGCAGTTACCGTAGCCTATGGACGCCTGCAACACCAGAGGCATCACACGCGCACTGCCGACCCTGAGACATAAAGATGAAAAGTCTCATGAGCCTGTAATTTCACCGGCACCCATACCCTTCAAACCGAAACACAGCAATGCGAGCACTACTGCTTAGCGGCAGAAATAGGTACGGTGGTAGTACTTCGCCGGACCAACTCTTTCATAAGAAGTTCTACTACTAACAAATATCACTTAATTTTGTGTGAATTGACATTTGTATGTATGTATGTCTTAAATGTCAGAAATGGTATTCTCCTAACATAAAATACAACACTTTAATGTGATTATATCGAAATGTGACCGAAACTTGAACGATTCAAAGTTTTTTCGATAATTTTAGCATTGTAGATAGAGTCTCTCTTTACTCTTTGCAATTATATATATAACTATCCTACTCTAATAGTAGTCACCGTGAATTGAAAGTAGACTAAATTGTTATTTATAAGGGAGCAGAATACCAACTTTCTGTCAATTCATAATTCAGTCTCGATTCGGTTAACTTTCATTGTAGTTTTAAAATAATTTAGAGAATTGGGCCTCAGAACGAGATCCGAAATTTATCTTATCTTATCTTAATAATTTTTATTACGAGAATTGGGCCTTTGAGTGTTCTTAGCTATGTTTGTTTGTGTCGGGGGTATTTATATTTTCACTTTTTATTAAAAGTGACCACTACGTTAAAACTGCATCTTAATACTTTACCCCAATTATTTGAATATAATTTTGTGTTGAATGTTCCGCAGTGTCCAGTGTTTGATAATGAGAGAGACATTCTCTACGACGGATACTATCTCACTATGACGAGGCGAGGAGGCATCACACTTACAGTAAGTAATTACCACTACAAACTAATGCATTAATAAGATTATATTTGGCAATTTAAAAAAAAAAACGATATAATTAAACTGGACGACGCGGTAGAGGAAGGCTCTCGACTCGATGGACTAAAGAAATTATAAACGTCGTAGGAAGTCGGTGGAAGGAGGCGGCTCAAGACCGTTTGTCGGTGCATTCTAAGGGGGAGACCCCCTTCTAAAGGCTGATGATGATGTGTCGCGTGTGTGGTGTGTCCGACCTAATAGACCCCTCCTTTTCCTCCCGTGGATGTAATAGAAGCCTTGCTAAGCGATTACACCAGGGAATGGGCAGCAGCATTCATCTGAGTACTTAACACCAAACTGCGATCTCTAGTTCGCCTGTCAAGCGTGGTGATTATGGCAAATCCCCCCTATTGATCAATGGGGGAAGCCTCCCCCAGCAGTGGACGGAAACAGGCTGCTGCTTATAATGATGATCATACACTTCTCATCAAAAAAATGGAACCACTACCAAGATTTTCTTTCTGGCGACAAATAACCAAATAAGAGGATTATTTCTTTAGGAAAAGCCACCATTAATTATTTTCTGGCAGTTCTTAACCTTGTACTACCTACTGTTATATGCTGTTGACGACCTCTGTGGCCTGGCGGGTGAAGGTTCGCCTGCGACGCAGGAGATTGCGGGTTCGATTCCCGCCTCAGAACAAATATTTGTACGATCTATGTTTAATAAAAAATATCTATCTATGTAATGTATTGTATGCATTAAGTATATCAGTTATATTAGTACCCATAACAAAAGCTTTGCTTAGCTTGGGGCTAGATAATGTTGTGTGAAATGCCCAGAATTTATTTATTTATTTATATGTAATTTTTTTTTCCTTTTATTACAATATTTTTCTTATAATCCATTAAACACATAAACTTGAGAAGTGTTTCGATTTTTTTTCTTTCAATGACTGTACGATCAATGTAAAATGAATCTTATTCTGTCGACAGCAAGACACATTCCCGATAGGTTTCTACATAGTGTTCATAGTGAAGACTTCCGACGAGGACTGCTCTGATGGCATCGTGAGAAACAGCAGCGTGTCCACAATGGCGCACTACTTCGGATGGGACCAGAACTATGTGCAAGTGCCCACCAATGATGGAAGGGTCAAAACATTTAGGTAAGAACGTTCACTCACCGACTAAAAGACTGGCGAACGACTGAGTGATTGAACGAATAGAGAATGACTTGACTAATTTTGTCATGTAGACAAAGTAACCAATAGACAACTAGATAACTGCCATCGTAGTCATACAAGAAAGAGAACAACTTATGCATACGTCATGTAAAGAAATGGGACAGAATTATGTTTTTTTTTGACACATTTCGCGTGCCGGTTTTTTAAAGGTCAGCTAAGTCGGCACAGTACTGTGCTTAACTGTTCTGTATACTTTGAAAATAAATTGTGTAAAGTGGGGGTTTTTGGACCAATCAAACACGCAACCGCTTTCAGTAAAAGTCGTGTATTCTATGCATAAGTATTAGTAATACATTGCGGTAAAAGTACTTAGGATCATCGTTTGTTATAAAGGAGCATACACACTACCATGTTAAGTAGTAAACCCATATGTATTTATTAAGGTGCTTTGGGGTAAGAACGGACTATTTTTCTGAAAACGAAACTGGTCTTGGGATTTATTTTTTTGGCTCGCCTCTATTTATTATTTTACTACTCAATAATGTCCAACTGTATGTGAAAAGACAGGGGTTCCATTTTTTACTTGTGTTGTTTTGATAAACACAATGGTTATTGTTTTATAAATGATCAAAGAGAGCATGATTTTTCAAGATGTCACGGGAAAGATCGGACCTTGATGGGGTAAGACCGATCTACCTTCTAAAATCACCTCTGTGACACTTAGAGTAAGCTCTGTTTGTATATGTGTGTCTTTTTCCCGTGTCATTCTTGTTTTTTTTGGCACAAATAAATGCTTTTTCTTTTTTTTTTTTTTTCTCTATAGCAAGAAAAGATCCGATCTTGCCCAAGTAAAAACAGATTAAATAATCGTCTAAAAATTCCTTCGAAATTGAGTTGTAGCGATGTTTATGTATTTTTTTCATTCTGGTCGTCCGGTCTTACCCCTAATACAGAAATTCAAAGGCCGAAGGGCTTCAGTCCGATCTTCACCTTCGAGGGGCAAGATCGGATCTCAGCCTACAAGCGTCTTTAGCATGATTTAATTAGATTAATCAAACTATCATAAAACTTAAATTACCATGCACTGACAAAACCAGCAATAACATAAAAATTACTTAACAAATTGTCTACAAATAGTCGTCGGGGGTAAGATCGAATCTTCTCAAAAAGCACTTTTTTCCCATTTCACACTAACCTGTCCATAACGCACGACTGGCTGGGCGTAGCGGCAGACGCAGACTGCTGGCACGGGCACGACAAAATGGCGCGTGAGGCTATGTTGTCCAGCGTTCAAAATATCGCCAATTTTGGCGGGAATATGAATTAACCGATCTTAACCCATCTACGTTCTTACCCCAAAGCACCTTACACACTTCAGACGCGTAATTCAGCGTGTAATTTACACGCTGAACGTTGACTGACGAACGACATAACGTACATAAACTTACATGACATAAATACCTTCCTTATTGAGTTGAATCATTACTACTTACTGACCTGCCCCCCTATACCCTAGCTGAAAGTTACTCGGTGACTGAGGCTGCGTTTCCACCAGAGATTAGCGAGGATGCGTAGCGAGAGATGTGTTTTTTAAGAACCAATAGAATCACTACATTTACCTAGCCTCGCTCAGCGCAGCTCTGGTGGAAACGGCTTAGCGAGCGAGGTTTCTATACGTACAAAACAAGCGAGGTGCGTGCGAGGAATGTGTTGCGAGCGAGAAACTACTATCAGTCAGTCTGAAAAGAGCCCGCTACACATCCTCGCACCGCTCATCTACCTCGCACATCTCTGGTGGAAACACTCACACCGTTCCACAGCCTCGCTACACATCCTCGCACCGCTCATCTTTGGTGGAAACGCAGCCTAACGTTTGACAAGTAAAATAACCATCAATTGCTCAAAATTATCATTAAGAATTGTCAATTGATGGTCATATTACTTGTCAAAACGTTAGTCACCGAGTGACTTTCAGTTAGTTAGGGAATAGGGGGGGCTGACCAACTACAACAGAGAGCCTCACTGTACGTATGTTTGTATGTTGTGTACAGTTTCAGGGTAATCGAGACCATCTCGTACCAGGAGTATCTGATAGCGGCCGGAGTGGCGCTCGCCTTCTTCCTCTCCTTCTACGTCGCATTCTTCGTCTCCATATTCTGTGAGAAGAAAGCCGAGAGTGCGGAGAGTACGACACTCAATGAGGGTACACGCACTCATCATCATCATCTTCATCATCATCATCATCATCATCATCATCATCATCTTCTTCTTCATCATCATCATCATCATCATCTTTTTCTTCATCATCATCATCATCTTCTTCTTCATCATCATCATCTTCTTCTTCATCATCTTCTTCTTCATAATCATCATCGTCTTCATCATCATCATCACCATCACCTTCTTCTTCTTCATCATCATCTTCTTCATCATCATCATCTTCTTCTTCATCATCATCATCTTCTTCATCATCATCATCTTCTTCGTCATCATCATCTTCTTCTTCATCATCATCTTCTTCTTCATCATCATCTTCTTCTTCATCATCATCATCTTCATCTTCTTCATCATCATCATCTTCTTCTTCATCATCATCATCTTCATCTTCTTCTTCATCATCATCATCATAATCATCAGCCTATAAAAGTGCTAGACATAGGCCTCCCCCTAGAATGCCACGACGAACGGTCTTGAGCCTCCTCCATCCACCAACTTTATAATGTAACTTCCTGCAACGTTTATAATGTCCTAAGTCCATCGAGTGGAGCCTTCCTCTACCGTCGTTCGGTTTGTGGTAGTTACAGAACAATTGTTCGTAAGAAGTGAAGAAGCGGCAATGGGTAGGCCATATAGCTTGCAGAGCCGACAACCGTTGGATTATATAGCTAGTTTATAATATGTAATGTAGGTATTTAAATATTCCATGCAATTGTTTATTGATATTGCTCGTGTTTTGTACTTATTTTAAAATATAAACAAACCTAACTCTCGGCGGCCTCTGTGGCGCGGCGGGCGAGTAGCCGGCTTAGATGCAAGAGGTTGCGGGTTCGATTCCCGCTGCGGGACAAATGTTTGTATTATCTGCAAATATTTGTTCCCGGTCTGGGTGTTGTGGTACCATGGTACTCGAAGTTCCTGATACCTACGATACAGGGAATCCTAGTGTGGTATAAGCAGGGCGATTCTAAAACGTCGGAAACGTTAGTTTTTCATTTCGAAGTAACTAAAACAATTTTCTCTAGTAATACACGGTAAAAACCTAACGAACGTGGTTTACTAAAGAAAATTGTTAGAAAATTGTTTTAGTTAGTTACCACATCGAAATGAAAAACTAACGAATCCGATCGGAAACGTTTCCGACGTCTTAGAATCGCCCTGCAGGACTATGTATGTGACTGTTGGGTGTTATGTATGTTATCACTGGCAACACTAATTTGTTGTTATTTTTCATTTTGCACGCAGAGGGCACCCTGGTCCCGGTTCTGTCTGCCAGTGACGTCACAAACGCGGTGCGTCGCAGGCGCAATGTGATGGACGTCAGCGGAGAGAGCACGTCGCGGCAGCAGCTGGTCGGATACGGAGACGTCGGAGAAGGTAAAATTAAAAAGTAAAATTATAAGATGTACTGCACACACACTGAGGGGTTTTCATTCTTGATAAAAAAAAGTAGTTTCAATTGGTTCGATAGATGGCGCTGACTCAACTGTAGCTGCCAATATTGTCAAATGTATTATCTGTGGTGCACGGTGACGGAGTATATTAATTATCCTGTGTTATTATGTTAATTACAAATAATGCATACAGATTTAATAACAATGCCTTTCCGAACCACAGATCATGTTTCTAAATGGAAATCATGATCTGTGGTAAAAATTTAATAATTGCCGATTTATTAATGATTTTTAAATTACTGCTGTAATATTTATTATCATAAATTCTAACTTCAAAATAGGAAGTCATTCTAAAGAACGATTTTTTAAATACTTGTAAATCGTAAAAGGCCTGTCCGAACCACAGATCATGTTTCCAAACGAAAAACATGATCTGTGGTTCGGAAAGGCATTGTTATTAAATCTGTATGCATTATTTGTAATTAACATAATAACACAGGTTAATCAATATAATCCATCACACGCGTACTAAGTTATTATCTGACTAGTCTGTGGCTATTTGTGATGATATTCTGTTTGTGTTTGCTTCTTGACTGTGCGCTAGTGATTTCGTGGTGTTTTTAGAAGTAACTAAAAATAATCTACATTGTTGATGTTGACATTTAACTGTATTTTGACACTTGACAGCTAGGTACAGAGCAGCGCCATATATTTTCAACGCTGAAAGGATGATTTGAAACGGTCGTAAAACCCCCTCATTAACATCTGACCATAAATAAATGCTGGACTTTTCACACAACATTATCTAGCCCCAAGCTAAGCAGAGCTTGTGTTATGGGTACTAGATAAATTACATAGATAGATATTTTTTATTATATTATATAGAAAAATACTCGTTTATTGTTAGTAGTAGAACTTCTTGTGAAAGAGTTCGTCCGGGGAAGTACTACCACCGTACCTATTTCTGCCGCCAAGCAGTAGTGTGCATTGCTGTGTTTCGGTTTGAAGGGTACGGGTGCCGGTGAAATTACAGGCACATGAGACTTTTCATCTTTATGTCTCAGGGTCGGCAGCGCGCGTGTGATGCCTCTGGTGTTACAGGCTTCATAGGCTACGGTAACTGCTTTCCATCTGGTGGACCGTAAGCTTGTCTGCTTGCCAAGTAGCATAAAAAAAAATACCCGTACAAATACAACGATCGTACAAATATTTGTTCCGAGGCGGGAATCGAACCCGCAACCTCCTGCGTCGCAGGCGAACCTTCGCCCGCAGTGCCACAGAGGTCGTCCACCACCACCATAAAAGTTAAACAGTTTATTTTGTCCGTTCGTACTATTACTTAGGAAGTAAAACACTTTTTCAAACACGATGAAGCTACACGAGAAGATAGGCCATAAAAGTTCCAGTGAAAAATCCTATATTGTTCTATGGCGCACAATGGAACGATTGTATGGAGAGGGTCGGACATAGCCAATAAAAAAAGTTGATGTCAAAATGTGTTAATCTAATAATGCTATCGTGTTCAACTAAGTATTCTCTGTTATAGTTATTTTCGGGACTTTTGCCGCAAGTGAAGTTATGGCAATTTGAATATTCGTTTTCATACAAAATAATGAAAAATATCAACGTTTCCTCAATGTATTCATTAAATACTGCAATTACGGCAAAAGTCCCGAGAATAACTATAACAGAGAATATTTAGTTGAACACGATAGCATTATTAGATTAACACATTTTGACATCAACTTTTTTTTGTTGGCTATGTTCGACCCTCTCCATACAATCGTTCCATTGTGTGGCGCTGCCGTCGCAGAACGCGCGTCCGTCGAGCGAGCTCTGTTCCACAGACAAAATAAGGCCTTCTTTTTATTAATTTGTTATTATGGTTATTCGGTTATCAGTAAGTGAGACAACGTGATGGACGTCAGCGGAAGCATGCATTGTGCACATAATTAATTAAGAGTTATTTGCACAGAAGGCAGTTCATCATCAGATACCGAGTCTGACATCTCCACGGTGGCAGATGACGTGAACCATGACAAAGACTGGTATAGGCTGAGCGGGAAGCTGTGTTTGGCTAACTTGGCGAGGTGAGATATTTACTTCTAAAACTTAGTGTGGTAAAGATATTTTCCTCCACAACATAGTGTGGTAAGGTGTTTTCCTCCACAGCTTAGTGTGGTAAGATGTTATGTAAACTGTGGAGGAAAACACCTTACCACACTATGTTGTGGAGGAAAATATCTTTGTGGTAAGGTGTTTTCCTCCACAGTTTACATAACATCTTACCACACTAAGCTGTGGAGGAAAACACCTTACCACACGGTGTTTTCCTCCACAGCTTAGTGTGGTAAGGTGTTTTCCTAAAAAACTTTGCGTGGTTAAATTTTTCCCTCCACAATTTAAAGTGGTTAGATATTTTCCACTACAGAGTCTGGTTATCTCCACGGTAGCTGATGACGTGAGCCCACAAAGAACTTAAGATGATGTAGTTGAAGTCTTGCAAAATTTAGATGCAAGTATTTTTGGAGGCCATAGTTTTTAGGGTTCCTTACCCAAAGGGATAAAACGGACCCTATTACTAAGGCTCCGCTGTCCTTCCGTCCGTCAGTCTATCACCAGGCTGTATCTCATGAACCGTAATAGTTAGACAGTTGAAATTTTCACAGATGACGTATTTCTGTTGCCGCACAATCACACAATCCACACAAGAACTAACCACTAAACACCTATGCAGCTTCATTTGGTATTTGTTTTTTTTTGCATTTTTGTTATTTGCACCTCTAACGGCTACCGTTAACTCCTGTGAAAGAATACAGACGGACAGACGGATGGACGGCGTGGCTTAGTGGGAGGGTCCTGAGGGCCTATTACGAGTTTTGCATTGCAAAAACCGGAATGCGAAACGTGAGCATTCAACGTGACTTACGTAGTAACTATTCATCATTCTGTGCCGCGCAGTCGCGACAAACAGTACAGATTAGTAAATAGTTACTACGTAAGTCACGTTGAATGCTCACGTTTCGCATTCCGGTTTTTGCAATGCAAAACTTGTAATACGCCCTCTGTTTGGCACCTTTAGAGGTACGGAACTCTAAGGCTGCGTTACCACCAGAGATGAGCGAGGATGCGTAGCGAGGGATGTGTTTGTTAAGAACCTATATAATCACTTCATTTACCTAGCCTCGCTCAGCGCAGCTCTGGTGGAAACGGCTTAGCGGAGCGAGCTATATTAATGATAAAGCCGCGTGGCCTGATGTCGCTCTGCCCCTCGACTGCTAAAATGGAAACTTGCAATATCTGTACTTACCTATTTACATGTTTGTATTAGATTATTATTTATAAGTATAACAAGCGTAGCGTGTGCTGTCTTGCATATTTTTGCTGATGTTTATTTACTTTTGACTACCTTCCTAAGGTTTTTAAGTTCTCATTTACTATGTATCAGCAACTGCTTGCTCCGAGACACCACACAGGCGCTTCTCACCTAGTGGTAAGACGGACCATTTATGTAAGCCAAGCCGAGTTTGTTGCCTGATTCTTCTAGGCTTGGTCGCGTTGGAACAGGAGTTATTTAATTTTATATAAGACGATTCAAAATGATCCTTGTGATTTCAATTAATAAAGTTACTTCTGACTTTGACTTTGACTTTTTTGAGGTTTTTATACGTACGAAACAAACGAGGGATGGGTGCAAAGGATGGACGGTGCACGTCACTCGCTCGCTAGCATCTAAAAAGAGCCCGCTACACCCGCTACGCTCATCTGCGCACCGTTTTACAGCGTCGCTCGCATCAAAGTCAAAGTCAAAGTCAAAGTCAAAAAGAACTTTATTCATTGAAATCACAAGGATCATTTTGAATCGTCTTATATAAAATTAAATTACTCCTGTTCCAACGCGACCAAGCCTAGAAGAATCAGGCAACAAACTCGGCTTGGCTTACATAAATGGTCCGTCTTACCACTAGGTGAGAAGCGCCTGTGTGGTGCCTCGGAGCAAGGAGTTGCTGATACATAGTAAATGAGAACTTAAAAACCTTAGGAAGGCAGTCAAAAGTAAATAAACATCAGCAAAAATATGCAAGACAGCACACGCTACGCTTGTTATACTTATAAATAATAATCTAATACAAACATGTAAATAGGTAAGTACAGATATTGCAAATTTCCATTTTAGCAGTCGAGGGGCAGAGCGATATCAGGCCACGCGGCTTTATCATTAATATAGTCATCAAAAGTGTAATACGCTTTCTTAATTAGATTCATCTTTATGTAGGATTTAAATCTTCGAATAGGAAGTTTAAATGCACCTTCTGGAAGTTTATTATAGAACCGTACAGAATTCCCCATAAAAGACCCACTTACTTTTTTTAATCGAAATTTTGGTATATTAAGTTTGTGTTTATTTCTCGTGTTAATACCATGCACGTCACTTTTTATCATAAAACTATCCAAGTGTTTATGTGTATGTAATAATATTTCATAGATATATTGCGATATTACTGTAAGAATATTGATTTCTTTGAAACGCTCCCTCAAGGAGTCACGCGACTTCATTTTATAAATGGCACGTATTGCCCGTTTTTGTAAGACAAAAATAGCTTGGATATCTGCTGCTTTACCCCACAGTATGATACCATATGACATAACACTATGGAAGTAGCTAAAATAAACAAGCCTAGCTGTAGCTTCATCAGTAAGCTGCCTTATTATACGAACTGCATATGCAGCGGAACTAAGTCTACCAGCAAGAGCCACAATTTGTGGTGCCCACTGCAACCCTGCATCAATATTAAGCCCTAAGAAAATGGTAGACTTGACAAGATCAAGTGTCTCCCCATTTATTTTAATATTAGTTGGATAATGTTTTACATTAGGCAATGTGAATTTGATGCATTTCGTTTTTTTAGCATTAAGCAAAAGATTATTTACTGTGAACCACTCCATCCTCGCATCGCTCAGCTGCCTAGCACATCTTTAGTGGAAACGCAGCCTAAAGATGTTGGCGACTAACCACGTTGTGTCCACAGATGCCGTCCGCGCGTGCTGCAAGCCAGGTCCAAGCTGTACCTGTGGAACGTTCTGACCGTGGCTGTGTTCTACACCTTGCCGGTCATACAACTGGTCGTCACCTACCAGCGGGTGAGTCTTGAGTCGCCGAACCGCACACATGCTGTGCTTGAAGCCAACGGTGGCAATACCAAATATACTTGCACATTTTTTTTTTCTTGTTGAAATGGTTAATTTTTTGTTTACTTATTTATTTTTTTATTCAAAAAAAATTAAACATTAGTACAATAACTCTATAATTTTACCTCTGTGACGCTGCGGGCTAAGGTTCGCCTGCGACGCAGGAGGTTGCGGGTTCGACTCCCGCCTCTAAACAAATATTTATACGATCTGCAGATAATTGTTCAGGGTGTGCTGGGTATTTTTCTATGTATAATAAAAAATATCTTGTATATTTTTGTAATGTATTGTATTAAGTATATCAGTTATCTAGTACCCATAACACAAGCTCTGCTTAGCTTGGGGCTAGATATAGCTGTGTGAAATGTCCAACAATTATTTATTAGAAAAATTACGACTTTACACCACGTGCTTTACTATTCTCCTGCTGACGTTTCGTTGACCATTTAGAGGTCCATCCTCATGAGCACCGACCGCGATCAAGCCACGATAATTTCAATTCTATTAATAATGATATAATAGAATGAATTAGATTTTGAAAATATTGATTTCAGCTGCTTAACCAATCCGGCAATCAAGATCTGTGCTACTTCAACTTCCTGTGCGCTCATCCGTTGATGGTTCTGTCGGACTTTAACCACGTGTACTCGAACCTGGGATACATCCTGCTCGGGTTCCTGTTTTTGTGTCGCGTTTGGCGCAGGCACACGGCGCACCGGGCCAAGAGCGAAACTGAGGTGAGGACGAGAGTGAGATTGAGATGAGGACGAGAGTGAGACTGAGGGGAGGACAAGAGTGAGACTGAGGGGAGGACAAGAGTGAGACTGAGGTGAGGACGAAAGTGAGATCGAGGTGAGGACGAGAGTGAGATTGAGGTGAGACCAATATTAAGACTGAGTTGAGCCATAAACGAGACTGAGATGAGGACAAGAGTGAGACTGAGGTGAGATCAAGAGCGAAACTCAGGTGAGAAAAAACGAGCCAAGTAAAACCAAGAGCGAGACGTGCATCAAAAAGGAGACTGAGGTAAGGTTAAGAGCGAGACTCAGGTGAGGAAAAAATCGAGACAGGTGAGGCTAAGGTACTGAGATAGTCGGATCTTTTCACATTAGTTTCCTTTGAAGGAACTACCTGAACATGTAAGTGGAACTAAACCCGTTATTTTTTGCTACTCCAACTAGAATAAGTAATATGAAGTACTCTAGGTCTACGGTCTGGGACTGTGGGGAGTTGTGAGTGTCCGTGGATCCCTCAAGGGGATTCAAAGAGGTGTTCCAAGAATGCTCGATATTTAATTCATCATCATCATCATCAGCCTGTAGAAGTCCACTGCTGGACATAGGCCTCCTCCTTAGAATGCCACGACGAACGGTCGTGAGCCGCCTCCATCCACTGACTTCCTGCTACGTTTATAATGTCTTTAGATATAATTACTTTTTTACTCACCACTTGTCACGTCTATATTCCAGCGATTATGTAATCCACGGTAAAGAAAGGTCCTTTGAGGCTCTGCCTACCCCTTCTGGGAAAAAGGCGTGTGTTTATGTATGTAACAGTTAACTAAATTTTGTGTCAACAGAAGGAGCTGGGCATACCGCAGCATTTCGGGCTTCTCTACGCCATGGGCATCGCGCTGGTGAGCGAGGGCCTGCTCTCCGCTGCCTATCACGTGTGCCCTAACAGCATGAACTTCCAATTCGGTGAGTAACTAGGCCATGGGCGTAACCAGGGTGGGTTTGGGGGTTCAAACCCCCCCCCCCCCCCCCCGTAATGTTCAAAATGTTAGGCTGGCAGTTATTTTCACATGGATATTAATGTAATTTCGTGTACATTTTTACATTTTTGTTGTTTAATTTTCTTAAACCCCCTCCGAAACTAAAACCTGTCTTCCCCCGTGAACTACATAGGTATCCCTCGGCACTCAGTCAGTATTATACTTATATTATAATTAGGAAAATATGTATAAGTATATGGTTACTTATACATATTTTCCTATGATGTACCTCGACCATGTTACTGAACTAAAGTAGGCTGACCAAATAGAGGACCACCCGACCGAGTGACACGACGAAGTGGAACAAGTGGAAGAAGTGGGTGCCGGTGTAATTACAGGCACACGAGACTTTTCAGCTTCATGTCTCAGGGTCGGTAGCGCGCGTGTGATGCTTCTGCTGTTGCAGGCGTCTATAGGCTACGGTAACTGCTTTCCATCGGGTGGGCCGTATGCTTGTTTGCTTGCAAAGTAGTATATAAAAAAAACAGTATAAACGCATAGAGATCAAATGAACAGCTGTAGTAGCGTAGCTCCATGTAGTGCTATGTACATTTCTGAAGCAATGTTTTTTATTTAATAATTTATTTTAAAAAGATTTTCGTTTTACATGGCACTTAAAATCTATTTTTAAGACCTTTAAGTAGAGTAATGTAGACTTATTATTGATGATACATACCTTATATATTGTCCAATCAGTCCAATACTTCAACACCTTGCTCTAACTAAGTAAAAACTTGTGTTTAGACGCAAGGGATCTCTGCCTCGGCTTGCTTATACACTAGGTAGGATTATGCATAACAATGTTGCATGGTAGCTGTCTAACAAATCTGCAAGAATTAAAATTAAATGTTATAGTATTCTGTTACACATTGTATAATATACTGCCGTGTGGTTGTTCCCAGACACTTCGTTCATGTACGTGACGTCGGTGCTGTGCATGGTGAAGATCTACCAGTCGCGACACCCGGACATCAACGCGCGCGCGCACGCCACCTTCGGAGTGCTCGCGCTCATCATATTCGTTGGTAAACATACCGGTCAAAATCATAACCCTCCTCCTTGCTTTTTTTTTTAATACAACTTGGTAAGCAAACAAGCTTACGGCCCACCTGATGGAAAGCAGTTACCGTAGCCTATGGACGCCTGCAACACCAGAGGCATAACACGCGCGCTGCCGACCCTGAGACTTAAAGATGAAAAGTCTCATGTGCCTGTAATTTCACCAGCACCCGTACCCTTCAAACCGAAACACAGCAATGCGAGCACTACTGCTTGGCGGCAGAAATAGCTTCGCCGTAGTCGGGAAATTACAAGTAGAATGTACCCCCTCCTACCCCGCGGAGCGTGCCAAGCGTGTCTCAAGTCCGAGCGTGGTCACGGTGGGTGCTCTGAGGAAGGACTTCAGAGGCGGGGGGCAGTTTGCCGGCTGAGACGCGAGAAGTGTGGGTTCGATTCTCACTGCACAAATGTTGGCATGATCAGCAAAAAAATAAATAAATGCTGGACCTACCACACAACATTATCTAGCCCCAAGCTAAGCACAGCTTGTGTTATTACTAGCTAACTGATATACTTAATACAATACATTACATAGATAGATATTTTTTATTATACATAAAAAGATACCTAAAACACCCTGAACAATTATCTGCAGATCTTACAAATATTTGTTCTGGGGCGGGAATCGAACCCGCAACCTCCTGCGTCCTGTATGTATTTAGTTCCGGCAGGGCTATTACATTATTATTATTATAATTTTATTTATTATTTATTTATCTTGCGACATATGTATGAGAAAAGTGGCGTTTGATTGACGCCTGTTGCAAACCTGTCGTGAGATAGAGAATACGGGGGCGGGTCTGTGTGTTGTAGTACCAAGAAATAACTAGTGACTATTAGTACATACATGACGACCTCTGTGGCGCGGCGGGCGAAGGCTCGCCTGCGACGCAGGAGGTTGCGGTTTCGATTCCCGCCTCGGAACAAATATTTGTACGATCTGCAGATATTTGTTCTGGGTATTTTCTATGTATAATAAAAAATATCTATCTATGTAATGTATTGTATAAAGTATATCAGTTATCTAGTACTCATAACACAAGCTCTGCTTAGCTTGTGGCTAGATAATGTTGTGTGAAATGTCCAGCATTTATTATTATTATTTATTATATAAACACATGCCTGTTTCCCTGAGGGGTAAGCGGAAAGCTTGGGTCTCCACTTAAAAGTTAGTTTAGAACATGCATGTCAAACTCAAAGTCATTGGTGGGCCAAATGCTTAAAGACCGTAGAATCATTGGGCCGCAAACCCAACCACGAAGAAAACAAACTTATTGCATAGATACCTAGTAGTAATGCCCCCCTATTCTTAAGTAACTGAAAGTCACTAGGTGACTAACGTTTGACAAGTAAAATGACTATCAATTGACAATTCTTTATGATAATTTGGATCAATTTATTGACATATTTTTACTTGTCAACAGTTTTTGTTAGTCACCGAGTGATTTTCAGTTAGGGAATAGGGGGGCAGGATGCTAATAGAAAGAAAGAAAATTTAATAATTACTTAATAGTAAAATGACAGAAAAATATACTTTGTTCTTAAAATTGAATCGGGCCGCAGTCATAGTTGTAAAGGGCCGCATGCGGCCCGCGGCCCGCATGTTTGACATGCTTGGTTTAGAAGATGTTTGCAGTGTGTCGTGTGCTCGGCAGGCCTGGTGGGAGTGCTGAATGCGAACTTGTACTTCTGGGTGGCGTTCACGGCGCTGCATCTCGTCACGTGCCTCGTTATGACATTCCAGATTTATTACCTGGGAAGGTTTAAATTGGGTAAGTCCATAATATAACTTCTTTTTTTTTGTTAGTCTTCATTGAGCATTTATGATCCACCGAAAACTATTAACTGATAAAATAAACAATATAATTAAAATAATATTTGAAAAAACTGTTCTTTTTATATTGACTCTTTTTATTTTAAAATTATTGAATTTGCGGTACATTTGAAATGTCTTTGTCAAAGTCACTGTCAAAGTCTGACTTGTTAAACAGCTCGCTTGATATTTTGTAAATTTATAAATATGAATAAAATTAAATTGTAATTAAGTAGGTGTAATTTACTTTGTATATAGATTATCTCTAACTTTAATAACTTCAATTTTTATTTTATTTTTAGAGAAGTAATTTTTTTTTAATCCGGTTATATTCTTTCGACACCCCAACAAGGTTTATGAATCTATTATGACTCTGACCCTGGCAGATTTGTGACAGTCCTCCACAGATGTCATAAACTAAGAAGTGAAGTGAAGTGATGCCCATTTTTTTACCTGTCCACTTTTTAACGGCCTACATTTTACTTGCTTAATTGTTAACTGCTACTTGTTCTTCACTTGTTTACTCGCCTACTTGCCGGTTGTGTTAACAAGTAGGCAGTTATACCCACTTGTTAATCTGCCCGCTTTTTCCGCTTGTTAATATGCCCACTTGTTAACCAGCCCATTCGTAAACTATCCTCTTGTTAACTTGCCCACTCGTTAACTGTCCTCTTGTTAACTTGCCCACTCGTTAACTGTCCTCTTGTTAACTTGCCCATTCGTTAACTGTCCGCTTGTTGTCAGACGTGGGCGTGCTGTCGCGCGCTGCCCGCGAGCTGGTGGCGCGGCCGCTGCTGGCCATCACGCCGACGCACTGCGGCCGCTGCGTCCTGCTCATCATCGCCAACCTGGCCAACTGGGCCATCGCCGCTTACGGGTACAAATACCTTTTTTATTATTTTGTGACTGTTGGGTGTTATGTTATATTTTAAACCCAATTGTTATACAGGCTGACACAACACAGCCGCGACTTCGCGTCCCATTTACTGCTGGTTCTGATGAGTAACCTGTTCTTGTACACGCTGTTCTATATCGTGATGAAACTACTGCATAGAGAGTCCATTCGGTGGTACAGGTATGTTTACAGTTAATACATAGAGTCCACACGGTAGTACAGGTACGTTTACTGTTTACTGGTTTCCGCCTTTTTATTTTGATCTAGTTTACACAAAATCTTCAACGTTTTCGATGATTATTTGGCTCTTCAAAGTTTTTTTAAAACTTTGAAATTTGAAACTTTCTTTGATTAAGTATTTTTTTTAATTACTTTTATTATTAGAGTTTTAAAAATTGCACCAATTGGTGCAATTTTTTAAACTCTTAGCTCCTTTTTTTTTATGTGCTCTACACAGTATTTATCAAATGCAATTTACTATGGGTATTCAAAACCTGGCTGTGCACCCATTTTTCAATACCTAGTGACAAAAATAAATAAGTAAACAATTATATTTATTTACCTTCTAACATAACTATAAACATGAGTAACTAATTCTAGCTAATACTAATGCAAAAACCTCTCATTTCATATTCATTAATTAATTACCTAAGTTTTATAAATCCGTTTTCAAGTTATGCGAAACACACATTTGCCTACGTTGGGACCTAAAAGAAAGAATGCACGCACTCTCGGAAAAACCTCTTAGTACACACTACAATACGTTTGGATTATCTGTATCTACTCTCATTCTTGCTTTTATTGTCGCTATGTATTCCTTGTGATTTAATGATAACTAGTTCAAAGCTTAATTTTTTTTACCTGTTGTGTAGATAAGCTAATGTTTTTTAAGATTGGGATTAATTCACAGGTTACTATGATGTGGCTATTGTTCTTCGTTTTTCTTTGAAATTCTACTTCCTTGTGATTAACTTTTAACTAATAAGATTAAAATTAAATTGATCTAAACAGAGTTGAAAAACAATAGTACTGTCTTCAAAAGTTAACATTATGAATAAGCGACAACCGAAGGAAGGTGTCAAAGACCATAACACAGGTATATTAACCTATTTTGGTTTTTTGATGCACCCACAATCATGTTTTTGCACAAATAACTACTATGTAAAAAAAAATATCTGCCTGTTGCTATTTATTATTAAGATAAACAAGCAGTGTTTTTTTCGCAGCTGGATGTACATCGCGCTGACTTACACCGTGTGGTTCAGCTCCAGCTACTTTTACTTGGACCAGAGCACCAACTGGGCTGTGAGTATACTAAGTTAGTCTTAACTAGTGTACGCATGCGACTTCGCTCGCGTGCACATTGCGCTCACTTACACCTTGTGGAAAGTCAGCGCGAAAAGTAAAGGCTCATGTCCCGTATCGTTAATATCCTACTATGTAATATTATAAACGCGAAAGTTTGTGAGTATGGATGGATGTTTGTTACTCTTTCACGTAAGTAAAAACTACTGAATGGATTTGAGTGAAATTTGGAATGGAGATACTTTACGCCCTGGATTAACACATAGTCTACTTTTCATCATCATCATCAATTTTCATCATTAAACGGGTGAAAACGCGGAGCGCAACTAGTTAAAGATAAAGGTGCCTGTCCCTTTGCTTTTGCCCTTTGCTGGTGTAATCCCTTAGTCGACTTCAACGTTATCCAAGGGAAGAGATGGAGGGGTCGTTCTAAGGCGAGGCTGAAAAACAAGCATGGCTGAGCCCTCGTCCTTTTCTCTTACACTACCGTGTCTACCTACCTTTATCTTTACTACTATATCTTTGTAACTAAGATAAATATTAGTTACAGTGAATAAATGCCCTTTTTAAACCGACTTCCCAAAAAAGGAGGAGGTCCTCAATTCCGTAGTTTTTTTTATTTTTTATGTTTGTTACCTCATATCTCCGTCGTTTATACACCGATTTGGAGAATTCTTTTTTTATTTGCATAGATATACTTCCAGATTGGTCACATTTTTTTCAAAACCCAGTTCTGATGATGGAATCCATGAGGAATTAAGGGAACTCCTCCAGTGTTATAGGCATAATAGCAATTTTGTTATTTTCAGCAACAAGTTATTGTTTTGTATGCCTTAAGCAAAAAAAATCATGCAGATAGCCGAATTTAATGGCGGAAGTCAGTTTTTATATGAAAAGTTATATTTTATTTATTTTTATTCTTAAGCCATACAAACCACGGCTCACGCAAGATATTTTTTTTTTTCAGTTAACCCCTGCTCAGTCCCGCCAGAACAACCGCGTGTGTTCGCTCCTACAACTGTACGACTCGCACGACGTCTGGCATTTCATGTCCTCTGTCGCAATGTTCTTGTCGTTCAACATGTACCTCACTATAGACGACAATCTGTTTAGTGTTCCGAGATCCAACATCATGGTGTTTTAACAAGAATTTCTGCTTGCAAAAAGTTGTCTAGCCTAGCTGGGGTTTGAACCCGCACTCACAAGTGTACTTTTCTATTATCGTTATAGCTTTTTCAACATGTGACTACATGCGACATTATGTCGTTCTGAAAACTATTTTAGGTAACTTTTGAAACGATCATGGTTATGAACACAATTATCACTAGAAACGGGATATTTGCCTGCGACGCAGGAAGTTGCGGGTTCGATTTCCGCCTCGGAACAAATATTTGTACGTTCTGCAGATATTTGTTCAGGGTGTTCTGGGTATTTTTCTATGTATAATAAAAAATATCTATCTATGTAATGTTATTGTATATCAGTTATCTAGTTGCCATAACACAAGCTCTGCTTAGCTTGGGGCTAGATAATGTTGTGTGAAATGTCCAGCATTTAGGTATTTATTATTATTTATTTATTTATTTATTTATTTATTTATTTATTATTTACTATGATTTTTGAGCTTTGTTAATTCCCGATATTTCGGTGCAGTTGCAAAAACTGGTTTGAACAGTTGCAGTTGCAATAAAATCATGGTAAATATCCCGTTTCTAGTGATAATTATATTTTAAGTAAATTTAACAGTATTTAAAAACTACAAATAAAATATGCACGCAAAAAGTGAACTGGCCTAGCTGAGGTCCGAACTCACACTCACAAGCATAAGCAAATAAATAATTCATTCATTCATTCATTCAAGGGAACTTTCTACGAAGATTTTTTTTTGTGGGAATAGTCCTGAGGCCCAATTCTCTTAAATATTTTAAAAGTAAACTGAAAGTTGACCGAATCGTGAATTGACAGAATGTTGGTATTCTGCTCCCTTATGATAACAATTTAGTCTACTTTCAAATCACGGTGACTGCCATTAGAGTAGGATGGTTATATATACATATTTATATATATATACACACTTAATTGAAAAGAGTAAAGAGAGGCTCCATTTATTTAAGCTAAAGTTATCGTAAAAACTTTGAATCGTTCAAGTTTCGGTCACAATTTAATATAGTTACATTACCGTGTTGTATTTTAACTTATGAGAATATAATTTAAGACTGACACTAGATCGGAACTTGATCCGAACTTTATTTTACGAGAATTGGGCCGACAGCGTTTTTAAGGACAAGCTTGTTGAAAGCGTTGTTTTAATTAAGGTGGATCGTCTCGCAAGGGGCGCTAAATTCAAATTTTATTGTGTTTTTTGCTCGTTACAGGTCATTAACACTTGTGATAGCGAAAACTAGGAAATCTAACACACATTTTAGTTGATACTATCTCGTAAAGATAATTTATTTAGCTACGAATATTGTTCGATGATTTTACAGTGTTTTTTTTTTTGTTTTAGGGATATCCGTAACTTAATGATATTTGTGAGATAATTTCAATTAAAACAAGTGTGTTGAGTCTCCTAGTTTTCGCAAACCCTGTTTTCGTTATATCAACAAGTGTTGATGAGCTGTAACAAGCAAAAAATAGTATAAAATTTGAATTTCGCGCTGTATGAGAGACGATCCACCAGTGAGTTGTCAAGAAAAGTTTTTGACCGTATTTTTTCCGGTACGATGGTACCTGTCTTAGACATTGTTTCAAGTGCCTGGTAGCAGTAATTTAAGGAGAATAAAAAGAAAGAAAGAAAGAAAACGTTTATTTGGCACACTAAAAAACAAAAAAACGACACACAAAGCCGATACCAAAAATCCAACAACTACTTAATAACATAGGTACCTACTAGAGAACCGTCGCGGTCGCGGGCGGTGCCCATGCTTAAGAGGATTTAGAACTCAGCCTCGAAACGACAGCAAAAGTGACGAAAAACAGTGGCAATTAGCCGTTTTTCAAATTAAAAAATAAAGGCTCAAATAAATCGGCTCATGTGTCTGTGTGCCAAAATGGCGTTCAGCTCAGCATAAATGCTGGATGAGTTAACACCCAACGCTGATTTTCAGCTGAAACCAAAAAAAAATGGAGAGCGTAAAGTAAAAAATTACTAAAAAAAGAAAATAAAGTATAACTTATTTTATTTCGAAATGTAGTTACAGATCGTTCACAGTTTTACCTCTAGCTCAACTTAAGACGAGGACTGATCTCAAAAGTAGTATTTTTGAACGCCCAGGGCGATGTGACGACAAAAATAGTGTAGTATATACTAAAAATATTTGTAACTGAACAGAATTTTAAAAAGGCTGGTTTTGCAAATAAAAATCGCACAAAAGACCACAAAAAAACTTTGGCATTCAAATGCTCTAAAATTTGAACGGTAACAACACAATTTTTTTTAACTTTAGTTCAGACAAGACTTTTATTTTTAAAGTTGTAACCGTATATTTTTTACCTATGTTTTGTATATTTCGATTAATTCAAAAAACATTCAAAATTAATAGTCTGAAGTTCAAACAAAGTTCATTGTCAAATATATCATGCGATTTTCAACTTTAAGCAAAGCAGTTTGGATATTTTTTTGTTTTTTTTTTATGTTTGGATTTTAGGATTATACCGCGCCTTAACGGCCAGAGGTAAAACAACGGTCTGTATGTTTAATGAAATGTCAGAACAAACCGTCTGTCAGATGTAATTTAAAAAAAAAGTAAGTACAATAAACTGTTATTTTCAATCTATACCCGGTTCAGTTCCCTGATGCAGACTAAACGGCACTATGCATTATTTTGATAGGGATATGTTATGCAATAAATTTACACGCCGTATACATCCACCTGAGTACATAACAGCGAATTGCGATCACCAATCCGCCAAGTGTGGTGATTACGGCAAATTCCCCCATTGCACGCTTTGCATGCTATTGGGGGAAGCCTCATGAAGCAGTGGAGGACTACCTTTTGATGAAGAATATAACTGACATAAAGCCATATTTTTCACAGATATTTAGCCATTTGGAGACTGGGGTGCGATTTTTTAACCGACTTCACAAAAAAGGAGGAGGTTCTCAATTAGGTTGTGTTTTTTTTTTTAATGTTTGTTACCTCATATCTCCGCCATTTATACGCCGATTTGGAAAATTCTTTTTTTATTTGATTAGATATACTTCCAGATTGGTCCCATTTATTTCAGAACCCAGTTCTGATGATGGAATCCATGAGGAATTGAGGGAACTCCTCAAATATTGTAGGCATACATATGGCGATTTTGATATTTTCAGCAACAAACCAAGCATTTGCATTCAAAAAGTATCATAATCCTTTCACCACTATGGTTC
This sequence comes from Epirrita christyi, assembly GCA_951392215.1. Taxonomy (NCBI): domain Eukaryota; kingdom Metazoa; phylum Arthropoda; class Insecta; order Lepidoptera; family Geometridae; genus Epirrita; species Epirrita christyi. Next base: position 1,002,838 of record OX595861.1, read on the forward strand.
TTTCATCATTTTTTTTTTCATCCAAAAATATTTAGTCGAATATAATGGCGGAAGTCGGTTTTTTAAATGAAAAGTTATGTATTAAAAAATCGCACGCCAGGAAAGTATTTTCACTTGTCACAGACTAAAAATAAACTGCCACCACTGGTACATCCAGCGGATGATCCACCTTATCCTCTATTCTCTATATATATCAAAATCGATTGCTGTTCGTTTGTCTCGCTAAAACTCTAGAACGGTTGGGCGGATTTATTTGATTTTGGTTTTGTTGTGTTCATAATTGTCACGGAAAGGTTTAAATGTACCGGGACCACGCCAACAAAGTCGCGCGTGGGCAGCTAGTTAAAAATAAATTATTTTATTTCTTGCCAAAATGACTTTATTCAACAAATCATAAAGATATTTGAACTTTATATTTTATTTTAGGAATGTGGGCCGGTATAATTGGAACTTAATCTGTTAATTCGGGTCTGGGTGTTGTGCTACCATGGTACTCGTAGTTCCTGATACCTACGAAACGAAATCCTAGTGTGGGATCAGCCCATCCCCCCCCCCCCTATTCCCTAACTGACGTTTAACTAGTAAAGTGACCATCAATTGCTCAAAATTATCATTAAAAACATTTTACTTATCAAACGATAGTCACCGAGTGACCTTCAGTTAGGGTAAATAATTTATCTTTTTTCATAATAATTGAATGTTAATTATATCTTAAACTTAACTCCAACCCCGTCTGTAATAATTAAATTATATAAAATATCATTTTAAAAATAAGCTGCTACGCTATATGTGGGCAGAACTACAGGAAACAGTAGACTCTGCGTGCTAGAACAAGAAAGACGTTCTTTCTGTTCGGCGTTCGGTGACGCAACATGGCTGCGGAGTTTTTGCAGTAGTGTGTCTTTGTTGTTCTAGCACGCAGTGAGCCTACTGTTTCCTGAGGATGCTTCGTTGAGAGGCGAAACACGTGTCGAATTCTTTCAGAGTTTTCGTTGGAGAGGAGCGGAATTGTTACTATATATTTGTTCGTGTATTTTATATTGTAGAATGGATTTCCGCAACGTCACGCTTGAATCAATTAGTTATTAGAACTACGTATGTGACTTTTGGGTGTTGTTATGTTACAACCCGGTCACAATATCTGTGCACCTCGCTGGAATGCGGCGCCTCTCCCGCTTCCCCTGTCACCTCTCTCTCTCTCTCATCAATAATAAATTGATTTGAAAAGGTTAGTAATTTTTTTTACCTCCACATTTCTCGAAAAAACTTTTTTTCACACCGTACCCAGACCGCCGATATGACGTCACGAGGTCAGGTGCACAGATATTGTGACCGGGTTGAGTTAAGTCACTAAAATGCACAGTTAGAAACGCGTAAGTGCATATAAATACTCATTCTAAAGACATCTTGAATTATCTATTATGTTCCATTGTACACCGGCCTGCTTGAGGGGCGTATACTATAAAATGTTAGGTATACTGATCTCATACATTTATTTAACATACAAAAAATCGCCTGGTACATCTATACCAAAGTATCCCTACTGATAGGGATAACAGGAATCCACTTAAGGTGAATCGTCTCGCCATTGCAATTATCTTTAATTGATAATGTGTCTATGGTCTCCTAGTTTCCGTAATCACAAAGTGTTCATAAGCTGAAAAAACATGAGAGACGATCCACCTTAAATCCACCGGGTATGTTAAGTGGATCTTACTATAAAAATAAATTAAATTGTACCTAAGGTTGTAATTGAGGTGGCGAAATATTTTAAGGTCAAGAGCGAACTAACCAAAGCGTAAAAACCCTAGTTTTTTTTTATATACAGGGTGTGACAATATAACGGTACTCTCAGGGGGTACCTGTTCCTTTTGTAGTTGTAAAATGTCTAACTAAAGGGTCTTTCAACAAGGACGGATCGATGTTGAAATTAAATAAAACAATCTGTATGTGAGATATTAAAGAAATTATTGTTTTATTTGAAAGGCCCATTTATGCCATTATTTATGAAATATGACATCGTTTAAATGTCCACCACGGCTTCGAACGGTGGCACGGATCCGAGAGGTCCAATTTTCAATTACTCTACTGCATAGATCCGGCTGAACCTGAGCGATGGCCTGCGTTATGTTTCTTTTGGTCTGAATTGAACGATATGGACGTGGACAACATGTGGGTCCAACAAGACGGCGCTACGTGCCACACAGCGAGCGACAGAATGGACATTCTGCATGAACGATTCGAGTGTAGGGTAATCTCTCGCAGAGGTGACGTGAATTGGCCACCAAGATCGTGCGATTTGACCCTGCTAGACTTTTTCTTGTGGTGTTTTCTCAAGTCGCAGGTCTATGCCAATAATCCGCAATCAACCGATGCCCTGAAAGTCAACATAACGCAGGCCATCGCTCAGATTCAGCCGGATCTATGCAGTAGAGTAATTGAAAATTGGACCTCTCGGATCCGTGCCACCGTTCGAAGCCGCGGTGGACATTTAAACGATGTCATATTTCATAAATAATGGCATAAATGGGCCTTTCAAATAAAACAATAATTTCTTTAATATCTCACATACAGCTTGTTTTATTTAATTTCAACATCGACCCGTCCTTGTTGAAAGACCCTTTACAAAGGAACAGGTATTGCAGGTTAGGTACTTGTTATATTTTTTAGTTGGAGAGTTTTGATAGTGCTTGTTCAAGTCACTGTAGAATTTTCTTGCACAATAGGATTAATTAATATTATTCCATCATTTTGACTTGTTAAGATAGATTGCTAGTCTTGTAAATAAAAGCTTTTTTTATTTAAATTGTTTTTTATTTTGACATAGCTCTCAGAATGAGGGCTTTTCAACTTCGATTAAAAAAATAAGTAGTTCATATTGGTTCGATAGATGGCGCTGACTCAACTGTAGCTGACAAGATTGTCAAATGTATTATCTGTGGTGTACGCGCACTAAACTGTTATCTAACTAATCTGTGGCTATTAGCCATAATATTCTGTTAGTGTCTGCTTCTTGAGAGTGCGCTAGTGATTTCATGGTGTTTTTATAAGTAAGCAAAAATAAATACCACGAAACGAAAATATATTCACGTTGTTGATGTTGACATTTAACTTTATTTTGACACTTGACAGCTACGTAACAGAGCAGCGCCATCTATTTTCAACGCTGAAAGCATGATTTGAAAAGGCCGTGAAAACCCCTCATTAGAAAGTTGAATTGGCAATGGGCAGGTCATATAGCTCGAAGAACTGATAACCGTTGGAAATAAAGGTTCTCTAGTGGCGACCACAAATCGGACGACGCGAAGAAGGTCCTCCACTCGATGTACTAAAGACATTATAAACGTCGCAGGAAGTCGGTGGATGGAGGCGGTTCAAGACCGTTCGTCGTGGCATTCTATGCCAGCCTATGTGGCCTATGTCCAACGGTGGACTTCTACAGGCTATGATTTTTATTTTGTGGCCGTGGCCTCCGTTTTCCTGCCGTGGATCCAGTAAAAGCCATAAGAAGGAATTACATCATAGGATGGGCAGCATCACCCTGAGTACTGGCACAGAAAGTAAGTGGGTCTTTTATGGGGAATTCTGTACGGTTCTATAATAAACTTCCAGAAGGTGCATTTAAACTTCCTATTCGAAGATTTAAATCCTACATAAAGATGAATCTAATTAAGAAAGCGTATTACACTCTTGATGACTATATTAATGATAAAGCCGCGTGGCCTGATGTCGCTCTGCCCCTCGACTGCTAAAATGGAAATATCTGTACTTACCTATTTACATGTTTGTATTAGATTATTATTTATAAGTATAACAAGCGTAGCGTGTGCTGTCTTGCATATTTTTGCTGACGTTTATTTACTTTTGACTACCTTCCTAAGGTTTTTAAGTTCTCATTTAATATGTATCAGCAACTCCTTGCTCCGAGATACCACACAAGCGCTTCTCACCTAGTGGTAAGACGGACCATTTATGTAAGCCAAGCCGTGTTTGTTGCCTGATTCTTCTAGGCTAGACGATTCAAAATGATCCTTGTGATTGCAATGAATAACTTTTTTTTTGTTTTTTTTTCTGGCTCTTTGTCAGGAGTCTTTTTGACTTGACTTTGACTAACATACTCATACTCATTAAAACCATACGAACAATCAGGCACGCTGTTGAATTAAAAACAACTGACGTTAGAATAAAGTATATTATTTACAAGAAGTAACAAAAATATACAATAAAAAAAAACTGTACATACATACTACCTAATATTCGAAATATCTCTGAAACCAAACAAAAATGATGGCAGGCTAAGATTGGTCGAGATCCATAAATTTAAGGCCAATTCACACCAGATGCGTACACAGCACGTAACGTACACACGCGCATCACTTTGTATATACACGCTTGTGTGCACGTCACGCAAGCAGTGTGCCATGTCTCATAGTGTTCCATACATTAAGGCGCAGACCCACCGCGGCGCATTTTAGCTGCGTAAATTTATTTGTTCGACAACGTGGGTCTACGTTTCCACTGCAGTACACACTACATGAATACTAACCCATGACTATGTACAGCGCTAGGTAGCCATGTACCGCATGCACAGCGTGCATGGCGTTTGACAGCGTTGAGCTATGTAAGCGCCTATTCGAGCAAGCCACGCATGTATCAATGACGTCAATAAATGCGTAGCGTGTCCGTGAGTTGCAGTAGACACGATCACATACATTTGCTAGGTCATTCCCAGTCCTCCGATCGGAACTCTGATTGGTAGGAGGAGCGGGATTTTTTTTCCCATTCCTCCGATTGAGCATCTAATAATCATTGTACAGTCTAGTGCAAAATAGATTAAATAAAATTATTATTATAACTTATTGGACCAGGCAACACCTCAGGGTACTTGCTATGGTCTTGTCTTGCAAAGCGAAGCTTAATGCACGTGCGTAGCCTCTCCGTGCGCCGCGGTGGGTCTGTGCCTTTGCAACGTCATGGTACGGTCTACGCGTACGCAGTCGGTGTGCTGCAGCCTTTATAAAAATGACCCTTGTGATTTCAATGAATAACTATATATTGATTTAATTTGTTTAGTGTTTAATTAATGTGTCTTATTGTTCTAAAAAGAGGCATTATTTAATAAACTCTGCGGGCGGGCCATATAGCTCGCAGTACCATAACCATCTCAAGACCGTCCGTCAGCGTTCGGGAGACATGTGTCCTGCATAGGAGATCTTCCGTCAGTTGATAATGGATATTTAAGGAAATTACCAACGCACACACACACTCTCAGTTATTCAATTATTATACGTGTTGTTTTTGTGATGTATATACCTAAGGGCCGATTTCCGCCGGGGCGGAGAGTAGAGGAGACGAGAGGAGATGTGTTTGAATGAAGCAATCCAATTTCGTTATTTCCACATCTCTTCTTCTCTTAGCTTCGGTGGAAATGGATCAAGCGGAGAGGAGAGATGTCTCATTTTTCTATAGAATTTTGTGAGGCGAGCAAGCAAGCGGCGCGGCAGAGCGGAGATGTGTCTAGTTGGGCGGCGGGGCGGCTCACCCCGCTGCCTTCTTCCCGCGCCTCGCACACCCGAAAGCGTCATTCGATTGACTGACTTAATCTCCGCTACACTTCTCTCCGCTTTGGTGGAAATAACCTGCCAGCTTTGCAGCACATCTGCTCTCGTCTCCTCTCCTCTCCGCCCCGGTGGAAACCGACCCTTACTCATGTATATATTTTATTTCCAATGTACCAAACACATCTAATTTAAAAATAATTTAACATACAAATTCATGCATACAGGCGCTACGTTATTTCACAAATGATAGCGATTAAAACTTACTTCATTTAATTCACGTAAATGTAAATTAAATGAAGTCGGTTTTAAAACATACATTAAACTTGATATCTAGCTCATTACCCCATGATAACATAGTAAAACCACCTTTACATAACCTATATTCCCGCTACTGGGCTGCAAGTATGGATCTTTCGATAAAATTCGACAAAATGCGACAAAGAAAAGGTATAATCGAATTTTAATTCAAAAATTTATCGATTCAAAAATCCATATTTGCAGCCCTGCGCTGAGAAACCACGATGTTTTGTGCACCCCGTATAGATAACAATTTAAATACTGGGTGTACAACAACTCGTTACAAGTTGGTTGTGTACATATTTACAGTTATACGAGACATTTCACTGTCGCAATATTTACCTACAATTTAAAATACTAGTGTCAATTTATGCTACAAGCTACATAGAAAACATTTATTTCTTTCATTTCTCGACGAGACGAGGCCCGATTCCCAGCAGTGGGAACATAATGAGATGATGGTAATGAAAAGCACTCCTGGTACCCTTCCATAGTAAATGATGTCATTCATTCATTCATTTATTTGCATTATCAATCTGCATAGTCAATAGTATTAATTCTTGAACCCTCTTCATAACAAATGATGTCAATAGTGTTCACTGGTTGCACCTCTTCATAATAGATGATAGTGAATAGTGTTCACTCGTGATTCCCTCATTCTGTCTCACTAGGCGAGGCGCGGACTCGCTTCGCGTGCACTTTGTACATGTGGTTCCTCAGATCTTTAGGTTTGAAGTACCTTCAACAACAAAAATTATTTTCAAAACAAGCTTTTTCTTCTTGCTATCTTAAGAAAAGATTTGAGAATTACTTCAATTCTTATTTTCTTAGAAAACGTATCCGTCGGGGAAGTACTACCACCGTACCTATTTCTGCCGCCAAGCAGCAGTACTCGCGTTGCTGTGTTTCGGGTGCCGGTGAAATTACAGGCACATGAGACTTTTCATCTTTATGTCTCAGGGTCGGCAGCGCGCGTGTGATGCCTCTTGTATTGCAGGCGTCCATAGGCTACGGTAACTACTTGCCATCAGGTGGGCCGTATGATGGTTTGCTTGCCATGTAGTATAAAAAAAAGAAGCGAGGTCAGAGGATGCATGTGGTCCAAGACAGTTTGTCGTAGCATTCATCCCAGCAGTGGACGTTGAAGGCTAATGATGATGCTTATGTAACGAATATAACCTTTTTGAAGTATGTGTAGTAAGAGCAGGCACATTACCTCTTGTCGCACATCGAGCACGGATACTGGAAGTTCTCGGGGTCAGAGTGCGCTCTCAAGATGTGTCGCTCCAATACCTTCTCCGAGTTGAAGGCGCGCTGACACGTGCCGCAGCGGTGCGGCGCCGCCGAGTTGTGCGACTGGAACACATGTTACATTTAACCCAAATACACATTTTATATTTCAAAATTAGGGGTCGCCATGATTGTACTTCTAATATTTTGATAATATAATAATTCGAGAATACAATATTTTGCGAATGTAATAATATGAGAACAAATGTATATAATATAGTATCCCTGCTACACACATCAACACCGTCTAGGGTTATTTCGGATTTTCTCAATTTACTATTTTTTTTATAAATAACATGCAATATGTATATATTTTTAAAAAGCCCGTTCAGCACAGACTAGATCTTAGAATAAAATATAAATATTATTATTGCGTAAATAAAATTTGACTTAATAAAAAACGAAAAGTGAAAAATTGGTACAATTAAGGGTGAATGTGTTTTTTAACAAAATGTGCAAAATTAAGCGAAATATCCCCGTTTTTTGTAATTATACGAAAAATCAGTAGTCAGTTAAAGCACCCATGACGTTTACAACGGTCCTGCAACGGTTTTTCATGCTATGAATCAAATTATCAAAGTCTTGCTACGGGATATAGTCCCGTCCTGCTAAGACGCAAAAAAAAGTTGCTCTCCAATCGCAATGTTTCCAGGAAAATTGTTCATAAGCGCTTCTTTGGAGCATGTCCCACGCATGCTCTATGGGTCTGGCGATTGCGCGGGCCAGTTTAAGACCGACACGTCGTGCTCCTTGAACCCTTTCAAAATAGCGCTTTCGTCTGATAGAGATTTGGATCAGTTGAGATACCTTTAGATCGTTTCCAACGGTCTTTATATATAGAATATAGATCAACTGTAACTTTAATTTGTATTTTTTAATTCTTTGTTGTATTTTTCTTTCTTTTAATAAAAGTAGTATACGAAAATTTACTATTACCCCATAACCCCTTTCTCAGTGGGGTCAGCACGAACAACTAACGTTACCGAGACGCTAGCGAGACGATCGCAAATGTCAAATATTGTCCAATGGCATCAAGGTAACTCGAAATCTTTGTAAGTTGATTGGTTAATATTTGACGTATAAGATCGTCTCGCTAGCGTCACGGTAACGTTAGATTTTCGTGCTTGGACCTCTGAACACCTATGTGGGAATTTAATCTTAAATCGTGGGTTTTTTTACCTTTTGTGTATTCACGTCATAAAGTGTATGTTTTAACTGTCAAGCCGTGTCCGCTGCGCCATGTTTTGATGTTTTACAAACAATAACATGTTTTGCTAATATGTTTTGTTATAAAAATTAGCGCAGCGGAACCTGGCTTTAATAAAAGATAAAAACATACAAGATAAACTATAAAAATTATGCTTGTGTTTTGAGTATCAAGAAATACAGTTGGGTTAGTATCATTTCGTCAAAAAAAGCAGCTGGTCTAATTAGCATGTGGTCTAAAAAGTAGCTGGTCTAAGTACAAACTGTTAAATTTATGTAATAAATATTATTAAATATAATGAAATAAATAAATAATAAAAATTTAAATAATAAATGACCATCTGCCAATTAAGTTTTAGACCAGTTTGCACTTAGACCAGCTACTTTTTTAGACCAATTGCTAATTAGACCAGCTGCTTTTTTAGACGAAATGATACTAACCTATACAGTTAACTTATGTTTCATGAAACACGCCCCCGTTTAGGTATACTTACAATTCTAGTGTGTCGTTTGAGACTGGAGTTGGTTTGGAATGCAGTGTTGCAGATTTCGCACGTGAAGGGACGCTCGTTCGTGTGTATCCTTTCATGGATCTAGAAAAGTTCATTGACAATTAGTTTTCTTGTTGAATCCTACTTATGTAATACTAGAGGCCCGCTCGCGACTTCGTCCGCGTGGTCCCAGTGGTAAATAAACTATAGCCTATTATCCTTTCCAATGATATATAAACTATCCTACTCTAATGGCAGTCACCGTGAATCGAAAGTAGACTAAATCGTTAATTATGTTAATTATGAGAAAGCAGAATATTAGCTTTCTTTCAATACAATCAACTTTCAATGTAGTTTTAAAATAATTAAGAGAATTGGGGCTCTAACCTTTCCCTACGAATGTTTTTTCGTAATCGCCTCATGACGCCTAGATAATATTATTTGTTGATTGTTTGACCCTGCGGATGAAATTCATCGACCGACTTCCAGCGACCGCAACAATGACGGTCTATTAAGAAGGGGGGCCTAGACCTTCCTAGACTGCGTCCGTCACGATGCTTTATGTAGTTTTTACCAAACGAATAGCAAGAGTCGCCAAATGCATTCAATCTACAATGTTGATTATTTTTCCCCCTCGCGGTATTTAAAATGTGAATTTATCGTATTACCCCTCGCGGTACTCAAAATGTGAATGTGTCGTAGTACCCCTCGCGGTACTTACTTAAAACATGAATGTGTCGTATTACCCCTCGCAGTACCAACTTACAGCGTGAATGTATCGTATTACCCCTCGCGGTACTTAAAATGTGAATTTATCGTATTACCCCTCGCGGTACTTACTTAAAACATGAATGTGTCGTATTACCCCTCGCAGTACCAACTTACAGCGTGAATGTATCGTATTACCCCTCGCGGTACTTAAAATGTGAATTTATCGTATTACCCCTCGCGGTACTTAAAATGTGAATTTATCGTATTACCCCTCGCGGTACTTAAAATGTGAATGTGTCGTAGTACCCCTCGCGGTACTTACTTAAAACATGAATGTGTCGTATTACCCCTCGCAGTACCGACTTGCAGCGTGAATGTATCGTATTACCCCTCGCGGTACTTAAAATGTGAATGTGTCGTATTACCCCCCGCGGTACTTACTTGCAGCGTGAATGTGTCATAGTACCCCTTGCCGCAGAAGGCGCAGTGGAACTGAGCGCCGCGCGCAATCTTCTCGTGTGACTTCATGTGGCGACCGAGCTGAGCCGACGAGCCGAACATCTTCGTGCACACTTCGCACTTGTGCGTCTTCTCCTGCAAATAACAAAAAACTTTATTGGTGAAAATTGTAATTTTCAAAACAAGCTTTTGTTAAATTCGTTATCGGAACCTGATCCGATACTAATCATCGAGGAGTTCCGTTTTTCGTCTCCATCATCACATCAGCTCGCCGTCACCATTATATTGTATTGCCATCTGAACTTGACAGGTATGAAAAATTTCAGCTCAATCGGTTAAAGATAACTGATTTAAATTTAATTTGCAAGATTCCACCCGGACAAACATACATACATTGCAAGTTAAATAAAAGCTTGTAAAAAGGAGCAAGTTGTAACAAATATAGTCTACTAACAACAGCCCGCGGCTTCACTCGCGCCTATTTGTTAATCCTGATCTTAATATTTGGCTCATGCCGAGGAGGGTCCGTAGCATACATACTATGTATCAGCAACTCCCTGCTCCGAGGCACCACACAGGCGCTTCTCACCTAGTGGTAAGATGGACCATTTATGTAAGCCAAGCCGTGTTTGTTGCCAAGGCTTGGTCGCGTTGGAACAGGAGTAATTTTGGTTTATAAGACGATTCAAAATGATCCTTGTGATTTCAATGAATACAATTATTTTGATTTGATACATACATACATAAACACACTTCTTTTTCCCCGAAGGGGTAGGCAGAGCCTCAAAGGGCCTCTTTTCACCATAGTTTGCACAATTGCAGGAATACAATTGTGTCAAAACCAAATGTATGTTTTTGTTCACTCTGTTGCACTGATTCCATTGGTCTATGTTTAACATAGACCAAAAAATTGCATAAGGAACGGTCTTGAGCCGCCTTCATCCACCGACTTACCGCAACCGCCACTTTGTGAACATAATAATAATAACATTACACCCATCAGTCACGTACATAGTCCTGATCCCACACTAGGATTCCCTGTGTCGTGGGTATCAGGAACTACGAGTACCGCAGTACCACAACACCCAGACCCGGAATAAATATTTGCAGATCATGCAAACATTTGTACCGCAGCGGGAATTGAACCCGTAACCTCAGCCGGATACTCGCCCGCCGCGCCACAGAGGTCGTCAAGAAGAGATAAAGATAGCAATTTCTGTTTTCAGAGTTGTCAACTCACCAAATGAGTATCGATATGCTTGTAAAGAGAGTGTGAGAACTTGTATTTCTTGGGACACTCGGGGCACTGGTACCTGTGCGACTCGCGCTCCTAAACAAACAAGGAAAACATATCATTAATAAAAGTAATGGAATATGTACATGGAATTAGCAACCAGAACAGAGAGCTGAGCAAAATGAGCACAAACACGGCCAGTCTGCTAATACCCATCGAGGAGTTCCATTGTACACCTTCCGCCTCCATCATCAGATCAGCTCGCTGTCACCACACCATTTGTATTGTCATTGCCTTGGTAAAACATGTATTCGTACCTGAGTGTGTCATGCAATCATACCTCGGTGTGTCATGTAGTCGTACCTTAGTGTGTCATGTAGTTGTACCTTGGTGTGTTATGTAGTCCTACCTTACTGGTGTGCGTGGCCATGTGCGCTCGGAAGCCGGCCAGTCCGCGCACGGGCGCCAGGCACACCTTGCACGATGTCATCTGGATTGGATGCAGTCTGAAATCAACATATTAATTATTTAGATCAAAGTTATATTGCTGGTTCGTTATTCTATTAGTTTTACAGAACTCACAGATGGCTCTGAACCTGTTTCGCGTAGCTTACCAAAAACAAATACCTCTGAGTTCTTTTTCAGATCTGTTACAGAACTACGAGTGATTAGAAAACAGTTTTCAGTCTTTCGCGATGTCTTGTTTGACATCCAGCCCCAGTACACAAACAATAGCAAATTACATGTTTCATATTTAATGAAATGGTGGTCATGTGGTACAGTGGAGTCTCTGTGGTCTTATTGTAAGACCACACGCACTAACGGGTTTACTTATAATAACTGCCGTGTATTCATCGGTCTACCGTCGAACGCGGTCGCGGGCGGTGCTCATGATGAAGAGGCTTCTGAATTCAGTCTCGAAACGTCAGCAAAAGTCACGGAAAACGGTGGTAATTAGCCGTATTTTCAATTTAAAATAAAAACACATTTATTCCAAAAATTTAAATCAAAATAAAACTAATTTCAATGTAAAAATATTCTGTAAAGCATATTGTATTGTCGCATATCACATGTGTATTGTGTAAGGTTCAATTTGGCTCTATAACTTTTTTCATACAAGCTTTAAACACCCACTTTTGTTAGGGGGTGAACTTCGGAAATGCCTTTCTTATTGCACCCCTAGACCACCAAAAGAATGTACTTTCCAAATTTCAAGTCTCTAGGGGCCGAACTCAACTTTGAGAACGTTCTTGAGAACACCAAAAAAATTAATTTTTGTATGGGAATTTTGAAATTGAAACACACTCAAGATCGATCTCAGAGATAAGTTCGATTTATTAATATGGACCTAGGACTTACGGTTTAGGCTGTGCGTTGATAGCGTCAGTGAGTCCCGCAAGATTTTATACTTATAGTTATAAAGATAGATTAATCTTCGTTTAAAAGCCTCCAACTTACTTAGCTCGATGTTTCTTGAGGCCCCCTCGTGCTAGGAACACCTTGTCGCAGTCCTTGCACGGGAACTGACCGTCGGGGGCCTCCTTCGCCTCATCAATCTTCATCCGTTCCACGTGCCTGGCATGCCGCCTTTCATCTCTGAAGGTTTAAAAAACGTATTTATAATAATATGTTTATTTATTCGAACTACTTAGATCCATAAATGTCAAAATTAAACGTCAAAAATTACAATACTTAAAATGATGTACCTACTGAAAGCAGATACACTGCACTAGTCAGTTATAACTAATTAATGCAGTATATCTGCTTAGAGTTGGGGTTGAAAACATTTATACAAGCTTTTTTTGGACTAAAAACTCTTTTAAGAGGATGACCGACATCCAAACGTTGCTAAATTAATAGGGGCACGGAGAGAGTACTGGTACATTGTCAGCCAACGCAAAAACGTTTTTAAAGGAGAATGTCTAGTTTTCTACATTACATACACAAAAGTTAGCTGGGAGAAACTATCTAGCATTGGATATTAGTATATTAGATAGTGCTTTATTAAATATGTGTTTGCAAAAACACAAAACAGCTAGGCGACGCTCCCTTTCTGTTAGAAAACAATGTTATATGTTTATAAAACACCAAAACATGGCGCAGCGGACCCGGCTTTATATTTAAAACTATGCATTTTACAATTATAAAAAAAACGGATTTCTCGTAACGAGTCGTCGTACTATCGTCACAGGAAGTAATTGACAAAAGTTATTATTACTAAAGTAAATTTCGTGAATTATATCATTCATTTTGTAAAAACGGAAAATTTTCACGTACCGATATGTTGGTGGAAGCACCAACATGACGTAGGTGATGAAGACCCTCGATTAGGGTCGAAACCTGTTGGCGCTTCCACCAACATATCGGTACGTGACAATTTCCCGTTTTTACAAAATGAGTTATTATTACATTGTTTAGTTTCTTACAACGAACTGAAAAACTAAAGAATCCGATCGGTAACCCTTCCGAACGTTTTAAAATAGCCCTGCAGGACATGTGTATGTGACTGTTGGGTGTTATGTGTGTTTTCACACCACCTGCTCGACAATGTCCAATTAAATATCATGCAACCTCAACGTAAAGTAAAGCATTGTCTCTTTAGGGATATAAAGTTATATGAAACTCCCTAGGGAATAAAGTGATTTGAATTTGGAACGTCAAATTCGTGAGGAAACTTGTGGAAAACTCTGAGTAAAAAAATGCCCATATGGCATTGTAAAGAGGTTTGTTCGTAAATCGAACTGGCCACTATAGCAGAACTCAAAAGAAAAAAAAGAAATAGGCGCGATTTTAAAGAATGAAACAAAAGATATGTTTGGTGCTGTGATTTTCAGTGAATTTTATTGCAATATTCTAGTAATATATATGTCAATGGCAATATTAGTGTTAACAAAAAATGTCGTGCGATAATGATTCTATTCCAGAGTTTATCAAAACAGACGATACTTATTTTATGGAGCCCTGGCTTTTTATTGTCTCGCAGTAGGTGTGAAAAGTAGAGTATGCTCCTCTGGAATAAAGCCTGTCTTCGTCTTGGGCAGCTTGAACCCCTCGCTTCACTCAGGACTCTATATAACTTTAGAGTCCCTCGTTACGCTCAGGGTTCAATATGCCACCCGCGACATAAGACACTGCTTTATTCCCTTAGTGCATAATCTACTATTACTCACTTGGCACTTTGCTGTTCCCTCATTTCTTCCCTCCGCCGCGCGTTGGTGAGCCCAAACGAGTGCCACTGCACGTGGATGAGGAACCGCTTCGGATGGCGAAGCAGCAGCGAGCAGGACGGACACTCCAAGTACACAACTGATGTATTACCTGAAACAGATGTACAGTGTTGAAAGTCTGACTTCATTTGTGAAACAGATGTCTAGTATTCAGAGCCTGCCTTGATTTATGAAACAGATGTATAGTATTCAGAGCCTGCCTTGATTTATGAAACAGATGTATAGTATTCAGAGCCTGCCTTGATTTATGAAACAGATGTACGTTTTGACGACCCCTGTGGCGTGGCGGGCGAAGGTTCGCCTGCGAAGCAGAAGGTTGAGGGTTCGATTCCCGCCTCGGAACAAATATTTGTACGATCTGCAGATATTTGTTCAGGGTGTTCTGGGTATTTTTCTATGTATAATAAAAAAATATCTGTCTATGTAATGTCTTTGTATTAAGTATATTAGTTATCTAGTACCCATAACACAAGCTCTGCTTAGCTTGGGGCTAGATAATGTTGTGTAAAATGTCCAGCATTTATTTATTATTTATGTATAGTATTCAGAGCCTGCCTTGATTTATGAAACAGATGTGCAGTGTTGAGAGCCTGCTTTATTTGTGTATCGAGTGTCGGCGGGATTTCATTTATTAAAGCCACTATTCGTAATAACGAGTACTTTTCTTTTTAAATCTGTTTACGGGGTTAGTACTATGCAATTTTATGTTATACTAAGTGACTGCTACTTTTTACTGCGGTTTTACCCAAGGGAACTGAATTTAGGGATAAAAATTATAATGAAAAAAAAAAAGGATATTTTAATCCAGGTTTTTATAACATAACAACCAACAGTCACATAAATAGTCCTGATCCCACACTAGGATTCCCTGTGTCGTGGGTATCAGGAACTACGAGTACCATGGTACCACAACACCCAGACCTGGAACAAATATTTGCAGATCATACAAACATTTGTCCCGCAGCGGGAATCGAACCCGCAATCTCTCGCATTTCAGCCGGCTTCTCGCCGACCGCGCCACAGAGGTCGTCAACGACTTGTGGTTTTCGAAGAACAATGTTTCGACTTGACAACTCACCATTTTTTATATACTCCCTAGCTTTTTCCACACTTGATTCACTGTACACAATCTTGCCATGAATCTTGTCAAAGTTCATAACTCCATTTGAATCTCGGCAGAAGGGTTGTTGATAGTCAGTGTCCGCCCAGCTGGCCGGTTCGAGTTTCACTTCTACATAGTTCTCGTGTTTCAATTCATTCTCTTCAGGTTCTGCGTCAATTTTGAACTAAAAAGAAAAAGATGATTCAAATAAAATGCATTTCTCTGTCTCTTAGTTGTTCTTCAATTAGTTAGCTATTATTAATAATGAATGTTAATGTTATGGAACTCCCTTTTCCGCATTCAAACTCTATGGATGGTCCATTATGCGTGAGAGTAAACTAGCTAGATAGTTAGCCAGCCTAACTCCGTCCAGAAGCACAGAAGCTTCCTGCGGTCTTTGCAGGCTTCGCCGAGTGACCTCGGGTTGTTGAAGATTTGTTCACGTTGCTATTTGTTGTTAGCTATTATTAGTAGCGGCACTTAAGTCTAGCGCTGAACGAAACGTAGAGGGGGAAAGTTGCACATGAATGCTGTTGCGCAAGCAATACAATTTGTATATGATAGATAGAGATAGATATCCCACCCAAGATAACTTACTTTTGACTTCTGCGCAGTAACAGTCAGTGCTAGAGTTTCATACTGCTACTTATACAAATGTTCTTTAATTATTTTTACAGTGTTTTTTGGTTCGGGGACATTCCTAGCTAACCTTATGATATTTATGAGGTACTAGCTGCGTCCCGCGGTTTCACCCGCGCGAATAATGATGAAATTTGATGATGATGATGATGATGTTGAAAAGTAGCCTATGTGTTAATCCAGGGTATATCTCCATTCCAAATTTCACTCAAATCCATTCAGCCGTTTGAGTGTGAAGAAGTAACAAACATACTTTTTTATAATATTAGTGTGATAATCAATTAAAACATGTGTGTTAGGTATCCAAGTTTTCGCAAAAAGATGTGAGAGTCATGAGCAAAAAGCACAATCAAAATTTAATTTCGAGCCACTTGTGAACCCAAGTTAACCAGTTGTTAAAAAAATAAGTACTTGTCTTAACATTTATTTTCTTCTTTTATTTGATACATCACATGATGTAATTGAATGATGTTAATGTATTTAATTATTTAATTTTAATTTTTAAAAAGTTTAGAAAAATGGAGGAACCACATCGTGAACAACATTAATGTTTATTAATGGTCAATTTATTATTAATTTATTATTATGTCACTAATTTATTTTAAATCTCGTTAAAAAATATATTTTTTTCTATAAAGAAATACTATCTACAAATACAAATAGTATAAAAAAAATTACAGTACAAAAATATATCAAAAACCTCCAGCCGTGGAGTGAGTAGTTGTGGCAAGGCCCAAGCGATCGGAGGCTAGGGCTATTATTATTAAGGAAGTACCTCTAAAATGCAAGTGTATGACATTATACCATCTAAAGTACCTCTATACAGAAATCAATGCATTTTAGTTCTGTGAAAGCGGGCATTGTTTAATATGACACTGTGACAGACTGGAATGGACGGATGACCCATACTACCTACATGAAAGAGACAACTAATATAAACAATCCCCCATCGTTATAATTTTGAGTCACAGTTTCTACATACGGGCCCAGAAATCAATAGCCCGTTGGTACATGCCCCGAAATCGAACCCACGCCCTTCCACATTAGGTAGGTCACCCACCCTACTCCTAGATCGATGTTTTCACTTTCTATGGGCAATGACTGATGTATTCTACTTTTAACATTGTTTTAGAGAACTAGTACGTACTTTAGGAACATCTACAGCGACGAAATTGAGTCCTGCGTGCATAGTATTCGGTACACTATCATCTGAACCATCGGACTGAGGTGCCGAAAATGGACTCGAAGGAGGCTCAAAAGTCATCGGAACTTGTCCGAATTCGGAGTAAGTTTGCACACTGAACTGTTCGTTATTCGACTGAGACGAAACGCGGCCTTGTTTGCCCAAAATATTAAAATTCAGAGCATTGTTATTGGTATGAGACACTTGTGACATATTCACTTTCGATAGAATGCTATCTGGTAGTTCATTGCGCCCGTACGACTCACTACTATTGTACATTATTGTTATTTTAATTAGCCATTGTACACAAATCATCCATAATTTTATTGATAAACATAAATTAAAAAACACCTCACAAGATTATTGTAACAATAAAATTTAATTTTTTAATGTAAAAGTAAGTAAATAATACAATAGACTAAAAAATAATAATTTCTATACACCTATAGACAATCACAAAGCAAGTGTCACGTCAAAAATTACAATCAGTCACAATCCGTGCCTTGGACGAATTATCACAATGGACAGAGCATTTTGGTTCAAAGCATGTCCGTTTTTTGTCAGTGTGCAGTTCTAGATATGTATTAGTGTGAGTGACTAGAGTAGTGGCTTCATTGACTAACCTATCGATGAATAATAGTGAAATTAATGAAAAAGGCATTATAAGATATCATCTTTCATTTGTTACATGTATGTATTATCATCGGAACTTGATAATGCAAAATTTCAGCTCAATAAGTTGGGTGTATGGAACTGGTTCAAATTTCAGTTTCAAGATTCAAGACCTATACAAACAAACTAACATACAAACATAACATAAAACCCAACCGTCACATACGTAGTCATGATCCCATACTAGGATTCCCTTGTCGAGGGTATCAGAAAAAACGAGTACCATGGTACCATAACACCCAGACCCGGAACAAATATTTGCAGATCATACAAGCATTTGTACCGCAGCTAACACATATACAAAGCATGTGTTGTGTGTACATCAAAAACGGAAACTAAAATATTATCGATAAAGCTGAAATTGGTTGGTGTAGTACATCACTACCACAGATGCATGAATCAATGCATTTTATTTTACAATAATTTATGGTTTTTCACGTGCTTTCATGCTTATTACTCAGGAATATATGATTTAGAACTAATAAAATGTAATTACTACAGTTTTTCCGGTTAAAAACTCGCTCTTTTAGCAAGTAAAATGATCAAATATATTGACCAAGACTTACGTATGAAATGAAAATCTCGGGTCTTTTACTCCTTCTTTTGTTGTTCTTGATGAACAACACACAGCAGAACTGGACATATTTTAAATTTTTCAAATTTATCTTGATGAAACGCTGTAATTTCATACGATTATTTGCTGTTTTTAAAAACTTCACCGCAATGTTTTGACCGACTAGCCGGTCATCAACTGACACGATTTACAAAGACGTATGGCGTTGCCAAACTTATATCTACTTTCTCTTTTACTCGTAGCTAGGTTCCGTGGGATGGACAAAGACATATGATCACTAATACGATACACAGATGTAAGAGCGGCAACGTCTTATGACTACGTCCATTGTAATATTTCGTCCAAGATACGTGCAGTATGCAGTGCGTGCATTGCAATCAGTCAGAATCAGTCAATCAAGCAGGGCTGCCAACTCCTAAAATAGTTTAACCCCAGATTAGGTCGAAATACACCTAAAACCCCTAAATTATATTAAAAAAACTCCCTTAATAAAAACATCTCGAGTGCTAAGGGCCACAATCTGAGGCTTTGCATTTTTCACTTCGAGCAAGCAATGGTAAAATCCAAAAATCATATAGGTACGTTTATTAAGGCATCGGTCTATAAAAACAGTTCAGCTTTTCTAATAATTATAGACCCTATCACTTGAGATAAAAAATGCATACGTATTATTAGCAAGACAGCAAAAACGGCTCAGCTTTTCAAATATGGACCATTATGTGTGTACTAAACTCAGAAAATCAATTCGCTTACTTTCGTACTGCCAGCTGCCGAGCATCGTGCAGTTGTGGTTCGGATGGCTCGAACGGTTCGACTTGAGCTTGGAGCTGTTTGACCTACTTTGAATTGAAAGTGCTTGACCTCTTGAGCTGGGAGACGTTGGCCTCCGATCTGCCTCCGTATTCCCTAACTGAAAGTCATTCGGCGACTAAGGTTTGACAAAAAAGGACCATCAATTGCTCAAAATATTGATAGATAGATAGATTTAACACTTTATTATACACCAGGAATACATAAATGGATTTATTAAAATTAGCAGAACAATGTGTATCACTGATAGAGATTTCTTCCAGGCTTCAGGATTGATGTCATTTAACTTGTCAAACGTTAGTCACCGAGCGACTTTCTTTCAGCTAAGGAATAGGGAGGCAGAACCGTCAAGCCAGCTCGGACCCAAGTTAATAACCATAGAGAGAATAAATACTACGTTTAGTTTTAGCTGCTCTGTGCTTTGCGTTGGTTTGGTTTGGTTTTTACTTACAAGGGTTTTTAACTTTTTAGTACTATACTTATAAATCTGTGGTTTGGTTTGGTTGGTTGTGTTCTATGATGATGTTGTATATTTGTAATTGTTTGTAATCGCGAAATTTACTAAAAAATCAATTAAAAGTGGCAAAGTGAAACAAATAAAACTAAAGTATGGCGCTGGCCGCCGCCGCTGACGAGTACTTCCGCTCCATGAACCCTCTCGCCCGGAAAATACACGACGATGTAAACGAAGCGAAGAGCTCCTATGAAAATATTTGGGAGACACTTACGGAACAGGAAAAAGTGAGTTAAATACTTCCTTATCACGTAAGTTAGTGTTTTACAACGCGTGCAATACATAATTGTTACACTTTAATTCGTTTTTGATTGATGCCTGCTGAATATTACATTGACTTATCAAGTCCTGTGTTATGTATTCCACATCATTCCTGAGCTCTTAGTCACTGCATGACTTAAGATCTTGGTAATTAGTCACGATTGTATTAAGCCCTTAGTGTATTTGTCGTTGTGTGTCCGGCCTAGAACAGACCCCTCCTCCCGCGGATGTCGTAAAAGCCAAATAGGGGGTTAAACCAGGGTATGAGCAGCAGCATCCACCTGAGTACTCTACACAATACTGGGTTGGGGTGTAGATAAGGAGGCGCTGCGGAAAAAAGACTGACAAAATATCGCAAAAAAAAGACAGAAGAATCTCGCTCAAATTTGGTCCCCTTATCTACACCCCAACGTAGTGGGAGCAATACTGCGATCACCAATCCGCCTACCAATCGATGGCAAATCCCCTTATTCAATGAGGGTGGCCTCGTCCAGCAGTGGATGTCTCGTGGCTGATGATTAAGCCCTATCCATTAATGTAAAACTACCGAGTATCTATGTATACCTGTGTTTTATGCACCACCATCAGTCACAAGGCCCTTGTCAGTGCCTGAAATAGCACCAAACCTGAGTAAGGTCACTGAACTAACTTAGGGTGATCAAAAACTAACCAATGACATTAAGAACACAGCTAGAGTTTCTAGTGTAAAAGCTCTATTTAAAAATCATCATCATCTTCACCAGACGAGGTCTACAATGGGGCATTTTTTATAATTTTTGTTAGTAGTAGAACTTCTTGTGAAAGAGTTCGTCCGGGGAAGAACTACCACCGTACCTATTTCTGCCGCCAAGCAGTAGTGCTCGCATTGCTGTGTTTTAGTTTGAAGGGTACGGGTGCCGGTGAAATTACAGGCACATGAGACTTTTCATCTTTTTGTCTCAGGGTCGACAGCGCGCTTGTGATGCCTTTGGTGTTGCAGGCGTCCATAGGCTACGGTTACTGCTTTCCATCAGGTGTCAGGCTGTCAGACTATTTAACTCTCTTCCTGCTGAACTGAAAGCTGTTGAGAATTTTAATACATTTAAATCTAATGTTAAACAACTATTGCTGAAGGAATGCTTCTACTCTATCGATGACTTTCTGAATTATAGAGACTAACTTTAATTATTAATCCTATTCAGTGTGACAATGCGTATTTTGATTTTGAGTGACATATTTTATAAGTATTATTTTATTCCTATTTTGATGATTTTTAGTATTAGGTTATAATTTTAGTTCAGACACGATTTTATAATTGTTATTGAATAAATGAATATGAATAATATGGTGGGCTGCATGCTTGTCTGCTTGCCAAGTAGCATAAAAAAAAATGCCATTGTTACGGATTGGTGATCGCAGTTTAGTATTGAGTACTCAACACAGTAAATAATGAATTAACAATAATGTTTGTATGATCTGCAAATATTTGTTCCGGGTCTGGGTCTTATGGTACCATGGTACTCGTAGTTCCTGACACACACAACACTGGGAATCCTAGTGTGGGATCAGACGACTGTGGGAGTGACTGTTAGGTGTTATATTTTGTTTAGTGTGGTTAGAATCACATTAGTAAGGGCAGTGTGAGTGTAGGGGTGTGTGTGTCATGACTCACAACAACACACACAATAGTGTAACTAGTGGTTCGCCCGAACTGAGACCTCGCGATGACACCTTTATCAGCCAGACTAATTGAACGAGCGAAGCGAGTTCTCTGAGTCAAGTTGGAAGAATCGGCGTTTGTATGTATGTGTGTATGTATGTATGTATGTATGTTTGTCCGATGAAAACTTCCAAACCGCTAATCCGATCTTCATGAAATTTGGTATGGGGGTAGATAGTATTGGTACAATTTGTAGGTAAGGTTATGAGCTATATCGATCAGGGGGTTGCTGAGATATTGGGGTCCAAGAGGGGGTAAAAAAAATAAAAGTGAGACAGTCAGATCAAGTGGGGTGTCTAATGAAAGCGCTTTGGTTGGACATTTCAAAACTGTTTTTAATAATTATTTAGCCTTAGTAGTTTTCGAGATATTAGGGAAAATAAAAAACGTAAAAACCCAAAATTCTAGGGTACTTCCAGCAATCCCACAATGCTGAAATTTGGTATGGGAAAAGTCTGAAATTGAAGAATTTAGAAACATGTACTCCATAAAATAGAAACCAATATAACATCCATTGCTGACCTCCCATTTCTAATAATTTGAATGACGTTGGAGTTCTATGGTTTTCATCAAAAGGACGTTATCAATTAATTCGTCAGGTACTTGATATAGGTACTAACAGGTATGTAGTATAACTAAGCCCCGTTGCTTAGCCCTATTCAAAGGTTATTTCGATGATGTGTAGGAAATTAGAGTAGTTACTGGTAGATCCTGTACTGTACTGGTAGACCTCGAGGGATTTTTTTTCAAAAATAATAGTAGAAATAAGTTTTCATTTAAAAAACCGACTTCCGCCATTTTATTCGACAAAGTGGTGAAAGGATTATTATACTTTTTGAATGCAAATGCTTGGTTTGTTGCTGAAAATAGTAAAATCGCCATATGTATGCCTACAATATTTGAGGAGTTCCCTCAATTCCTCATGGATTCCATCATCAGAACTGGATTCTGAAAAAAATGGGACCAATCTGGAAGTATATCTATCCAAATGTAAAAAGAATTTTCCAAATCGGTTCATAAACGCCGGAGATATGCGGTAACAAACACTAAAAAAAAAAAAAAAATACATCCGAATTGAGAACCTCCTCCTTTTTTGGGAAGTCGGTTAAATATGGAAATTACTTAGTTAAGTAGTCGGGTTGATAAAGGTGTTATCGCGAGGTCTCAGTTCGGGGCGAACCACTAGTTTAAGAGGGAAAGAAAGGGTTTTGTATTTAACGGCTATGTAAGTATGTTTGTATGGATGATCCATCAGAAATCTAAAACTATCGAGTCAATTTCTCTATATATGAAACAGATTTTGTGAAGCAAAAAAAACGTTTTTTTAATTAAGCAGTGCCATCTAATTGTAGTTTTGCTACCTAATTTTTAAAGATTTAAGTTTTCTACTCTAAAATGGATATTACAAAGAAAAAATCCTCAATTTTCGACTTCTCCCCATAGAATAAAATATACTTAAATAATAAATTTCAGCATTACCAGAGAACTTGAAGTATTTCGTATTTATTTTGCATATTTTACTTTCTTTACCCTTCTAACCGATTTCTAAAAACATTTACTGAGAAAAAAAATTTACCTCTATAGGTAATTTTTCTACACATCATCGAATAAGCCTTTGAATAGAGGACTAAGCAACAGGGCGTAAATACTACATACCTGTTAGTATTTAAAGTACTTGACGAATTAATTGATAACGTCCTTTTGACGAAAACATAGAACTCCAATGTCATTCAAATTCCTAGGAATGGGGGGTCAACAATGGATGTTATATAGGTTATTGTTTTTATGGTTCAGGTTTCTAATTTCTACAATTTCAGACTTTTCCCTGTAATTGTGACACAAAAGCCACAAGCATACCTGTGGGGTTCAGACACCCATTTATGGGTCTGGGAACTGGTAGGAAATCAGAACAAACAAACAGATTGTAATAAATTACAAGCGATACGCCCGTCCGGTCCGAACGTTGCCCAAGCAATGACATTCCACGGGGGCGCCTCGATCGCAATCGCTTTATTTCAAAGGCTGAATACCACATCTCTTCCTTTTTAACAAATTAAAAATTAACAATTGCTTATTTCCAAAAGTTAACTTACTATTCTTATTTTACTATATACCTCTAGTGATTTTACAACATAAAGTAAGCCATCATTATTCTAAAGTGATACTTCTAATGATTTTACAACATAATTATTATTCTAAATCGAATTTTATTTTAACCAGTAATTAAACTACGCCGTTGATGTAATTTTTAATTAAGTACCTATACAATTATCGATCTCTTTACTAGGTACGCTATTATTGTCCTCCTCAATTTCTTCATGATCACAGATGTTCCAATTACTACCTTCTACTCTTTTCAAGTGTAGGTATTATCTTCCAACGATACTCCCGATCTTCCTGTATCAGAGCCTTCCAGATTTCTGATCCATGTGCATCGCAGAAGCAGCCTACACCTTCTGTATAGATAGATTGAAGTAGTTCCCACCTCTGCTTGTACGCAGTCTCCGGTTAGACAGGTTAAATTCTGGTGGCAGACTTGGAAGACTGTGGCGTATTCAGATAAGATAGGCGTTGGGATGGGTTTGCTACTCAGTGATCTGTTAGGGCAAGTTGTCACAAATAATTGCTTTCCAAATGCCTTCATTCACAAAACTTAGATACTACGACACCACTCTGATAATACAATTAGGTGAAAGTGTGGTGTCATGCGATATGATATTATTAGCTAGTTGTAAGTTAGTGCAGACAATCAATTAATTTTTAATCTTAATTTAATGTTGCACAATTTGACATGTCGTCATAGAGACGTTTTGTATTTTAATACCAATAATTTTATTAGAAATTTTGTTTTGACACGAGATACTGTTGATACATAGTATCTTGAGTCAAAACAGACGGCAGACATAGTAAATTAATAATTGCTAAATTGTTAGCATTTCATATTTTTGATCTCGTTATAAGTATCTACTATAACGCAGTTCACGAGCTCGTGGTTAGAAGTAGGTAGTACTAATGAGGGTAAAAGGTAGGAGTGTCAGCTGACAGTCATTTAAACTAGTTCGACAATGAGAAGGCCGGCCACATAAAATGTACAAGCCCTTCCCAGCAAAATCTTAGGCTTAGAAACATTTTTAAACAGTTTTAATGTACATTATCATGTATGTAACTGAACACTGGATGTTACAATTTTAGTTACTCCCTTATTATGAGAATTACAATATTGTAAGTTCATACAAACGCAAGAACGCCATAGGGTTCCTTAACTGTTGTTCGAAATACTTTAAAATGCAAGAAACGTAAAGATGTTGCAAATCTCACTATTGAGAGGACTATTGAGCTGTTGAGCTAGAGCTGCATATCATTGTGTGTTTACCGTCCCCCTGACGCAGACTTCGCGTTATTTTAATCCACTATGGAAAAAGTATTGCTCAAAACTTTTGTACATAGTAAAATCCTTATAGTCTGCGGAAATTTCAATATAGGTTAGTTCTTTTTCTGAGAGGCTGCTTAATTTGTTTAAATGTTTTAATTTACATTACCTCTTCGAATAACCAACAAGAGTGACACTAACAACATCCACCTGTTTTGATAATATTTATTGTAGTAGTGTTCCAATTGATACATCAGTAATTAAACATTTCACCTCAGATCACTATGGTCACAGCACAGTGCTTTAAATACTTGTAATTTCACTTATCACAGATAGTCGCATTATGAAATTCCACGGCAGTATTGATTTAAAAATGCCCCTTGTACGTACCGTGCGTAGATGATCCGAATGACCTTTTTACCAGTTTGTCTAAATTGATAAGTGAGGAATATAGTGAGATTGTAAAGCTAGAGCGAATGTCGGGTTAGCTGATTGGGCTACAACCCTATATGAACTCTATACGGCTGGGGAATCAATGTTGCACGACCCAACGTTTATCTTGTACATAAAGAACTATTCCAAGTCCTTCAAAAAGTTTGTCATAAATTAAAATCATTGCATTTGAGAAATTCAATAGAAAAGTCAACAAATAAAATTAATACAACTTGGAAATTAATAATGAAACAGGTAAATCTAAACCTTGTAGTAACCAGATGAATTTAAACATAAACAATACTATGTTATCAAAAATATTCAGGTCATGAATGCCTTTGATAGTTTTTCTCTAGTAATTGAGCTAGGTGCTGATATTGCGCCGTGTATGGCCTACATTTTCAATAGATGTCTTGACTAGAGTCTTTCCTCATCTTATGAAACATAGTAAATTAATCCTTTGTTCAAGTCTGGAAATGATAAAGATCCAGGTAACTATAGGCCAATTTCTATATTGCCTGCTTTAAGTAAGATCTTCGAGAAACTTATTCTTACACAGTTATTGTCACACTTCGACCTCCACGGACTTCTTCAGTCATTCATTTGGAATAACTAAGGTTCATTCGACAGCCGATGCTGATACCATGCTCTTAGAACACATATTTGAAGCGTAGGAGAACTCACAGAACGCGATCGTCCAAAGCTTTTGACTGTGTGTGGCATGATACATTAATTTCCAAGTTAAAACATTATGGCATCCAAAATCAGACAATTAATCTTGTAAATTCTTACTTATCCAATAGAATTCAAAAAGTTGATGTTAGTGGTGAAAGGATCGACTATTGTCATGGGGGTGCCACAGGGTTCAATACTAGGCCCTTTTTATTTCTAGTTTACACTATCAATCTCTTTTTTTACATTATGTGGCATAGTTCTGTTTGCTGACGATACTTCTTTGATTTTCAAAGTTGATAGATCTAAAGCAAATTACGATAGAGTAAATAATTCACTGTCGCGAGTTCTTTTAAATAATGTTTTGATCACAGTAAATAATCTTTTGCTTAGTGCTAAAAACGAAAAGCATCAAATTCACATAGCCAAATGTAAAACATTATCAAACTAAATATTAAAATAAATGGGAAGACACTTGATCTTGTTAAGTCTAGTATTTTCTTAGAGCTTAATATTGATCCGGGGGGTCAGTGGGCACCGCAATTTGTGGCTTTAGCTGGTAGACTTAGTTCCACTGCATATGCAGTTTGTATGTTAAGGCAGCTTACTGATGAAGCTACAGCTAGGCTTGTTTATTTTAGCTACTTCATAGTGTTATGTCATATGGTAGCATGCTGTGGGGTAAAACAGCTATATTTCCAGCTATATTTGTCTTACAAAATCGGACAATACGTGCCATTTATAAAATGAAGTCACGTGACTCCTTGAACGCCTTGCGTTTCAAAGTAATCAATATTCTCACAGTAATTTCGCAATATATCTATGAAATATTATTACATACACATAAACACTTGGATAGTTGTATGAAAAAGGGTGACTTGCACGGTGTTTGGATTTATAAATACAACCAAACTAAATATACCAAAATTTCGATTGAAGAAAGTAAATGGGTCTTTTATGAGGAATTCTGTACAGTTCTATAATAAACTTCCAGAAGGTGCATCCAAACATTTTACTCGAAGATAAATGGAAATTTCATATTCATATTTATATCATTTATTCACCGTAGGAACACTGGGAGCACTTGGTTTTGTTATGGTGTACATACATTTTAGCGGCCGCACATAAGCCTTGTCAGATAATTGCTACATCTGATTTGAGCTGATTTGCTATAATATCTGTACTTTTCTCTTTACATGGTTCTATTATATTGTTATTTATAAGTAGGTATACTCATACTGATACTCATACTCATTTATTAAAACCATAGGAACAATTATTAAGAACACTTGGTCACGTCATACATTATATTTAGAAATTAGGTTATATCAGAGACTAGTTTTACTAGTCTCTGGTTATATCAAGTGGAGCGTGTACTGTCTTATAAACTTTTGCTGATGTTTATTTGCATTTGACTAACTTTCTTAGGTTTTTAAGTTCTCATTTAATATGTATCAGCAACTTCCTGCTCCGAGGCACCACACAGGCGCTTCCCACCTTGTGGTAAGACATATCATCAAAGTAAGTCAAGCCGTGTTTGTTGCCTGATTCTTCTAGGCTTGAGCGCGTTGGAACAGGAGTAATTTTAGTTTATAAGGCGATTCAAAATGATCCTTGTGATTTCAATGAATAAAATTCATTTCATTTGATTAACAGAGGGATCAAAATGCACTACCTTAGAGTACGTACCTACATTAAACATGTGTAGGTATCGGAGGTTATTGCCATTTATCGCTCCATACTGTCACCATTTTGTAGACATTAACATTCGTCTTTTAGGCAAACTTGCGTAAATATATACGTGGCACAATTTCAATGAGTAGGTACAAGTTTAATTGACTCATTAAGCAAACTTGCGTAAAATAAATACGTGGCACAATTTCACTGAGTAGGTAAAAGTTTAATTGACTCATTGAAAACAACTTTATAGAAGCTCGTAACACTTTTGTCCATTCCCTGGAGTTGGTTCACATCAACAAGAACTTTATAGGTAGTTATTTGCTATAAGCAAGGTACCAGAAATAAACTCATAAATTGGTTGACATGAACTGGAACATTTTGCCTCATTATTTTGTCATTTCATTATGGTTGCGACGTGTTGCGAGATAATTAGCCACCATAAATTTATTTCAAATAAGAGGGTACTTAGTAAAAACTTTTAAATTCGTGTGGCAGGTTAAAAATCAAGTCAAAAATATCTAGTTACGACCACGTTACGACTGATTTAAATCACAAAGAATAAGTACCCTTCCTCGAGTTTTAGAAAAGTTTTCCATGTATGTCGGTATTCAATTAACACAACACTACGCAACTTTTAGTCGAATTATCGACCAGGTACTCACAATTTTTTTATCCTCGTCGCCAATGTGGGGTTCAGACACCCATTTATGGGTCTGGGAACTGGTAGGAAATCAGAACAAACAAACAGATTGTAATAAATTACAAGCGATACGCCCGTCCGGTCCGAACGTTGCCCAAGCAATGACATTCCACGGGGGCGCCTCGATCGCAATCGCTTTATTTCAAAGGCTGAATACCACAATACCAAATTTCAGCATTGTGAGACTGCTGGAAGTACCCAAGAATTTTTGATTTTTGCGTTTTTTATTTTCCCTAATATCTCGGAAACTACTAAGTTTAAATACTTTTTAAAAACAGTTTTGAAATGTCCAACTAAAGCGCTTTCATTAAACACCCCATTTGATCTGACTGTCTCACTTTGATTTTTTTTACCCCCTCTTGGACCCCAATATCTTAGCAACCCCCTGACCGATATAGCTCATAACCTTACCTACAAATTGTACCAATACTATCTACCCCCATACTAAATTTCATGAAGATCGGATTAACGGTTTGGAAGTTT
The DNA here is from genome assembly GCA_951392215.1 of Epirrita christyi. NCBI lineage: Eukaryota > Metazoa > Arthropoda > Insecta > Lepidoptera > Geometridae > Epirrita > Epirrita christyi. Next base: position 1,032,105 of record OX595861.1, read on the forward strand.
TCATCGGACAAACATACATACATACAAACGCCGATTCTTCCAACTTGACTCAGAGAACTCGCTTCGCTCGTTCAATTAACAGAATATAGTTCATTTGGTTAAGTTTTCTGTTGATACTGTTTGGGAACTTTACCAACTCAGAGCCAGGAAAACAAACCCCTGGGTCACCAAGATACAGGCTTCGCTTAGTTTGGGAGCCGATGGAATGTCTTTAGCATTAATAAACATTAGATAGTATATTTAGTGTAGCTTATAGTTCCTATTCATTGGATGTCATTTTGACGACCTCTGTGGCGCGGCGAGCGAAGGTTCGCCTGCGACGCAGGGGGTTGCGGGTTCGATTCCTGCCTCGGAACAAATATTTGTACGATCTGCAGATATTTGTTCAGGGTGTTCTGGGTATTTTCTATGCATAATAAAAAATATCTATCTATGTAATGTATTGTATTAAGTATATCGGTTATCTAGTACCCATAACATAAGCTCCGCTTAGCTTGGGGCTAGATAATGTTGTGTGAAATGTCAAGCATTTATTTACCTATTTTATAACTGTTTTATAAATGCGATTTGTAATCGTGTTTACTAAATATAAATTTATCTTATCTTATTTCCAGGTTGAAATAATAAACGAATCTATAATCAAGCCAAAAATCTCACTCAAATATGCTCTTCTGGATAACCTAGACTTCGACATAGACAACCCACCGGTCCGTAAAGATGACCTCATGTCATTCTTTGGTCAAAACCATGGACGACGACTTATACAGGACGAGAATGTCTCCTACAAAGATGAACACTCAGCGCCTTTCCTATACCAAACCAAAAGTCAACTCAACTTATGCATTCTGAGTGACAGCCGAGGACCTAAAGAAGAGAAGCTACCACCTGAACATGGCATGTCTGAACTGGCCCTCTCGCATTCTAAAGTTGTGTCAGAACTGAAAAATGCATTGAAATCTCACGAAATGAGGAATTCTTTTAAAGAAGAACGAGAAATCACATCACCAGGTTTCATGAGCAAGTTCATGGGTAATTTTAAGAGTAAAGATGATGAGAGGGAATGCCTGGTCTCCAGCGGTCAGACTCAAATTGTGGCATCCTCGGACAATTTCTTCCGAACTAACTTTAAAAGCCCGCACAGTGGGAGCAAGTTTGAGAAAGAATATCGGAGCAGTGTGCTCAAATCTACCAGCGGTAAGCATCACTTGCACTGAAACTGACCACGAACCAAAAGACGCAGTGTAGAAAGGAACACCCTCGATAGACTGACAAAAATTTCAAGGTCGCTGGAAGTCATCGTATGGTGCGACTCGTGGCATTCTATGGGGAGGACTATGTCCGACAGTGGACTTCTAGTCTGATGTGATGTTAAATACATATAAGGAAATTCTCTCTTCTTTTAATTAGGTCTTAGGAAGTTCTTTCTTTTTCCCCCAAAAGGACGTTATCAATTAATTCGTCAGGTACTTGATATACTAACAGGTTTGTATCATATGCCGCATTGCTTAGTCCTATTCAAAGGTCATTTCGATGATGTGTAGGAAACTACCTCGAAGTGAAAATTTGATCTCAGTAAATGTTTTTAGAAATTGGTTAGAAGGTTATATCCAAAAAAAAGTACCTCGAAGATACTTCAAGTTCTCTGGCAATTCTGTTTATTATTTTAGTAACGTGAGACGGTTTAGTAAGTTTACGAAGCCTCCTAAGTAATAATTACCTACCAAACTATTTATATATAAGGTTGCCTTTTTTATATAATTTAAATGCAAAATCTCTTTCATGGTAGAGAAATTGAATTGGTCGTTTAAGATTTCTGATGGATCATCCATACAAACATACTAACATACCTGTTGAACCTTTTCTTCCCCACTTATGTAGTCGGGCTGATAAAGGTGTCATCGCGAGGTCTCAGTTCAGGGCGAACCATTAGTTTATGACTAGACTGTTATTTTGATTCACCGTCACAATGTACCTAGTTGTCATCTAATACAATAGTTAGTCATAAGCACAACATTCCAATGTCTATAGTTAAGGTTGTTGTATAAACATGCCTGTTCGTTTCTTGCTTGTGTCTGGTCCAAGAATAGACTCCTCCGTCTTCCTTTGGGTGTCGTAAAAGCCACTAAGGTATTACTACAGGGGCTGATTCTACTATTTTTAAAGAAAAACCATTCTTACACCATGCAATTACTATTCAATTACAATGAGGGGTTTTCACGGCCGTTTCAAATCATGCTTTCAGCATTGAAAATAGATGACGCTGCTCTGTAACGTAACTGTCAAGTGTCAAAATAAAGTGAAATGTCAACATCGACAACGTAGAAATAATTTTCGTTTCGTGGTATTTATTTTTGACTACTTGTAAAAACACCACGAAATCACTAGCGCACACTCAAGAAGCAATCACAAACAGAATATCATGACTAATAGCCACATAATACTTAGAATGATGGTTTTGTACGCGTGCACCACAGACAATCTTGATTGATACAGTTGAGTCAGCGCCATCTATCAAACCAATTTGAACTACTTTTTTTCTTTTTAATCGAAGTTGAAAAGCCCTCATTGTCATTAGAAATGGTAATCTGCTTTTGTGATTGTATCTCCATTTAATTACAATTGTCTCGTTTTAGAGTTGCAGGTAGAAAAGCGATCGCTGTAGCCATTACAATAATTTTCGATTATACCACGTGTGAATAAAAATATTAAAAAAATTAAGCATACAATCTCAATCGATTTTACGATTGTTTCTGAATGGTCGTAATTATAATCCAATTGAAAAACCGTTGAAGTTAGTAGAATACCAAAAGTGTAAATTTTAAGATAGTTCATTAACAATTCAAACACAATTTATTTAGTGAATTGGGACCCAGGGGATGGGCAGCAGCATCCACCAGAGTACTCAACATTAATACTGCGATCACTAATCCGCCTGCCAAGCGTGGTAAATCCCCCCCATTACACGCTATGCATGCTATGGGGGAGGCCTCATCCAGCAGTCGATGACTATCGCCTGATAAGTTATGCTCTTAATTTTGAACGGCGACAACACATTTTTTTTACGAATTAAATAGCTAGACTTGCGTTTTAAAGCTCTAACCGCATATATTTTATTTATGATTTGTATATTTCGATTAATTAAAAAAAAACCCTCAAAATGAATAATGTCAGAAACCAGTTTCATCGTCACATGCGATTTTCAACTTTAAGCAAAGACAAAAAAGAAATTTTTGGATGTTTGGATTTTACAAGTTTCAGTGGACTTCTATAGGATGATGATGGTTATGATGATGGTTTTTTGGATCATACCCTACCTTAAGAAAAACATGTAATTTACATTTCAGATATCTCTGAAGAGAACCGTGGTTTGCTGTCCTCGAGTCAGGCCTCCAGCGCTGACTTCCAATCCGCGGAGACTCTCACTGACTCCATGCTACCCAAGACTGGTTACGACTTTCTAGATAACTGGTAACCTTCACCACACTAGCTCTCTACAACAACGGTCACATTCAGCTCTGCCTCGGCCACCATACTGGGGATAACCAGAAATAGACAGTTTTTTTTATCCGCAATTTGATCGCCCAATTGTCGAAATAAAAATTTTCGTTGAACCTATAGAGTCTTAAACCTTATTGGAGAGAGTGTCTTCATTAAGAATGTGACTGGTTTAATTAAAAAGAAAAAAGAAGGGTCACGAAATGGTATTCTCTTAACTTAATGTGATTGTATAGAAATGTGACCGAAACTTGAACGATTAAAAGTTTAATTTTAGCTTCAATAGATGGAGTCTCTCTTTACACTTTCTAATGATTATAACATAACAACACATACATAGTCCTGAACCCACACTAGGATTCCGTATCGTGGGTATCAAAAACTACAAGTACCATGGTACTACAACACCCAGACCAGGAACAAATATTTGCAGATCATGCAAACATTTGCCCCGCAGCGCGAATCAAACCTGCAACCTCTTGCATCTCAGCTGGCTACTCGCTCTTCACGACACAGAGGTCGTCTGTATCAGAGAGCTGATTCTACGTTTTGACAAGCAATTGACACGGACGTATGGTGTAGTGTAACACGGATTTTTGTATGGAAAATGAGGTTCACAGAGTGTACGCTAGGGGCGCTCATCGGTGTCGCCATACAAAAATCCATGTTACACTACACCACACGTCCGTGTCAATGAGGTGTTTTCACGGCCGTTTCATATCATGCTTTCAGCGTTGAAAATAGATGGCGCTGCTCTGTTACGTAAATGTCAAGTGTCAAAATAAAGTGAAATGTCAACATCAACAACGTAGATATATTTTCGTATCGTGGTATTTATTTTTGTTTACTTCTAAAAACATCACGAAATCACTAGCGCACACTCAAGAAGCAGACACAAACAGAATATCATGACTAATAGCCACAGACTAGTTAGATAATAGCTTAGTACGCGTACACCACAGATAATACATTTGACAATCTTGGCATTTACAGTTGAGTCAGCGCCATCTATCGAAACAATTTGAACTACTTTTTTTTTTAAATCGAATTTGAAAAGCCCTCATTGCTTGTCAAAACTTAGAATCAGGACCTTGGACTATGTATGTGACTGTTGGATGTTATGTTATGTTGGGTGGAGAGAGACCGTATGAGCCGTTTCGTATGTTAACATTATCTTGGGAGCGATTTTTTAATTTCATTGAGTGACTAAACTTCAGTAAAATTCCGTTTATCCCACGATTTACAAATTTATATGTATCTGAAACTCATTGATGACTAAAATTCTATACCTATGATATTAATACAAGTGCCTCCTCCAGTACATCTTCTGAAAAACGGTCATTTGCGGCCTTTTTGATGATATTTAGTCACTAAGGGTGTTATTATAAAAAATGCCCTTAGTCTGGGTTTAAACCAGGAATACCAGTCTAGGCCTAAATATCGACCTAGGGTATATACGACTGTAATACAAAAGCAGATGGTTTGTTTTCCAGAAGCAACTTTCGAGCTGGATATTCCGCGCTTATGCCAAAAATGACATAACCTTGGACTATCTCTGGTTTTTCTAAAACCAGGCAGCCCCCTAGTTTAGCAATGGACTATAAATTGACAGTTGATTGTTTGTTAGAGCTAAGAATTTGGACATCTCAATTGTGATGTGACACAATCCGTCGTTTGATACTTTGGAAATTTTCGAACAAGCGCGAGAATTGATTTCGGAAAACAAACCATCTGCTTTCGTATTTAAAGTCGCATATGCCTAATGTCGATATTTAATCCTAGACTAGTACGCCTGGACTAAATTCAGATTTAGTCCATGTTCTGTAATAAGGCCGTAAGTGACATCAAAAAATCGCACCCCTGAACTATACATAAGTTACGTATTCTTAAGTATCGATAGATGTATCATTCATAACGGCTTTACTTTTGAAAAGTCGTAATGATGGCCTTCCTTGTCTATACTCAAATAAAATGGACGCATACAGGGTGTCCCACAGCCGTGCTACATGAAGGACTAGTACTTTTAGGCTGCGTTTCCACCAGAGATGAGTGAGGATGCGTAGCGATGGTTTTTTTTTTATGCTACTTGTCAAGCAAACAAGCATACGACCCACCTGATGGAAAGCAGTTACCGTAGCCTATGAACGCCTGCAACACCAGAGGCATCACACGCGCGCTGCCGACCCTGAGACATAAAGATGAAAAGTCTCATGTGCCTGTAATTTCACCGGCACCCGTACCCTTCAAACCGAAACACAGCAATGCGAACACTACTGCTTGGCGGCAGAAATAGGTACGGTGGTAGTACTTCCCCGGACGAACTCTTTCACAAGAAGTTCTACTACTAACAAAAGGGATGTGTTTTTTAATAACCAATAGAATCACTTCATTTACCTAGCCTCGCGCAGCGCAGCTCTGGTGGAAACGGCTTAGCGAGTGAGGTTTTTATACGTACAAAACAAGTAAGGAGCGTGCGAGGAATGTATTGCAAGGGATGTGTGCGACAGATGTGCGCGAGAGAAAGAGAGAAACTACTAGCTGTCAGTCTGAAAAGAGCCCGCTACACATCATCGCACCGCTCATCTACCTAGCACATCTTTGGTGGAAACGCAGCCTTAATACTGAAGTTAGAAGATTATACGTAATGGAGATGGAGACTTTTATTATTAATGTCAGTATTATATGAATAACATTGAAATAGATTGAAATCAATAGCAACAGAATTACGTTATCGCCACTCTGTTGTAATCCCTTAGTCAGTTTTTACGCCATCCATGTAGGGGTTTATTTTCAGGCCGGACACACCACGGAGAAACAAGGAGATTCCTTATATATAGGTAGACATAATATGTAGACACGAGCATATTGTTCTTGTACCCGAACAAAGACAGGGCAGGAAGTCTAAAAAAGCCACTTTATATGAATCATAATACGACGAAAAGGACTATTCATATAAAGGAATTGCTAAGGATCTGCTGAGAATTCGGAAAATGAATTGCTACCAGATGAATTTGCCACATTGAGCAATACATCTGGTAACAATTTTTTATTATATGAATCGTATTATGATTCATATAAAGTGGCCTTTTTAGACCTGCAGGTCGCTAGTTGTAAGCTGTGCTTTCTCCAAATTATAACGCATTTATTTACATTTTTTTTTTATTTTATACTTATTGTGTGTTCTTTAGAAATTGTTGTGTGATCAACTTTAATCTCAGTAGACTTAATAAATTTTGTACTAAAAAACTGTTTTTTATTCAAAGTACCTCGTACATGTGTACATATATATATCTGCCCCCAAATTACAGTGGCAAATGGTATCGGTTGAGCGCCTTCCGCGCTCACCAAAAGTCCGGTAACGCAGCATCGGCCATCTGAGGCCAACTGCATATAGTCCTTCAGAAACGGGGGGCGTCGTGGAGCGTGGGGGGAAGCCCCATGCTCCGCGACGCCCGCCGCTCGCGCGTAGCGACCGACAGGGTTGTCTTCCGTCATGTTGTCCTACCTACCAATCAAGTAGGTCTTGACTCAATGACGTAATTAAATATTCAAAAAATAACGGTAAAAAGAGATTAGTCCAGGGAATGGGAGTATCCACCTGAGTACTCAACACCTGCGATCACCAATCCGCCTGCCAAGAATGGTGATTACAGCAATTCTCCCATTGTATTATATGGGTAGCTGCCTCGTCTAGCACTAGACAGTCGTCTATCATTGGATGTCTAAAGGCTACTGATGATAATGCTTTATAAAGACGACCCTGTGGCGCGGCGGGCGATGGTTCGCCTGCGACGCAGGAGGTTGCGGGTTCGATTCCCGCCTCGGAACAAATATTTGTGCAATCTGCAGATAATTGTTCCGGGTGTTCTGGTTATTTTCTATGTATAATAAAAAAATATCTATCTATCTAATGTATTGTATTAAGTATATCATGTTATCTAGTTGCCATAACACAAGCTCTGCTTAGCTTGGGGCTAGATAATGTTGTGTGAAATAGTCCAGCATTTATTTAATATTTATTTTATTTATTTATTTATTTTTTTCTCTACATCTCCGATATTGAAGGTAAGTGGTTTTATACATAGCCTGTTGAGTTAGATAATCGTCGAGTTACTACCTCCATCACCCTCCTGAAAAAAATATACTTTCACAGCTTTGTGGGATTGCTGGAAAAAACCTAGAATTTTTGATTTTTACGTTTTTTTTTCCTTAATATCTCAGAAACCACTTAGTCTAAATACTTATTAAAAACAGTTTTGAAATGTCCAACCAAAGCGCTTTCATTAGACACCCCACTTGATCTGACTGTCTCCCTACAAATTGTTCCAATACTATCTAACCCCGTACTAAATTTCATGAAGATCGGATTAACTCCTCGCGTAACCGCCACTTTTTTCCAGCGAGAAGCTTTTGCTCTGCCGGAAAATGGAAAATTGAAAAAAAAGTGGCCACTTTCCATTTATTGAACGCTAAGGCTTGATTCATGGCTTGTACGGTAGGTAGGTCCAACACCAAGACACATACCAAAATCAACCAATAACACGCAACTGAACTGAATACAAAATTCAAAAGTTGCGTAGACTCGTATTTGGGCTGATCGGAACGGCAGCGCGGCCCAGTTGAGACTCGGTTAGGAAGTTTTCATCAAACATACATACATACAAACGCCGATTCTTCCAACTGACTCAGAGAACTCGCTTTGCCCGTTCAAATATTAATAATATTTACGCGGTTAGTAACCGTAGGTATGTTAAAGACAGTACAATGTCACACCACGATAGTTTTAATTCGTTACTTTTTGTACAAACTGTGTTAATTTCTAACAAAACCATTTCAGTACTTATGGAAAACTAAAATGACGCACTTAGAACTAATTATTTAAGACTACTAAGCTATGTTACGCTATGTTACAATTATTTTTTCAAATGGTAATTAGTGTCACGCACGCACATCTCTGTCCACAAAAGATTTTAATTTAAACGATATCTGTGAAATGCACCATCGTACTTTATTGTTAGGTATGCATATAGTTTATACATGGTAAATAGAGATATGTGAACTATAAAAGAAGAGGTCCTGAAAATACTTTATCAGTTCTTATACATACGAGCAGAGAACAAGATATTGGCAGTGATTTCTTCTACTATAAAGTACCTAAGTACCTACTGAGTAAGCTTGAAATTAATTAAGTAATATTTAATTTACTCATGTTGACAAGCGGGTCACGGAGAGAGCTATCAAAGTTTCACTGCATGATAAAGTGTTTATATATATTGAGATAAATGTAATGAAACGAGAAACAACCAGCAGGGCTACTCTTGACGCTCTACTCGATCCTAATTCAGGATTTAGTGTCATTTTGTCGTCAGAGAGTACCAACTAGATTCTTTGGTCATTTGGTACTTTTGAATTCAATACTAGCGCACAATTTGGAGTGGAATTTTATGGAACTAAGTGAAATCGTCTTTCTGTCTCTGTTGTTCTTCACGCAAAGTCAATCGCATATGCTCTATCTCGATTTCAAACTAGATTTGGTTCAAGAGTGCCAAACAAGCGTTGAAACTGGATTGAGATTGGAACTGTTTTCAAGAGTAACAGTTTGTTTCTGTCACGCCTATTTTTAACACCTTCATAAAAAGGAGGTGAAAACCTCCTCACTGTAACAATGTTACCGAAGCTATTTGTGCAATGTTTAAGGTATGGCACGTGAAACAGTTGCCATAACTTGACGAAATAATAATTTGATCGCTTTTTCTTCTAGTTTCCTTCAAAATGTTCAAGAAGACGTACATTATGGTATTGATGATCCTCGCCGCTTTGTTGGTGTTGACTGTTTCCGCCGATGAAGAATGCATCAATCCAGTGCGAGTACGTATAAATTAACTTTGCTTTTGCTTAAATACTAGTGGTTCGCCCCGAACTGAGACCTCGCGATAACACCTTTATCAGCCCGACTACTTAACCAAGTAATTTCCATTTTTAACCGACTTCCCAAGAAAGGAGGAGGTTCTCAATTCGGTTGTATTTTTTTTTTTAATGTTTTTTACCGCATATCTCCTGCGTTTATGAACCGATTTGGAAAATTCTTTTTTTATTTGAATAGATATATTTCCAGATTGGTCCCATTTTTTTCAGAGTCCAGTTCTGATGATGGAATCCATGAGGAATTGAGGGAACTCCTCAAATATTGTAGGCATACATATGGCGATGTTGATATTTTCAGCAACAAACGAAGCATTTGCATTCAAAAAGTAGAATAATCCTTTCACCACTAAGGTTCTTTCATCATTTTTTTTTCATCCAAATATTTTGTCGAATACAATGGTGGAAGTCGGTTTTTTAAATGAAAAGTTATTCTATTATTATTTTTGAAAATTTTCATCTCGAGGTCTACCAGTACAGTACAGGATCTATCAGTAACAACTCTAATTTCCTACACATCATCGAAATAACCTTTGAATAGGGCTAAGCAACTGGGCGTAATACTACATACCTATTAGTACCAATATCAAGTACCTGACGAATTAATTGATAACGTCCTTTTGACGAAAACCATAGAACTCCAGCGTCATTCAAATTCCTTGAAATGGGAGGTCTACAATGGATGTTATATTGGTTTCTGTTTTATGGAGTACAAGTTTCTAAATTCTTCAGTTTCAGTCTTTTTCCTGTAGTTGTGACACAAAAGCCACAAGCGTACCAAATTTCAGCATTGTGGGATTGCTGGAAATACCCTATAATTTTTGATTTTTACGTTTTTTATTTTCCCTAATATCTCAAAAACTACTAAAGCTAAATACTTATTAAAAACAGTTTCGAAATGCCCAACCAAAGCGCTTTCATTGGACACCCCACTTGATCTGACTGTCTCACTTTTATTTTTTTTACCCCCTCTTGGACCCCAATATCTCAGCAACACCCTGACCGATATAGCTCATAACCTTACCTACAAATTGTACCAATATTATCTACCCCCATACCAAATTTCATGAAGATCGGATTAACGGTTTGGAAGTTTTCATCAGACAAACATACATACATACAAACGCCGATTCTTCCAACTTGACTCAGAGAACTCGCTTCGCTCGTTCAAAAAGACAGCTCCCGAATACTGAAGGTACCGGTAAAGCTACCTATATCATAGCTATATACTAGTGGTTCGCCCCGAACTGAGACCTCGCGATAACACCTTTATCAGCCCGACTACTTAACTAAGTAATTTCCATATTTTCTATTATTATTTTTGAAAATTTTCCCCTCGAGGTCTACCAGTACAGTACAGGATCTACCAGTAACTACTCTAATTTCCTACACATCATCGAAATAACCTTTAAATAGGGCTAAGCAACGGGGCGTATAGTTATACTACATACCTGTTAGTACCTATATCAAGTACCTGACGAATTAATTGATAACGTCCTTTTGATGAAATCCATAGAACTCCAACGTCATTCAAATTCTTAGAAATGGGAGGTCAACAATGGATGTTATATTGGTTTCTGTTTTATGGAGTACATGTTTCTAAATTCTTCAATTTCAGACTTTTCCCTGTAGTTGTTACACAAAAGCCACAAGCATACCAAATTTCAGCATTGTGGGATTGCTGGAAGTACCCTAGAATTTTGGGTTTTTACGTTTTTTATTTTCCCTAATATCTCGAAAACTACTAAGGCTAAATAATTATTAAAAACAGTTTTGAAATGTCCAACCAAAGCGCTTTCATTAGACACCCCACTTGATCTGACTGTCTCACTTTTACTTTTTTTACCCCCTCTTGGACCCCAATATCTCAGCAACCCCCTGATCGATATAGCTCATAACCTTACCTACAAATTGTACCAATACTATCTACCCCCATACTAAATTTCATGAAGATCGGATTAACGGTTTGGAAGTTTTCATCGGACAAACATACATACATACATACATACACACATACATACAAACGCCGATTCTTACAACTTGACTCAGAGAACTCGCTTCGCTCGTTCAATTATATCTTAAAACTATGGGTAAAAATTCTAAAAATCTTATTTGTTTTTTCTAATTCTTCTGAAAATTACCACATTATATCTATATTGGTAGCGATTCTGTGCATGCACTATTCTCTAAACTTAAACTGCACTAAAATTATCGCGGTCTCTTTTATTTCAGCATAATAGAAAGGGCGCGCAATAGTTTTAGTGCACTTTAAATTTAGATAACGCTGCCCAGAATCGCTACTATTATCTATTCCACGCTTACTGGAAAGGATTAATTAATGCCAACGGTGCATGTATCCATGGAAGAAATAAAAAAAAATATTTTTGAAAGAACCAAGGAAGATAACAGAGAGAGGAGAGTCAAAATATCCATAAAGTGTGTCACACACGTAGCAGATGCAGTAAGTATCTGAGCGCGTACCTATATCTGTCCATATCGCTCTCTATACTAAACTCGAGGAGCAACACACACGTAGCAGATCACTTATATTTTACCGTCAAGCATCTGTAGGCACCGACATATATCAGAAGATGGACAGATGATATCTGAGTATACAAATAAATTGATGATATAGTTTGAAGGTTTCCGCGGGAATGTATCATTTTCGTATAGTATCGTATCTGCAGTGCAAGTACGTAGGACTCGATATTATGATAAATTTGACAGTTATTCTCGCTAAAATCAGTTTTTATAATATCGAATTGATGTCGAAAGTACGTAACTCCTACCTTAACGGTAGGTAGACTCTAAAACTTTACCGATTTTAGGAGCGGGTTTACGAAATCGCGCTCGAAAAGATTCACCGATGGTACCTTCTTTTTCTTTGGCAATAGTTACTTGGAACATTGATACGCGATGTATTACGGCGCACCAGTTTCGGACTAATTACGTACATTTGATACTTTTTCCTGCGATCGATTTCATTTTGAGTTGGATTATTTTTTGGTTTGAGGGCCTGAAAATATTTTAAACTCAACAATACCACCGTGAAACTAACTTTTACCACGTTGAAATACACTGAAATCTAGCTAAATCGTAAAGCGTATTTTTTTTACAAAGAAAACGATCCCTTCCCTTTTTTCAGAAAAAATTCAGGTATCGCTGAAATATGCATTTGTTAATTTCATTTGAGTAATCTACATGTGTTTCAAGTACCTCTACCAACGGTTTCTGAAATATAGAGCATTTTTGTTTTAGCCCTTTTTGAACCCCTTAAAGGGGAACTTTCCAAATTCCTTTTTTGGTGGTACACCCCTACAATGTAAAAGGAATATATTCTCCCAATTTCAAGTCTCTAGGTACGGTGGCTTAGGCTAGGGGTTGTCTGTACGTAAGACAGTGTCTCAGCACCCCTATTAGGGGTAGTTTGCAAAAATACATATTCTTAAATTTTTATCATTTGTATACTGAAGAATATTTATGGCAAGATTCAAGCAAATCAAACCAAGCATTAAAAAATTCCATACAAATTTTAACTCTCTATTACACCCCTTTGAGGGGTAAGTTTGGGAAATATATTGTAGCACACTTTTATCATTTTTATTGAAAAACATTTATGCCAAGTTTCAAGTTTGTAAGTCCAAGGAATACGATTTTTCATACAAACGTTTTCATCCCTTTTCATCCCTTTAGAGGGCGAATTTTCCAAATTCCTTTCTTAGTGCGCCATTTCATCCTAAAAGGAACACACCCTGCAAATTTCTTGTCTCTAGGACCAGCGGTTTAGGCTGTGCGTTGATATATCACTCAGTCAGTCAGGACTTTGAATTATATATAATATAAATATTTCCAACCTATACTAAGAGACCTCGCGATGACACCTTTATCAGCCTGACTGCTTAAGTGGGGAAGAAAGGGTTATTATGTATCCAACGGCTATGTAAGCATGTTTGTATGGATGATCCATCAGAAATCTAAAACTACCGAGTCAATTTCTCTACCGTGAGAGACGTTTTGTATTTAACCGATTTCTAAAAACTTTTACTGAGATATAAAATTTTCACCTCGGGGTAATTTGCTCACATCATCGAAATAACCTTTGAATAGGACTAAGCAATGGGGCGTACATACTACATACCTTTTAGTATATCCAGTACCTGACGAATTAATTGATAACGTCCTTTTGACGAAATCATAGAACTCCAACGTCATTCAATTTTCTAGAAATGGGAGGTCAACAACGGATGTTATATTGGTATTTGTTTTATAGGGTACATGTTTCTAAATTCTTCAATTTCAGACTTTGCCCTGTATTTGTGTACCAAAAGCTACAAGCATACCAAATTACAGCATTGTGGGATTGCTGGAAGTACCCTAGAATGTTAGATTTTTACGTTTTTGATTTTCCCTAATATTTTAGAAACTACTTAGTCTAAATACTAGTAAAAACAGTTTTGAAATGTCCAACCAAAGCGTTTTCATTAGACACCCCACTTGATCTAATTGTCTCACTTTTATTTTTTTAACACCCTCTTGGACCCCAATATTTCATCAACCCCCGACCGATATTGCTCATAACCTTACCTACAAATTGTACTAATACTATCTACCCCCCTTTGATTATATACATATAATCAAAGCTACCCCCGTACTAAATTTAATATAGATCGTACTAACGGTTGGGGAGTTTTCATCGGACAAACATACATACATACATACAAAAGCCGATCCTTCCAAGTTGACTCAGAGAACTCGCTTCGCTCGTTCAGTAAAGCTTACTGGACGACGCGGTAGGTAGTGGCCCTATCCACTCGATGGATTAATGAAGTCGGTGGACGGAGGCAGCCCAAGACCGTTTTCCATGGCATTCTAAGGAGGGGGGGGGGGGGACTTCTACAGGCTGATGATGGTGAACTTCGTCTTTGTGGTCTTGTTAGATGAGATTTGTTTTCTTAGATCATATTTGTAATTGGCGTAGGTACCGTTAGGAGATACTCCCCGCCAGAGTCGTATACAATGTGGCCCGCCGTTTCTAAAATGTTTAATGATCATGGTGAAATAGTAGATTATGTACCAAGGGAATAAAGCAGTGTCTTATGTCGCGGGCGGCATATTAAACCCTGAGCGTAACAAGGGACTCAGCGAGGGAGTTATACAGGGCGTCCCACGGTTATGCCACATGGAGGGAAAGTACCTTAAATATTGTAGATGGAACATTTTACTGAAAGAAGACATTAATTGAATTTAAAAAAACAATTTAAACCGCATTTAGATATTTAAATAATTACATGGTTGAACCGGGAATCGCACCCGTTACACGAGAAAAATAATCATTCTGTAGCTTTATCATACCGATTAAAAGGCTTCATCATAAGGATTATTTTTTGGTAAATAACATAGTGTCAGAAATAAAAGGAAGAACAAGAATTTTAACATTTGATGATAAATTTTGTTTAGAAAAATGAAAAGCTGACATTGCCGTAAGGACATACAACTGACATTATCATAAGTACCTATTACTAATAAATGTACCCACTTGAGAAGAACCAGTATTAAAGTGTCCACGAGCTACATGCAGAAGTTAAACGTATTATTCTAAATATCCACCACAACAAGATAAAAAAATCGACAGGGAGCGAAATAACCAAAAGAGTGCGACTTTGTATTCAACAGGGACTTATTTTGAGCCTTTGATAAATTGATTAATTTTGTATTAAAAATGTTAAATATCATGGTCTTTCTTTTATTTCTGACACTATGTTAATTAGCAAAAAATAATCCTTATGATGAAGCCTTTCGATCGGTATGATAAAGCTACAGGTTGATTATTTTCTCGGGAAAAGGGTTCGATTCCTGGTTCAACCATGTAATTATTTAAATATCTATGAATGCAGTTTAAATTGTTTTTTAAATTCAAATAATGTCTTCTTTCAGTAAAATGTTCCATCTACGATATTCAAGGTACTTTCCCTCCATGTGGCATATCCGTGGGACGCCCTGTATAGAGTCCTGAGTGAAGCGAGGGGTTCAAGCTACCCAAGACGAAGACAAGCTTTATTCCAGAGGAGCATACTCTACTTTTCACACCTACTGCGAGATAATAAAAAGGCAGGGCTCCATAAAATAAGTATCGTCTGTTTTGATAAACTCTGGAGTAGAATCATTATCGCTCGACATTTTTTGGTAACACAAATATTGCCATTGACATATATATTACTAGAATATTGCAATAAAATTCACTAAAAATCACAGCACCAAACATCTCTTTTTTTGCACATTCTTTAAAATCGCGCCTATTTCTTTTGTTTTTTGAGTTCTGCTTATGGTGGCCAGTTCGATTTTCGAACAAACCTTTTTGCAATGCCATATGATAATTTTTTTACTTATAGTTTTCCACGAGTTTCCACACGAATTTGACGTTCCAAATTCAAATCACTTTAATCCCTTGCGAGTTTCATACAACTTTATATCCCTAGAGCATGATAATATGTAATTGGACATTGTCGAGCAGGTGGTGTGAAAAAACTTTTATGTTATAGATAGAGGGTACACTGTGACACTACGGAACCTGGCAATATCTGTGACCGACACAAAGTTGGGTACTTTATTAAATTATTTAGTGGATCCAATGCACGATCTCAATTTAGTACTAAGCAATAGAACTGAAGTTATCGTAGCTTGGTATCATTTTAGAAAAATTTACTTAATTGAATTTTATTAGAATAATAATTGTTTTTATTGATTTCAGTGTAGTCTGTTCAAGACTTGCTGCGGAAACTCCACATGCATAGGCCTGATTTTGAAAAGCTGCTCAAATACTACACAATAGACCTTTCTAAAATTAAAAACATCATAAAGGTCGTAGGAAGTCGGTGGACGGAGGCGACTCAAGACCGTTCGTTTAGGCATTTTAGGAGCGAGACAACAATGGACTTCTACAGGCTAATTATATGATGATTATAATATGAATAATGGTCTATCTACTATATGATGGTGTTGCTCTGAGGCCCAATTCTCTTAATTATTTTTAAACTACACTGAAAGTTGACCGAATCGAGACTGAATTGTTAATTGACAGAAAGTTGATATTCTGCTCCCTTATAATAACAATTTTGTCTACTTTCGATTCACAGTGACTTCAATTAGACCACTTTGACTAATTATTAATAAGAGAATTGGCCCTCAGAGCGTCATTAATCGTTGTCATTATTTTGTTTTTAATGAGTCAATTAAAGAGCCTTTTATCTAACCATTTACCTTGTATAATTTATTGTATTCATCATTTAAATTATATTTGCCTATACAAGGTAGGTCTGTCGAATTACGCCTGCTTAAGGTTGGAGCTGAATTTGACCAATATATGATAAACGGGGAACAGAAAAGAGTGTGTGTATCAAAAGGTTGCTTCATAATTAATTAAATAAACACAAAAAAAGTAATGCTAGTTTTAATGAAGAAAACAAAATTGTCAAAATTCAAACACTTTGGATTTGACGGGGTTAAACTAATGGTGTTATTATAAAAAATGTCCTTAGTCTGGGTTTAAACCAGGACTACCAGTCTAGGCTTAAATATCAACCTAGGGTATATACGACTGTAATACAAAAGCAGATGGTTTGTTTTCCACAAGCAACTTTCGAGCTAGATATTCCGCGCTTATGCCAAAAATGACATAAGCTTGGACTATCTCTGGTTTATCTAAAACCAGGCAGCCCCCTAGTTTAGCAATGGTCTATAAATTGACAGTTGATTGCTTGTTGGAGGTAATAATTTGGACATCTCAATTGAGGAGGGTCGGAACAAAAACCGACAAACGACATGGACGTTTTTTTTATTTTTTTGATGCGAATCTGTAGTCTGTGCTTGTATCTACCGAAATGACTCATTCAACCTGTACACAAACCGTCAAATCCACTACAAAAACGTACCTAAAAATCAATGATCTAATCATCTACCGACAAATCCAATAAAAAAAATGTATGTCCAAACTGAAACTGACAAGTCCTTTAAGAAGGTGATGTCCAACAGTGCTTTTTTAATAATCATTAAATCTAACCGGGATAAATTTAATACATTTGGGTAGAGAGAGATCCCTAAACCTATCTTTTCTATGAAAATCATTCATTTTAGACCCCCCCCCGGTTAGGTTTATTTTGGTGGATATTTAGACCTTTGGAAGAATTATGGCAGTTTGGTTACCACACAAAAAGTCAATATACTCTATCATTAAAAAAATCAATCAAACTGACTGATCAAACCTTAGTTTAATCTTAATTGATTTGACCAAAAACCGATAAAACCTAAATGATTTTTTCAAAAGCCGATAAATCCAATTGGTCAGATCAAAAACAGATATATCCATTTTGTTTTTTTTAATATCTCCTAAGGAACATTACACACAAATTATGTGAATTAGGTGTCCAATTAGTGTTGCTATTACCGATAAATTGGCATACTCCATTCTCGTTTACCTAGACTGACCATCGATAAAATCGTTTTTTTTTCAATTTACCGAAAAACTGTTAAAGTGTATTTATCGGTTTTTGTTCCGATGCTCCTCAATTGTGGTGTGACACAATCCGTCAGTTTGATACTTTGGAAATTTGCGAAGTAGCGCGAGAATTTATTTCGGAAAACAAACCATTTGCTTTTGTATTTAAAGTCGCATATGCCTAATGTCGATATTTAATCCTAGACTAGTAAGCCTGGACTAAATTAGTCCATGTTCTGTAATAAGGTCGACGGGGTTTAATTTCAACTACAATATTTTTCTTATAATAACATCCTACTCGAGCTTTATCATAGTTTTCTTTAAATAGGAACATAATTGGTCTTGGCAGTACCTAGTACCAAAATCATCAGTTCTTTTTATTTTAAAATGCGTTTCTACCGTTACCTCGAGCACAGGCTGGAACGTTACGGTATCGACTAGCGTTAAAAACGAAACTATTCAATTTTGACCAACGAAAATGCCTAGATTTTAGCCACGCCTCTTTCGAAAGTGAAATACTCGATACCAAAGTCTTAAATTACTAAGTCAATAACATTAATTAACATAATGTTGCAGTGGCACATAGTTATAAACCTAATTAAATAATCTTTTTGACAATTTTTTTAAGAAAAATAATTTATAATAATCTTTTGGCACTAGGCGTTACTAAACCCAATTCAGATAGTAACGCCTATAAGGTCGAAGCACGCTATTTGACAGCGATCGACGATTCGCACACACACAAACTGCACATTTAGTACAAGCACACAAGTTTCACACAAGCCACTTGTAGAAGGACCCACAACTAGTGAATTCTGTGTGCAGTGGTGTATTGTATTGTATTGACCGTTGTAGCAGGAGACACAATTTCAGGAATATCTTTATCGGCAGGAGCTAGTTCTTGTAGGGATGTTATAAGTGTCAGGTGTTTTATAAACGGATATAGCCTGCCTGCCTGAACAGCAGTGACCGCAGCTCTTAAATCACTTTGTTCCGATGAGTTACGCTTTTTCTTTACAGTCTACTATTTTTAGAATCTAAAAAACTTTTTAGATGTTAATTTTTTATTAGATAGTTATGTGGTTAATGATCGTACTTAAAATAGGACAAAAAACATTTAATTTAGATAAAAGCTTTAGAAATTATTTGCAGACATGTGAATATGAAATCCTAAACACGAGAAGTTTAAAACGCCTACGATAGAAATCTAGAAGGTATTACAATAAATGTTACCAAGACTTTAAAATATAATATTATCTGTTTCATAAGATTAGATAATAGTAGTTTATGAAACTGTTGCTTAATAAGGTTTCTTAAAATAAGAGTGTGAGTTAAAAAAACGAGCCATAGGAGAGTTTTTTTATAGCATCACACGAGTATTTTAAGACCAAATTATGTGCAGTTTCATACACTACTTTGTCTAATTGTAAGAGTACCGACCATACATCTGTGTTCAAAGAGACACTTTATATTTTTTTTTACAAGACGTTTACTCATTCCCAGAATACAGCTCGCATGTTTCTTTTGTTAGAACCGGGGTGCTATTTTTTTGGGTTCCCAGACATTTTAGAAACAAAGGGACAATACAGTTTACCAATTTTTTTGCTCTTTGTAAATGGAATCATTTATAACAAAGCACGCTTTGAATATTTAGAAAGCGGTGTCCGTAGTGTCTATAGAAATCTTAGAAGACATTAAAATAAACAATAAGTAAACAGATTGGAACTGTGGGAACAAGCCTGTATTATTACGGCGAGCCTAACATAATGCCTGATAGAAATACCTAATTCAGATTTCAACGAAGTGATAAACTATCCATCAAGCGCTGTGGATAATCTGTCATTACTACATGATGTCTGTAAGATTAAGCTATGAAGGTCTATTTATAAAACCGATTATTGTACAATGTAAAGTAAATACTTAATCAATTGAAAGCTAATGCAACCCTCTCATATGAAGGAGACGTCCTGATTACGACATCGATGATGATGATGATTTGACGTGGATGATTTGGTAGTATATACTTGTCAAGTAAAAAACCTACCTTAGGACTTAACAAATACTTATTGTACAGATTGGTTATGCATGAACATCCTGAACGTCCTGAGCCTATAAGACAAAACTCCGTAGGTGGCTCATAGAAAAATGTTTTTATGACATTAAAGAATTCTATAATCAATAAATTACCTAGTTATATAAGTTAAATATTGTACGTCCATATTTAATGGATAAACTGTTGTTTCCACCTAGCTTGTAAGATCTTTATGTAAACAGTTTCTGCAATAAATTTCATTTCATTTTCATTTAATTTCATTTCATTTTTATGATTTGACATTGGAATTGCATACATATATGTGTTTCTTTATTTTCGTATTGAGAGCTAAGCTGCGGGATTGTTTCGCGCCAACTGCTGGGACATTCGACAGTGACGCGGTTTATAATTTGAATCTCGCGGTGGCTTCATCACTCGCCTAAATTTACATTCGGCCGCGTCTGTGGGCGGAGACAATGACTACGTTGGTAATGAACGCCAATGAGAGACAGCGTGCTACGAAATAGCGTTACGGGTGGATAGTGTCAAAAGTAGGGGATGTATTTGGTTGCATCGAGGTCGGAACGGGAATTGCAAGAGAATCACGAGTCAGTGTGCTCTAAGCCATCGTGAAGTGTAGTCCATTCTGGAATATAAAGATTTGTAGTCTCGCCAAGAGATAATTTAACGATTTTGAACACAGCAAGAGGTCTAATAATAGACGCTGAACATTTCGTGAAGCAGTGTTAGAAGTAAACTTGCCGTGTGTTCGTAAAGTCATTCATATTAGTTTATTAAGGCAGTGTGCTGAGAATAAAGCTAAGTTCTGTTGTACCGTTGCCAAGGTTCGATTGATCGAAAGTACCTCTTCTCCAGAGATAAAATCCTTATAAATTGGTATACCTAAATACCTTTAGTAATCGATCAATCAAGCTGAGTCCAACATTTACCCTGTGTATATTTAAATATATATATATGTTTTGACCGCCTACTTTGAGGCCAGAATTCCCATTTGCATTTCAAGACCTCTTTTAGGTCTGGTAGTCTGACGTACTACCAGTAACAATAATAATATCTCGGAATTGTCGTGTAGGGAAATCCAGAGCTTGCAAAGCTTTTGATTTCTTGAGGCACGCATTTTAGCGACATGGGAAGCTAAGACGGATAATTCACCTGTAATACAGATAAATCATTTGTCGCTGACAGGGTGGGGCAATTCCGACAAAAATCACATTTTCCTAAATGTAGAATAAATTCAGACCCTAAGTCAAACAAGGCTTCTTAGTAGCCATTGTTAAAGCTGATACTCTCTCAATACATATATGTATAGATCTGTCTTAGGCTAATCAACCTACGTGTTAAATCTTTGTGTGATTTAATTCGCCTACTGTATTTCTTTATTGCATATCATTCGTGTCGTGTGTTCATATGATTAAACAAATACTGAATTTCCATATAAATCTAGTTTTTACTTGAAAACATCAATCCTTAGGCAGGAATCGTTCACAATTTGATAAGGAACCTTAAATCATTTTAGATTTTGTGCAGACAACCGATCATCAAGGTACGTCAGTCGAATCTGCTAAGCCTAGCTAATTATGCTACTAAATCAGTAAAAGACTCAAAATATCTCTTACAGTGATATACCACGATAACGTGAAGTGACCTAAGCGCTATATAAATACTTATTCTTTTTTATAACAATTCAACAGACAATATCCATATAAATTACATTCATTGTCTAATTACCAAGAACAGGAACTCGATAAAGATTTATCAGCCACTCCAGTTGTATCTTGAAGTATATAATACAGGAACTCCTACATGATAGAGCACTCCATTTGGACCTCGGTCACTGTGCTAGGATCTGTTCTACAGCTCTCCAGTTAGCACTTACACTAGAGTAAGGATTTTAGAGTCAAGTTTTATTTTCCAGAGAGATAGGTTCTTAAAGACGTATGCAACGCTTTTCTAGAAAATAATTTATCACCATCAAGAACTTATCTTTTTAGAAATAAACTTGTATATAACAATCGACTGACTACCCTTTCAACAAAAGCCATAAAGAGATAATCTCACCAAGTCCAGACAGGTCCACTGTTCATTGAAAAATCACATGTTTTATAATCTATGATGGAATCTCAGTTGGTCACACTTTTGTGGTAGTTTTAAGAAAGGTTGTAGCGGGCAACTCTCTCTCTCGTCCCGGTCAGCGATGTAGACGGACGGTCATTCATTTTCATAATTTAAAATAAGTCAATTTGTTCAGTAATAAACAGTTTTATTCAATATTCAGTGTGTTTCAAAATATCAGCGGTCATCCAGTGTAAATCAAATCATTCAAACTTTCAATTTCACACATCAAGCCACCAGCGTGGAACAGCACCTAGACTGAACTCAAGGGTCTAGCTTGCACCCCAGACTTCGAACACCTCGGGGTTTCGGTCAACATCCACATACAGAGAAATTCTTATTGAACGAGCGAAGCGAGTTCTCTGAGTCAAGTTGGAAGAATCGGCGTTTGTATGTATGTGTGTATGTATGTATGTATGTATGTTTGTCCGATGAAAACTTCCAAACCGTTAATCCGATCTTCATGAAATTTGGTATGGGGGTAGATAGTATTGATACAATTTGTAGGTAAGGTTATGAGCTATATCGATCAGGGGGTTGCTGAGACATTGGGGTCCAAGAGGGGGTAAAAAAAGTAAAAATGAGACAGTCAGATCAAGTGGGGTGTCTAATGAAAGCGCTTTGGTTGGACATTTCAAAACTGTTTTTAATAATTATTTAGCCTTAGTAGTTTTCGAGATATTAGGGAAAATAAAAAACGTAAAAACCCAAAATTCTAGGGTACTTCCAGCAATCCCACAATGCTGAAATTTGGTATGCTTGTGTCACAACTACAGGGAAAAGTCTGAAATTGAAGAATTTAGAAACATGTACTCCATAAAACAGAAACCAATATAACATCCATTGTTGACCTCCCATTTCTAAGAATTTGAATGACGTTGGAGTTCTATGGATTTCATCAAAAGGACGTTATCAATTAATTCGTCAGGTACTTGATATAGGTACTAACAGGTATGTAGTATAACTACGCCCCGTTGCTTAGCCCTATTTAAAGGTTATTTCGATGATGCGTAGGAAATTAGAGTAGTTACTGGTAGATCCTGTACTGTACTGGTAGACCTCGAGGGGAAAATTTTCAAAAATAATAATAGAAAATATGGAAATTACTTAGTTAAGTAGTCGGGCTGATAAAGGTGTTATCGCGAGGTCTCAGTTCGGGGCGAACCACTAGTAATTGTGTTTCTATTTTGCATAAGCAGGTCATATTTAAATCCGTTCTGTGTAGGCCAAATTTTGATCAGCTCATCTGGCGAGCTACGATCAGGTA
Organism: Epirrita christyi; assembly: GCA_951392215.1. Lineage (NCBI taxonomy): Eukaryota > Metazoa > Arthropoda > Insecta > Lepidoptera > Geometridae > Epirrita > Epirrita christyi. The sequence continues at coordinate 1,055,445 of OX595861.1, forward strand.
ATCTATCTAGGAAGTAGAGGAAGACGAGACGCCTCATCAGACAATCCATACAGGATACCTTTCGAGCAGAAAGCGAACCGTCACATAATCTCATGAAATAGATAATATAATTTGAGTAAAATTACAGCTTATGTTTGCATTTATTTGTAAACGTTTAGTGCCAAAATCCATTTGCTGCGTGTTGCGCCGCATCCACTGATTATGTAGAAAAACTGCATTGCTCAGATACGTATACCTTTATGAGTGATGCACATCGTGGGAGTCTGAGTTGGTTGGACCACTGCCTAACAACTAAAGCTGCATGGGAAACTGTAGTGTCTGCGGACGTTATCTATGAAGTCATATCACTTTCCGATACGTAAAGAGTAACATAGCAGGCGTAGCAGTCGGCTCAGTCAGCTCGAACAAACACGATGCATTGAAAAATATAAGGTGGGGAAAAGGGATTCTGATCAAATAAAGATGTATGGTAAATATTGTTTTAAAAATCTGAATAACTGTGATAATTTTAAATTTACATGTGACTGTGATAGTATTTTAAGTTGCACGCATTTGAACGATTATTTTACGTGTACCTTGATGGTTATTATGAGCACAATGTCAAGGCAATGCAAGCTGCATCAGTAAAGAGTTCTCGTTCAAACGCACGTAAACATCGTAAAAAGGTGATTGGTTGGAACTATCACGTCAGAGACAGCCATCAAGCTACCAGGTTGTATTTCAGCTGCTGGGTTGAGGCTGGCAAGCCTTCATAGGGTGAAGTATTTCGAAGCGTATTAGTCGTTCAGAATTTAAAAATAAACAGAAAAATGAGGAAATGATCAAAATGAATATTTTAGCAATACACAGAAGGGACATAAAATATAAAAATTTTGGAATGCATCTAAGAAACTTAATTATAAACAGAACTTGCCGGTGTCAATGGACAGCCCACAGGACCTATTGATTGCACATAGCTGAAATGTTAACAAATCGTTTTAAAGTTACTAGTAGGGGCAATAAGCACCCAAAACCGATGTGGTATGCCTAGGAGAGACCAATTTAGTTGTTTTTTTTTTTTTAATACCTTACCTTAATTTATTACCTTTTTGTAAATTTTTCGTTTTTTTTCTAATCTGCTCAAAAAGACCTAAAGAACAATCGTGTCAAGTGGTGTCTTCCGAGACAAAAGTGCAAGGTTTGGCCAAAAATCGACGCTTATTGCCCCTACTATTTAGGCTAAGAGAAAAAGCAAATTGAATGAAGTGTTAAGAAGTTGGGGAAAATAATTGATAGAGGTTATGTAGGTACATAAAAAACTTCGCCAAACTTCAGTTGGAATACGAAACACGTGAGACCTTAGAACAAGGACATCTTTATTCTAAGTGTGAGACATCGACTGACATGAAACATCTACCATCAACGTTCCTATTCAAGTTGGTTATTTGTTTTTTTTAATCATATCAAAACAAATCAAAATAAATTGTATTCATTGAAATCACAAGGATCATTTTGAATAGTCTTATAAACTAAAATTACTCCTGTTCCACCGCGATCAAGCCTAAAAGAATCAGGCAACAAACACGGCTTGGCTTGCATAAATGGTCCGTCTTACCACTAGGTGAGAAGCGCCTGTGGTGCCTCGGAGCAAGGAGTTGCTGATACATAGTAAATGAGAACTTAAAAACCTTAGGAAGGTTTAAAGGTTAAATTGTACAAATCTATGCTTACAAGTATACCTACATATATTATTATCATGCATGTTAGGATCTCAAAATAACCGCGTGCGGTGCAGTTCAGGATGCTGGGTTATAGTGATCGCCACGTAACAGTGCGGCTGTGAATATAGCGACAGAAGGAGTTGCAATGACGATCTAGTAGCGCTGCGTCGGCGTCGTAGGATGCGGGGGGTGACGAGTTGAAAAACCCGGAAGAACTTTTTATAAGTTCTCATTTTCACTAACCAATACATGATTGGACACATACCAAGTCAGGCGCCCCATAATTTGGTGGTGAAAATGAGCAATAGCTAAATATGATGGTAGTACTTCCTCGGACGAACTCTTTTACAAGTGTTATTGAACGAGCGAAGCGAGTTCTCTGAGTCAAGTTGGAAGAATCGGCATTTGTATGTATGTGTGTATGTATGTATGTTTGTCCGATGAAAACTTCCAAACCGTTAATCCGATCTTCATGAAATTTGGTATGGGGGTAGATAGTATTGGTACAATTTGTAGGTAAGGTTATGAGCTATATCGGTCAGGGGGTTGCTGAGATATTGGGGTCCAAGAGGGGGTAAAAAAAAATAAAAGTAAGACAGTCAGATCAAGTGGGGTGTCTAATGAAAGCGATTTGGTTGGACATTTCAAAACTGTTTTTAATAAGTATTTAGCCTTAGCAGTTTTTGAGATATTAGGGAAAATAAAAAACGTAAAAATCAAAAATTCTAGGGTACTTCCAGCAATCCCACAATGCTGAAATTTGGTATGCTTGTGGCTTTTGTGTCACAACTACAGGGAAAAGTCTGAAACTGAAGAATTTAGAAACTTGTACTCCATAAAACATAAACCAATATAACATCCATTGTTGACCTCTCATTTCTAGGAATTTGAATGACGCTGGAGTTCTATGGTTTTGACAAAAGGACGTTATCAATTAATTCGTCAGGTACTTGATATAGTATGTAGTATTACGCCCCGTTGCTTAGCCCTATTCAAAGGTTATTTCGATGATGTGTAGGAAATTAGAGTTGTTACTGGTAGATCCTGTACTGTCCTGGTAGACCTCGAGGTGAAAATTTTCAAAAATAATAATATATAACTTTTCATTTAAAAAACCGACTTCCGCCATAGTATTTGACAAAATATTTGAATGAAAAAAAAATGATGAAAGAACCATAGTGGTGAAAGGATTATTATACTTTTTGAATGCAAATGCTTGGTTTGTTGCTGAAAATATCAAAATCGCCATATGTATGCCTACAATATTTGAGGAGTTCCCTCAATTCCTCATGGATCCCATCATCAGAACTGGATTTTGAAAAAAATGGGACCAATCTGGAAGTATATCTATACAAATAAAAAAAGAATTTTCCAAATCGGTTCATAAACGCCGGAGATATGCGGTAACAAACATTAAAAAAAAAAAAAAAAAAAAAAAATACAACCGAATTGAGAACCTCCTCCTTTTTTGGGAAGTCGGTTCAAAATACGGAAATTACTTAGTTAAGTAGTCGGGCTGATAAAGGTGTTATCGCGAGGTCTCAGTTCGGGGCGAACCACTAGTACACTCGAGAGCAATGAATCCGGGTCACTTAAAGAATGTTAAAAATCTCGGAAACTAAAAATGATAGATTAATGCAATAAATTGTATTTAATAGACAATGTAATACTCCTTAAATGAAGGTAAAAAAAATATGAGTCACCATACATTTTATTAACACAAAATTACATAAAGAAAAAAACTGCTGATCTCTCCTTAAAACAAAAATAGGAAACATGAAATTTTTGAACTTTATTACGATTTTCTTGAATTTTAATACTTCGTATTGCCTCCTCGTGCTTCCATTACTGCGTTTACGCAGAAAAAAAACAACAAAAAAACAGAAATCAAACAATGATAAATGACAGATTACAAACAAAAGCAAAACCAAATGCTGTAATTTCGTAGTTCCATCTTCGAAAGTGGCCCTTTTTCAAATTTGATTTTTTTATGATATAACTTTACAATAACTAAGAAGTTTTAATACCTTCATTTAAGGAGTATTACATTGTCTATTAAATACAATTTATTGCATTAACCTAGCATTTTTAGTTTCCGAGATTTTTAGGATTCTTTAAGTGACCCGGATTCATTGCTCTCGAGTGTATATGTATATTCGATATTAAGTTATACACTGGTTATTCTTGTTTCAGCAATCTTTATTGGATATCACCTCAAATCTTTAATTTCCATTACATCCGCTATCCTACCATGAACATTGATAATAATATTCTGTACTTGCTCTATATTTTACCATAGACATTTTAAGGCCCGATACACAACAACAAGAAGCTCTACTACTAACAAAATATATAAATCATAGCTCTGTGTGTAAACCGTGTAAGTTTAGTGTTGAGAGACGCTTGTGCAGTTACGCGGCGCAGCAGGCACCATCTCACAAATGAACGGACGCTTTAAAGTACTAAACAAGTTGTCGAGTTTGCCGTGTCGGTACATGAACGCGTAGCCGAACTCCTCAGATTCTGGCCCATTGTTGGGCATGAGCCCAGAGTGCACGAGGATCTGACCTGCAATTAAACAACCAGTGAACTTGATACACTGCGACTAGAGCCGCCCCGGCATAGTGGGGCACCTGCCTGGCATTCTGGCTCACGAGTCACGGGTTAGTGTGGCTCCACAGGTCATACCACCAGGCAAATACCACGGGTGGTCACCGAGGGGGGTGGGGGGAGAGTTGGAGGGGGGTTACAAAATTGAAAAAATGGGTCACGTAGTAGGGTACGCTCCCTAAGCCTTAATTCAGTAAAATAAGAATGAAGCTTTAGATTTAAACAGATTATTACAGTAAGATAATTCATTAGCTTCAAGATAATGTTACTGGATAACTTATATACCAAATATTTGCATTTAATTCAAAACTTTATATTTTTATAGTTTTTGCTGGCTTACTAATATAATAAAAGTTTGTGAAGATGGATGGATTGATTGGATGTTTGTCACTCTTTCACGCAAAAACTGCTCAACGCATTTTGTTGAAATTTTACAGCTTATACATCTGAATAACATAAATAAGCTGTGAATTATAACTTAGGTTCACCGCGGGCGGTGTCGCGAGCAAATGCTAGTTTTTCATAGATAAGCCAACAGCTACATTTCAGCCCTTGGTGAGCAAAGCCCTGCGCACAACTCACCATCGACAGTCCTCCATGCACCTGACTCCCAATAGATGCCGACATACATGGCATCGTCGTCGGTCGCGTCGAATATAGCTGTATCAGGAAAGCGCTCAAACAGCTCTAGAAGGACCATCTTCTCGTCCTTGCTGTTGGGGACTGCGAGGAGCGCGCCCTCGTCCACACAGGTTGTGTACGCGTTCACCCAGGTTGATCCCCGTGCGTGGAACTTGTAGCAGTGTCCAGTGCGGTTGGAGTACTCGTATCCTGTGCAAGAGAGTGTTGCTTTACTTACAGAAGAGGCACGCTTACAACTCCATTTTGACAGTAACGTTAAATATTTATTAGCTCCACAGAAAATAATTCCGGTAAATCTCATGTCCAACCTATAACGGGTGTAAAAAGACTACCTACTCCCGAAAACTGAAATAGTGTACACTCAGATCATGATTCTGAAAATATTTAAGCTGAAAAAAAGCGAAAAAAAGCTCACTTTTGGGCCACTTTTTTCATGTTTTCTTTGAATATCAATAAAACATCATAAAAGGAACACAAATACCTAATTTCCATCAGTAAAAACATGTATATAAATAAAAACGTAAAAAAAAAGCAATGAAAACTACCTAAGAAATATTAGCGCAGCGCGTCGATCAGCTGACCGGGGGAGGGTTGAACTCGCGCAGCCGGTGCACTCTGTGAACTCGCGCTATTTTATATAGCTATGATATAAGTAGCTTTATCGATACCTTCAGTATTCAGGAGCTGTCCTTTTACCTAAACCCTAACCAACCACGATAACCAACAGAAAGAACAGGCAGGGTTTCGCAAAGACTTTTCAACTGTAGATCACATACACACAATAGAGCAGATAATAGATAAATATTAAGAGTACCTACAGACTACAATATTACATAGCTTTCGTGGACTACAATAAAGCCTTTGACTCTTTGAAACACAATATGATTTGGGAGTCTATTAATAGAGACTTGACTTAAGTCAAGGAATTAGTACTAAATACATTCGTATCATAAGAAATATACTCAAGAATATGACAGCAAAAATTTGAACAGAAAAGATAGGTGACAAATTTAGTATCAAAAAAGGTGTGAGTCAAGGAGATCCGCTATCGCCTAAACTATTTTCCGCTACTCTAGAAAGTGTATTTAGACAACTAGACTGGACAAATTATGGCATAAAAATAAATGGAGCCCAGTTTAACCACCTCAGATTTGCTGATGACCAGAGGCCAATTCTCTAATTTAAAAATAATCCAGTCAGAATATAATCTCGTGTCAGTCACACTGTTTCGTATAGTAACTATTACATATTCTTAGCAAGAAACGCGAAGACTAAGTAATAGTTACTATACGTGACAGTGCGACTGAAACTGATTATTTGATTATATGACTGGATTATTTTTAAATTAGAGAATTGGGCCTCTGATAATACTCTCTGGCAACCCAAACGATTTACTGATAATGCTGGAACAACTAGTTGTGGAAAGTGCCTAGGTGGGACTGCAAATGAATGCACTATAAACTAAAGTTATGACTAATCACTCAAAAAGTCCTATCATGGTCAACAACAGCATTATTGAGTATGTTGAAGAATATACCTACCTTGGACAAATAATTTCTCCTACACATCTAACTTCCAAAGAAATTCAAAATAGGATACATTCAACATGGAAAGGTCTTTTAAGGAAAAACAAAAAATCCAGAAATACCATTAAGACTAAAAAGTCGTGTCTTTCAACTCTTGCAACCATTATGTCATTATAGGAATAATGACATAATGGTTGTCAAACATGACCTCACTAAGGAAAATATCAGCAGACTTGAAACTTGCCAACACAGCATAGAAAGAAGCATTCTAAATGTAAGATGAAAAGATAGGCTAAGCCTTGAGCTTATAAGAAATTGAACAAAAATAGCAGACATAACACGCACAATTAAGAAACTGAAATGGAATTGGGCAGGCCATATACATATTGAGATGTAAAAAAGATAAATGGGCCAAGAATGTGAAAAAGATAAATGGGCCAAGAATGTGATCGAATGGTATCCGGGGGGGAAAGGAAAAAGAGGACGAAAGAGCCAGAGGTCGACCGTTTCAAAGGTGGGAAGACATCAGTGTAGCTGCAGGAGGGCTTTGGAGAAGGAAAGCTCAAGATTGTAAACTTTGGAAAAGGCTGGCCTATGCTGAAAAGCAAAACATTCAAGTTACCGATGTCTAATGATAAGATTTTGTAAACTAGAATTAAGATTTGTTTAATAAAGGCTATTGAAATTGAATGGTATATTTTATTTCCTTTTCTAATAGCGTGGCGGTACCGTTTTTTCAAAATAGGCGATAACACCCTATTGATAATTATAGACCCAGTTTGCTGCTAAACCACATGAGAGTAACCAATCGTCTCGCACGTAGGTTCGACGACTTCCAGCCCCCCGAACAAGCCGGGTGAACGAAATGGCTTTAGTACCGTAGACCACATCCACAAGCTCTGGCAGATTATACCATTATATTTATATTAGAAGGCCGGAGAGTATAATCAGCCGCTATGTCTAGCGTTTGTGGACTACGAGAAAGCCTTTGATTCAGTTGAGACCAGCAGGATGATTCTAAAACGTCGGAATTAAACGTTTCCGATCGGATTCGTTAGTTTTTCATTTCGATGTGGTAAGTAACTTAAACAATTTTTTAACAATGTTCAATTTTAAAACACAGTATATACAATATTTATTGTTTTTTACTGTTTTACTAGAGAAAATTGTTTTAGTTACTTACCACATCGAAATAAAAAACTAACGCGAACTAAAAAACACTAAAATCACTAAAAAAAAACACAAATAAAAAATAAATAATAAATGACTGCTGCTGCTGGGCAGTGTTACAGACTTTACAGCGGTGCCAGATCGACTACCAGTATATTGAAGTATTGAAATATTATAGAATTAAAATTTTATTTTATAATATAAAAATAATTAGGTACATACCGAAACACAGGACACATAAATGTGCAATGATGAGAATTGTATTGAGATTCACCGACATTATGTTAGTAGGTACGCACCCGGCCAGTCTACTCAATGCAAAGTAACACTTAGAACTGATCACGACAGTGTTGTTTTTATATAGATATACTGTGTTTTCAAATAATTGACTAAGTGCGAGTTAGACTAAGCATAGTTTAGGGTTCCGAAGTCAAATCAGTGATTTTCTTTCATATTTTCACAAGTTTTCATCACAGGATTCGTGTTCTTGCATGTTAGTTCCATCTGACTTTGTATGCCTGATAACCTACCTACAGAATTTGTATAAGTAGGTATCTTCACCTACTTATATGTATCCTGGTTTTTTGCATGTATATCACATATCTACCTAAATCAGTTTATTTACTAGACTCCTGGAAGAGACTAACCACCCACAACACAGGGAATCCTAGTGTGGGGGTTAGTAAATTACCTACTTACTTAAGTATAAGTACCTTCTGTTCTGGTTTAAAATTTTGTTTTTATTGAGTACCGAGGGTACTTACACAATTACAATAATATTAAGGTACCTATAACTTATTTACATGATTAAGTGTATGAATTCGGTGTTTTTTGGAAACAAATAAATGATTTGTAATTTGTAGGATATGCGAGATATTATTTTACCATAGTTCTATGATCCCCTTACATGTGGGGTTACAAGAGTACTTTAACAAATTTAGAAATGGCAGGGCACCACATTGTAAACCACTTTGGCATCGGTATATATCGTTGACAGAAGGGCTAATAAATAAAAATATATGTGTAGTAAACATCAAATTATTTTTAACGATATGAGGGTTAAAAAAACACCCCTACTTTTCAAGAAACAGTAGGTACCCCTTAAAATTAAAACATGTATGACGTTACATCAAATTTTATACATTTTGGTGAATGATATAGGACGCCGCGCCGTGACATACAGAGGTGGACAGAAGGATGGACCGATTTTATTTTTCCTTGTTGGACTCGGAACCCTAAAAAAGCAAATTTACTGACGCCGGTTCTTGAACTTAGACCCCAGATCTGGTCATTAATATCAAATCCCTTAAACGATGTTTACCTAGTGATAGTTTTAAGTAAAGACTGTATGTTAGTAAGTTCTAATGGTCTGTGTATAAGGTATTTTTTTAAACTTAATGCGAACCGCGGTTTCATCCCCGTGAACAATGTTGAAAATTGATGATGGTGATGAAAAAAAGTAGTTTATGTGTTAATCCAGGGTATAAGGTATCTCCATTCCAAATTTAACTCAAATCTGTTGAGCCGTTTGAACGTGAAGAAGTAACAAACATACAAACTTTTCGCTTTTATAAAAATAGCGAAGCAACTTGCGACCTCGTCCCGGTGGTCTTGTCAATAAATTATAGTTGATGTACCTATAAGCAATAGTTTTGTTAAGTTTCATCAAACTCCGTTTAGTAGTTTTTGCGTGAAAGAGTAACAAACATCCATCAATCCAAATTAGTGAGATGAGATTTGTGTGATAGTGTGATGCTGTGGGCTTATTATTTTTATTGTTTTGCACATATCCCATGTAATAAAATATTTTAAATATAATAATATTCAGTGTTCTCGCACAGGCTCCGTCATGCACATTACATATTTATTTATTAGCAGAATTAACAAGTTGAAATGGCAATGCAGGTCATATAGCTCAAAGAACTGATAACCGTTGGAGAATAAAGGTTCTCGAGTGGCGACCACAAACCGGACGACGCGGTAGAGGAAGGCCCTCCACTGGATGGACTAAAGACATTATAAACGTCGCGGGGAGTCGGTGGATAGAGGCGGCTCAAGACCGTTCGTCGTGGCATTCTAAGGGGGTGGCCTATGTCCAGCATTAGACTTCTACAGGCTAAGTATACCCATATACACTATACCATAGCTATATAAAATAGCGCGAGTTCAACGCTCCCGGTCAGCTGATCGACGCGCTGCGCCAATATTTCTTAGGTGGTTTCATTGCTTTTTTTGACGTTCTTATTTATAAAAGTGTTTTTAGTGATGGAAATTAGGTTTTTGTGTTCCTTTTATGATGTTTTATTGATATTTAAAGAAAACACTAAAAAGCGGCCCAAAAGTGAGCATTCTTTTTTCGCTTATTTTTCAGTTTAAATATTTTCAGAATTATGGTCTGAGTGCACTATTTCAGTTTTCGGGAGTAGTCTTTTTACACAACTATATTCTATTATATTTATTATTTTGACATGGAAGTTTGAAGGGTTTCGGTGCCGGTGAAATTACAGGCACATGAGACTTTTCATCTTTATGTCTCAGGGTCGGCAGCGCGTGTGTGATGCCTCTGGTGCTGCAGGCGTCTATAGGCTACGGTAACTACTTTCCATCAGGTGGGCCGTATATGCTTGCATGCTTGCCAAGTAGTATTACAAAAAAAAACGAAGTCATGATCCCGTACTAGGATTCCCTGTGTCGTGGTTATCAAGGAACTACGAGTACCATGGTACCACAACACCCAAACCAAAACACAAAAACAAATATTTGCAGAGGGAACCCGTAACCTCTCGATCTTAGCTTATGTCCGACATAGTTAAATGGTTTATTTATCTATGTTTTGGCTTTGTTGACTTTAGTGCAGACCAGCATTAGCAGTGGGTCAATAAGTAATGCAAATGAGCGCGAGTTGTTTGTCAATAACTTAGGTAAGTGACATCAGCTAATTGCATGATTGGTTAATTAGATGAATAATCTTTATTTTTTTTACAATAATAGACTCGTTAAGGACTCGTTTGACCGCGATCTCACCGGTAAGTATCGATGCGGCCGACGACGGAGCACGAAGGTCTAGAAGCACCTATTCACTCTTGCCTTGAAAATACCCAAAATTATGGTTTCAGGAAAGACTATGACGGCAGCGAGTTCCAACAGCTTTTATAAAGAAGATTACTCATTATGCTAGTTGTAGAGCCAATTAAAGGTTCCCACGAATAGAAGTGGTAAAGACATGAATAATACTTATCGGTGTTAAGCACTCAGATGGATGATATTGCCCATCCCCTGACGTAAAAAATAAATAAATAACGCTAGACATTTCACATAACATTATCTAGCCCCAAGCTAAGCAGAGCCTGTGTTATGGGTACCAGATAACTGATATACTTAATACAATACATTACATAGATATATATTTTTATTATGCATAGAAAAATACCTAGAACACCCTGAACATATATCGTACAAATATTTGTTCCGAGGCGGGAATCGAACCCGCAACCTCCTGCGTTGCAGGCGAACCTTCGCCCGCCGCGCCACAGAGGCCGTCAACGTAACTTCTTAGTTGCCTCTGACGACATCCATGGTAGGAATTGGAGGAGTCCCATTCTCAGGCTGAGCCACCACGGCAAGATACATCTTTACTTCAGTCCATTCAAGTTTTTATTATTAAATTATAACCATCCAACACAAACAGAGGCCCAATTCTCTAATTTAAAAACGTATAGTAACTACTTATTACATATTCTTCGCAAGAAACGCAAAGATTAAGTAATAGTTACTATACGTGACAGTGCGACTGACACGTGATTATATTGTGACTGGAATGTTTTTAAATTATAGAATTGGGCCTCTGATTGCAATTGCATAAAATAGCACTTGTTATCAATTTGTGCTACGTGTCTACATTGGCTCTACGCAGGCTCTACGCCGTAACCGTGCTACGTAAGCCTATGTGTGCAACTGCCAAGTTACATTTGGTCATTGTCTAACGATGATTTTGATGATGAAGTAGGACTTTATGAGAAAGATTTCATAAGGGCATGTAGTAGATACCACCAAAACTATTTCTGCTACCAAGCAGCAGTTGTGGTTTGGTTTGTAAGTTAAGGTATGTGCCATGCCCAAAGGTATGATAACCATACAAATACATGACGACTTCTGTAGCGCGGCGGGCGAGTACCGGCGAGATGAGAAAGGTTGCGGGTTCGATTCCCTCTGCGGGACAAATGTTTACATGATCTGCATATATTTGTTCCAGGTCTGGGTGTTGTGGTATCATGGTACTAGTAGTTCCTACACCCACGACATAGGGAATCCGGGATCGAGACTACGTCTATGTTACAAATGGGTGTTATGCAATTTTTTTTTTTTAATTAATTAGAACGGCGTAGGAACATCTACCAATTACCCTATATTAATGTCTTCTAGGCTTGGTCATGTTGGAACAGGAGTAATTTAGTTTATAAGACGATTCAAAGAGATTCTTATGATTTCAATGTACCAAGATGGAGTTTTGCTCGCAGGAAACTATTGTAAAACAACCACTGATAAACGTGTTCAGTCAGTTCGTTATACTCCCAGCGTCCCCCACCTATCTGGCCCCACTGGGGGACGTTGAGAGAAAAAGAACCATCGTCCCCCACTCGTGACAACGCATGAAATTTAATAGTTAAACAGTAGGAGAACTTTTTTTCTGTTGGTCAGAGGTATAATATAAATAGTAGGTACCTATAGGGAATAAAAAGGTGACCCATCCATGTGAGGAGACCCATCCATGGGAGGATATTCATCCACGGGATTATTTGCGACTGTCTCGACCTAGCTTCGCGCGTCTAGCTATAAATGAGAAATATAAAAATATTTCAATATACAATGATTGATAAACAAATAAGTTTACTGTTTACAAATGAAAAATAAAAGAATATGATTACAAATTGGGCAGGTAACATAAATGGATCATAAAGTGACATAATAATGGGATGAGTAGGTAGTATGTTTACAAACTATAACCTGTTGACCTTTAAAGGTTATTTAATTATATGATTGTACTTGTATGCACTGATTGAAAACCTTTACTTCTACCTTGTTGTTAAGTAAATAAAATACTTCACTGTTTTAAATGTCTTATTATTTTTAACACGATTAACAAATTACAAGGTGGGTATCTATATCAATAACGGTTATACATGAGCGCGGTTGAGTGACGACTGGCGTAAGTAGTTATAAGTACTCACGTCGCAACCTAACTTGCAAATATGCAATTTCTCATGTGTGCGTATCAACGCTACATCAACCTCCCTCTTTTTGAAAAATTTTGATTATAAAAGTTAATAACAATAAAAGTATTCAAAATTTAAAATTTAAAAAGACAATAAAATATTACCAAGTCCTGAGTACGTTCCTGTTAATAACAGCATGGAACGCTGATAAGCGTTCACAGTAACTTGATCAGTTAAAATCAGCACTTTGTTTAATGCCCGGACGCAGGTCAAATAAACAAAGGAGTTAGATACAATTACATTGGAATGTGAACTAAGTACTCAGGTTCCTTATTCTCTAGAACTATGCTCTATATAAATCAATAAGAGGAATGTGTAAAATATAAATGAACATTTAAAAATAGATATGATACAAAAAGTGTAAAAAAATTGAACATTTTTAAAATAGAAAATAGATCTGCAATACAGATTACATGTAAAAAAAATATTTAACATTTAAAAATAGAAAATAGTTCTGCAATACAGACTAAATGTAAAAAAATATCAAAACATGTAAATACAGGCTATAGGTACTTACTTAAAATACAATCCTACCTGTCACATTATTATATACCAATATGTTATTTTCGAGTTACAGTTTAATTGAACATAGCAGTTTTCAACGTCCTTGTTACCCTTAAAGAAAAGAAATAAAAAATTTTAAGTTAAGGAAGTAGTGTAAATGTATATATACTAACTACTTAGACTAAGTACATACCTTAATTTAAGAAATTGTTCCTACGGAACCCATTGTCTGCGTTGGTACAGGTTGTTGATTAACCATCTCCTGACGCAACCATGAGCGAAGCGTCGAGCGACAGCGATTTCTCGCAAGAAACAGGAGGGCCAAAACAACCAAAAGTATTATTACGATTAACGCATAAGAGTGTAAACTAATCTGGCTTTCGACATAACCACCACTCTGAGCTATTATTATCTCTTCACTCTTTCCTTTTACTGAAGATTGACACATTCTAAAAAAATAATCAACAAGGTAAAAACTTTAAAAAGGACTGTAAGAAGATAAGTACTACTTTGACGAATGCCGAATAAGTAATGAATCAATTATATTACCTAAGTAAGTACTTCATATACGACTTACAAAACTGCTTAACAACTATTCAACGTAAGTATATCTATACTCTAATTACTTACTCCGTTTTCATGAGCGGTAATAATCAAAGCTACCTATGCTATTTAATAAAACGACGAGGTGGTTTAACTATCCGACCACTTCGAGTAGTTTTAGGTTCAGTAGGCTTAGTAGGATTACTAGATGCGTCTTGAAAACGTATGCGTTTGACATTATTACTAGTGCCTTTTTGATAATTAACATGATCTAATGGTTTTTGAAAATTATTTTCAGAATCCGAATGATCAAAACTAGGTAGGTAAGCTGGCTTAAGACGATCAATTGAAATGTGTGATTGTCTATTATTCAACTGAACAACGAAAGTTTTATTTAACCTCTTGACGATCGGGTATGGCCCTTCATACGGCGGTTGAAGCGATTTCTTAACTAAGTCATTTCTGACAAAAACTTTTGTACATGTACTTAAATCAGGATGTACAAAAAATGTTTTAGAATCTCTGTGAACAAATGATTTGGACTTTAGGTTACCAATGGTATCTTTTAAACGAGTGACATACTCTTCATCATTTATACAACGTTTGCTACCGTCGAAAAATTCGCCTGGAAGCCGCAATGCTCTTCCAAAGGTTAATTCAGCCGCACTTACACCGGTATCGCTTTTTGGAGCGGCACGCAGTCCTAACATAACTGTATACATTTCCTCTATCCACGATGTGGAGTTATTCAGCCTAGCCATCAAGGCTGCTTTAAAACTACGATGCCAACGCTCGATAGCGCCATTGGATTGGGGGTGATATGGACTACTTCTCAGCTTATCAACGCCTAAAAACTGCATTAACTGTCGAAATATATTACTCTCAAATTGCTTACCCTGGTCGCTTGTTAGCTTAATAGGACAACCATAGCGAGTGATCCAACCCTCATAAAGTGTTCTGGCAACAGTTTTAGCTGTAATGTCTTTTAAAGGAAATGCTTCGGGCCACCCTGTTTGCCTATCTATCATAGTTAAACAGTACCTATACCCTTCAGCTGATGTTGTCAATGGACCTACTATGTCAATGTGTAAATGCTCGAATCGATCCACTGCTGGAAATCGACCTAACTGTGACACTGTGTGTCGTTGGACTTTTGCTTTTTGACACTTGATGCAAGTTTTAGTCCATGTTTTTATATCTCTATTCATACCTGGCCAAAAGAATCTTGTTGCTACAAGTTTACGAGTATTTCGTATTCCAGGATGACTTAAATTGTGAACAGAATAAAACGCTACTTTCCTAAAACGCTCTGGTAGGTAAGGCCTTATATTTTCTGTTGAAGTTTCACAAAATATATGAGTTGAAGAGTTAGGTAACAATACCTTCTTGATAAGAACGTTGTTACTTGATACCGCATTCCAGGTAGTGACATAAGCGTCGCTACTCTGAGAATCGGCGACTTCTTGGTAATCCAAGGTACTGGGACATGTTATTGTTTCAATTCTGCTTAATGCATCGGCTACAATGTTATCTTGGCCTACTATGTGGCGTATATCGGAGGTGAATTCGCTAATAAACATAAGCTGCCTGGTTCGTCTAGGTGTTTCTTTGTTATTAGCCAACTTAGAGAAAGCGAAAGTTAGTGGTTTGTGATCTGTATAAATCGCAAGTTCCCTGCCTTCGAACATTTGACGAAAGTGAATGGTCGCTAAATATATCGCTAATAATTCACGGTCGTATGTACTATATTTCTCTTGTGCCTCAGTCAATTTACGGGAAAAATAACCCAATGGTTGCCATTGTCCCTCAACTAGCTGTTGTAAGACAGCTCCTACACACTTATCGGATGCGTCGGTCATTAACGCTAAAGGAATACCAGGTGCTGGGTACGATAATATCGTAGCCGCCTGTAGGTTCTCTTTACATTTAATGAAAGCTGTGTTAGCTTCGTCTGACCAATTAATTATTGACTTGTCGTTTTTCTTGGTATTGTGCAAATACTTATGAAGCTCTACTTGATAAGAAACTGCATTAGGCAAATGAGGCCGATAGAAATTGATCATTCCTAAAAATCGTCGTAAATCAGCTACTGTAACTGGCCTTGGAAATTCCGTAATGGCCTTGACTTTTTCACTGGACGGACTGATGCCTTGAGACGATACCTCGTGACCTAAAAAATCTAGATTTTCTACACCAAATACACATTTCGACAAATTAATTGTAACGCCATATTCGTTCAAATGTTTAAACAATGCGTCTAGATGTTGATCGTGCTGTTTACTCGATGAGCTAGCGACGATGATGTCATCGATGTAACAGAATATGAATTCTGTACTCGGCTCGAACGTACCGTTTTCACGTTCGATACCTAAACCCTGTAATACAGTGTTATTCATAAAACGTTGAAAAGACTGTGCACCGTTCCTTAAACCGAAGGACATTTTGGGAAAATCCCATAACCCAAAAGGGGTAATTATCGCAGCCTTTTCTACGTCTTCTGGTGCAATAGGAATACAATGGTATGCTCTATTAATATCGATTTTACTAAAAATAGACTTACCTGCCAACATATAAGTAAAATCATGTAGTCGTGGTATCGGATATCTATCCGGTTTTGTAATAGCGTTTAGTCGTCTGTAATCCCCACAAGGACGGATTTCTCCATTCTTTTTTGGTACAACATGCAACGGGCTTGACCACGAACTCTTTGATGGACGGCAAATACCTAGTTCCTGCATAATACGAAATTCGTTACATACCTTTTTATACCGGTCGGGTGGAAGCGGGCGCGCGCGTGCATGCACGGGCGGACCGGTCGTCTCTATATGATGAAACACATCATGCTTAGGAGGTTCCTTAAACGAGACAGGTTTTGTTATTTCAGGGTATTTAGACAATAGTCTAAAGTATGGATGTGAATCATCCATAGTATTTAATGTAGGTTGGCTACATCGGACAATTGAACCTACTATGTTCAAATTAGTTACACCGTCGATTAATTTACGGTTACTTAAATCAACTATTAACTTATGGTGTGTAAGAAAGTCTGCACCTAATATAGGTTGATTTACCGCAGCTAAAACGAATGTCCACTGGTACGGCCTACGTAAATTTAGGTTTAACACTAGAGTTTTTACACCGTAAGTCTTTATCTCCGTACCGTTAGCTGCGTAAAGTTTATATTTAACACTGTTATCACCACACGAATTTTTGAAACGAGCTGGGAGCACAGAAATGTTAGCGCCGGTATCAACCAAAAATTTTACACCGGAGGAACTGTCTGTTATGCAAAGACGGTTATTATTCACGGTACAAGCATCCGTCGCTGCGTGTACCTGGCTTAGTTTTCCGCTCTGCTGGTATTCTTCCAAGTGCAGGGTGGTATACAACGTACTGCCTTGCCCTGCCACTTTCGATGATAAAAACACAACCAGTTGGGCGGTCGCTGCTGGCTTCTGTTCCTGCTCGCACTCGAACACCGGTTCTGCGAACGGCCTCTCGAATGAGCCCTAGACCTATGGCTGGTCTGTAGCCGATCGAACCTCTCGTTCAGTTTCTGGATCTCAGCGATTATTCCTGCCATATCGCTCGTCCTCCCACTCGATGAGCTGGTAGATGGATGGATGGATGATAGCTGTGATGTGCGCGATTCTGTTGTTTCAATTACCTTATCCGCAATCCGCGCGAGGACGTTGATGTCGGAAGACTCGGTGACCGCCATGATGCCGCGAACTGATGCCGGAAGATGTCCTTGCCATAGAATTCTGAGTGTTGCATCAGGGAGCTTATCTCTCGCTAACTCCTTCATTTTCCTAAGGAGCTGCGAAGGCCTCTGATCACCGAGCTCCATTTCCCTCATCAATTTTTGAATCTGACGAGCCTCTGACTCTTCATAAATCAGAAGAAGTCTCTCCTTAATTGTGTCATATTTTTTTGTCTGTGGAGGATTCGTGAGGATATCTGTGATCTGTTGTATAACCTCTTTAGACAATTTTGTCACAACCAGGTTAAATTTAGTCTCGTCCCCCATCCTCTGCGGGGCCAGAATCGCCTCGGTCTGTAAAAACCATAACCGTGGCTGGTCCACCCAAAATTCGGGCACCCGTGACGCCACGGTTATAGCTGCCAAATCGCCTCTCTCCTCCATATTCGCCATCACCGCAGGTGTGGTTGCTGTGGTGTCCGATGATGGCTCGAGGGGTTTCGTTACCGCTGGCAACATGATGCACGATTTAAAAAAAAATAATCCTATTGATCTTGCGCTACCGTTTTGATGATGATGATGGAATGAGCCGCCACTTGATGTCACTTATTTTATGAACAATGTTCGGGGTCACCAATTTAAAGGTTATTTAATTATATGATTGTACTTGTATGCACTGATTGAAAACCTTTACTTCTACCTTGTTGTTAAGTAAATAAAATACTTCACTGTTTTAAATGTCTTATTATTTTTAACACGATTAACAAATTACAAGGTGGGTATCTATATCAATAACGGTTATACATGAGCGCGGTTGAGTGACGACTGGCGTAAGTAGTTATAAGTACTCACGTCGCAACCTAACTTGCAAATATGCAATTTCTCATGTGTGCGTATCAACGCTACAGACCTAAGTACTTAAATTCGTTTATTTCAGGCTATAAAACCTATAGAAATATATTAATATTAATACAAATCAATAAAATTTAACCCAATATAAATAATAATAACAATAACATTGCAAATGCTTAGTATATAATGAGGGGTTTTCACGGGAGTTCCAAATCAAATCATGCTTTCAGCGTTGAAATAGATGGCGCTGCTCTGTTACGTTGCTGTCAAGTGTCAAAATAAAGTTAAATGTCAACATCAACAACGTAGGTATATTTTCGTTTCGTGGTATTTATTTTTGCTTACTTCTAGAAACACCATGGAATCACTAGACTCTCAAAGTCTCAAGAAGCAGACACAAACTGTCACAAACAGAATATCATTAGCCACAGATTAGTTAGAATAGCTTAGTACGCGTACACCACAGATAAAACATTTGACAATCTTGTCAGCTACGAGTCAGCACCATCTATCGAACCAATTTCAACTACTTTTTTTTTTAATCGAAGTTGAAAAGCCCTCTTAAAGAACGATGGCGACGTTCGAAACATTTTGTGACTCAAATTTTTTGTCAATTTCACGTTACCTTCAGATACACTTTTGGTTATTGGTAATTTAGGCTAAGAGACATAAAAAGCAAATTGTTTTAAGTGAATTTGAAAGTTGAATTGAGTGTTTACAAGATGGGGGAAAATAATTGTACATAAAAAACTTCGCCAAACTTCGGTTGGAATACGAAATACGTAAGAGACATCGACTGACATGAAATATTTACATCTATCATCAACGTTCTCAAGTTGGATAAAGATAAAAGATAAAGATAAAGATAATTTATTTGTTTTGAATATGGTAATTTTACATAGATGGTCATAATTCACACGTCCAACATACTCAGTCATACATATGACATACAAATAATTTAGTTCCCATACGTAGGTACTTGGTAGATACATCCATTACCATGTCATTATAAATAGTACCTAATAATTAACAATTTAAAGAATTTTTGGGATGCGCATTGAAATCAAAATTAAGAAATATATGTCAAAGAGATAAAAATAAAAACAATTCAATTTTACAACACAATACACACAGAACAATATAATTTTACATGTCAAGAAATTCTTCAATTGAATAGAAACAATTTATAGCAAGCCATTCCTTTAGTGCATTACTAAAAGCATTGCCTCTCTTTTCCAATAACAATTTTGGCAGTTTATTGTATATTTTGCTTGTCATATAAACGCAATTTCGCTTATAGAGTTTTAGTTGCGGTATTGGCGTTACTAATGGTCTTTGTGCTCTCCGATTAGTATTATCTCTATGTTCAAACAGGTCATAATGTTTTCTAACAAACATTGCAGATTCAAATATATATAATGACGGAAGAGTCAGAAGTTTATGTTTTTTAAAAACGGGCCTGCACGATTCTAATTGCTCCATCTCCCAGATTGCTCTTAGGCATTTTTTTTGAGCAACAAATGCCTTCTGTAAATCTGTGGAATTCCCCCACAATAATATACCATATCTGAGGATGGACCCTACCCTTGGTAGGTTTGTACAAATCTATGCTTACAAGTATTATGTTATATAGATTATCATACATGTTAGGATCTCAAGATGGCCGCGTGGTGCTGTTCAGCATGCTGGGTTATAGTGATTGCCACGTAACAGTGCGGCTGTGAATATAGCGACAGAAGGAGTTGCAATGACGATCTAGTAGCGTTGCGTCGTAGGATGCGGGGGCGACGTCACTATAGCTAATGTTGCGCAGGCGCATAGTTACGTGTCGAGTACTACTTATCAATAAGGGCCTATAACTAAATCTGTACCAGAGTTGAAGTACCTGGAAGAATCTTTTATAAGTGCTAATTTTCACTAACCAAAACATAGTTAAGGGACACTTACCGCAAGTCAGGTGCCCCATAATTGGTTGGTGAAAATGAGAAAATAGCTAATAGGTATGGTGGTAGTACTTCCCCGGACGAACTCTATTACAAGAAGCTCTACTACTAACAAAATATATAAATCATAGCTCTGTGTGTAAACCGTGTACCTAAGTGTGCTGTTAAGACTACACAAGGGACACTTCCTGGTTATCGCATGTTCAGGACCTTCGGTGGGAGGAATCATTAAATATGGACCGTTTATTAAACGTATATTTATTAGGTAGATTACTTTTCTCGGTGGCGGACGGTTAGAGACTGGCCTGCCGAGCCACAGGTTAGTGGGGAGTGGGCCAACTTGCTACATCAGCAATTGGTGCCCCTACATGTGCTAAGTGTTGATAGACGCTTTTGCAGTTAGTCGCGCGGCGTAGCAGACGCCATCTTACAGATGAACGGAAGCTTATTAGCACCAGTCCAGATGATGAGGTCGCCGTTTCTGAACATGTGCACGTAGTCTTTACTTTCTCCATTTTCTAGCGCACCTTGCCACCAGTGACCTGCAATGAGACGACACAGTGAACGTGATACACTGGCGACGAGAGCCGCCCCAGCATAGTGGACACCTGCCTGGCCTTCAGGCTCACGAGTCACGGGTTCAAGTACAGAAAGTGCTAAGAATTCTTAGCAAATAGTACGGGTGGTCACAGAGGGGGGGGGGAGGTTGTTAAAAACAATAAAAAAATGGGTCGCGTAGATCGGGTAATTTCCCTAAGCCTTATTTCAGTCAAATTAGAAAATTGGTGAGAATGCATACCTATGCCTTGAATGAAGCTTGAGATACTAGATAACTTATCAACTATCATTACCTATTTGCAACGTATGTGTATTTTTTGATTGAAATAACTAGGTTCCTTTTTATTGTTTTTGCTGCGAATAAGCTTTTAGTTAATTATGTTTGTTACTCTTTCACGCAAAAACTGCTGAAAGAATTTTGATGAAATTTTACAGTACAATTGTATAGCTTATACCTACACATCAGAATAACATAAATAGGCTATAAATTATAACAGAGGACCCACGCGGGTGGAACCGCGAGCAAATGCTAGTTTTTCATAGATACGCTAACAGTTATATTTCAGCACTAGATGAGCAAAGCCCTGAAGACTAAGTTTTTTGCAAACAATTGACACGGACGTATGGTGTAGTGTAACACGGCTTTTGTATGGCGACACCAAAGTCAAAGTCAAAGTCAAAAAGAACTTTATTCATTGAAATCACAAGGATCATTTTGAATCGTCTTATATAAAATTAAATTACTCCTGTTCCAACGCGACCAAGCCTAGAAGAATCAGGCAACAAACTCGGCTTGGCTTACATAAATGGTCCGTCTTACCACTAGGTGAGAAGCGCCTATGTGGTGCCTCGGAGCAAGGAGTTGCTGATACATAGTAAATGAGAACTTAAAAACCTTAGGAAGGTAGTCAAAAGTAAATAAACATCAGCAAAAATATGCAAGACAGCACACGCTACGCTTGTTATACTTATAAATAATAATCTAATACAAACATGTAAATAGGTAAGTACAGATATTGCAAATTTCCATTTTAGCAGTTGAGGGGCAGAGCGACATCAGGCCACGCGGCTTTATCATTAATATAGTCATAAAAAGTGTAATACGCTTTCTTAATTAGATTCATCTTTATGTAGGATTTAAATCTTCGAATAGGAAGTTTAAATGCACCTTCTGGAAGTTTATTATTGAACCGTACAGAATTCCCCATAAAAGACCCACTTACTTTCTTTAACCGAAATTTTGGTATATTTAGTTTGTGTTTATTTCTCGTGTTAATACCATGCACGTCACTTTTTATCATAAAACTATCCAAGTGTGTATGTAATAATATTTCATAGATATATTGCGATATTACTGTAAGAATATTGATTTCTTTGAAACGCTCCCTCAAGGAGTCACGCGACTTCATTTTACCGATTAGCATCCCTAGCGTACACTCTGTGTAACCTACCTCATTTTCCATACAAAAATCCGTGTAACACTACACCATACGTCCGTGTCAATTACACTACTAGTACTACCACCGTACCTATTTCTGCCGCAAAGCAGTAGTGTTCGCGTTGCTGTGTTTCGGTTTGAAGGGTACGGATGCAGGTGAAATTACAGGCACATGAGACTTTTCATCTATATGTCTCAGGGTCGGATCGGCAACGCGCGTGTTATGCCTCTGGTGTTACAGGCGTTCATAGGCTATGGTAACTGCTTTCCATCTGGTGGGCCGTAAGCTTGTCTGCTTACCAAGTAGCATAAAAACAAAAACAATTGCTTGTTAAAACTCAGACTCTCGGTCTCTGCACACAACTCACCATCGACAGTCCTCCATGCACTTGACTCCCGATAGATGCCAACATACACTGCATCGTCGATGTCCGCGTCGAGTATAGGTATATCAAAATAGCGCTCAAACAGCTCCAGGAGGACTCTCTCCTCGTCTTCGCTGTTGGGGACGGCGAGTCGCATGCCCTCAGCCACACAGGTTGTGTTCGCGTCCTTCCATGTTTTTGCTTGTGCGTGGAACTTGTAGCAGTGTCCGGTGCGGTTTGAGAACTTGTATTCTGTGCACGAAAGTTTTTCTTTACTTACAGAAGACGCACGTTAATAACTCCATTTTGACATAACGTTTCTAAATATAGTTATTTGCCTGGCCTGCGAGCTCCAGAGATAAAAACGCCGGTCCAGTAGACTCAATTCTAAATCGTTAATTGTCTATCTTAAAACTGATAAATACACAAGAATCGTGATGATTTTGCCTAAACGAGCCTATATGGGTAATATTGGTATATTTTAATTAGATTTTTTTTATTTAGTGGCAATCCGTGGACTCTGCGCCTACCCTTCCGGGAAACAGACGTGATTTTATGTATTTATGCGGTTTATTACAGTTGAGTTATCTAAAGACCGTTGCAAACAATCTAGCGCTTAATTTCTATGTTTTAAGGGTTTTATTTCAAATCCCCCCATTGAATACAACGGGGGGATTTGCCATAATCACCACGCTTGGCAGGTGGATTAGTGATCGCAGTATTGTGTAAAGTACTCATATGGATGCTGCCGCCCATCCCCTAAGTCAGCTTTTACGAAATCCACGGGAGGAGGAGGGTTCTATTCTTAGGCCTGACACACCACGGCACAAAGGTGTATAGTAAGTAGGTATTAGTTGTATTATATTACTTCTGTAAATAAATTTAATACCGAACCAACTCCATCTCTTTATGAAAGAAAGTGAGTTTTATAGGATCCGTGTTGGTTTTCATTTGTTGATAAAATCGAACCTTAGTTGATACCCGCGACACTGAGAATCCTATTGTCCTTGTGACGGACAGTGAATGAACAGCGTGACTCTAAACTCTATGCGTCTCCTGGTGAGGCTCCATAACTAACCTGTCACAGACAACTGAGACTTACCGGGACTCTTCTCTTCACAGCTAGGTGTCGGTGCAGGTGTCGGTGCAAATGTTGGTGTAGGTGTCATTGCAGCTGTCGGTGCAGGTGTCGGTGCATGTCCACGTACAGATGCCGGTGCGTAACAGACGAAAGGTAGTGCCTCCGTGCAGCTGACTTCGCC